>OVBN01000185.1:0-1200000 GCA_900406565.1 Turritis glabra
GTAATGATCTTTCACTCCACTCCACCATTCGTTCGCATCTCCCATGAGATAGTGCGCGGTAACATCCGTCTTAAATTCTTCGGGGCATCGGATTGCTGCGAAGTTCTTCTCAATGTGTTGTAACCATGCATCAGCGTCCAATGGATAAGGATTTCCAAAGAATCGCCTTGTTCCGAGATTTTTCATCATCATCACCATTTTCAGGAAATCTGGTGGTGTTGTCGGAGAATTTTTCTGAACTCGTCTGGATGTTCGACGCGAATCTCCCAACTGGTTTGCTAAATTCTGGATCACATTCATTAGGTGATCCTGAATAATCCTTACTTCGGGTATTACCACACTTGGTCCCGCCTCATGATGATTTGAGCGATTCGAACGGTTTTGATCCCGTTCTCGCGGTACCCTTAGTTCGTCATGTCCGAAAAATTGGCGATGAGAAATACGGTCTCGACCCCATTGATCTGGCATTATCAATTCTTCTCCTCCGGGGTATCGGCGATGAGAGGTCACTCCGCCTCCTGGGCTCACGGACGCTTCTTGTCCTCCAGACCATCCATCAAGGTTCATATACTCTTCCGGATCCGTCTCTACTGATTCTGGAGATAACCATCCGCCATGTAATGATCCTTCGGGTATAGGATCGTCGATTTCATGGTATCTTAACTCTGATTTATTCGGGGAGTTCTCGTCCATAGACTCATGGCACGAGTTTGGTGACACGAGCTGAGGCACAAACTCGAGCATTGGGGGACAAACGTTCGGTCTTGGGTACTGATGCGGTCCTTGTTCTCGCGTCGGACCAACTTGATACGTCCGCATGTTGCGTCGTGGTGATACCATCTGAAACATAACCTTTGGTCAGTCCTAACCATCTTATACTAAATAGCACAGGAACATAATCAGTTTATCCTACTTGCTTTGTGTGACACTTTTACTCGATAAAACGTTGAAAACCAAGTTTCATGCCAGCATCGTAGAAACCATGCTCTGATACCACTAAAACAGGGAGTTGTAACGCCCCCGATCCGCTATAGACCGAAAACGCCACAAAACCTTAACGAAACACTCGGACGTCCGACCAGAGGTTCCCGGAACGCATCGGAGAAATAAAACCCAAGACCGAACATCTAAGTGGTCGTCCCCATCGAGTACGGCCCAAGGCTTGCCAACCCGAACCGCACAAGATGGTTGGTTCGTCCGGACAAGACAAGTATCGCATGAAACCCGTTTGATCGAAAACTCGATTTTATTTATATCATTATCATAAGGTTTCAACAAGATTACAAATTTATCCGGATTCGAGTCTAACACTCAAAACGTACATTTACATATTAAGTGTTAAGTGTTTGCAACAATGCAAAGAAATCTACCACTGATTTTCCTAACATTCCCTTCACGTGCTTTCCCACGATTTACCCTCTAAGGTTGCCTGCAAAACAAATTGAGTGGTGAGAACTAGTTTCTCAGTGAGTCTAAGGTT
This sequence comes from Turritis glabra, assembly GCA_900406565.1. Taxonomy (NCBI): domain Eukaryota; kingdom Viridiplantae; phylum Streptophyta; class Magnoliopsida; order Brassicales; family Brassicaceae; genus Turritis; species Turritis glabra. The sequence goes on from OVBN01000185.1 coordinate 1,481, forward strand.
CCCCTAAACAACAATCAAGTTCCCACCAAACCCAAAATCAACTATCACACGCAAAAATGCAAAACGATTCGAATATGCACATAATGATACGATTTATTAAGGCCTAGCGTGCTGATTGATTTCCTTCACGTGAAACCAAGGCATCTTACGGACAAAACCACAAAGGCTAAGTACTAAGACCCTTAAACATTTTTTGATGGCCTAATCTTTAAGGCTTCGCACCAAAAATCGAATAATGCATCGTCATGCATACACGGCCAAAGGCTGCAATCCCGTCTCTCCGTGTCTTCGAGAAATAACCAAAATCTTTATTGGTTAAGACTCAGCCATAGAAAAATCATGCCACGCTTAAAATCAAGTTCTTCTAACATTTTAACTTATGTATATATTAACGAAATCATGCTAACGATCAAGAAAGGACTCGCGTTTACTTAAAATCCGTAAACGTGGACGAACATATGCGATTAAACCATAAACAAGCAATCAAGAAACCCCCGTGTGTTCCACTCATCTAACACACGGTAAAATACCAAAGAACTCACCTTCTAGCATTTAACTTATGTATAAACTTAAAATGCCTTAACGATATCATGCTTATGCGAATAAAAGCATCGAACAATCAACAATCAAATTCGTGTGTTCCACTCATCTAACACACGACAAACATACCCAAGAACTCACCTTGACTTAGGTGGAAAGCAAGATTTTTGGACTTAAGCTTCTCTAGAACGGTTCGCGACTTAACTCGGCTTTGCTAGAACGCTTCGGACTTAAGCGGTTTCTAAGATTGTTTTACGGTAAGTGATCTCTCGAAAACTATCTTCGAAACTAGGACGAGCAATCTATTTATAAGCGCGAACAAGAAAGCTAGCAAGCAGGTGAAGCAGGTCAACACTTGGCCGGACGTGTCGCAGCGTGCGCTGTCCGCGTCGCGACACGCGACCGACGAGAATGTTTGTCGAATTTTGTACAGACACGTCCCATTGGACGTTACTTCGCTCGCGGGCAAGACTGGCTGGACAATGACACGGTTCGAGATTCTGTTCCCAAAAACGACAAGGAGGTACGACAAAACTCGAACGTTTCTTCGAACGCGGGTAAAACGTGCGCAGTTTCTTCAGACGAGGGTAATGTCGTCGCGCATGCATTCGATTACTTCGATTCGAAACAAGGTTCCATCGCATGCACGCAATTCCGTCATCAAGCTAGAAGGCAAGCACGCACCTTATTCACCGCGCAATGCACGAAGCACCTTAGTCATCGAGCTGCTTAACCAAGTAGCTTAGTCATCGAGCAGCTTAGGCAACTAGCTCGGTCATCGACGTGCTCGGGAAATATTTTTGGCTAACGGTCTGCATTCGATAATCGGTCCGAATTTTTCTACAATTTTTTTTGCCTTTGTGCGGGTCATTACATGATCAGTTTGAGATTTCTTTAATCTATTATATATATATATATATACATATATATATATGATTATAAATAAAATAAAACCCTGAACATAAGTAAATTTAGTTTAAAATAAGTAAATTATTTAAAATAAAACAAACAAACTCTAAAAATACCTATAAAATATGATAGGCCTTATAAATTGAAATCAACTATAAATAATAAAGAATTATCCTAACTAATTACATAAGAAGTCACTTCGTACGATTGTTATCATATTTACATAAAATCATTCATGTTTTTAAAAAAAAAATATAGAGAACATGCTCTACTTGATAGACTCTTGCTAGAAAATTCCTACGAAATTCCGACCAATATATTGTTCGTCGGAAATTCGTCGGAAAGTAGTCGGAATTACGTCGGTAAGTTTCCGACCACAAATTTCGTCGGAAATAGTGGTCGAAATTCTCTATGTTTTCTTGTAGTGTTGATAGACTCTTGCCAGACTTGATAGACTACTTGACAAACTATAAATTTACTATAAATTTATACTTCTTGACAAAATATAAATTTATACTTCTTGACAAACCAGAAAATCCCTACTTGATAGACTACTTGACAAACTATAAATTTAGACAAAAAAATGCCCTACTTGATAGACTCTTGCCAGAAAAAATCCTCTCCTCCTCATGTATTTTTCATGTCTGAATGTTCAATGTATATCAATATATATAAGTTTGTACAACTTAGTGAAGAAGCAGAACCACATATACATTACGACTTTTCTTAGGCCATCAAATAATTAATAGATTATGATGTCTATTAATTATTTTTATTTAAATAATTATGACTTTTCGATTTTTTTTATTTCTTCTTGCGGTATTAAATTATCTTTTTTAGCATCTTCCAAAGCTAGTTTGAGAGAAGATATTTGAGAAATTTGGGGACCATGTAATTTGTGATAAGTAAAGAAATCCAGAGACAAAGAACATCTCCACATGGAAATAAAAGAATAGTACGAATAGATTCTTCTTCCTTCTATTGGTTCTGCGGGAATATTTCCCTTATTGTAACTAAAAATTGACAACCTAAATGATCATTAAAAACACGTTTTAACCGGTTTATTTCATGCTAATTATAAGCTGCGTTTTGATCCACGCAAATATAATGGACTGATAATGAGATAGATCGATATAGTTTTTGTGGTTAAGAGTTTCAACCTAAAATCTGTTGTCTTCGGAGCGGAGTTTCAACTGGTGCTCAAAATCAGGACCTGGTCCGATTTCTACCAAAACTGACTTTATTTAACCGGTTTAGCCACGACTCTGAATAATCATTTCACAAGACACAAATCATTACTCAAAACATCTTTTTTTCAATTTGGTTTGAGTAAAAACTGAAACCATCGGCAAGTTAGCAGCAATCGATTCAGTCAAATCTAATAGTTCACTTTGTTCAACCGATAAGCAGAATAACATATGTTCAGAGAACTAAAGATCATTTTATCAACAAAAATTAAGAATGAAAGATAATTTTTGTATTGTGAAGCGATCTCATATTGTCGAGACTATGCTTTAATTTGTTTTCTTGATTATTTATTATGATTAAATGGAGAACTACAGTTTTCAAATGATTAATTTTTTAATTATATTGATGGAAATGTTCTTACTATTTTGATATCATGAATCTTTTGGGAATGTTTTGTTAAGGAAATATAGTTAGCATATTAAGGTTCCTATGTACGGTTTCTTTTCCAAAACTTAAAGAATTTTCAACAACAAAATAGTGTCGGCAGAAAATCAGAAGACAAAAGAGTAAAACAAAAAATATATAATGCTAGTGTAGTGCTGGCTGAGTTAAGAAAAACATCATTAATGATGGGTGAAATTAGTCATTAATGATGGGTGAAATTAGTCAGAGCGTTGATGCATCAGATGCAGTTGAAGCTGTACAGCTGAATGCATGAGAGAATGTACCCAGAGCCGTGCTCACCTACAAAAAAATGGGCAAATGCCCAAGGCCACTAACCATAAACCACTTTTTCAGGCCACAATTCCAAGTATATTTTGTTAGTTAGATTGGTTTAAGTTGCTTCAAATTAGATATATTTTAGTAACATTTATTCCAATATATTATTTGAACATTTGGCTTTGTATTGTTTTTTGTTCTGTTTTTCTTTTTTATATATATTTTTTTCTTTTATTTATATTTAGTTTCTAAAAAAAATTATGATTTAATTATTTAGTTAGAAAAATTGGACCATATTTTATTTTCGTTCTAAGCCTGAAAGAGCATAGGCACGACACTAGATGTACCAGCCTATGTATCAGGAAGCAGAGGCCTTGACATGATGTAGAAATAGAATTTTCAGAGGGCTTGCTAAGCTGAACATACTTGAAGAGAAAATCAAATACTCTCTGTATTGAAAATGCAGATTCTGAACACAACTCGCTGTTTGGATCATGAAACTGCATCAAAACACATCAGGACTCTGTAAGCTGACATGAACGCGGAAGCTGATCTGGCGAAGCTGGAAAGGATGATGTGACAATTCAAGGAGGTGGGAGCTGACTTGGCAAAGAGATTGAAGACGTGAGTTGTTGTAAAGATTCACTAAATATTCTCTACAACATAAGGAAATGATAAACTTGAAGAACAATGTTTATTTCTTTGTAAAGATTCGTGAAAATCCTAGGTTAGGGTTTTCGGGTAGTATATATAAGAATGAGGGTTGAGATTTCGCCGTCAACACTCAGAGCCTATAGTGAGAGATGAAAAACTTCGAAGTTATCAAAACATTAAGCTGAGAAGAGAGTGCTCGTTCTACATATTTACGTGTGAATGAGATCATTATTGTGGAACTAAAATATAGTGATCGGGGTCAAGTTGAGGCATGTCTTAGTATTGAGTAAAGGTTGATCATAAGTTAAGAGATTGTCGAGAACAAGCTAATAGGCTGTTGGGTTGTATCACGACCAGTTAGACGGAAGAGTGATTGGGGACATGTCAATAGGAAGTTAGGTTGTGTAACACCAATTAAGTATAGTCTGGGTAGAGATTAACTTAATAGATATCTTGTCTGTTGCAAATCTAGTAGAAAAGAATGACATCAAGGTTGGGTGCTATATCCTACGAGCAATTGTAATTACATTCTTATTCTAGTGGATTTGGTTGTGGACAAGGTCCGGAGATGTAGAAAAGACCGAAACCCATTAACAAACTCTGTGTTATTCCTTTATGTGTAGCACATTCGATTATCTATGTCTTGCTTATCACTTCTAAAATAATTAGGTGCTAAATCAAGTAGGTGCTTCCCAAACAACACACAAAACAATGTTTTGATTGATTATCAGGTTCCCCACACTTTCATATACTGCATTGATTTGAAGGTGATCGATAAGCAATAACATTTAAATGCGAGTTTTAAAATCACCACTTAAAATGATTATTTTTGTTATGAAATTGACTTAACCACAAGGTCCGTAACCTTCTCTCAAGTTTTCAAAGACTATCGAGTAATTGTTCTTCGTTTTTTGACAAGTGAATTTGGATTATATTGCATTATTTTTTGTGTGTATATATCAAGAAGGTGATAGAGAAAAGCATATGAAGGGCTTTTGAGTTGGCCTGCACGATAGGATGACACAGAATTCTTTGTTTATTGATTTCGCGAAACTCATCATAGAGTCGGATGCTTTATTATGTATTATCATTTTCGAATTTGCCTTTGTAATTGTTTTGGTTTGAACTTTCTTTGTGTCTTCTACGTACTATTATGTTTTCAGGTCTTTGAAATAACAAATTTGTTCTCTTCTCTCTTGGGAAAGTGTTGCATGCTATAAAACTTTGGTTTGCCATGTAGAAAGTGTTTTGGTTTCTTTTTTTTTTTTTTTCTCTGGTTAGACATTTTTCATTTTCATTTCCATCTTGAAAATGAAGGAATGATAACGTTGAGAGCAGAGTATAATATGCAGTTGGAGAATTTGAGAGGGTATGAGTTGATGCTAGTTTGCTCCTCAAGGTTTTAGAGATATCATAGAAGCAATCTCTGTTTCCAAATTTGTAGCTAACGACTTATGTGAGGAGCTTAAGAAAGCTGACTGATATTCCAAGAATTTGAAGTAAAGCGTATCCGAAGCAGAGTATGCCCATAAACTTAGGAGGGAGAGGTGGAGGTTGGAAGTAATCTGTAACCAGATTTCATAACCGCAAATGTGTTAAAACAAAATATGGCTTGGTTACAAAGAAGGCAGGAGGACAGAACCTGCTTTGCTCAATTTTGTAGCTTATCCTTTGTTGGCATATGTTTCCAAGCTGCACCCCAAGAGAGGAATGTAAGCTTTAGAGCACTACCTGAGAACCAAACGTAGAGGTGCCATGAGACTGTAAGAGGAGGAGGGTGCAAAACAAGCCAGGTTTGCGCAGAGGAGCTGATGTTGTTGTTATAGGATTGACATACCAAAAGAACAGATCGGGATTGCACACGCCAACAGTTCATAATCAGGAAGACAAGCATGGAAAAGAGAAATCAGAGTGAGTAACCAAAAACCATCTCTTGAAACCATATGTGCCAATGACGTCAAGAAGGGGCCCTAATCCGGTCCAATTATCATGCCAGAATTTTGTTGTGCTTCGCTTGAAACAAAAGGACGAGCAATGTTGCGCAGCTTACAGAGCTTCCTCCATATCCAGCTCGTTTTGAGATTGTAAAAATCCATTGAAAAAAGTGATCTTGAATAAGATTTTTAAACATCCAAGAAACTTCTAATGAACCACCTCAAGAAAATAACAATCAAATCAGCAGCTTAAGACCGAAGATTTTCTTCTAATTAATGAGGTTTATCAGATGACCGAATGATATAATAACAATGATATAATAACAATCCTTAATGTAGCTCATTAAGTGAAACATGGTCTCTGGTGAAGATAGCCATCAACTCAGCCACAAGCTCCTTGCCATTGTGCTTCCTCACAGACCTTTCTAAAAACGTCTGATTGCTACTCTTCAAAACATATTTGCATTGGAGGCAGTTTTCTTCCTCTGTATCCAAGCAATCTTTTGGACATAAGAGCTTCGATTACGTATAAATCAGAGTGCCTCTCGTAGCCCAAGTACCAAAAGGGTTTGAAAGCAGAGCCTTTAGTGGCCAGTTCATCTTCTGCACCATAAACTCAGTTTTCTTCTCCACCCTCCCTGCAGAATATCAACTCAGATTTCTTTCTCAGCATCTAATATATAAGCCATCGTGGATACATCGTAGTGATGCTAGAGATCTGAGACTCCCTGAAGCCATAACTTCTAAAAAGATTCAGAACAAAATCAGGATTGTCTTTGTCCTCGTAGTTAAACCAAGTGAATCAACCAGGTAAGAGACTCTAAAATTCAGACCATCTCTAGGTCTCACATTAGCAACACTAGCAGAAGCAGAGGAGAAGCAATTGAAAAAAAAAACAGTTGCGTTTTGCACAAGTTTCACTGAAACTCTCAGATCTGCAATTGGACCAACCTTTTCTTCCATGGAGAATCAGAAACATACATGACAAAGATTGAAAAGCGTCATCGACTATTCAAGAATCATTCAATTACGAAATCCAAAATCGCAAAGAACCATAATTTGGGGGAGGCAACAAAAAAGAAAGACACGATGTTTAGGGTTTTAGGCGCAAAACCTCTGATTTAATGGAAGAGAAACATTCACACAACTCTTATTCAACAAGGTGCTCGAGGTTTTCGCCATCTTACAACTTGTTATCGCTCAGGATTTGTAATTTGCAATTTGTTTACCTTGGTTTGGTTGATAGCTTTTGCTTAGAATCAGTATGAACAACTTTTGTTTCTGTTTTTTTTTTAACAGGATTCATCAATTTTTCTTCTCGGGAGATAACGAAACAACATGTCGCATAAAGGCTTAATTAAGTGGATGCAGTGTTTCGTAAAGGCTGACGTGGTTTGATAACATGAATGGTTCACCTTAAAGTACAGATTGATGTACCTCTGTACATAATCATGTACAGTAGTATATTTAATTTAGCTAACTTAGCTAGTAGAAAAGTATACTCTCATATTTGTCATTAATCAGCTTCTGTTATTAGTATACATCTTGCAACTATGGAGTAAAAAGAGACGTATACACCTTTTCTTGACGTGAACAGATACGTATACATATGTGAGATCGTGTGTGTGCATATATATATATTCCGTAATATCTGTGTAAACTATATTATGTGTGCGATGAAACATACATACATACATATCTATATAGATTATGAGTGCCAGTTCATGTTAGGAAGCTGAAACGCCTGTCTTAAAACCCCATGATCAGCTAGAGACGACGTCGTATCCATAACTCCATTTGCATGAAACCCCGAAGTCTGAGGCATCTCACTAAGCATTGAAACAAAAGAGACATTATAGTTGTCATTGTTGAGATCACCTGTATGATGAAACCTCTTGCTCGATAAGAAAGATCCGAATGAAGATGATCCTGAGGCCTCGTGACCCATCCGGTACTGACCACACAAGGAACGTTTGTCTGAAGAGACGACCATACCGTCGAAAAAGTGTTCTTCGTTATTGTTATTGTTGTTGTCGTTGTTGTCTAGGACTGATGTGGAAGAAGAATTAGCTGATGATTTTGAGAGCATTCCTTCCATTAGATCCTCTCTTAGTAATACTCTCTCCATTGTTGGTCTTTGTGAACTATTCTTTTTATAGATCCTACATAGAACCCAATCGTCTAGCTGCAAAATTTCGATTTTTGTGGTACATTAATCAACACACCAAACTATATATTGTATAATAATTACGTCAGTGGCATTGATTTGACCAGCAGAGTATCCTAGTTTTCCCAAAATAGATTTCTGTTTGAGTTTCCCACGTGAAAAAATATTCTAGATTAAAATTATATAATGATTGTGGAAAGTATCGCATATTTGAATTGAACTACATATTTTAGGATGCTGAAACAATGTGCTAATATATATTTAGGGTTAATTTAGATTCATTATGAGGTTTGATTAGAATAGCTAAACATTTCATTACTCACAACAAAATACAATGTCCATGTGGTGATGGTATGTATTATCTTAGAATCTATATACGAAGACTCAAATTTGATAACCCCAATATTTGTTAGTGGATGTTAAGATCACTGTGCATACCCGTAGTGAGTTTTTCCTTGTCGTGGCTAAGTCAGACGGCTTAGCTGCAGTGCTAAGGTTACCATCGGTTAGGCGATATTCATGCATGATCCAGTCTGTTTTTATTCCTTTAGGAGGTTTTCCACCATAAAAAACAAGCGCTTTCTTGACGCCAACCTTGTGACTATTGCACGTAAATATTGGTTTATCGGTTCCGGTGGCTTTCCAATAACCGGAAGTTGCTGCCCGATTCGGCCTAACCCCATTCGGATACTTCCGATCCCGAGGACTAAAGAAGTACCACTCGTGCTCTCCAAAACTCGCCTTGCCTAAACCATTCAAAATACCATTAACCAAGGGATCATTACTATCTATATCAAATTTAAATAATAGTTAGATTTCAGTGGTCATAGTATAACTATATTGTACATTTTAATCGAAATATCAAACATAAATTAGGAAATATATAATAGCATATATACTTGGAAGCTCCCAAGGATCGAACTTGTAAAGATCAATCTCGGCGATGATTGAGACCGGAAGTGGAACAGAAGCAGCTTTCTTCTTTAGGTAATGAACTACTAGTTCCTCATCAGTCGGATGAAACCGGAACCCGGGAGGGAGATGCGGATGGCCCGGCCCTATGCTCGAATCCCCCATGTTTTCCATCAACACGATTTTCAAATTTTAAAAGAAAACGATTTTTTCATGAAATCAGTCTCATGATCTTCAAGAGAATATGTAGGAAAAGTATAGAGATTATTGGAGAGTGAATGTGTTTCATATAAGATGCGAGAAGAAATAGGTGTTAGGTTTGTGTGAGCATATGAGTACCGAACTGGGTCCCTCGACGAGAAAATGACACGTGGCTAATCGTGGGGCCCATAATCAGCGGCCAATGGGCATTAAATTTTGGAGAAAAGGCAGGTTTTTTTGGAACTGCCTTATGTCATGCCTTTCTTATGCTACACATCACGCACATACCTCATTTTGGTTTTTGTTTAAGATTTTTTATATATAAATATAAAAAATGTGGGAATTCTGTTCTTATATATAGTTTTTTAGTTATTGTATTACGAATGTGCTTCTCGTTTGTAATCGAACGCTAATTAATTTATGAGTATAATAGAAAGAAAATCCAAATAGTCGACCGCGCACCTGAGAAGTTACCTATATGTATAGCGTTTTTGTTTTTTACTTGCATTATTTTTTAAGTTCTTAATATTTACAATAATCTAGAATTTCAAATTACTTTTAACAAACTGCGTTCCAAAGGCAATGGCGATGGCCTGATCAGTGGTGTATGAGTCTTAAGTTGTCAAGCTGTTTCACAAAATGGATTCGTCAGTTATCTATATAAATCATTTCAATATGGTGCATACAAGTTTAATATATTTATAAGCATGAATTCTTATTCTGGATATCCAGTATGAGAGATCTTTTGATGAAATAGGGGTTGTCTTTGGAAGGGCCTCTGGAATCTGCTCGTTACATGCAGCCCTTGCACGAGGTGTACGAAGAAGGATGTTGTTGAGGAGATATGGTGAGGTAACTTTATCAGGAGTGCTCTTAAGTCTGCTAGGATGTTTTCTTACATTTCGGTGGACCTCACTAGGACGTGATATGAAAAAAACATGGACTCACACCTTTAGGCATGTTTACAGTCTAGTGGACGTCATCCTGATCAGTGGTAGGCCCTTATGCATGCCCCTTAACAAACAAGGCTAAGGGCCTAAGGCCTCAAGGAATTTTAATAACAGGCTCATGGGCCTGCCTTTTGAGTCTGACAATGCTACACCAGCCTAACTCTAAGAGTTCTGATGATGATGTGATTGCATCTTCTAGCTCATGTCGTTTCGTATTCTAGGTAGGATCCTTGTCCATTTGTCGCCATATGTGCCACCGTAACTCTTCAACTACTCACTTTCTTTACAAGGCTTTAAACTGCTAGTCTGATACTCTTCCTTCCTTTTTTTTTCTTAGGTTGTGACTTCCCATTTCTTCACTCTCATTTCTTCTTCACCCTCTTCCTTTTAATCTTGTGATATTTTATTCTTCACGCTATGTCACCAAACTCTCCAAACACTCTACCTTCTGACGGTTCCACGAGCGTATTTGATGAGACTCATATTGCACAGGGTTGTGGTTCGGATTACTGTCCCAGCTCCTCCATCTCGAACATCCTCCGCTAGAATATCTTGCCATCTTTGTTCCTTATTTTATAGAGGGATTCCGTAAAAATATTCCAAAGGTGGCCGGTGATTACAATAGATATTACAAATTTACAAGCAAGCAATCATATATGTTCATATCAAGTTTTTTGGTTTTGTTAATCACTTCAAATATAAGAAATCTAAGACAAATATTATGAAATACGAAACATGTTAGTTACAAAAATTAATAATAAAGTTGGAACAAAAGACAGTATACTTCTTCTATTTATTTTCATATGATATTGGGAAATTGGTAAAACTAACCAAAAAAAAACCTTAATTAACAATTTAACCATTCTAACTATCACTCTATTATATGCTATGTATAACATGTAATAATGCCAGCTTTGTCTTTGGCCTCATCCACTTAGTATCTCTCTCTTTCTTTCCTTTATTTTTCTTTCTCCCATTCAATTATATATTGCTATTAATTTCTTGACACAAACTATTTAAATTTCGTAATCTCACTTAAAAACCATAGATATTTTTTCGTTTATACTATGATTTGAGTTTTTTGAAACAAACAAATCTAACTCAAAAACTAATATATAAGTAAGATGCTGAAGTTATGTACTATATAAAACACTAACATTTTATTCTATTTTTAAAAGAAATTCATCATTTCCAAGTACAATGAAGAAGTTACGTACTAACTTCGACGTATGTTTAACTCTGTAGTTTGGATTTTCTATATTGTATCTACTAAGGTATATCATCCTTTCTTTCGTGTTTAACTTGGTTGTTTGGGTTTCCTATATTGTATCCATTAGGGTATAGCGTGCATTTAACTTGGTCGTTTGGATTCTGAATGTTGTATTCCAAGTTCTGTACTATTATCATTACCACCGCAATCATCATCGGTACCACTACCACCATCACTATTACTGCCACCACCGTAATCGCTACCACCACTTCAACCGCCACCACCTCAACCACCACCACCGTTATGGCCACCACCACCTCAATTGTTGCCACCGTCATCACCGCCGCCGCCGCCGCCACCACCACCAATTTTTGAAAAATGTTCTTTTATTAAAGTGTTTCATTCTATACTATTTCATTTTATTCTATACTATTTTAACATTTCATTTAAATGAATACATCATTTCCCTAATTTGAAATTTATTTATACCGCTTTTACACATATGTTTCGGATTTGAGTGTATGTTTTTAAGTTTAGGGTTTAATATTTTAAAGTTAAGGTTGATTTATGTAAATTTGTGGAAAATAGTATAGTACAACCATTCTATTAATATAGATTCTATATATAGTACAACTTGTATTAACTAAAAACACTAGTCATCATTATATAAATTTTCACATCTGATTTTAAAATTTTAAATTATGTTTCATACAAAAATTTATTTACGTTTTTTAAAATAGATTTAAAATTTTGAATATTTTCTAAAAAAAAGATATGCTCTAATGAAATATGATGGAACAAATTAAAAAAAAAACCACTAAAATGGTAACTTTGCCAACCACTAATGTTAGTCTTAGTTTTTTCAAATGAAGTGTTATATTCTTAATTATGTTAGTTAAATTGGTTATCCACCAAATTAGCCCTATGATATTTTGTTTAGGAAATATTATATATTTTGTTTCTGTTGTACAAACAAAAAATCATTTTAATATCTCATTAAAAAATTAACGAGTACTAAAAATAAAGTAAAACACTAAGTTAATTCTACTAAATTTATATAATCATCGAAACATAAAAAATAAATAAAGAAGAAGTTAGAAAAGACTTAAATATCTTCAACACCTTATACAAAAAAAACTGAGGGTTTATTTAAAATTTATATCTGCAATTGATTTAAAATTTTACTCTCTCTCTCTCAAAATATAAGATATTTAAGGTAAAATCACGCATATTTAGATTATTTGTTTTTTATTAAAAAAATATCATATATTTATAATTAAAAAAATTCAACCAATCATGAATAAGACGGCAGAATGTAATGATCATACGTTATTAAATATATATTAAAATTTGCATAGAAATTTGCAAAACAACTTATAATATGAAACAAAATAAAATTTCTAAAATATCTTACTTTTGTTTATTTTTTAAAACGGAGAGAGTATGTTATTAAGATTTTTTTTTATTTTTTTTTTACAGTATGAATTATTTTTATTTTAGATTTCATTTTGCTAGATTCAGTTGATCATTTCTCTTAGTACATTTACGTAGTATTTACTATTCTATTTTCTTTAGGATGGTGACCGTTTCAAAGGATGTTTTACACTTTTACCTCCTTCTTTCAACGGGTTTTAGTATAAAAAATAACAATGGAAACGTAATAAACACTTTTTGACGTTAATATAACTAATAAATAGTTTTTGATGTAAAGTACACGTACGTCTTTGAAGGTTTTTTTTTAATCTTTCCTTTCAACTACAGAAGAAAAAAGACAAAAATGCTTGCGAGTCAAAGATAAGAATAAATTCACTCGTTTCTTGAAGTATTTTCAAACAGACACTAAGTATTATCTTGAAGTCCAAATGTTAGAAAAAGAAACGTTGAATTCTTCCTTGAGTTAGCGCGAGAAGAATCACAATTTTGAATATCTACAGAAACAAAATTGGCAAAATGTGGAGTTCTCCGACCTGCTTTGATATATGATTTTTAAAAATATATGTCTAATATTTAAATATTACATAATAAATAGAAGAAATGAGATATTTTAAAATGGCCTCAATAAATATGTTTTAAATTAAGAAGTACGATATCTTTATGAAAATCAAATTTAAAAACTTTACACGATCGTTTCAGTATTTATATAAATTTTTGCTTAAATATTTAATTTTTTTTGTAATTTTATATTATTATTGTATTTGTTAGTTTTTTATGGATTCATATCAAATATTCATAAATATCATGACTTTTGGGCGGACCCGAATTTAAATAGCTGCTCCTTGGTTCCGTGTCCATTCTTATTCACAAAAACCATAGCTTATAAAGCCTAAAACCATTATAAATATACACACATTTATATTTCTTACCAATCTAAAACCAGTTCTTCTTCCACAATACTACGAAAAAAATTATCAAAAAGATATCTTAACCAGTTTTCATCTCTAAATCACTCTTTCGATTGATACACTCACTTTGTTTCTTCAGCGTCAATTCAAAATTATTCGATGCAACGTTTGTTAGCACCTTGCTCAAAACTCGCATATACAACAAGATACATAGCAAATCGAACCCTACCATACCCAAACCCATGTGATATTTTCATCAACCATCGTGGGATCGATACCAAGAAGACTATTTCAGGCCTACTATATGATCATTTCACTAGACTACGTTTGACTGCTTTCTTGGATAGTAAGAGTTTAAAGCCTGGGGACAAGATTTTTGTCGAGATCGATACGGCAATCAAAGCATGCGAGGTTGGTATTGCGGTTTTCTCTCCTCGTTACTGCGACTCTTACTTCTGTCTCCATGAACTCACATTGCTCATGGAGAACAAGAAAAGAGTCATCCCTATATTTTGCGATATCAAGCCATCCGAACTCTGTGTTAAAGACGACGGGACACGTCCAGCTGCTGAGATCCGGAGGTTTCAATTGGCTCTGGAGGAAGCAAGATACACCGTAGGGCTCACGTTTGATACATCTAATGGGTATGCATGCTCTAGTTTTTTCCTCGATCAATATTTATATATGATTTCTTAACCACGTGAATGCAATTAATATACAATTCATTTTACTTACATATTAAAATATTTTGATAGCTTAAAAGAAATACATAGCATTTTCTTTTATAAAACATTCGAACGTTTTATTTTGATCACATTTCGTATGAATGATAAATTACGTCGTCATTTCGTATTTGCATATAATATTTGCAAAAGTTCATAAAAGCACTTGAAAGATGCTCTCATTGAAACGTAAGTATAATATTTAATTAGACAATACAACACTTGAAGCAGTCAAACACAGTTTTTAATTGACCAAATTACGTAACTAACAAGAAAAGGAAACGTAACTCATAAAATAGCATTTTTTTAATTTTTTTTTGCAATAAAAAAAGGGAATTTTTTATTCGATTTTACATTTGACACGTTTTTTCCTAACACATTTTTTCTTAATGTAAATGTCTCATTTATCACATGGCACCCTAACAAAACTAAACATAAAACCCAGAAATACAAATATTAACCTTCGCTTAATAAATTAGACACACAAATAGATAACATGTTACTGAAAGAAAAAAATATATATGGAAAAACTAAAATTTCTTTAAACTGAAAAGTAAAATCGTCCAAAAAATATTAACATCATTGATATATCCTTAAATATCACGTTGTTGAAGTTGTGTTTGCCAATTACTCTTTCTTTTTATATTTAATCGCCACATAAACTGTGACTTTAATTTTTGGCTATATTTTATGGTCAGTCTGGTATCATTTAAAATTTTGCTTCAATTGGTGATTCACTTTTTTTTTTTAGGTTATATATCCATTGGCAGCGCAGATTTCTGTTATTTAATAGAATAGAAAAACTATGATTAGAAAGGAATTTGACTACGTTTTCTTCTGATGGTTATAGGAAACTCTACAAATATAATTAAGCTTAATAAAAATAACAAGCTTATATCTTTTAAATCCTTATTTGGTAATGTAAATGTGATTGTTTTTTAAATTAGTTTATTCTATTGTTCAGAGACTGGTCAGAGTTCTTGGCCATGGCATCGGATGCAGTCACGAAGAACTTCTTAGAAGTTGAAGAAAGGAGACTAATTAAGGAGCATATCCCCACGTACAAGCACATAATTACTTAGGTCAATCAACTGTTCAATAATAAAGCGTGTTTTTCTCCTTCATTCTAATTTAAATTTAATTTAATTTGATAGTAAATTAAGTACTTTGTGAATTTTAACTACTCATTTTTTTCAATTAACTTCATTCTTGTAAGAAGTTAATTAAACGTGTCGATTCTTTTTCCACAAAGTGGAGTTATTTTGTAACCTATGATCATACAGAAATATAAAGAATTTAATGAATGTAACCTTCCATTATTCAAATGTCCTAGGTTCTTTATGAAATGTTTGTCTCATAGTTTTCTGTCTTTCTTTTGACTGTTCTGGCATGCATTCTGTGTTTTAATAGTTGAATGTTCTATTTAAACAAAGAAGAAAACCAAGGAATTTAAGTGAAAAGTGTACAATGCTTGAATAATAATAATAAAAAGATTAGTCAAACTAAATACTCACACGTAAAATATAGAAAAAAATTCAGTGATAGCTACAAAATTTTCTGTAGCTATAGACAAAAATTGTAGCAAACTTTAAATTGCAGCATATTTGCAATACTAAAGGTCAAAAGTATGGAAGATGTCTTTATGATATTATTGTGTGGAAGTTTTGATACCCAAGTCGAGGCAGGCAAAATAAAAGAAAGAGCTTGGAAGCTACTACATAAACTCCAATTAAAGAGTAATTTTCCTTGAACTCAGACTTCCCCAATATAAATGGTACTTTCTTCGCCACCATTATGACACCTTGAGTACTAAGATTTCCAAACGTTAATCGTGTACCGGATTTGGGCTCCCAACATTCTTCGGGGAATACATGCCCTTTGGCGAAGATTGTTGTACATCCAGGATCATAAAGACATTGCACTGGATATGGTGTTCGTCCTTCAAGGCATACCAGGATATCAAAATATCTGACATGAACAATATGTTGGGAGAACTCGATTACATCTTCTCTTTTGACTTCATTAAAATATGGGTCATAGGCTGACTCGACATTGTCCTCTATCTCCATATCTTCATCATCACTATTATTTCTTTCTCGAAATAGTCTTCTGTTTCGTAGTAAGAGTCATCACCGAATTCCGATGTCTCTTGTCCAAAACATCGAAATCTTGGTGTTTCAAACCGTATAGGAGTTTTTTCTTTCCTAGTTTCCACCTTCAATCTCCGGATTTCTTGTTCGAGATTTTGAATTTTGTCTAACAATCTATCCATCGGTTGTTGTTATCTTTCGTCTGGCCAATCCTTTACCAATTCTTTTCTCACAATTATCCTTGCTCTATTAAGCAATTGTTGATCAGAGAGCTCTGCAAAAGATGAATACCCATGGAGCATCTCTGCACATTTTCATTTCATTAAAACGTGCTAGGATTTCCCGATCATCTTCTTCCATGCTATCCTCGACTCTATACTTAGAATTCTTCTACATCTTCTGAACCTTCAGACGAATCATCGTCCGAGCTGCCAAAAGTAATGATCTCATACTCTGTTTTCGATTCTTGTATTTCGTACTCCTGAGTTATTAGGAGATTATTCTCCCTTATAAACTTGACATTTTCCTTCTTTTTAGGTTTTGGGCAGTCTTTGGCGAAATGTCCTATTTTCCCACATGCATACCAGGTGCATTTCGATTTATCCCTCTTCTGTAATGGGATTTGCCTCTTTCTCTTCTTGATGAAGGAATACTGTGGTTTCATCCTTCGTTTCTTGTGGCGTGATATTCTTTTAACTTTCCATCGTGGTCGTCTGGAAGGTCGTCTGGATCTAGAATCTCTTCGTGGGATAGAACCAATTTCCATATTAGGTACTATCGTCTTTTGACATATTTGATCTACTCCATATTTGGCATCATTTTGGAGTTCCCGATCAAGACATTACTTCTGTATTGATTCTCTTACGAACTTGAACCGTTTTCCTAACATATCTTCTCCCTCTGGTCCTTCCTGGTAAGTTTCTACCAACTTCTGGGCCATCTCCCAGGTAGTTTATTAAAGTATAATCTTTTTATCTCACGGTTCGTGATATCGCCATATAGATAATACAATTTTTCGAATATCCTTTCATATTTTTCCAAATCATTCAAGCTCTGGCCTTCACGATCTTCTTTGGATTCTCGATATATCATGGGCTTATGCTGTCGAATAAAACCCAAAACTCTCCATCCAAATTTCCTGGGTGTTGGCAGAGATAGTTGATGAAATCTTTTATCTCCGTCCTACAGTAATCAAAAGTCTTTGGTGTCCAGACTCTTGCATATCTTAGAAATCATGATTCCACCAGAGTAGCCATAACGGCTGCTTCCATCGTGCTATAGACATCTACACAATTTAATTCTCCGTCGTGGATGATTCTCATCTGGGCTTTTTCAGCATTTTCCCTAGATGATGTACCAATGCCTGATGATCTGCGTTAGCAAGAATTTGACGAAGCTTCTCCCATCTTTCCATTTCTATATAGAAGACAGAAATAGCTTGGTACGGATAAACTTGTACTCGAGCTCTCCCTACGGATCATATCCGTCGAATGGCAGCGCTGCTGGATAAATCCTTTCTTGGTTCTCCTAGGGTTTGTTTAGAAGAACCTTTGTAGTGTTGTTCTTGTGAAACTCTTCTTCCAACCCTTGGCATAGATTCACTTTTCGGGTCTCATTCCAAACCGAGTTTATCATCTCGTATTGACTTGGAGTCAAGATCCTTTTTACTCCTTTCCTCCATAAGTCCTTGTTCTGGATTTCCTTTTTCTCGGGTCGTAGGCTAAGTGGGATGTAAATATAGTCCTCCATCTTTGTGGTTCTTGAAGGTGGACAAAATACGGATTTTTCTTCTTTCCGCATCATTTTTTCCTCACGTGTCCATCTCTTCTTTCTGGAAATTTCTCTGATCTCCTTTTGGTGGTAATTCCGCTTTTCTTGATCTTGGGAACTTATTACCGCCGCCTTGTAGGTATTGACAGGGAGCCTTGGTGGTTTGCTCCGTTTCTTTTCAATGTCAATTTGTAGCTTTGCCATCTCAAGTTCTAGCTCAAGCTCCCTCTTTCTTGCCTCCATTTCTTGGATTTTTCCTGCCATCTGTAAAAGATTGTTAGTTTAAACAATTTATGCAAGTACTAATTTCCTTGAGCACACCCCTTTAGGGATTTTCCGATCTTGCCAAATATTTTCCATTTTGTACTAGTATGTTGGTCTTATAGTCGTTATTGCTGATCTTCATCAAACTCCTGATCACTTAAGACCAGTTGTTGTTGATTTTCATCAGACTCCGAGTTTCTAGGTACTCATTGTGCAAGCTCTTCCTCTAACCTTGTCTTTCTCGATAGTTCTCGAGTCAAAGTATCGGCAATATAGTTTTTGGCTCCGAGGATATGAGTAATCGTCATCCATGACATGTATTCTTGGATACATATCTTATCTTGTATTTGCTTGGCCGAAGCATCTTCGATTGATATCTTCTTGAGGAATCCAATCACCGCCCTACTATCGGTTCTCAATGTGAGAGGTTCATATTTGACAAAGATTTTGAAAGCCTTTAGAGTATTTTTTATTGCCCTCAATTCTTTTTCAAAGGTACTCCACCGGGTCTCGCCTTCTGTCCAAGAGCCATTGGCGTATCGTACCACCCTTTCTTCAGGTTTCCATTGGTTCTCGCTAATTTTTTCTTGGGAACAAAGAACACCAGCCCAAGCATGTTCGCTTGCATCGGTGGTTACTGTTAACTTATTGCTTTCTCTGGGTAGAATCAGTAGTGGCAGATGTCGGCATGCTTCTTTTAATCTTTGTACCGCTGCCGTATGTTTTTCTTCCCAATTGATGTGTCCTTCTTTCTGATTCTTCTTTCGAAGTAGTTTTTGAAGAGGCTTTCTCAATTCTCCCGTATATGTTAGGTAATGGGAAGTTGCATAGTTAATGCATCCCAAAAACCTCTGTAGAGATTTGATATCCTTGATCTCATCTGGAAAATTTTCCAAAAAAGTAAGAACATGTGGTTGTAGGATTATTCTTCCATCTTCTATTTCAACTCCTAAGAAGTGTATCTTAGTCTTTGCAATTTCTGCCTTTCTTTTGGATAAGACCACGCCATGTTGATACAATCGTTCTGATACTTCAAGAAGGTGTCTCCTATGATCCTTCAGGCTTTTATTGAAATTCAGAATGTCATCGATGTATACCATACATAATTCTCGTAATCCTTCAAGAACTTCATCCATTTTTCTTTGAAAGATTGCAGGTGCTGTCTTTAATCCCATCGGCATTACGTTCCATTCGTAATTGCCCATACACGTGCTAAAAGCAGTGTATTTAATACTTTCAGGTTTCATGCGTACCTCATAGAATCCTGATTTGCAATCCAACTTGGTGAAGACCTTCATCCCTTTCAGACGTATGAATAGATCATCTTTTATTGGGATTCGGTATGCATCATCTTTAATCACCTTGTTCAGACGCACATAATCGATCACCATTCGTGCTTTACCACATGCTATCTCCCCATGATTTCTGACCATGAAAGCCGGAAATGACCACAGACTACTAGATCTCCTTATCAATCCTAACGTTAATAATTCGGAGATCTGACCCTCAAAATCCTTATGATCTTTTGGGTTTGCTTTTATAGGTTTGACTCTTATAGGAATTTGAATTCCTTCGATATCTTCAAGGGGCTTTAACTGGATCTCGCATTGTACAACATTGTTCCAATGCTAATGGATTCTCATGAAAGCATCGCGATAAGATCTGTATTGTTTCCTCTAGTATCTCCATATTATTTTTAATTGGAGTGGGATGCCGGCTTCTTTGATAATATCCGCTTTTGAATGTGCAGTAGATACTATAGTCTCACCATGCTCAGCTGTAAAACTCTGATGTAGTTTTGATGTGGTGGAGAAAATATCACCATGACCCAGTTGGATGATACTTTTAGTAACGACCAAAAGTGTGTGGGATAGCCAAAAATTATTTCCCATTATTACTTCAGGTTGCATATTGCCATAGCACAAGAAATCCTATAACTATGTGCACGCCGTAATTAATCGGTTGAACTAATGTTACAAATTTGAGAGAAATTTGTGACCACCTCTTTTGTTGCAAAAGATTTGTGACAACTTTGATTGTAAAAGATTTGTAAATACTAAACTTGTAGTATTTCTGATTATCTTGCACCATTAACGGCGATCAGGTCCGTGTCTAGTTGCGATCGAATTAGATGGATCGATAAATAAGTTGATCAATAATAAATTTCGATTGAAGTATAGATATGCCACTAGAAATTTCTACAAACTTTTGTTGTAATAACAAAAAGATATTATAGATTATTTTGCTACGGATTTACTGTAGCAAACAGTCGTAATGTAATAGACATCCCTCAGAGAAAATCTCCACCGTAGTCCGTAGAATAAAATCCACCGTAGTCCGTAGAATAAAATCACAATATCTTGTGGGATTTTGAGTGATCATTCTTGCAAATATGCAGAGATTTCAGATCATGTGTGAATCATTTTAAACTAAAATAAGTATTCCCTTTCAGACGATATGTGAACATCCGTCTCATAGCACAAGCAACTGAAACCATAGATTATGGTCTTTATTTGGTGGAAAATAAAATATTGTTGGACTTTTTGTCGATTTCTTCTAAAAAAGGTTATAGGTCTTTTTATTAAATATCAATATTTGTGAGCCTTTCTTTTACAAAATGTTAATTAAGAGTTACATAATACATAAAAATAGAACATTTTATTTAGATTTGTGTAAGGGAATTCGAACGTCCGGTGTGTGAATCATATTAATAAAAATACGTATCATTTTATCCCCATTTAACCAAACAATGTTTCAGTTCTCATTTTAAAAGCACACATCTCGCATAACCTTTCGAGATATACATGTATTCATTTCCTTTAGCAAAAAAAAAAAAAAAAAATACATGTATTCATTTCTAGATTTTTTTTTTTTTTTTTTCTGTTTTCTTCCGATTCTCACTTGAACTTTTATATTGAAATCCATCAAAATCTATAGTTCCATAACAAAACATGTATTCAATCGGAACTCGTAACTTTCTTGAATCGTTTGAAATCGAAAAAGAAGCATATATAGTTCTTTAGATCGCATTTGTCATCACCATTCTTATTTTATGTCTTTTTCTTTCCTGTTCAACCAGGACCTACTGTCCTGACCTACTTAACCCCAATTAGGAAAAAATTATAGAGTTTAAACTCTTGCCCGTTGAGGTGGGCTTGCACCACTTGCCTTTACTATGTTGCCTAACAGCAAATGTATGTCGACTCTCTTTTTATTTTTTTGTCTATGATATATCTATTTAACAGCCGACAAAAAAAAGATAATATCTATTTAACAATAAGAAGATGAATCGATTAGGAGAAGAAATAATATAAAAAAAAACGACGACGAGGAGGAGCATAAACATTATTGATGATAGTGACCACTAAATAATATTGGTGAGTCACTACACTAATGACAACGAACCATGTGCCCAACCCTTAACTCATCCTTTGCTGTCACCGAAAGCTTCGAATCCAAAATAAAAATAAAAACTCAAGTCAACATGTCTCCTTCACGTCTCTCCCTTTATCTTCTTCTTCGTCGACGAAGAAGAAGACTTCACCGTTTCTCTCTCTCTTTCTCTCTCCGTAGCCACCATGGATTCCGGAGCTATGCTCGATTCCGCTTTGTTTCAACTCACTCCTACTCGCACCAGGTCTCACTTCTGATTTGATTGATTGATTGATTGATATTTTCTTAGTTGAATTGTGTTTGAACATTTGTGTTGGAATTTTTTGAAGATTCGATCTGGTGCTTTTCTGTGGGAGTAAGAAGGAGAAGCTAGCTTCTGGAATCTTCGAACCTTTCGTCTCTCATCTTAAATTCGCTAGAGATCAGATCTCTAAAGGCGGTTACTCCATTTCTCTTCATCCTCCTTCTTCTCACTCTCCTTGGTTCACCAAATTCACTTTTGATCGGTAATTTCGATTTTGTTGACAATTTCGAAATTTCAGATTTGAATTATGAGATCATTCGAGTTATGTCAATTTTTGTATGCAGAGTCGATCTATTACTGTGATGAGATGTTGATACTGTGTAGTAGACAATGTTGACTTTATTTTTTTCACTTGTTGTAATGAGTTTGCTGATTTACGTTTCTTATAATTTGTAGGTTTGTCAGATTCGTAAACACGCCTGCGATTATCGAGAGGTTTGCGACTCTGGAGAAAGAGATCTTGCAGATTGAGCATTCTATTCAAGCTAATGAAATCGCCAATGCTGCTGAACAAACACAAGATGGTAATGCTAATGAATTAACTTACTAAAAGCTATCTTGTTAATGGCAGTTGTGTTGGTTTTTTAAACAGTGTTCTTGACATAATTCTAACACTTGTTTCTTGCTTATCATTTGCAGGGGGTAATTCTGGAGTTCGTAGTAATCTAAGGAAGTCTAATGAGTCCTCTAAGGTAACTTGCGGTTATAAATTGTGCTGTGTTATTTTAGTAACTGGTTTTGGTAAATTGAGTGTTTTTTTTTTTTTTTTTCTCTCAATGTATTACTACAGAAGGAATTTGAGAATGGCAATGAGGTTGCAGGAGAGGAAACCTCGAAGTAACTTTTCTAACTATGGAACTAAATACAATTTCTTTTGACGCATTCTGCCACCTATGGATAAGTTTTGGTTGACTGATCGTGTTGTTTGTTCGTCTCATTTATCAGGATTCAGCTTCAACGTCTTCTTGAAACCCGAAGAACATTGCTTCGGAGAGAGCAAGCGATGGCTTATGCACGAGGCGTTGTTGCTGGTTATGAAATTGATAGTATTGATGATCTCATTTTATTTGCTGATGCTTTTGGGGCTTCAAGGTTAAGGTATGTAAATACTACTTCAACCATTTCATCGTTTCTTAACCTCCTTCATTTGCTTTGCTACGAGATCAGTTTGAAATCTTTTGTCCTTTTCATCATAATGCAGGGAAGCATGTGTAAAGTATAAGGAACTTTGGAAGAAGAAGCACGGAGACGGGCTTTGGATGGCGGAATTAGCAGCTGTGAAAGCGTGTGCTCCAGTGGACATGTCATTGTTGGGTTCCTCAGGGATCATCCTCACCAATGAAGGTGCTGCTCTATCACTAAATGGGACCGACTCTGAAAATAAAGGTACGTTGACATCCTAATTCTTTCATTGCTAGATGGCTAAAAATGTCCTTATCTGATATGAAGAATTGCTGATTTGTAGATGACAAGTCAGTTAGTTTAGAGCAACATCCGTCCGGTGTTCCAAACTTTCAAGCACCAATGGGATGGCCGAACCATATGCCTCAGTACTTCTACCCGCCTCCATACCAAGGCTATCCATACCCTCCTATGCAACCTATGCCAAATCAAAACCAAGGAAACATGCCTTGGCCTTCAAGGGGCAAAACTTCCAAGAAAAAAGGGAAAGGGGATTCTGATGGAGATGGATCTAGTGGATCAAGTGAATCTAGTGAATCTGACTCAGCCAGCGATGATTCTGCTTCATCTTTGGAAGATCAAGGTAAAAGACACTCTCGTACGAGTAAAAACTCTCGTAGATCAAAGAAAAACCGGAAGAAGTCATCTAAAACTGTTATCATCCGTAATATTAACTACATAACCCCCGAGGGAAGAAACGGAGAAATGGAGGGAAATGAGTTTACGGACAATGGTTCCATCAAAGAGACTGTAGATGCTGCTGTTGGATTGCTTAAGGAAAAAAGAGCTCATGAGGGAGAAGTCTCTGGTGAAGAAAAACGAAGCAATGAGAATTGGGATTCTTTTCAGAATATTCTGATGAGGCACGACGATGGCTCAGATGTGCATTCTATGGATGTCGTCAGTGAGGAGCATTTCACCCATAGAGGCGCTAGTCTGAGTGCGAATTCTAATGGCTTGCAAACAAAGAACACTGCCTCGGGTGATTCCATCATCACAACTCAGAAATACATAGAAAATGGAGCAGCAGCGACCTTTGATCATTTTGAAAGCGAGGATAGTGCTCGTAGGCTTCCAAGAACGAGGGACTCGACTGAAGAATGTATGTTAATGCTAAAGAAATCAGACATGTTTGGAGATGAAAGCAAAGACATGTATAATGCTACGAGGGGTGAATCGTTGGTGAAGAAGTCAGGGAGTGGAGAGGATTGGTTTACTTCTTCCGATCGGAAACCGGAAAGCAACTACGGGAGAAGGTCATTTGATGACAGCATTTTGACATCTCAAGTTTCTGACAAGAGCAAGAAACAAGAATTCGTTGATGATTCTTTCATGGTCCATACATCATCGCTCGCTGCTGATGATCTTTATGACTCTCGGTGGAGACCAGACATGGCTGCAGATATTGCTTTAGCCTCTGACATTGACAACGGTGATGCGATTGAAAAGCGTGATTCATGGGAACCAAATGATCTTTGTATGATTCCTGAACGCAATTCAGGAGACTCTTTGGCTAATGATTATTCGATCGACTTCTCTGCTGAAGCGAATGCAAGGCTATCCAGTAACGGAACAGCTCAGGAGAAAGAAGATAAGAGCGTCCCAAGCGGCGAGAAAAAAAACAATGTGAAGAACCCGGAAGCTCGTAAGTCTAGAACTCCAAGTAGAACCAGAGCTGAAACCATGTCCAAGACTGCAAAGAAACCGACAGTAGCTAGCAGAACAATGGCTCAGAAGAACAAGTTTGAAAAGGTAAGAAAACATTTTAACATTGCATTTTCTTTATCCGATAGTATCATGTTAGTTTGTTACCGAGATTTTTGCCGGTTAATCTTTGGGATTGTAGGAAGAAGAGATGCGGAAGAGAATAGAGAATCTTGTCATGGAAAGGCAGAAAAGAATCGCTGAGAGATCAGCCATGACTGCATCTCGAAAAGGTTCGATTCGAGCTCCTTCGGTTCGTGAAAGGGCGACGACATAAGAATGTGAAGGCGACGTTATGAGATACTAAAAAAAAAAAACGCATTGTTTGGTCACTTCAAAAATTCTTTTGATACATTCATAAATAAGTCAGGTGGTGGTGGTGGTGATGATACTAGCTCTCCTTGATTTTGCTTGTGTCACGATTATTTTATTTATTATTTTCTCAAACTGTTCTCTGAATATTTATTTGTAATTTATTTGGGTAAAACTATGAGATTTATATATTTGTAATTTTGATTATTATATAAACAAAAGATAAAGTGTACTCAATCTCTTATTGCACATTAAAATATTAAATTCTGCACGTTGACAAACCTATAGAATGGTTTTATCCACAACGCGTTTAACTATATTTGAATAATCCACCTAAGGAAAATTATGAGCAAGGAACGATTGCGACAATGTTTCACCTCTCGAAAAAGTTGTACTGCATGCAATGGATATCAATAAATTGTGATTTACTAAGGAATATAATAATTTTTGTGACAATAAAACAGTTGATATCTTATAATAACAACTGAGATGTTTTAAATTAAAACTAACACTAATAAAAAAAGATTATAACAAGTGATGAGTTTTGTTTAACACTAATCAACATTCCGATTAAATAGGTAGATACTTTAATCGCAATGTTGCCTATAAAGCAGAGCAAGTACTACACACATCGTAAGATTACTTAAAATTCCTCGTTTCATTGCTTTCTTTCCTATACATTTCAAAGCTACTTTTTTAGTGGTACGATCTTTGTTTCTTGCATTAATGGGTCTTGAAATTAAGATTTAATTTTGCTACTGACATCTATTAATGTAATATATTCTATTTAAAATATATATGAACAATATTTTTATTTGGGCAAAATTATGAGCAAGGAACAGTTGCAACAATGTTTCTAGTGTGGAGCTGAAATACGAGCAATAAAATCTTTCGAGTCGTTATTAGACTATCCTGTTCGAAAATGTTGTACTGCGTGCAACGGCGGAACTGTCATATGACCCTAGTAAAAAACGAAAAAGTTAATTTGTTTATTGCTTTTTATATTCTGCTAAATTATTTGGTGTAATCACCTTTTTATCCTACTAACTAACTTTTTGACCCCATAAACGAGAAATTAAACAAATAACACCCGATCTCTTATTAATATTTGTTTTTAGTTTTTACCATTATTCTCTTACGTTGAGCATTATAAAATGCCGAGTTCGACGTCGTTTTTTGTTTTACTAAAACGACGTAGTTTTGATTAAAAACAATAACAAAACTTCATTTTGATTTAACAGAAAAGCTCAACGGAGATTTAACGCAGTTAAATTATTCCGTTAGTTAATTTAATAATGTGCCAAAATTGGCAAAGTCAACAAAAATTTAAGATTTATTGAAAAATCATTAGAAGTTGACTGTATAGTTCGTCGGAAGTAAAGTTGAGATTTTTTCTCAACGAAATCGCACAGTTGAGTTTCTTTACGACACTTTTCCCTTTGTACAATGCTTTACTCACTTTAATATTTCCTCTGAGGTTTTGATTATTGTCTCAGCTTTTGATAATCTAAGATGATCAATTGTTCTCTCCAGGATTTCTTATAATCAATCCATTTTGTTGCTGTGATTGTAGATGAAACCAGAAACTCGCGAGGTTATTCAGAAACTGCTCATGGCTATGAAGGAGGCTAAGGAAAATCTCGACAGGGAAATAGAAAAACGAAGCATGGATGAGTTCATGTTCTGTTTCAGAAACTGCTACACTGAGGATGAAATTGTGTGGCACATTACCCATAAATTTCCTTCTTTAAAATGTTCGGATGTGAGAATTGGCTTTCAGTCGTTTATAGCCTTGATCGATAAAGAATCAAAACAGGCGTATCTCACGGATGCTGAAGATTGTGCTAATGTAAGAAGGATAGAGATGCGTGATAATTCTGAGGAAGCTAAGAGCAGTCAAGGTGAGGCCAGTACATCTCACACATGTGAACCTAACTGCAGGAAACATCCACCTTCCCCGTGACTCCTCTAGGTTAAAAACAATGTTTGAGGATACTATGATCAATGAATATACATTGTCTAACTTCTAGTGCGCAAATAAGAGTGGTTTTGTGTTCCTATACAACAAAATCCACGTCTATCTTTTTTCTTTGTTTAGGAGTTGTACTACTCCCTTTAATTCCCTTTGTTTAAAAGTTGGTCTTTGTGATTCCAAAATAAAAATAGTCTAATGAAATACCATAAATAATTTTATCAATCTTTTCATTTTATTCGTAAATTAGTACTAATTGCAACCCAACTTTATCTACAACTCAAGAGATCCACTTGAGGATCGGAGCCTGTGTTTTCATCGATCGACATCACTACTATGCCTTGGGAAAGAAGCTTTGCTAAAACCACAACAGATTTGGCTGCAAAACACCTCATCATATTTCTTAAAGCTTTACGGGAAAAAGATCAAGGAGATCGATTTCTCACCTCATAACATAATACCTATGTCGAGAAGCCAAACAGTTCCATTGATAAATCACTATTGGTACTGGAATAAATAAGCAAGTAAACCTGAACCATACGAACAACAAAAACTGAGTGTTTGAAAAATAACCATGCATAAACCGGATTTAAAGTCTGTTCAACCGGATTTCGCTTCGGTTTTGGTTCAATCTCTCGGTTTTTCTACTAAAGCACAGTATTAATGGGCTTTTCTGGGCCTTTTACAAAGATTGACACACTTATAGTATGATTAAATTTCGCGGTTAACAATATTTGAATGGTCCACCTAAGGAAACTTAATATTTGATGCATGAATCACATTTATGACGTTTCTATATGTAAACTTTGACTATAATTAAGCAAAAAAGCTTATAATATTTTTCCATTTAAAATCATATAAAAAGATTATTAACTTATAAGTTGCCGTATGATATACCTTTTCGCAATATTATTTATATATATATATATATATATATATACACACGGAAATTTGGATTTACGCAAAACATAAGTTATAAAGATGCAACCAACATAAATACATAGACTATGTCTTAGCACATTTTACAAAAAGAATGGTATACAATAGGGTTTAACAAAAGTAAAACTACTAAAATATACAAATTTTATAATTGGTAATTGCAAAACCGTAGTAGAACAATTGCGTCATTTTATAATCAGTAGGAACCATATTTTCATTAATATAATATGTTTTTTTTTGTCGAAACAAACATTCAACAATATTTGAATATGGATAATGATGCAATGACAACATTCATACAAACCGCTGATACCATTTTATTAATCTATATTCCTTTTGAGTCTGTCTTGTTAGGAAACTTTGTAATTTCCTCTCTATTTGAGTTACTGATAGATTTTTTTCCTTTATGGTACATTTATACTATATTTCTCTCGTGAAAGAAAATAAGCTTGTTTATATATATGTGTGTGACTGTTTGAAGAAATTTTATTTGCTTAGAGATACTGGGTTTTAGTTTGTAAACAAGATTCTCACCGTCACTCTACAGCTACAAAATTTTCGAAAGAGGTATGTGATATTGTTTGATGTCTTACCTGGTTCAAATTTTATTTTACCCTTTGGATTGTTTGAATGTTTTGCAGTTTTTCCCCAAAAAAAATTATGTGATGAATTTTACTGTATACTCTTTTTAGTCATTGTAATACCCGCATATTTGTTTTATATCATGTTCTGCACAATCTTCGGGTACTACAATGACTAAAAAGATTGTGCAAAATATGATATAAATATACTCTTTTCTAGCATGTGATGTGTATAGTTTTTTTTTTTTTTTTTTTTTCCTGTGTTACTGAACATGATAAGATGTTTTTTTTTTTTTTTTTTCTGTTATCAGTGTTAATCAAAATAGAAAAAGGTTTAATCCTTCAAGTAAAACAGAATGGGTGTAACAATAAAACAAGATGAGATAAAAAGAATTATATCGTTTTTAACTACTTTCCCAAAAATATAATTAGTAAATTACACAGGTAATAAAAAAATAACAGAAACAATCTAACTAAAAAAAGGAGAGATAGGTTTAGCAAGGGGTTAGAGAAATTTACCCATAAAAAAGACAGATTCAACATTTGTTTTCCTTTGGCTCTCTCTTTCTTGAGAAAGTTCCATAAGTCCTAGCACAAAAGGCCTCAAACCCTAATTAGATTTGCTCTCCACGATTCTGAATATTATGATTGTGATGTCATTCTTTATTGATTTCTTCAGCTGTAAGGCTTTGAACACGTCTGTAAATATACATTTTTTATTTTGAAATTTTCAACAGAAACACCAAAAAAATTAGTTTTTTTTTTTGCCATTATAAAGCCGGAGTCGCCGGCAACTAATGACAGCCGGAGGCTGTTTTGGTATCCAAACAACAATGTTGTTCGGTCGTAAATCATCAAGCAAGTTACAGGTAAAATGCTTCTTATTTTTTTTTTTGTTGATAATATATTATTCACATATCCTTGATTATATGTTAAGATTTTCTTGATTGATTTTGATCATTCACATATCCATAAAACCCTTTTATATATTTGGAAATTATTCATATGATTCATAAAAAAAAGTCTTGTTTTAATAAGTTTCTTGTCTCTAGGAGTTATGGTTATATGAACTAGTTCCAAAAAGTCATGCCAAAATTTAAAAATTATCATGTAGTCTTCATTTGTTCATGTTAGATCATTCTTGCTCACATATATCATCACAATATCTGCATCTTTTTGTCAATATAACCATATAAGTTTTGCATCTTTGGTTTCTTGTTTGTTATGATGGTTCTTGAAACTTGTGTAAACTCTATGATGATAAAACATAAAAGAACTAACAAATTTTTCATGATCACGATTCCAAAATGCAAATTACTTGATTCTAGATTTCTCTCTTTCTTTTTTGCAGCCTGTAAAAGGGCAAGCATCGCCTAAAGTTAGCAAGAATAGCAAGCAGGATGTTAAAACTTCTTCTTCTTCACCTAAACCTTCTTCTTCTTCACCCATACCGATTAGATCATCTAAGTCAATATTATCCGGGAGCAACCTAACATCATCAAGACGTGTTTCTTCGCCTATAGGCATCCTCAAGAATGTTTCTTCTATTAAGGAAGCTAAGAGCCCCAAGACGAGCAGTTCACCTAAATGGACTGGTAATTTCATTCTTATGGTTGAGCTTCGCAGGAAGATCTTTACCTTTAGAGACATCATCGATCTTCCTTCTCTTGACGGTTCTCCTTCCATAACCGATGTGTGTAAACCACAAAGTCTTCCTTGTTAATTGTATCAAAATGCTTTATACATATTGTGACTCACTTGTTTTGTTGGGTAGATGGTGATGCATACAATGAAAGATCTTCAGAAACTTTGTCCTGAGATCATCCACAGCTCACATATCTCGGAAATTAGACGTGCAAATGTCGAT
Source organism: Turritis glabra (assembly GCA_900406565.1). NCBI lineage: Eukaryota > Viridiplantae > Streptophyta > Magnoliopsida > Brassicales > Brassicaceae > Turritis > Turritis glabra. Next base: position 32,308 of record OVBN01000185.1, read on the forward strand.
AAGGTATTCAAAACATGATCCGAATATAGGTTTTCCTCATGTCCTGATGTTCACAATCCTTGAATCTGATCAAATGTGTCTCCCTCAGGTTCTTGACCATTTCTTCAATGCTTTGAAATCCATTGGAGATTCCTGGATTGATAACCCCGAATGGATAGCTAAATCTAAGTATTGGAGTAGCAGTGTCGGGAAGAATCAGTCCGATCGACTAGGTAACAAGAAAATCATCTTGTAAATGTTAAAAATGTTTTGAATTGCAAAATTCTTTAAAATGTTCTGTTTTCTTTGCAGTGGAAAAGGTGTTAGCTGCATTAGATGGACTGATTAAGATGTCGAAAGAGAGGTTTGATATGATGGAGATTGATGAAGAAGAAGAGAAGAAAGATTCCACTAGTCCACGGACAGCTAAAACCTCGAGCAGTCGAGTTTTATCGCCATCTGAATCATTCTCCGATAGCAAATCATCCTTCGATAGCAGAAACTCGTTTTGCGGGTCACCAATCACGCCAAGATCAGTTCTACCAGAATCGATGATGGGTTCACCGGGAAGATTTGGAGACTTTGCAAACTCTGCATCACATCTTCTGTGGAATATGAGAGTTCAAGCACTTGAGAAGCTTAGTCCTATCGATGTTAAGCGACTCGCTATCCATATTTTGTCACAAAAAGAAGCTCAGGAACCAAACCAAAGCAATGGAGAAAATGAGATTAGTGTTGTTGAAGAGATCAAGCAGAAAACGGATGAAGTAGATAGCATTGTTGTGAAGATGGAGACAGAAGAATCTGTTGTTCTTGATGAGGAACAAGATACTGTCATGAAGATATCTTCAACATCTGAAGCCAAACTCAATCCATCAGAAAAATCTGTAAGTGCGCCGGAATTTTCGCCACCACTGCCTCCTCCTCCTCCACTATCCACTATTAAAACTGCATATTTACCTTCACAACCATCACCACCTCCTCCTCCTCTTCCATCACCACCGCGTATTTCTGACACAGCAATATCAATGCCACCTCCTCCGCCACCACCACCGCCTCCACCAGCAGTTATGCCTTTAAAAGGCTCAGCTCCACCACCACCCCCTCCACTTCCACCAACTGTAGTTACTCCATCTCCACCGCCTCCACCTCCAAGAACTTCAGTGGCCCCACCACCGCCCCCTCCAGCTCCAGGAACTGCAGCGGCACCACCACCGCCTCCTCCCCCACTAATGCAGAGCAGAGCACCACCGCCACCTCCAATGCCTATGACAAATAGTGGAATAGGTGGACCACCGCCTCCACCACCTCCTATGCCCCTAGCTAATGGAGCAGCACCCCCACCGCCACCACCTCCTATGGCTAAGTCAACTGGAGCAGCAGGACCGCCTCCGCCACCACCTCAAATGGGTATGGCGAACGGAGCAGCCGGTCCACCGCCCCCACCAGGACCAGCAAGAAGCTTGCGCCCCAAGAAAGCAGCTACAAAACTGAAAAGGTCAACCCAATTAGGCAACCTTTACAGAATCCTTAAGGGGAAAGTAGAAGGGCGTGATCCTGCAGCGAAAACAGGTGGCGGAAGCGGAAGAAAAGCCGGAGTCGGAAGCGCTCCAGCTGGTGGAAAACAAGGAATGGCTGATGCTCTTGCTGAGATCACAAAGAAATCTGCATATTTCCTGCAAATACAAGACGATATTGCAAAGTATATGAAGTCAATCAATGAACTGAAGATTGAGATCACTAAGTTCCAGACTAAAGACATGACTGAGCTTCTTAGCTTCCACCGTCGCGTTGAATCAGTTCTTGAAAACCTAACAGATGAGTCGCAGGTCAGCAACATTCGAACATCTTATTACCATCACTTCAATATCCTCTGTTTTCTTGATTCTTGATTAGTAAAAAATGTTTTAAAAATTTTAGGTTCTTGCGCGATGCGAAGGGTTTCCACAGAAGAAACTTGAGGCAATAAGAATGGCGGCAGCGTTGTACACGAAGCTTCACGGTATGATCACCGAGCTACAGAACTGGAAGATAGAACCTCCTTTGAATCAGCTTCTAGATAAAGTCGAACGTTACTTCACAAAGGTACATACCTAATTTCAACATCACTATGTAACTTAAAGATGAAAAAAAAATTGATTGATTAACTAAACAGATCAAAGGAGACATCGACACGCTTGATCGAACCAAAGATGAAGAAGCCAAGAAGTTCCAGAGCCACAACATCCACTTTGACTTCAATATACTTATTCAGATCAAGGAGACAATGGTTGATATTTCATCAAGTTGTATGGAACTTGCATTGAAGGTAACTAAAAGCTAGCAATATTAAAACACTTTCTTCATTTGTAGCCAGGATCTAGAAACGTTTTTACCGGGTTCATTATATATATATATATATATATATATGTTTGATAATAGATAATTTATATGTTCTAAAAATTATAATCTCTAAACTAATTATTATTACATTTTTGAAAAAAATATTACTACGTTTTGCTATGGTTTTGCTTTTGTTTTTAATATTTTCTTCTAAATATAGTTCTTCCAAATTTTTCACTTTCCTAATAGACATATAATTAGTTTAAAAAATTGTAGGTTTCAATTTTATAGATATATTAAAAAAAATAATTAGAAAACTGTCGAAAGTATATTTATAAGAACAAAAATAAATGAAAGTGCTGACAAAACTTGAAAATTATGAAGAAAACATAAAAATAGGTTATCATTATTATCAATAAAAGAATAATGATAAAAACTAAAAAAAAATATTAAGAAGAGATGGATTTCATTTGCTTTAAGTTCTCGTTTATGGAATCAAAGAAGGTTAATTAGTGGGGTTAAATAAGGGGATTACACCAAATAATCTAGCAGAATGTAAAAAACAATAAAAAAAAAATTAGCTAAATTTTTGTTTTTACGGGGTCATGTACGCATGTGACCCCCCTACCTTGAACATATTTGCGCCCCTGTTTGTAGCCCTTTTCATTTTTTACCGTAATCATATCAGATCTTAACATGGAATTCACAGGAAAAGAGAGAGGAAAAGCTTGTGTCGCCTGACGCGAAACCGAGCATGAAGAAGACAGTAGGATGTGCTAAAATGCTTTGGAGGGCATTTCAGTTTGCATTCAAAGTCTACACATTTGCTGGAGGACACGACGATCGAGCTGATTCCTTAACCAGAGAGTTGGCTCATGAGATCCAAACTGATTCTGAGAACCCATGATGATTCCATCATTCAGATCACCATCACAAGATACCAATTACTACTCCTTTTTGCCATATTTAACAACTAAAATACTCCAAAATGTTCGATACCGAATGATAAAAGAGTTTATGTATATGACTTAAACTGTTGTTTTGACTTTTGAGTTTGTAATTTCGAAGCCCCCTAAAAAAAATTAGGATTTAGAAGTTTCATGGGAGCTTGGAGATGCAGAGTCTTTTGAGTGAAAAGGGTTTATAAACCTTTTGAAACAAGCAAGAACTTTGTGTTGCCACAATATGTAATATTGTTTTTGTTATAAACATTTTTTTCTTAACTTTTATTTGTAAACTAAATGTCTAACATATCAGTCTATTCAGATGACGGCACAAGCACTTCAGAGCTTACCCTTCTCGTAAACAATCTCCCCGATCATAACTTTGTTAACCATAATCATTAGTTAGTTCATCCAGAGTTCCAGACTAGACATAACATCATTAGCTATTTCACAAATTTTATATAAATTTTACATCTTGACTTAACTTGTTTTTGGTCAAATTTTGTTTCATTTATCAAATTTTATATTTCTCAAAACCAAACCAAAGAAACGTGAAAAGAGCATGATCCAAAGAAACGGCAATATCGTGGTCAAACAACCACTCTCTATCTGATAACAAGGCGTCCAAGATGACTTAATATATAATGTATTCAAAATACATATATAGTCTATCATATATGCATCTTTAGTCCCATATATAAGTTCCATCTTCTTGCCTATTAGCTCTGCAAAACATATATCTCCAACTCTCACTATCTCTCTCTTAAACAATGAAGGTCTCTCCTCGTTTGATCTCAGTCGTTCTCCTATTGTTCATGCTCCTTGCCACAGGTTCGTAATTCTTATCATCATGATACATCAAAATAAAAACTAATGTCAACATGACATATTTGCGAGTAATCAATGACCCATATTTCGTTATCCGTCATTAATTTATTTAGGTTATAGTTATAAGAACATATTTGATGCATGTCACATTGTATATGCTTGTGGATACCCAAGGAAGGAAGCGGTTAGGCTAAGAAAGGCCTACAAGCTCTCTGTTTGGAGACAGAACAATTAGACAAGAACTTGACTTTGTTAAAGATATATAACTAAGGAAGTCCTTATCTGCCCATATATATATGTGCACAGAAGACACATGATATGGTCCATATTAATAGGAATACTCTACATTTTACATGTTCGAATAATCTACAACGTTAACCCATGTCTTGTAGGGATGGTCAGTCCGGTCACGGTGGAGGCACGGACGTGTGAATCGAGTAGCCAGTTGTTCAATGGACCGTGTCTGAGCGCAAGCAATTGCGCCAATGTTTGCCACAGTGAAGGTTTTTCAGATGGTGACTGCCGTGGATTCCGTCGTCGCTGCTTGTGCACCAGACCCTGTTGAGTGTTGATAGATGATCTATCTATATATGATCATGAAATATTCTCAAAAAATAATTAATACTAATCTTTTCTATCATTTTTTTTTATCTTATCTTTTTGCGTTTCAAATAACAAGGAGATCTAATTCTTGAATGCTTAGTTTGTGTTTTCTATTATCTTCCAATGTTATATTAGATAGGAGTACTCCCTCCGTTTTTTAATACTTGATGTTTAATGTTTTTGCACACCGATTAAAAAATTATTTAATTTTTGTTTATTTCTAAATTAAAACATCATTTATTATCTACTTAAACACGATTTAACCAATAATAAAACAATATGCGGAATATAAATCGTCAAAATCAATTTAAACTAATTAATTTTGCATTGAAAATTGAAAACATTATCTAATTTAAAACAAAAAAAATTCCTCAAACATCAACTAAAAACGGAGAGAATATATAATAATGTCTTTTTGTAAGTATATTTTCAAGTTTTATAACTCTTATTATTAACATAAATCAATACAAATTTTTAACGAATAAAACGAACGGTTAATGATACGTAAATAGTTAAAATCGTTACAAAATATTAAGTAAAAAGATATATCAAAAGAAAAAATAAATATCCGAAAAAATCTTAACTATGTAAAAGTGTTGAAAAAAATCTTCAACTTTGCCTTAGACGAAATATATATCCAACTTCTATTGATTCATCAATGAAATCGTAAATTTTTGTTAATTTTTCATTTTAATCTTTAACTTTTTTTAAATTTGTCAGAATAGTCACGTCATTAAATTGACCGACGGAATAAGCTAGCGAGGTTAAGTCTCTATTGAAAATTTATGTTAAATCATCAAAACCACGTCGTTTTGATTTTTTAAAAAATTTGTGCTACTTTGAGACCGAACCTATTACCTATAAACTCAAACCCCTGCAAATATTTTTTACTTATATCAAACGCATATAAATATATAGTTTAACAAAAAAATTCCCAAATTAGCATAATTTTTCTAAAACCAAAACAACGTCGTCTTTCCGACATTTTTCCCATTGAAAATATTTTTTTTTTATAGTTTTGTAATTAGTTACCACGAAAAACGAAAATAGTATATTTCATACAACGGATCACAAGTTCACAACCATAGTTAATTTATTTTATTTTTACTACTAAAGCATAAAAAAGTTGGTTTACCAAAGTAAATAAAATTTTAAAATTAATAACACGTGTCCCCTTCGTTCACAAGTTTCCGTGTTTCCTTAGCACAGTGTGTTTTGGACTTGTTCGCCTCGGCGTTGTTATCCAGAAAGAGTTTGGAGGAAGAAGAAAGAAGAGATTTTGAGTTTAGGGTTTTGTTTGTGTTGATTCCACTTAAGCTGCTATGGCTTCCGTTTTGCTACTGCTTCTGGTGTTCGTGTTTAATCTCATAGCTTTTGGTCTTGCTGTTGCTGCAGAGCAGCGTAGAACCACCGTCAGTTTCTCTCTCTCTCTCTACTTCTTCGAACATTTTATAACAAATTGATTTGCTTTTGGGTTTTTTGAAATTCAATTAGTTTCATAGAAAGCTGAAAACTTTGGGAGAGATTTGCGGAGATTAGAGGCATACATACACGTTCAAGATCCTTTTGATAATCAGAGAAAAGTAATTGATCAGAGATGAAATCAGTCGAAACCATTTCATATATGAGTTGTAAAAAAAGAGTTGAGATTTTGTCCTGTTTTGTGTTCATTGTGTTGGTCTTCCTGATTTTGTTTTGTGTTGCTTTTGCTGCAGTGGCAAGTTTCTAGAGAATCAAGAGATTTAAGCTACTGTGTGTATGACAAGGATATAGCAACGGGTCTCGGAGTTGGTTCTTTCTTGGTCTTATTGGCTAGTCAGCTCTTAATCATGGTGGCCAGCCGATGTTTATGCTGTGGAAGACCCTTGACACCAAGTGGATCAAGATCTTGGGCAATTTTTCTCTTCATCACCACCTGGTAAAATGCTCTTCTCTTCCTGCTGAATCTATGTTATTATATCAGCTTAGATGACACTGTTTATCTCATTATTCTTGGTATGCGAGTAGAACGGAATTGGCTGAGGCTGGTATGCTCTAAGCTTCTACTAGTCATAGATGTATGCAATTTAAACCAACCATAAACTTGGATCAGGGCTAATATAGCGTATATGCTAAGATCAATGGAGATTTAGACTTAGATTACTCGTTGATATCTGATGCTACACACTCAACTTTAAGATCAAAGAACTAAACTTTCTCCAAGGTTTCCGGTATCAAGTGTCTAAAATTGACAAGACGTTACCTTCCATCTGCTCTAATTGCAGAAATTGGTTACTTGTTAACTACATGATTTAATACGTTGTAATTGTTGGTTGATTTTTTTGTGCCTAACTTCAAATGTTAACTTCTTGTGTTGTCATATATGAATGTCATGGATTGGGATGATGGTTGCAGGGTTTTCTTCTTCATAGCAGAAGTATGTTTACTTGCTGGCTCTGTACGAAACGCTTACCATACAAAGTACCGTGTTTACTTTGGGAACACCACACCTTCTTGTCGATCACTAAGGAAAGGCGTCTTTGGGGCAGGAGCTGCATTCATAGTGCTCACAGGGATTGTCTCTGAGCTTTACTATGTGACCCTTTCGAGGGCGAAAGACTTTCAGGCTTCTAGAGATCCCGGTATACGAATGAGTGGCCTGTAGAACTTACACCTGATTTAGACTTGGAAAAACTTTTTGTTATGATCATTGTTGTTATCATCTTAGGCCATTGTTGTTAGAATTAGAAATATGGTTGATTTACAATTAGGTCACTGTTGTCTGATTATTGTTTGTTTGTATATGAGAAATATATTCAAGTTCTAAGCTGATGTGGTTTATGACTTTATGTCTCTTTAGTACTTGTTCTTGAAGATTATGTTATGTGTGGTTAGAAACCAGCTAGCCTCTTGTCACAATAACTCACATCTGGTTAATTACCTTTTTTGCCACTGGTCTTAACCGCTGAGGTTTCTTTTGGGGACTCAAGCCTGGTCAGTGATTTGTAGAACGCAAAAGACGAAATTTACCCCTGATACTTGCAATAAATAACTAAGAAACCAGACTTTTGATGTACAAAATACACATTGCCTATTTGTACGGCTCCTAAGAATGGCAGATAGATCAGCAAATCTGCATGTCACAAATCACAACACACTCACAGATTTGTCCTTTTCTCTCTCTCTCTCTCTCTCTCTCTCTCTCTTGTGGAAATTTACTTTACATGTTTTAACTTAAAATGTAAAGAAGAAGAGTTACAAAAGATGCAAGAATGAGACATGAGTTGATGAAGGATGCTTCCTTCTTCAATCCTAAGTTTCTTACTCTCTCTGTTCCAGAGATGAACAGCGAAGGTATTTTTACGTAAAAGCGCAAGCCTCTTCCGTAACCAGTTAGCCTCGCTCTCATTCGTTGGCGCTCTGTAGAATCCTTTGATTCTAGTCCAATCCACCGGATAAAATGCAGATGGTGGAAGAACAGAGAATCCCAAATTTGAAGAGGAGGAAATGTTGATTCTTGCAACGACTCTCGACACTAAGTATGGACCGTTGTGGCCCCATTTGTTACCGTTGAAGGTTCTCGAGAAATCGTCGATGAATCTCTTAAGCAAAGGATGGTTCTTGTCGAAGATGAGTACCGCGTTGTTGAGCCTGCTCCATTTTTTTGTGACTGCATCAACTGTTTGTGCTCCGATTACGTTGTGGAGATTGGTGAGAGATTTGAGGATTATAACGTCTGTGTCTAAGTAGATTCCGCCGTATTTGTAGAGCAAGACTAATCTTAGGAGGTTGGAGAGGTTTTGCTCTAATGGAATCACTCCTGGACTTAACGTGCCTTTCTTCAATCTTTCAAACCATTCCTCTGCTGATGTATCTTTGAAGATGTAAGCAAAATCAGGTTTAATTGGAAGCACTTTAAGCCCTTTATCTATAAAGGGTTTCAAGATTAGGGTTCCTCTGTCACAGTCAAATGAGTTTGAGACCAAGATCAAACAGCTGTTTGGGTGAAATTTGAAGAGGCTCTCTATGGTGAATCGCTCTCGATCACCGAAAGATTCGATGGAAGAGATCCAGGTCATGAACAACAGTGACTCGCAAGAAGATTTGGACAAGAAAGACTTGACCCTCGTCTTAAATATCTGTCTTGATTTGCCTTGTAACCGCTGTGTTATCGAGGATGTTAACTCGATTCTTGTCTTGAATCTCCTCGTCTTTCTCTCTGTCCTCATGGACGAAACATTCTGCTTCTGTACGAATCCTAAAGAGGTTTCTTTCACCACAAGCAACAATGAAGAATCTGACTCAGATGATGATGTTGAGAATGATGATGGTGGATGGTGATGAAGAACCTGGTGATGATCTGGTGAAAGAGTGGATTGAATAGGTGGATTGGGATCAAGATGAAGAGAGAAGACAGAGAAGCTGTTGTAGATTAAGAGAAGCATGAGAAGCAGACCGAGAAGAGACATGGGAAGACAAAAAAGAAAGGAGACGATCAATCTTTTTAACCTCTGCAATAACAGAACTTGTTCTGTTCTTCCGCTCTGTTCCATCATTTGGTTTCTTCAAACAATGTTTGCAAAAGACAGACTTGTTCTGTAAGAGATTTTTTATGTTTTTCTAAGGCAAGAGGGTGTATGTATTAATGTGATGATGTTTGTTAAGTAAGAAAATTTTAAAAAATTTATCGTCTTTTTAGCATACAGATATATACATGTATTAATATCATGTATGTAACCATAAATTTTAAAATGGCGAAAGAGAAAGATCACCAATACAAAATAGTAGTATATAATAAGTGCACATAGTTACTAAACTATCATATAAAGAGTGTGGTTAGAGTTCTACTTTTGATTTTTTCAAATTTCTAGAATTAATAAAAGTATTATGTTAGGTTTTAGATAGTTTAATAAGGTAACTAGCCAACAATTTAACAATTTTAGCATATGTAAAAATGTCAATTAGGACCAATCCCAATATATGGATTAATCCTACCTAGAAAAATCTGATTCCAAGACTTGAGGGCCAAAGATGATTAGATAATTTTTATTCGATTAGTTTATATAAATAGTTATTCCCTTATTGGGTTTTTTACTTTTACCAATCAATCATATAAGGTGACTAATTTTTTAAAATTGTCTGATTGTTTTTCTTATGAGTTGTGACATATGCATAACCATGACTTTAATCGGTTTCTTGAGAAATTGAAACACTAATTATTGACTGACCATATGCAATAATAAGGTTGGTGGTTGAGATGTATTTTAAAACTCAAGGTATATTTTATAGTATGATATAAAACGGATTTTAATTCGTATAAAATATATGTGCATTATAATGACAGATATTGGATTTAATGATAAGTCAACAGTTTATATGAGTAATTTGTTTTTATTGTCCACGATCCCATATACGTACATGATCGGATTTGAACTTCAATTATGTATGATTTGCTTAGTCACTAACACAAATTAATGTGTTACAAATTCTAAATATTTTCTTGTTACATGTTAAAATTCTACAAAACAAATCTAATATTGAACTGTTAATTCACTCCAAACTAAATTCATCTAATAAAGAGCAAATGAAGACTGGCAAGTACTTGATATTCTAATTTCATGCAGTCATAGACTAATCAGGGGAGGTCACACAAAAACGAGTACAAAAATATTTCAGGAGAAACAAATTGCTCTAAACATTTTGAGAGTACGAAAGAAAAATATGAAGAGAAGAAGAACCAAGAAGCAGTTTTCAGAAGATAATGAAACACTGAGACTTGAAAAAATCCATAAATCAGAGAAGACCTCTCCTTCTCTTGTAATCACTAACAGTTAAGGTAAGGCCATGTCTCTTGCCATCGTTCTCTGTGACTCTGCATCCCACCGTTGCTTCGGTCAACTGTTTCCTCGCCATGAATGCTTTCTGTACTCCTTGAGGTCCTCCGTACTTCTGTAATGCCGTTAGGGATAGCGACAATTCAAAGTTATGAAGCTGATTGTGTTCTGCTCCTTGACCGATTGGAGCTCTTGTGTCTATTAGCTTTCCCGCCTCTGCAGCCGCTTCTAAAGCTGCTTCTGTCGCTTCAACACCTGCTCCTGCATCTGCTCCATTGGTCTCAACTGCTGTTGCAACCGCTGCCTCGTTCTCTTCTCCGTCTTTCCCCTTGTTTTTCCCGTTGTAGTAGTTCGATGATCGGGTCCATCTCCTTGAAAACGGATCATACCCAGCTTCACCGGCTTTGAGACTAGCGGTTATTGATTTTACTTCAGATGCGTTCTTGAAATTCTCGGCTCTGTTCTTCTTGTTCATCTCGGCAAGTTTGAGCGCTTTTTTATCTACCCCTTTCTTGTTCCGTGACGCGTCGAGCTGTTTGATTTTCATTTTGATCCTCTCTACACCTGCTTCATCGTTTTTGCTCTGCGCAATTTCCAACTCTTTTCTAAGCCGATCTTTCTCAGCCGCAACATTCATTGGCCTGATAGAGGCTGATTTTTTCTCCTGCAACATCTGTTTGACGGTTTCCGCAGAGTAAACGAAACTGTTTATTTTTTTAATTGATTCTTTCTTCTCCGATATATCTTGCTTTGTGGGCATGCGACCATTTGTTCGCTCAACCTCTCTGATCCATTGCCTATACTCTTCCTCCAGCGGATGACCATCTGAAATCATAGCCATTTGCCATCGGGCCGCCGAGGATTCATTTCCCCAGACGACGTTAAGGTACTTGTGTGTAGTTTTATTCTCTAGCTTGTAAGTCTTGTCTGGATCGGTTGCATCTACATTCTTCACCCAGCAGAGTCTGTAAATTGGACCACTCTTTGACCTTCCGATCCCAACCCTAACAAAGCACCCAACGATAAGCTCTTCAAAGAAAGGCTCCATTAGCCATTTGGCAAGCTTAGACCGTCTGATGGTAATTTCCTTAACATCCTCAAACGTAGGCACATCTGACCTGTCATCATCACTATCGAGCATTCCTCCATTCGAGCCTTCATCGTCACTCTGCGACCTACTATCACTGTCACTTTGGCTGGAGTTACTCAAGTTGGAGGAAGCTAATGGTTTCCTCTTCAGTGATGAGAAATCTCGACTACCTGAACCACCTTTTGATGCATCTCTCAGTTTCCTGAGAGCTGCTGGGTCCTGCTGCTTCATACGCTTAGCCCTCAGTTCGTTCAGGGCATCATCCTTTGCAGCTGCTCTGTCTGCAGATCTAGCAGATGAACGCACACCACGAGAGGCAGGAAGAGGCTGGGTCTCCTTTTTTGAAACAGGGGTCTTCTCGTTTTCCCTCTTGGATCTAAGTTTCTCAGTGAAGTTCTTATCACCTTTCTTATCAGCACGTTCAGCCAGAATCATCTCTCTCTGAAATTCTGTCATTCCAGCAAGCTTTTGCCGGTCTTCCTCGTTCTTGTAAAGGTCATCCCCAAAATCAGATTCATCGCTACTGTCACCTTCACGGTCAGATGGTCCATCACCATAACCACCTTCATTTCGAGCAGCTCGGTCTTCTCTCTCTGCCTCCAATCTCTTCTTCAAAGGAACTTGAGACCCAGACGGTTTTCTACTTGCATAGCCACGATCTTCATCAGAATCATCCCTTGAATCACTACTACCATCCGAGTAAGAACCCTCACGTCTCCTCGATGATGGAGGCTGAGAATGGTGGCTCCTCCCTGCTGAATTGGTTCTCCCAGCAGCTTCCAAAAGCAAGTTCTCTAAATCACGCATAGCTTCTAAGGAGGCTCACGAGCGAGAGTGTAAATGGTTTTCACAATCACCTGAAAATAATTAGAAGTTGACAGTTAGAGCAGCAAAAGACCAAACCACATTGGTCAAGTACGGTGTATACTACAAACACCAGGAGATAGCTAAATCAAAGAGCAAAGCTTGCTGGAATGACAGATTCTAAACCCCAGAGAAGCTATTAAAAGGGGGTTAAAGACAACTTTTCCCCCCAATTAAGCTTCTTTGTATAGAGCTTCAATAAATAAGCACCCGCAAATAAGATGCAATAAGACTCATGTTCTGCTTGCTCATGTCGCAATCAGAGGATTTGGAGTAATGAAAAAAAGATCTTGAATCAGGTGACGGTAAGGTCAAACGCCAAATCGTGATTTTGCGAAACCTATCGGAGTTTCTGAGCTAAAATCTAGCGTATTCAGAGCCTGAGAACGATTAATCTCTCGCATGGATCTTAAATTCGATTCGAATAGCTAAGTCAGGCCTAAACCGAGAACCCAGAAGCCGTCACTCTTGATTCGCGACGGAGAAAGGGGGAAAAAGAGAGAAATCAAAGCAGAAGAGAAAAGTTGAAGGAGACTCACTTGGGATGAGACGGAGAAATCGCCGGAAAGTGTTGCAGAGATCGACGGGCGGCGAAAGCAGACGACGGGAAGGGTGAAGAACAAAAAAAGGGAAGAGGGAGGAAGCAGATGCAATCTAGAAGACGAGCGTAACAAAGAAAACAATAATATATAATTTCTAGATTTTTTCTTTTTTACGACCTTTTTAGTCATTAATGAACATTGAAATCAAAGCCAAAACGGCGTAGTAGTTGGGATAACAAGTCAAAAACCTCAATATTTTAGTAGTATATGAAAGAAGAAACAAAATTGAATGTTCAAAAATATTGCAAATTATGGATTATAACAATTTAATTTGCCTAAAGTTAGAAACTAATCATGTGATATGTTCTAAAACTGTATTTTTCTTACATTTTCAAAGAGAAAAAACGGAAAAGATCTAAATATTACCTTTCCCTTGAAGCAATAATAGTCCTCGAGATCGAGCATGAGCTGCGGCGTGTCGCCTTTGACATGCATTGTTGAGTGTATGACCAGAGGTAAACTGCTTAGGCTTGAAGCAAGTTGCCTTACGGTAAGGCCCTTACTAGCAACAGCACTAAGCTTCTTTATCGGTTCATAACCACAAGCTTCAAAGCTTGCAAAACTCACATCTTCTGCAGGAGCTACGTGAATGCTAGAGATTGCAGAACCTTCTAATTCGTTCATCTGAGTATCCACATGGTTCGAACTATTTAGCATTCAACCTTGCGTTTGGAAAGATGAGCTCACTACCTAATATAGCCAATAGTTGATTATATTGTTAGAAATAAATTTCGTAGATTCATGATGTATATACAAAATATTAATATCTTTATTCAAAGTAAGAACACAAAATCCTATCACTCCTAATTACTCCACAATCAAAAACGAACATGCATCTTCTATGACTAAAACATGTGATGTGACTGCAGTTTATGGTTTATCTGAATCGATGGTGAGAACTCAATCACATGCCAATATCTTTGGTTGTTCTTCAAGACCTCACACACTATTTCCTCTTTCTTGAGACCCGTATCTAATTGCAAGTACCGGATTAGTTATTCTTTCTGTCGGAAAAGAACTGGTGAGGGAATGGAACCTTAAAAAAGATCCCCATGTATACAAGGCTGATTGCACGGCTTTATCAGCCACATTAATTATCTCAACACATTCAAAGCTCCTTATAATGTAAGACCTCTAAATTTATGAATTTAGATGCATATACCAATTCGACCTTGATATCTTTTCTATTGAAAAGAAGCCTCATATTCCAATATTTGATAGTTTTGAGTATCAAAAAAATCTGATTTGTAACAAATACGAAAGCAAATGTGATGAGATTAAAACTCTCATGAAGCATTTTATTTTTATAAATCTTTTTCTTCTTTCTTTGTATGACAAAAAGTACAAAGGAATGGGACGTCAATTACAAATCTAAGCCGAACCAGAGAAGCAAATCCTCTAAAGTAATCTCTAAGATACTCTATTTGTCGTATCTATATTATACATGGAACATTATCATTGTGTCATCACTAACTATAAGTGTGGAGCAAACCCAAAGTGTTGCAAAGCCTTTTTTTTGTTCGTCCTATGGCAATTTGCACGACTCGATAACTTCCATAACTGCTTTATGCGTTTCCGGAGGAATCATGTCCAGTGTTGTATGAAACGCCTAACACAGTAGGGGCAAGCACATGGTCGCATCAAGAGGTTTTAGTCTGCATACCACATCGATTTCTAAGACTGAAATATAAAGGGTTTAGAAGCACATACCACAAACCTATCCAACACCGGTACCAGAATTGCCAGGTTGCGCTTTGGGAGATAATCTCTGATTGCATTGCGTATACTTCTACTGCTAACAACAAGAGATTATGTTACAACTTTTTCTGAGAACTAGATTACTTAAAAGGCAAAAAGAAAGATATACATAAATAACCTTGCTGTGGACAGAAACGCGAGTAAAAGGGCAGAATATGCCTCCACGATCATCTTTTCCGCTTCCTTTTCGCTTTCTAAAACAGCTTCTTCATCGTCCTGACATATTACGAAAGGGCAGGTTTAAGTCATACTTTCTCTTAAGGGCCTTTCAAAATCAATAAGAATCCAATGATTAGATACTAACCAAAGTGAAAGTACTTGTTTCTTCTATGGTGTCTGCGGATCCTTGATTGGTGAGAAAGATTGAACATAAAAGAGGAATCATGTCTTGTTCACTCTCTTGCAACCCTTCTGGATTGGTGATCGGAACACTAGCTGCCGCAAGCCTAGACCTACAACAATGTAATAACTGTTTAGACAAGACTTTTGAAGACATTAGGTATGAGTCAGATCATAAATAGAATGATGAAATCAAGGGCTTCCCCAATTTGCATAGAAGACAACCAGTGACTAAGTTTTCCCCTTCTAAGGATTTAATTGTCAATACTGACAGTACACACTTTATGATCACAACATAAAGTTGTAAATCCAAAAGAGTAGAGAGTTTAGTACCTGTTTATTCCGTCTTTCTCCACCAAGTTGACCAGTAACCCCAAGATGGCAACAAGGAAATCTAATTCCTGGTCTGTGAGATGTTTATCTTTCTGGTGGCATGACCTCAGCATTTCCAACTCACTGAAAAGGGGAGATCTGGTGAAGGAAGGAAAATGTCCAGCAATTAATTCAGCCATACTCTCCAATCCTCTGCAGGCAGCAACTTGCCGACAACCAACGGAATTATCATTTGTTAAGTTCATTAAAACCTGAGAATATGTTCATAGTATCAGAAAGTAGTAAGGCATCACATGATATACCCACATATCTAAACAAATTAGCATAAAAGGTGAGATTCCATTCTGTTCCAAAATTAATCATTCAAGCTGCAGAAATTTGTTACAGAACAGAAAATAATTGTTAAGAAGACTGTATGTTACCTTCACGGCTGTTAAAAGGCAATCAGATAAAAGACAGAGACATCCTTTATCAATGTCATATGTTGAAGAAGGTTGCTCTGTTACATGGCGATCTCTATCACTTATTTCTTCCTGAGAATTTAACCCATGGTTTGATTCCTCCTGGCTCGAGAAAAGCGAGTGTTCATCTTTATTGTCTCTATAGCTTCCTTTCCTCTTTTGAGCTTTAGATTTCTTTTGTTTTTCTGATACTACTGCCCATTTGGAAGGTCCTGAATCTTCCAAATCAAATGAAAAAGGATCTTGACTATCCTCCAAGGATGCAAAATTTTCAACTTTTTTACAACTGGGTTCTCCAGTTTGACTATTCCTCGCATTGCTTCTGGAAATGCCACTACCCAATGAGGCTAATCTGCCTGCAAACGACCCAGTGTTGGAACCAGCTCTTGTCGTTAAAGTGCAGGGATCATTTATTGATATTACACTTGATTGAGACCCCGACATTGGTGTTGTTGAGCATCCTAACAGGAATGCAGACTGATTTCTCTCGGATACGCTTGCACTTCTTATGGAACTACAACTCGTGGCAGAGCAAGTATCTGAACTAATTTTCATAACCTCCTTGTTAACTGCAGAAGATGGTTGTGGTTGAACAGAGAGTAACATACAAAGCAACAGATAATAGATAGAGACAAAAGTAGCAAGAGGTGGAGATGCGTTTGTCAGAATGGAATACCTTTACAATCTGCTCCCGAAATAGACTCACGATTAACACCATTTAAACAGTGAGGGCGAGGATGCTTTTTGTTCGTAAGAGCACATAACTGAAGATCTGGCGTAAACAGTTGAACCAGCCATCAGAAATAAATTATAATAGATGGGAGGAAGTCATGGTAACATTATAACATATCCAAACCAAAGCATTGTGTACCTGAAAATATCTTGATGACACTTATCATGAGCTCTGTGAAAGACAGTCGGAATCCATGAGAACCCATATTTTTATTATATCCGAGTAAATGATTCTGAAAGAAATAATATTTAGTTTTTTTTCCAGGTGCAGAGCTACTCAATACAAGCTATCATGAGGCTAGGAATCCAAAATACATAAAAGCTACCTGGTTCTCTGTGCTGAGGAACGTAGCATTCTCCATGATTTTTAGACATTTCAGAAGCAACATCAAACTCTGCTTATTCAAGTCATCTTTTATATCCTCGACAGAGATTGTGTCATGTTCCAACCAACTCTGCAAACAAAATATGCATTAGATACTCTTATTAAATACAATAGCAAAGGTCCAGTAACCATTGACAACTTAAGTACACAGTCTTTGCCACCACTAAGACAGAAATCTTTCTTGTCCACAACAAAAGTATTCTGAGCAGTGACAATAACATTAAACTGTGTTACAACAAAACGCGAATTCTCTTTAGATATATTAGCGAAGGACATGTAAAGTACCTTGACTTGCAACGATTTTCAGCAATAAATTGGATTGAAATAAAATATGATCCTGAAGATAACCGAAAAATTATAGAGCTAGCAATCTACGACACTTTACACAAGTTATTGACGTCCTAGCCAAACAAAGATGGGCATTCTTAACTTATAAAAAGAAACTTATGATAAAAATGGGGATAACAAGATCCCCAAAACAAACAGGTCCACACCTCCATTACAGCGTGACAATCCATTACAACATCAAAGACTGCATCAAGCCCTCCAAGTTCTCGCAGTTTCTCCTTGAACATTCCTCCAGTTTTTTTAACAGTACCAGAGGTATCTGGATGGGGAAGAACAATATAGATAATTAGCAAGAAACAATATAGATCAATTATAATCTTGTCGCAGGATCTACAACCGGCTACACATTTGTTAAACTGAATCACTGGAAGCAAATAAATCACAGCAGATAACATGACTTTTCAATTTCTATAACCCTATATAATACACAAGATGCCTTTAAACGGTTAGCTAGTCAATCTTTCCAACAAAACAGACAACAAGTTCAATTACCATCAAAAGAGATTTTGGACAAGCACGCCTTCTCCATCACCAACAAAGCTAGCCATTTTGTAGTTAGCTCAGGCCTCATCCTTTCAATTTTATAGCTATCAGTCAATCTCAACTCCTTGCAATTATCAAGAATGTCCTGGGCTCTAGACAGTATATCACAGGAGCTTGAATCATGCATATTGGCTGCATCACGCGCTGCATCAACATCCTTGATTACTGATAAGATCCTAGATCCTATATTTTGAGGCTTCCCTTTAGTACTGACGGAAACCACAGGTCTCAACAGCTTTATCAAAAACTTGATGGAGTTGGGTGCCTCCATAGAGTGGCCATCTTGACCCTAGAATCATGAAAGTAGAATGGTAAAAAAGCTAAAAATTGCACTGCGGAAAGAGAAAAGAACATTACAAGCATAATTCACAATGCAAGTAATGTGCAGGTCACTTACATCAGCAGTTAGCACAAAGAAAAGGGTAGCTGCAGCAAGATTGCTTGGTATGTCATCAAGGCTGAGACCCAAAATCACATCGATTATGGATTGTGAGATCCTGAAACAAGGAACTCCCAGGAAAATAGGGGAAAGTTTTTGTGAGACACCACAATGCTCATGGTTAAGGACCTCTTTGTGAGACACCACAATGCTCATGGTTAAGGACCTCTCAACTACTGTGCCAAAACCAATCGACTAGCCAATGAAAAATTCCAGTCCTTTTGACAGATTTTACATGTTCCAGATATTTTCATCAGGTGATTTTTACCATTCCATTTCACCACAAAACAGAAATGTTCACTAGCTTCTACCTATTCATACCCTAATAACCTTCATAAATCTGGACGATCATTACAATCAAATTCATCCTAGTCAGAGCTACAATGTGCACAACTGGATTCCGAACTCTAATTTGTAAAATGCAAAAGAGAGAAATCGAATAATTTGTAGAAAATACCCAAAACGCAGAAGGCTCGAACAAATCTCTAACACGAAACCCACAACCAAATTTAAAAACTTTCAAAGAATCGATCAAGAAACCAACCCTAGAAAAAGGAAAGAAATCGAAAACCAAAGTAAAATAATAAAGCTTACGTACCCTAAAGCTCTCAAAGACCGTCGCTGATGTTTAAATTCGCAAATCGAGAGTAGAGACGACAGAGCAGCTCTTCGGATCCTAACCTGATGTCCTTTCTTCAACCCATCAAGCGCGAAGTTAACCTCGTCTTCGTTCTCCATTAACTCGCCAAACTCTTGAGCCTCCATCAAACTCGAAGTCAAACCAAACCCTCCATCACCGTTCCTGGGTCTCTTGACCCTCTTCTGAGAAAAATCATCGCCCGAAAAAGTGGATCTTGGATAAGAATCCCAAAGACAGGACGACTCTTGAGTGGAGAAATCAAGTGGCTCGACTTCTGGAGACGAAGACAAAGAAAGATACTCCGCCTGAGACGAAACGGCGTCGTTTAACGAGTCGGAGTAGGTTCTTAACATCCCCGGTTTGCGACGGCCGTACGTTCGCTCCGTCATCGCCGAGAAAGCTTCGAACTTTTTCTCTTCTTTCGCAGACTTTAGGTGAGCAATTTTCGGTATAAAATAATAGTGAGTATATAAATATTTTAAGTCCTAAGCTTCTATGTATTGACCGCATAGCGCAGTGGATTAGCGCGTCTGACTTCGGATCAGAAGGTCGTGGGTTCGACTCCCACTGTGGTCGTTTTCTCCTTTTTTTTTTTCGTTTTTATTTCATCACATCCTTAGGGTTTGAAGATATAAAAAACTTGAAAACTTCTTTCCACAGTTCTTTGTGGGTCTGTTCTCTTTCGAGTAGGAACCGAGAAAACGAAACATGGCTTCTTCTTCTTCTCTGAAAAGAAGAGAGCAACCAATTTCGCGAGATGGGGATCAACTTATCGTTACTCCTTTGGGAGCTGGAAGCGAAGTGGGTCGTTCCTGTGTTTACATGTCCTTCAGAGGCAAAAATATTCTGGTGTGTTTCTCCGTTTTGTGTAATCGTGCAAATGTGTTTTGATTTTGGTGTTGGGGGCATGTCTTATTGTGTTGATTGTGTTGATTTTGGTTCTGTTTTGTTGTTTTGTGCAGTTTGATTGTGGGATTCATCCTGCTTACTCGGGAATGGCTGCGTTGCCTTACTTCGATGAGATTGATCCTTCCACCATTGATGTCCTCTTGATTACTCAGTATGTTTACTTCTTCTTCTTGCTCTTTTGGATACCATTAAGAAAAAGAGAAAATTTCTAGTTCTGATTTGGATAGAATGATAATTTGAAGTTGATTTGGGAATGTTTATAATCTTTCTCATCTAAAGAGTTAAATTTCGGAGGCTACTAGAGCAAATCTTCGAATTTTAAGTTTGTTTTATACAAAAACATAAGCGTTGATGTGTAGTGGAAACCTTTCTTGGATTAGTTTTAAGCTTTTAGAATGGGTTTGTTTTTCTACTTGAGCATTTGTTTTTTTTGTTCTTCTGATTTATTTTAGTGAGAGGTTTTTTAGTATAAGATAACAAACTATGGGTTGATACTTTTGGTTGCAGCTTTCATATAGATCATGCAGCATCCCTACCTTATTTTCTGGAGAAGGTTTGTTTCTCTTTCCAAATGATTTTGTTGTTGATGCGTTAGAACATAGCTGGGAACTAATTCAGGTTATTAATGTTTGATTAGACGACATTCAATGGGCGGGTTTTCATGACACATGCAACAAAGGCCATCTACAAGCTGTTGCTTACAGATTATGTAAAAGTGAGCAAAGTGTCAGTGGAAGATATGTTGTTCGATGAACAAGACATCAACAAGTCCATGGACAAAATTGAGGTTAGTCATTATGTCATATGACTATGTTTATACTTTAACCACTCCATTGAGTTTGGGATAAGTTCAAAAGAAATTAAATCGGCCTCAAAACAGTAATTGATGAGCTAAGGTTTATCTTTGATTCCTCTATAGGTAATTGACTTCCATCAAACAGTTGAAGTGAATGGCATAAAGTTCTGGTGCTATACAGCAGGCCATGTTTTGGGTGCAGCCATGTTTATGGTGGATATAGCTGGTGTTCGAATCCTCTACACAGGTGATTATTCCCGGGAGGAAGACCGACATCTGAGAGCAGCTGAGCTTCCTCAATTCTCCCCTGACATATGCATCATTGAATCCACTTCTGGTGTCCAGCTTCATCAATCTCGTCATATTCGTGAGAAACGCTTCACTGATGTAATCCATTCAACGGTTGCACAGGGCGGACGTGTGCTGATCCCGGCTTTTGCACTGGGCCGTGCTCAGGAACTTCTCTTGATTTTAGATGAATACTGGGCGAACCACCCAGATCTACACAATATCCCAATCTACTATGCATCACCGCTCGCCAAAAAGTGTATGGCGGTTTACCAAACCTACATATTATCTATGAACGACAGAATCCGCAACCAGTTTGCAAATTCTAATCCGTTTGTGTTCAAGCACATTTCTCCATTAAACAGCATCGATGATTTTAGAGATGTCGGTCCATCTGTGGTTATGGCTACTCCTGGAGGTCTTCAAAGCGGTCTCTCAAGGCAACTCTTTGACAGCTGGTGTTCAGATAAGAAAAACGCTTGTATCATACCGGGTTATATGGTGGAAGGTACACTGGCGAAGACGATAATTAATGAACCGAAGGAGGTGACTCTTATGAATGGTCTTACTGCTCCTCTCAACATGCAAGTGCACTATATCTCGTTCTCTGCTCACGCAGATTACGCGCAGACGAGCACGTTCTTGAAAGAGCTCATACCTCCTAACATCATCCTTGTTCACGGTGAAGCTAACGAGATGATGAGGCTCAAACAGAAGCTCTTCACTGAGTTTCCCGATGGAAACACAAAGATCATGACCCCGAAGAATTGTGAGTCGGTTGAAATGTATTTTAATTCTGAGAAATTGGCGAAAACCATTGGGAGATTGGCGGAAAAGACACCCGATGTTGGCGATACAGTGAGCGGGATTCTGGTTAAGAAAGGGTTCACTTATCAGATAATGGCACCTGATGAACTCCATGTTTTCTCACAGCTATCAACAGCAACTGTAACTCAGCGGATAACAATCCCGTTTGCAGGAGCTTTTGGTGTTATAAAACATCGCCTCGAGAAGATTTTCGAGAGCGTGGAATCTTCAACAGATGAGGAATCGGGGCTTCCGGCACTGAAAGTACACGAAAGAGTAACAGTGAAACAAGAGTCAGAGAAGCACATCTCGCTTCAGTGGTCATCAGATCCGATAAGCGACATGGTTTCAGACTCCATTGTAGCTCTGATTCTCAACATCAGCCGCGAAGTCCCCAAGATCGTTGTGGAAGAAGAAGACACTGTCAAAACCGAGGAAGAGAACGGGAAGAAAGTGGAGAAAGTGATATACGCGCTTCTTGTGTCACTCTTCGGGGATGTGAAACTAGGAGAGAACGGGAAACTGGTGATTAGGGTCGATGGCAATGTCGCTCAACTCGATAAAGAGAGTGGAGAGGTAGAGAGTGAGCATTCAGGTCTTAAGGAAAGAGTAAGAGTAGCTTTTGAGCGGATTCAGAGCGCTGTGAAACCAATCCCTCTCTCAGCTTCTTAGTAGTGTTTTTAATTCATCGTTGAGGTTTCTTTAATCATCATAGAATTTATTTTACAATCTGATGATGTTTCTGTTTCCATGTTTACTAATGGTGATAATTAAGTTTAATGGATGTTATTAAGAATGTGTTTTATAAAACATGTCTGCTTCTCTAATTTTAATGTGGGATGATTAAGTTTAATGGATGTTATTAAGTATGAGTTTTATGAAACTTTGTTGCTTCTGTTTTAAAGTGTTTTGTGTTATTGGAGAGGATAAATCAGAGAATTTCAATATTTGAGAATCTATGGAACATGCTGAATCAAAGAATTGTGCTAAGTTTGGTTCAAATTAATAAAACGTTTACAGCCAAAATTTTGCAAATTATATTAGTTATCCTAAAATCATTCATAGCTCCTGAAATCTCTCATTATTAGGAGATTTTAAGGAGATCTTCTTTTTTTTGCTTTGGTCGGCCATTTCGTTGTATTAGAATTAATCTAACTATAAGGGTACAGCATTTCCACAAATAAAACTTGAGAAACCCATTATAGGTTAAATATCTAACCTCAAACATGAAGCAAAAGACATTCCTAACATGGAGTGACACTGCTACCCGCAATGCGGGATTACACTCTTTTGGAGTCGTCTAAACTGCCATATTTGGAGAACCTTTCTAAATCATATTCTTTCGGCAGCAACCGATACTACCGCGTGGGAGGCATACCTAAATAGGATAACATCTCTGAAATCTAGTATAAGGCTAACAATTAACACAAACAACAAAATGATATATCAAACATAGACAAAAGACATTCCTAAATTCTACATGGCGTGAAACTACTCTTGTAATGCGGGATTACACTATCAAAAAAACATTATCAGAAATCGTTCAAACTACAGATTCGAAAAAAGTCCTCTAAACCTCATTTTTCTTGGTAACAACCAATTTGAGATACTAGTACTATCATAGGATGCATATCCAAATTAGGGATAACATTACCAAGAAAGAAGGCTAGCAAAATAAAACTTTAACAAACAGCAAAATAATACACTTATCATACAAACCAAAAACAAAAGGATAAGAAGAAGCTTCCAGCTGTCAAATAAAATTTGAGATTTTAAAAATCTGAACTTGTGAAAGATTGTAGAAAATGTGAGTGATTTAAAATATGATTGGCTTTTTCTATAAATTAATAAATTATAACTTATTTATTTTAGAAATTTTCAAGTATATATCTATCTGGATCTGAGCATTTGGATTTTGGTTCGGATTTGGATAATTCGGATAGAATAGTTTATTGTCTGTTCGGGTTTTATGATTATTCGGTTTGGTTTCGGTTCATATCGTTTTTTGAAGAAAAAAACTAAAAATTTGTTCAGTTTTAATAAAAATTGGTTTAGTTTTGATAAAATTTGGTTAAATTTTGCAAAAAAAATTAAATTTTTTTAATAAATATAACTATAATTTTTTGGATTTCCAAGTTATTTCGGATATTTTTGTTATTTGATATTTTTACGTATAAAATTATAATTAAATATAACTACTATCTTTTAGATATATAATTTTATTTCGGATTTTCGGATATATTTTTTAGTTTTTGGGTTCGATTCGGATAATTCTAGAAAGAGAATTCATTATCCGTTCGAATTTTAGGATTTCGAGGGCTCCATCGTCTGCAGATTCTCAGTTTCTCTTTTGAATGCGGCCCCTTCGTCTCTAGGCGGGAAAATCAAAGGCAAAAAAAAATCTCTCTTCTTTTTCATTTTGTTTCAAATGTCAGTCCTCTCTTTTCAGTTTCTTCGAATCCATACACAACAAAGCCGACATCGAACCTGACCGAAACTGATAACTATGTCAGCCTACCAGTATCCGAGGTTATCTCGTTCCGACATTATCACGGGCCTCACGGAGGCTCAGATCGCTAGCGTTACGAAAGCCGATCTCGAAAACCCTACTTCCGACTTCGTCTCCGAGCTTTACACCAGACTTCTTATCTATCTCGACGCCCTCAACGAGTATGTATTCCTCATATCCCTAGTTCCTCTCTTATCTCTCCACTCAATTTTACCGTCATTTGAAATCTTTGGAAATTTTATATCTGATTTCAAGCTGGGTCATCAAATTGTGTCACAAATTGTTCATTTCTTCTAGGATTTTCGATTTTGATTGTATGAACTGCTAAGTACTTTTGAAAACCCTAATTTTTTTTCAATTTGGGGAATTTCTGATGATGCTTCATTTTTCAATTGCGTTTTGCGACATTGGGTCTTTTCCAATTTCCAATCCATTGTAGAGAAGAGAAAGGGCAAGTTGATTTTGAGGCTTTGGAGCAATTGGAGAATCCAGATCATCATGTTACCTCAGTGCAATCTATGAATCTCTATTGCAAAGTGAAAGATATGCTAGAAATGGTGGATTGTCCGTTACAGATTAATTACAAGGATCTGTTGCGCCCGGAATCATCCCGAACCGAGTTTTTCCTCAGCGCACTTTTGAATTATGGTCTACACAAGTATGTCCTTCTTGCTTAAAATCTTTTTTCATGCTCTTAGTTTGCTCATACTGCTGGTAAGTAAAGTTAGCTGAGTTCTCTGTAGTTTCTATTTGGATGCACCAAGAAAGTCAATATATAGACCTTTTCACCAGGTTTCTACTTCGAGAAGATGAATTCTTATCTGTCCCACTTGACTTCGATGGAAACAAGAGTATAAATATTTGAATTTCAGATAGCTATTAGGAGTTTGCAATGTGCATAAAGTTTAGTAAGGGATAGAAATTTGAGAAAATGTGGTTAGCATTCAAAACGAGGATACATAATACTCTTTCCCTGCCATATTTTATAAGTTCTTTATAATTTGACGCTCTCATGATTATTTACATCTTCTTTCCTGTACTAGAGAATTCAAAATGGATCTCTATAATTTGATGCTTCACATGATGATTTGCATCTTTTTTATCATATTAGGGATTCAAAAATGGATCTTATAAGACCAATGGCAGAAGAGTTGACTCTCCTTGATGAGCAGCGGAAGCAGTGGGACGCAAAGGTTGCCCAGGTAATGCAAGAAAAATATGTATCACATAGATAGCCATTATCGTTTTCTAATGGCAATATCCATGCAGTTGAATGCAGAGATTGGAGAATTTGATGAAGCCGTTGAAAGGGATTTACCTTTTGTCCAAGAGCTAGAAGCGAACATTGAAGAACTGAATCAGAAAATATTAGGACTGAATAATCAGCAGATGTCACTGCGAGCTACCTTCCAGAAAATGAGAGAGAAAAGTACACAGATGGATAACGAGGTAAGAAACAGCAGGATTTGGGGTTGAGAGCTCCTTCCTGAAACTTAATTGGGTTACGTGTATTTCTCTCTGCAGATTTCCAAAGCAGAGTTTGATCTTGTGCAAACTGTCCAAGAAAATGCAAACCTCCGCTCACAAATCGTTCAATCCCCAGACAAATTGCAGGTATATTTTTGTTCCTACTAGCACTAGTTCTAACATAAATTTTGTGTATACACTAGTTTAAACGTTTATTGTGGAGACAGGGAGCTTTAGAAGAGAAGAAACTAGTACTTGGGGAAACAAAGAAAGCTGAACAATCAGCAATGGAAACTTTCCAGGAAAAGGCTGCCATTCTTGAGGTTTATGAAAAGGTATCAAATGAAAACTCTAGGTTATTACGAAATCCTATTGGTTAACACGTAGCTAAATGCATTTAGGACATCCTTTGCAACTTGATGGTTAACCGTTGGAAATTATCAAGTCTTAGGTCACTGTGGATACTGCTCTCAAACCATTTGGTTAGAGAAAGAGGATTTAAGTCATTATTCTTCTAAGATTGGTGTTTATTGCTCTATCACTTTTGTTCATACTCACGAAATTCTGTCCAGGAGCTTTAGGAAGAACTTCATTTATTTTGGTGTATAGTGGATGAGAATGAATCCAAGGTGGACAGTATTTAGATTGAGACCTTATTCTATGTTGTTACTTCATATTTTTTTATGTTTAGTCTTAGAACAGTTATAGGCTTTCATTTTTTGAGCTTAAAAGTATACCCTCAAAGTTCATTCAATTATGGGTGCCTTTTGCAGGCCTTCAAGAAAATTTCAAAGTCATCTTCGCAACTGCAGTTAATTAACGAACAGGTGACCAAGCAAAAAGACTACTTACCTCTTTCATTGCTTGTAGATTGTGAACCATGTATTGAATCTCTAGCATGTGTCAACACACAGACCCTTCCAATTATTGGAATGAGATGTAATGTTTCTTTGGATTTATCTTTCATTTTTATGTGTGTTTGATGATGCTACAGGTAACCAATGCGAAAGCAGTTGAGAAAGAATTCAAAGCTCTTAAAGCTAAGCTGAGCGAAGATGGAGTAGCGTACAAATCCCTTGAGGCGAAAGTGGTTGAGCGGGAAAGAATAGGCAAGCCTTGGTTTAATTCTTCCCTCTTCAGATATTGTTTCGTAATTTTGTTTTGGGATGGAGACTGTAATCATCTACTCTGTCAACAGTGGAACAGTTGAACGAATCATTGAAACAACTAGAGAAAGAAAAAGCAGTCATGTTTGATGATTGGACAAAACAATTGAATGAATTAAAAGTGGAGGTTGAATCCAGAAGACGTGAACTTGAAGCCAGGCAAACGAATGTTGAATCAGTAGTAGCTATGGTATTGCTCCCTTTCTTTCAAACATCTAAACAACATGAATCTGTTGTGCACGATGATAAATCATCGCTGTCATTTTTTTTTTGTTTATATATCAACAGGTTGATGACAATACTGCCAAGATTAAGCAGGTGAGACAGTCAGGAGAAGCTAAAGTGAAACAGTTAGCTGCTAAATATGAAGAGATCGTGAAGCAGGTTTCTTCCGTTTCCATTATTTTCACCTGAATAGCCCCGTGAATTCTTTCAAGATAAGGCAGATCTATTACATATTGAAGATCATGAAAATACACGGTTGACTCTGAACTTTCGAGTAACAGATCAATTTCGAAATGCAAATATATTTAACCATGAATACAAAAGCTTTATGCTGCAACAAATTTAGAGGTTTCCAAAGTTAAACCTGTACTAGGCTTCTTCCAGATTCTTTGTAAGACATATATTGAGCCTTGCTTTTGATGTTTGCAGTTTCATGAATACACGGTGTCGTTTGATGCGTTTCTACCAAGCCTCTAAAGGAGAAGGCAGGTCTGATTGAGCTAAATTAAGGTAGAGAGATTTGTAATGACCACATTTCCTCTTCTAATGGTTAAGAATCAAATTACATATTTGCTACAAACACAAAAGACATTACTAATGTTATTGTATTAAACTTGGAAAATGTTATGAATTTTGCCTGTTTTTGAGTTTTCGTCTATCTACAGATTCCATTTCTCTTCATAAAATGACATTAGAAAAGAATGTAAAAGTACATCAGGATAAAAATGAGATTTTATGTTGATAAGGGTGAATCGAACTCGTGTCCGTCCTCAAAGCAAAAGTTTAACGCACCACTAGACCATTGAGATTTATGAATTGAAAGTACAAAATGTTATACAAAACCACAAAAAATGTAAATAAATTTAATTCGCGGTGCTTTTTAATCTTCTTCAATCGCTGTGGATTCGGTATGTTTCTGTAATCTCCCAGAACGAGAAGAAATCTACGATCGTCGCGCAATGCAAAATCGATGTCGACGACGCACTCCTTTAGTATAATAAGCAGATAGTTTCCTAAGAAGAAGACGAAAGAAGTGCATCGGAGATCCGAAATATGGATCCGGAGCAGACGTTTATTAGGGTTCAGGAGAGGTTTTCGCAGATCTTAACGCCTAGGATTAGAGGTTTCTTAGAGTATACTTACCTCTGCGTTGCGACCACTTTGTTCTGCATCCTCGTTGTTATGCACGCCAATTATGTTCAGCAGGTAAATTTGACTCTCTTTAAATGTTATTCTTGAACTTCTCTAGGGCAAGTCAATTGTGACGACGATTAAAGGTAGTTTACTGGAGAGGTTTGGGTCTTTGAAAATCTAACTTTATGATTAGCCAATTGTTCGGAAGATTAAGGTGGTTGACCAAGGGATTTTAGCCATTTATACTGTAAATTGCCTCTGATTATGACTTCGTGATTGCACTTTTCAAGTCTGAGATATTACAATTTGTAGACGATGATGTAGCAGTTTTCATTGTGTTTTCTATGCTTAATCAGGCTTTCATGCATCTTTGTTAATGTGAAAATTGTGGAGCTGAAGCTATTTGTATAGACGATGTTTTCATGAGTGTGGTTAACGTCTACTGTTTGTACCTTCTCTAAGGTTTTTGCACTGGTCATAATTTTATAGAATCCACCGGAGTCTGATTTCTTTACGTGTTTATTTTGATGTAAACACAAGTATAATTTCGAATAGGAGATACTTCCTTTGAAAATGCATTTGACTACTTCTAACTTTGGAACTTATTTTAAACGTCGGAATTAAATATCCATGAAGATTTCCTGTTGGCTTCGTTGTCTTCAACTTCAAGAGTTTTGTGTAGCTTGTATGCCTTCCTAAGATATTTCATGCTAGTCTCTCCTAAGCTTCTCTTATCTGACCTTGATTGTTCCTCTCTAATTAATTTTTGTTAATTTTTAATTTTCCTACAAAGCCTGGTTGTTCAAGTGAGCTGACTGGAGTTGAGTTAGCTGAAGCAGAGCTTATGCATATCAAGGTAATTAGCCGTTAATGCCAGCTTCCGTAATTAGTGAAAATGTCTAGATTTTCCAAGCCTAAGAGCTTGTTCCTCATTCCTTGCAAGACATAACTACGCATACTTAGATAGTCTCCTAACAACTGATTTCTGTGGTATAGATAACAAGTGCAGGGTTGTGGTCACGTAATGATGAAAGTGCTGCTGCAGATGTTCCTCAAGTTGTTGCTGCAACTGATAAATTAGAAGTCTCAAAGACTGATCAAGGTGATTGTTTATGTTCAGAAGTAGGCTGTGGTTGAATTCGTTTGGATAGACTGCATGTTGGAGCTCAATTTCTTTGAAGTTTGCAGGGACTGATACTGCCTTTTTTGCAATCATGCAGAAAGCTCTACCAATGGAGAGAATGCCGATGAGATATTTGTTAAAATTGATAAGGAAGAGCCCCGCAGTAGTTTCTCAGTGTCTGCAAAAGAAACTGTCAGAGCAGCTATTCTTCGCTTTCTCAAAAAGTTTTATAGGCGCATATCTTTCGTTTTACAGCATACAGCACAGATTCTCAGAGGTGTTAGGAAAATATGGGTGAGTTATCTCGTAAATGACATAAAATATGTTACAGTGCCTCTTAGTTTCACTTCCTTTTGTTTCTCAAGTTCTGACTTAGATAGTGCTTACGGCTGTCAAATATAGACATTGTATTTCAGGTTTCTCTTGGATGTTTTTGGTATATTACTTGGAAAGCATGGTTCTTTAGTGGCATTCTTTTGATCGGAAATATATTTTACTGAAAAATTTAATTGGCGTGTGGCGCAATCGTTAGGGTGTGGAGATTTAGCTACGAATGTACTTAGGTCTTGCTACGAATTTAGCTCTTTAATAATATCTGTAATTGGTGCCACAGTACTTAGATCATCTGATGTGTTACAATCCTGATTATTTGTATTTTTAATAAAACAAATAATTTTGCTCTTCAAAATTTAAATGCAGAACATCATTGGCATACCGTTGAATCTTGATGTGCCCAAATTGTTGCATGTACTGTATATGGATAAAGTCAACTACTATGCAGGTAAAAGCCACCTCATAGAATCTCTATTGTATATTTACTTTGATTTTGCTCTTCATCATTTGAATATGTACACCTTGTGAAAAGCATTCCTTGTTTTGAAATACGCAAACTACCAAATAATATTGTTGTCAATGGGCCCCTTCTTAATAACCTTTCTACGATTTTTCATTTTTGAGGTTTAGCTATTAGAAGAGTAAAATCACACAGGTTTGGCTTTTCACTCTGCTTTGGGTGGGGCGACGTCGACATGAACTGCTATGTTTTAATTTGTTTGTTGATTTTTTTTCAGTTCAATGGCTTGAGAGAAGAACTCAAGAGTTTGAGCCAACATATCTATATACCATGGAAAAGGTAAACATTATTCTCTCTCAAGAATTTAAAGCTGACTAATGGAAAATGCTCAAGCCTGAGGAACTCTTCAGTTGATATCTGGTTCGGTCTTAAAATTTCTTTGCTCTTGTCCATATAGGGTTACTTTTTGCTGCCTGATGAAGCAAAGTCACGGCATAACATTCGCACTGCAAATGTCAGCATATCGGCACGACATCCCTGCTTTGGCAACAGGTAATATTCACGCTATTGGCTATCAGTTTGGAAATAATTAGTTTAACTGGTAGGGCTGTATCCTAATGATAAGCTTCTTACGATTCGTTACTTTTGCAGGTGGCAGCAACTTCTTATAAACAGAGTTGTAGGATATGATACTATTCTAATGAATAGCTTACAGAACTCTGCTGGTCAAGGTAGGTATGAGCTGTTTGTCTTGTTGATAATGTCCACGTTAGTTTGACTATTTGTAGATCTCTTCCTTCGAGACCTGTGATTCCTCAACTAGTATTTGTTTGTCTTTCCTTTTGTATCTTGTGTGCAAACTGTCTCTTTCTGAAAGGTTAGGCTACCACTAAACAGAGGTTGTCTGTTTATCTTTTATTGTAACTTTAAAGTTAATAATCCTCTGGAATTCTAGTGGGAGATTAGTGTGCAGCAACCAATTGGTTCATGCATAACTATGGAAAATGTAAAATAACCAATGTCGTTGTTGGTAGCTATTACATGATTTCTCCATCTGTCGTTGTCGGCTGCTCATGTTCCTCTGATTGTTTATCTGTTGTGAAAGCTGCAGTTTGCACTTCATATGACTGCCAACTTCCTCCGTGACAGGTTATCTATACAACTACCAGACGAGAGAATTTTACAATCTTAGTTACTCCCAAGAACTTCCTGAAGGTTCTGCGCAATTCGGAGGTTTGTCATGTTCTGTATCGGGAACAGCATATTTTGAAAATTTTCCTTGCATCTCGAAACTGTTGAGTATGAGCGTTATATCAGACGGGAAGATCTCACAAAGGCCTCTTTATTAGCTCTTGCAACTTTCTTTATCTGTAGTTCAGTGTAAGCATTTGCTTTAAATTATTGCGTAATATTATTATTTCGGGTGTATGCAGATTACTTGGTGACGAAATGTGGTGTGCTTATGATGTCACTTTTTGTGTTTTTCACAACCACAATGTCTGTGTCATTCACACTGCGAGAGACACAAACTCGCATGTTGAAGTTCACAGGTTTGTCTTTCTTCTATTCCAATAGCTGGTGGTTTCCCATCTTTGCTTCTCAACAATCATCTTTGTTTCGATATCAATTTGTTGCAGTGCAGCTTCAACACCACGCCCAGCATCGGTTACCAACGTTTCAGTTGATCTTTGTACATGTGATTGAATCGCTTGTCTTTGTTCCGGTATGCATACATATCCCTGGTTCTTTTTCATTCCAATGTTTCAGAGGATTATCTTGACCGACATATTATCGCTATTTGAAATTGCAGATTATGATTGGGATTCTGTTCTTCCTGTTTGAGTTTTATGATGATCAGTTATTGGCTTTCATGGTTCTAGTTCTTGTCTGGCTATGCGAATTATTCACCCTGATAAGGTTTGGTCTCCTCTCTTGCTCATGATGATGATCTCGCTGCCAGTTTAAGGTTATGTTTTTTTAGCTGTTCAATGAAATAGTAACAAAGTCCTATCCTCCAAATATTGCAGTGTCAGGACACCAATATCGATGAAGTTCTTCCCGCGTTTCTTTTTGCTGTACTTCTTGGTGTTCCATATTTATTTCTTCTCGTATGCATATGGTAAAAACCTGGGCTTTACCTTATATTTGCCTCATTAGCTACTGCGATTTCAGACAAGCTCACTTATTGTGATACGCTCGACAGGCTTTTCTTATCTCGCTCTTATGACAACCGCTGCATTCATGCAACACTTAATTCTATACTTCTGGAACCGTTTCGAGGTAAGCGTTTAATTCCAACAAAAAGATTGGCCAAATCCAGAGAAGCTAAGCTTCAATTAAAAGTTTTTATCCCAAAACTAAACACAAAATCACAGGTACCAGCTCTTCAGAGATTCCTCCAAAGCCGACAGTCACACCTTCAGCAACACCCAGACTTCCACATCACTTCCTCAACAATCCTAGCGTCAACTCTTCACATCACAAGGCTGAACAGAACAACAAGAAACCGAGCTCCATCTGGTCCAAACAACACAACCACAAACCAGAACACGGAAACAAGATCTTCAACGGCGGATGAAGGAGTCGAGAATCCAACGCAAAATCAAGAGCAGCACGAAGAGAATGCAACAAACACCATTCCTGCAGGGCCTAACCCACAACAAGCTCGCGCGATGAGCTCGTTCAGTTCGATGCTACTATGGATTTTAGGCGGTGCTTCCTCAGAAGGGCTTAACTCGTTTCTTTCGATGTTTAGAGATGTGAGAGATGAAGATGAAGCTCAGGTGTTTGCAGATACTACTACCCCTCAAAACCCTCATCATGATCCTCTTTTAGTTGACTAAAGTTTATTCCTTTGTTTGCTGTATATTTTGTATTTCTTTTGGGGCCTCTGTTTCTTTGTTCCTTGTTTGCATGTATAGTCACTCGCCACAGAGACAAGCTTTTGGGATATTAAAACAAGGTAAACAAAAAATTGGTTAAAGGGAAGAAAAAATATATGGTTAGTAAAGCAATAATGTACATGACATTGACTTCAATATTATTGGTTTATTGAAAAGATATGAACATACAATGTAAAAGACTCCAAATAAAGATTTATGACTTAAAATGTTTTTGATTTTTTGTTAATAAGATGAGGATTTTTTTTATTTTTTTTTTGTTCAATTAAACTGGAAATTTTTTTAACAAAATTTTAGCATCATACTATAAGATTCGGCCCATTATAATATTTAATTAGTGGTTAGTAAATTACCCAAACAAGATGTATTCAGAGCTACGAGTTATTTTGTTTTGTATGTAATGAACCTTCTCAAGAGTTGTACGGACATAGCGATGATGAGGATAGATTGCGTTAGCCACATCACCAATTCTACTACTGCTACTGCTACTGCTCTGCTTCCATGTCTCTACAACGCAACAGTTCTTCGCCGCCGCTCGCTTAGTCTCCGACATGGTGGTTTCCGAGAACGAAAGTTTCAGCTCCGATGCGTCTCTGCTTCTTCTGATTCGTTGCAGTTCGATTTCTCGCCGCCTCCGATTGATCACGATCTCCATGTAAGCTTCACTCGTTTGCTCCTTCGAATTACTATTTCATGAGTAGAAAGTGTAGAAGTCGAGCACTATGGAACAATTTATTTTAATAATTTAGCTCTATGAAACAGTTATTGGAAGGTACTGTTGAAAAGAGTTGTCCAGAAATTAGTAACAATATTTAGGTTTTTTTTTTTGTTCTGTTTGTGTGATGTTACTCGTGAATTGGATGCTTCTGAGTAGTATAATCATGCTAATGCATTGTTTATGGAGTTGTAAAGGATACAATTAGTGTTGCTGGTGGGAAAGTTTCAGAAGATGGTGTTGTTGAAAGTTTTGATAACGACGATGAGGCTTTAGATGCATTTGATAATGGAGTGGTGGTATGTAACATAACTTTGGAGCTCTTTGGCTGTTTGCACTATGATTTTTGTTTGATCAAAACTTCATTTATAGGTTGTGGACCTCTCACATTTTGGGAGAATACGAGGTAAATCCTTATTTATCTCTTGTCTTATCGTACTTTTTTTTTCCGATATGGACCTGGTTCTAAATCGCTTTGATTTTGCCTATGATACTACCTAATGTTTGTTGTTTTAACTATTTGCTACATCTTTTGCCATCAAGTTAGTGGAGATGACCGCGCTCATTTCCTTCACAACCAAACTACCGCAAATTTTGAAAGCCTTAGTGAAGGACAGGTGAGTCTTTTTAGGGATATTTGCATTGAGTGTAAATTGTTTTCTCTGTGATTGGTAACCACTTGTGGATCTATTTGGCTTTTTTGAAGGGATGTGACACTGTATTCGTTACCCCAACAGCTCGAACGATAGATATTGCACATGCCTGGATCATGGTAATAATACTCCTTCCCTATGTTCACTTTTAGTGGCTCATATATTTTATATGCAACTTCTCTGTTTAACCGACTCTTTGTTTCTTTTCAGAAAAATGCAATACTGCTAACGGTTTCTCCAACGACATGCCAAAGCATAATTGAGATGCTGAACAAGTATGTTAAAACGTTTCATCCTTGCTCACATACAAAAGTTTGCTGGTTCTTTGAAAATCAGCCTTCGTTAGAGAACCATGACACTTATTTTCTCATTTTCGTCTTCTCAGGTACATTTTTTTTGCTGACAAGGTAGAGATCAAGGACATCACCAAACAAACTTGCTTATTTGCTTTAGCAGGACCCAAAAGCAACCAAGTAAGATTATTCTTCAAGCGGACTGACAAATTCTTTGTAAAAATGTTCTCTGTTTAGCCTTTATGGTAATTCAAATACATTGTTTTTATGCTACTGTAAAAAACTTGAAACAGATCATGTCTAAACTGAATCTGGGAGATCTTATTGGGCAGCCATATGGCAAACATCAACATTATAGTGTAAGCCTTTCTTTTGTAATATCGAAACAGATCTTGTGAAGCAACATGTAGTAACAAGCTCCTTTCTTTGTCAGTTTGATGGAATGCCAATAACAGTTGGGGTTGGAAGTCTTATTTCAGACGAAGGCTTTACCATGTTAATGTCACCAGGGGGTGCTGTTTCAGTCTGGAAGACCCTTTTAGCTGAAGGTGCCATTCCGATGGGTTCTGTAGCCTGGGAGAAACTTAGAATCACTCAAGGTTAGTAAAAGTATTGTCCAAATGCAGGCGCCATCAGTGTTTCTCGATTTCGTTTTGCACCGATGACACGACTATCACACCCGTTAACCTACAAAATCTAATGTCATGAGTTTGTGGCCACTAGTCCTACTAAAGGCATGATTGTTCGATATTTACCTAATATCGTTTTGCACCGATGACACGGCTATCACACCCATTAACCTACAAAATCTAATGTCGTGAGTTTGTGGCCACTAGTCCTACTAAAGGCATGATTGTTCGATATTTACCTAATATAGGCAAGAAGCTCATAAGTAACTCAGATCTGTGCCTTGCCATTAGCGAAATCAGAATTGTTAAGATCATACAGAACCATTGATTTAGTGAATAAGCAGAGAAATACTATGTTTCTCATGCCAAAAGCATTGATGTTTTGCAGGAAGACCAGCACCTGAGAGAGAACTCAGCAAGGAATTTAATGTTTTGGAGGCGGGTCTATGGAACTCGATCTCTCTGAACAAAGGTATTTGAGAAGTTTTTGTTCGGTGAACTAAAATGATACAAGACCCGCCTTGAGTAAACAATCTTCAAACATGTCAGGATGTTATAAGGGGCAGGAGACGATAGCAAGACTCATAACATATGATGGAATCAAGCAAAGGTTGTGTGGACTTAATCTCTCTGCACCAGCGGAACCCGGCAGCACCATCACAGTCGACGGGAAAAAGGTTTTGAGCGTTTGTGTGCATACCTTAGTAGCTCAAAAACAAAAAAGTAAAGCCAAATTTTGTTTTACTATTCCTTAACTAGTTGATAAACATTATTTTCAGGTCGGGAAGCTAACGAGCTACACTGGGGGGAAAAAGGGGTCTGGCCATTTCGGGTTAGGCTACATCAAGAAACAAGCAGCTACAGTTGGAAGCACAGTGACTATAGGTGAAGATATTTCTGGGATAGTATCTGAAGTCCCTTATCTAGCGCGACAACATCCTCCATCAGCCAACTCGAGTTCTTGAGTAGAAGAAAAACGCTATGACGCAGGGAAACTACACAAGGACAACACACTGGTACCGAAAACAAAACTTGTTTCCGCATTTATTTTGAGAGGGAGTATGTTACATTCGGAAATTGAAACATTATTAATGATACATAGGAAGATAGAACGACATTCTGGGGTCTTAAGACG
Organism: Turritis glabra; assembly: GCA_900406565.1. NCBI lineage: Eukaryota > Viridiplantae > Streptophyta > Magnoliopsida > Brassicales > Brassicaceae > Turritis > Turritis glabra. Next base: position 68,873 of record OVBN01000185.1, read on the forward strand.
TTTTTTAGAGGCAAATCATACTAGGACAATCGCAGAGACGCTTGTTGTGACGTTTAGGAGTGCAATCGCAGTAGATAGGGCTGAGCCTTACACTTGGATTCCATGTCCATAATAAGTCATTTAGACATTTTTGTCCTCCATCGTCTGAGCATGAACCTCTGAACACTTGTTGTTTTGACGGGCACCACTGCCTTCTCTCCCCAGCAGCTTCACCTAATTCATCAAGCGAAAACAAGAATTAAACGATGATGTTTTGGGTTAACCGGTGATCGATGAGCAAAACTGTAATAATCTCAGTAGAATGATAAGAAGACCTTGTGAAAGGTGGATTGGAAGAAGGGAGAATAAGACAGAGGAAGCCAAGAAGATTGCAGCCAACTTCATATGTCTTTCTGTAAGTTTCTTTTCTCTCTTTCTTTTTTCTTTGTTTTCTATATATTGTTATTGTTAATGATTATGTGATTGTCCCCAAACAAGCACTAACAATTAAAATATTGACATATACATTGGACTGTGCATAATTTGTATCCGGGAGTTTTTCCGTTTTGGGTAGTCTATAAATATTAAGACTAAAAAACGGAATGTGTAGCTATATATTTGTTGTTTTTACTCTATAACTTGTAGAAGTAAGATATTTTATATCTTATTATTGAAATCACATTGAGAAAATTCGAAACTTGAGCTCTCTAAAACAAGTTTTTCAACATTTGGACAATTAGTTAGTTGGGTTTGTCTTTTTAACGATAATTGTAGATTTATTCTTTGCATATATAAACATTATTGTTTATTGTTTCAATGATTAGAGTGGCTCATTTTTTCTAGACATGTTAGTTAACTTTATCTACCCCTTTTTCTTCAATTTCTTACTTTTGTCTACAGTCTTCACTTTCTTGAATACATTCTCTTACATTAATCTACAAACATAATTATAGATCTATATGTGAAATATAGTCTCATTGGACCACGTTCTGAATAATACAAAAGCGGAATGCACTGAGCTATAAAGTGGTCTAGGCAGAGGCTCTAGGTCGCTTTCAACTACGTGATGTTTTTTTGTCTCGACCCATAATAAAGCAGTCGGGCTTAATTTGAAGTCGGTTAGAATATTATTTTCTGTTTACAAATATGCAGATAACTATTTTTTTATGTACCAAAATTTGAGAAATTGGACGATAATGGATAGTACAGTCTGATCGGTGATTCGTCTAATGGTTTAAGGATTACGTAGGATTTTATCAATCATATAATTATGCAAATTGTTGCTAAAATATAGCTATTCTATTGAAAATTTGATGACCAAATCAAATATATCACTATGTCATCTCCACTATTTTTCAGTTTGAATTAAAATATTTGGTGGATGCATTCGTTATTCTGTTCTATACATTATTTCATTTAACACGATTCTGTAGCTCTGCACTGTTTCCCAATTAGTGACTTAAGCCTTCGAACACTTAAGAAATAGGCCTTGACAGGCCAGCTTCAAAGATGGGCCTAAGGGGGCAAGGGCCCATGATCCATCTCCATTTGGTGCAAAACTATACTATATTTTTAAAGAAGATTTAAAATTAAAGACCCAAAGGTTTATTGTTGCTCAATTCCCAAAAATTGTAAATTGTTGCATATTAATGGAGACAATCTTACTGAAGAACGTCTCATTAATCTGCAACAATTCTCTTTAATTTTAAATCTGTTGTTGATTTGTTTATAAGGAACACCTTGTTCCTAAATGATGATTGCACACAAATACACACTGGTACCTGAAAACACAATAACAACTTTTTTCCGCATTTATACTGAGAAGTCTGAGATGCAAGTATATCATCTTTGGGGTTTTCATTGGAAACTGAAACATTATTATTTGATACATATAAAAATGATTCAGAACAACAGGTTGGGGTCTTAAATAAACGTTTTCTAGGGGCATATCATATTAGGACAACTACAGAGAATATTGTTGTTAGGTTGAGGAGTGCAATTGCAGGAGATAGGGCTGAGCCTTACACTTGGAACCCATGTACTTAATAAGTTATTTAGACATTGTTGTGCTCCATCGTTTGCACACGAACCACTGAACACTTGTTTTTTTGACGGACACCACGGCCTTCTCTGCGCAGCATTCACGCTTGGTTCTTCACCTTATTCATCAACAACAACAACAACAACAACAACAAAAAGAGTTAAACCAAACTGGTTTAGGTTAACCTGAATTTGATGAGCAAAACTGTAATCTCAGTAGAATGATAAGAAGACCTTGTGAAAGGTGGCTTGGGAGAAGGGAGAATAAGACACAAGTGCCCAAGAAGATTGCAGCTAACTTCATATTTTCTTTTTGTAAGTTGCTTCTCTTTTTCTTTCTTTCTCTTGCTTCTATGTTTTTATGACTTGTGATTTTCTCCAAGAAAGAACTTAGACTTTACACACAGGGCAGATCCAACATATTAGAGGCCTAAGGCAAATTCATGAATTAAAATGTGCCCTTTATTTTTAATTATCATGATGTGTTTCTAATTTTAACAATATTTTCATTATTATATTAGTGTTTTTAGAAAATCTAAATTAAAATACAAAAATCATCACTTAAAAGAGGTTTTGATATTACTTATATATTCATTGTTTTGAAATCTATGAATTTATTACTAGATATTTCAAAACTTTTAGTTTTAAATTTAAAAGCATAAATGTGGAAAACTACCATATTTACTGCTATGCAAACTATATATAAAAAAAATACATGGCGCATTGGGAGGATTTCTATGAATTCTTTTGCAATATATAACAATATTCTTTTCTACAATTAATTTCCTATTTATTAAAAAAATATCAACATTAAGCTACGTAAATAGAAAATAAATTAAATGAAGAAATTTTGAACCTGCTACTAAAGGAAGAATAAATTTCAAAATAAAATGATTTTTTACAAACTTAGTTAAATATGTAAATTCTCTAAAATATCAATGTATTTAATTTTAAAATTTGTTATGGACAGTTATAAATAAAAATAAGAGTAAATTATTGACAGAATTTTTTTCACATATACTCATTCAAATATTGTTTTCTAACAATTAATTTTCTTTTACAAATCTTTCATATATTCACATTATAATGAAACATATTAACTTTTTCATCTAAGAAAAATATTAACAAAATACAATTTAAAATTATCAAATAGTAAATGTGATAATATAGATGAATAACTATAATCATATATTTCTGTTACAATAATTTCGGTTTTTTTATTTACTCGGTCTAGAACCTTGTAATCATTTAATAAAAAAAAAAAAAAAACAACAACAGACAAAAGAAGTATATTCCATGGAACGAGATTGATGTTCATTGTAGATACATTAGCGATGAGTGCTCATATGGCCGCTAATAATATCATTTACTTTCGGCCAATTTTATAGACAAATTCTTGTGGTCTTGTGGTTAAAACTCATGATGTTGAGACATTGGTATAGGAGTTGGAATCTTGACAGTGCCATAATCAATTTTCTTTTCTTCTTAACAACAAAATCATCAAATAAAAAAAAAAATTATGGGGCTTATTTTTTCTCTCGCTTGTAGCCTCGTGAAACTCCGAGCCGGCTCTAATAACATGTAGTGGTATAGTCTAATGGTTTGTGAAAATATTATAGTACCACTCAAGACTGAAATATACATAACGCACGTTGTTGAAAAAATCACATTATTTTACTTCATTGGTGATAATAAGATGCGAATATATTGTTCTTATCGAAAATTTAAACCATTATCATTTATTACTGAAAATATATAGGAAATATGAGAACAATCAATTTTGATAATCTCTAACATATTAGAAATTTAAGTAGGACATGACAAGTAACGACAATAACAGAGACGTTTGTTCTGGGGTTGAGAAGTGCAAGTGCAATCGGTTGGACCAAGATCTCCAATATTATCCCATGTATTTCTTAAGTCGTTAAAGCATTGTGTGTAATCAGTTCTATTGCATGAACCATCAAATATTTGTTTTCTGGTTGGACACCACGGCCTTTTCTCGGCAACACTTAGACTTGGGAGAAGAGAGAATAAGACGCAAGAAACCAAGAAAATTGCAGCTAATTTCATTTTCTTGTTGCAAGTTCTTTTTGTGACTTGTGAGATCTGCAAATAAGCATTAGTATTCTACATATAAATAGTAGCTACACATATATGGTATAATTATGCATGTTTGACCTTAATTACATAATATTGAAACTTATTTTTGGTAATCCATCCAGTAAATGTTGAGACTAAATTGGTTGAAATTTTCTTTTCAACAATATTACCCAAATCTAACAATTTTTGAAAATAATAGAGATACAATAATGCATTTACACATTTCTTATCCAAATAACTTACTCCTTCCATTTTAAATATTTAAATATTTTGGATTTTTTGAAATTTCTAACTGTTTCTGTTATTGTTGTACCTTTGTTGTAGGTTTTACATTTTCCTTCATAGTTTAATTTTCTTATTTCTAAAAGAACCTTCTAAAATATTGCATTGACTATTACAAAAGTATTAATTGTTTATATTTTAAATAATATTCTACCTTTCACATTTCCTAAAACTTATCAATGTTCCATTTTAATTATTTTTTCTTTTATTTGTGATAGGTAATTTGAATTTTCTAGTTATCTAAATTTTATTAGATTTTTTTTCTAATACAATTATTACAAATTCTTTCTCTTGTTATTCCCAACACCTTCTAAGATTTTTTCTTCATTGTTATACATTTTTCATCCTCTTTTATTTAAATCTTTCATTAAAATTTTATTAAATTTCTATTCATAAAACATAATTATAAAATAAAACTTCATCAAATAATTAAAATATTAGTTGCTATATATTACTTGAATGTATTCATTTTGGATTCACAGTAAATGTGGTGTTACATAAGAGCCTTAGACAATTTCTAATGGTTGACTTCATTTTTGACTCTATTCTTACTTAATAGAAATATTATACTTTTATAGTTTATTATTATTATTATTTTTTAATTATACTTATCAATCATAAATCATCATCAATCATCAATCAATACAATAAAAACACAAAATCTCTCCAGGCCTGACACCTCAGCATATTAGGGTAATCTGGAAATGACACATCATTAAAAATACAAACCAATCAAAACATTTTGATTAATACACATCAGCTCTCCAGCTTGCCACATCATTTTTTCACTAAAAACACATCATTTTAAAAACACAACCAATTAAATTAAAATAAATAATACATACCATCATTTAAATTTTTTTCGATAATGATATATTAATTTCTAATTTGTTCAAAGGAAACAAAATCATATTATATATAAAATGAACATATTTTGATAATATTAAAAAACCAATCAAATTAAAATAAATAGTACATACAATCATTTTAAAAATTTTATAGCAATCAAATTAAAATAAAAAATAATTACCATCATTTTAATTTTTTGATAATGATATATGAATTTCTAATTTATTCAAAGAAAAAAAAATCATATTATATATAAAATGAACATATTTCCATAATTTTAAAAACACAATCAATCAAATTAAAATAAATAATACATACCATCATTTTAAAATTTTTTATAAAAATCAAATTAAAATAAAAAATACATACCATCATTTTAAATTTTTTGATAATGATATATGGATTTCTAATTTATTCAAAAAAACAAAATCATATTATATATAAAATGAACATATTTTCATAATTTTAAAAACACAACCAATCAAATTAAAATAAATAATACATACCATCATTTTAGTTTTTTTTTTATAACAATCAAATTAAAATAACAAATACATACCATCATTTTAATTTTTTTGATAATGATATATGGATTTCTAATTTGTTCAAAGAAAAATAAAATCATATTATATATAAAATAAATATATTTCCATCATTTTAAAAACACAGCCAATCAAATTAAAAGAAATAATACATACCATCATTTTAATTTTTTTTATAATAATATATGAATTTCTAATCACTTGTTTTAAAAAAATCAAAATCATATTATATACAAAATGAACATATTTCTAATATATTTATGCGACAGAAAAACTCATCACCCGCAGCGTAGCGCGGATCCTATACTAGTAGTTAAATAAAATCATGATTTAATCTAATTCATATTACACCACACTAATAGAAAAAACAAAAATAGTATATAATTTTTGTTTATGCATGAAGATAATTGTATTCTTCCTACAAATGATCAATTAAAGCATCTCAAAATAAGATATAAACTTGTTTTTCCATGATTTTTTATATCGAGTGAAAAGTTATTGGAATCAGTTTTTTAATCCTCCGCCATTAGAATTTCTAAAAAATATTCTCTTTCAATTTCAATTGATGTATTAAGATCATGCTCATCACAACTCTCATTTTATGTAAGATTAAACATATAGTCGTTATGTCATATTGACCAGCACTAAATGTACTAAATTGACCAGAAGAAGAAAAAGCAAGTAAGTAATTAGATAATTTAGAGAAGAAAAAAAGGAGTGTTTAGTAAAAAAATTTTGATATTCCTGGAAATATGAATTGTCTATTTGTATTTTGTAACGTTTCAGAGCTCTTCTCTTGTAATTCTAGGGCATTCTTCGACGATTTCTTCTCCTTAAGCCATGGTATAATTCTATTTTCGTCTTCTTTTCCAGAGATTTTTCATTGTTTATCTTGTACCCATTCGGTTCCTATGATGTTATCTGCGAGTTTGTGATAAATTACATGCATGCGATAAGTTACAAATATCATATTTTCTAATTGTTGTTTCATCAGGGAGTGTATGAATTTTTTAACAATAGTTTGAAGTAATTAACCAGTTCAATAGATACAATCATCTAAGATCTTTCTAAAACTTGTCATATTAAAATTTTTGACTTTGTTTAGGATGATCGTGAATAGCTAAAAAATCGGGGAGTTTTTTTTGCTTTAATTCGAAGGCAGAGGAGATAGTTTGAGTTGGTTTGACTGATTCTTCTTCAAAATCTTGGTTTTTAGCTATGGTTAATGGTTTAGAATTGTTCAACGTATGAAATGAAATGGTGCTTCGTTGATTTTTTTCTGTGGCATGTCGAATTTTTTGATGAGTTTGGAATAGAAACAAGACTGGAGAATGGGTTGTTTATATAGCTTGGTTCCCTAGTATCTTCTTAAGACCTTGTATAGATGTTTCTGGGATAGATACATATGGCACATTTGATCAATGTTTTAGGCTGAGGATGACATTTTCTATAAGGTTTGTTCGATGCCATTAACTTTTCGTTTACATTTTTTTTTTCATTTAGAGTACCATTAGTTTGATTACCTCCATTTAATTATACAGGGAAAATGATATATAATCCAGCCATTCACATTATGACCGTGGTGGAGAACAAATCTGATATGTGGTTGGAATGCAGCTTGGATCGGTTTCACCTACTCTGAGCCAAGCAACTGATGTGGATTATGGGGGAATGTCTGTATGAGTTCTAGATTTCTCCAACCAGTCATTCGCGACGAACTCATAGCTAAAGTTTATTACCACTACAAATCCGTCACAAATTAGACTTTGTTTTAGAATTAGCTTTTATATATATCTTCTAAGAAAACGCATGAAACTAAAGCTCCTAGCAACATCTTCAAAATACGAAAGAGTTATTTTTTTTTTGATAACTCAGGTGATCCTAAAAGCTTTCTAGGCGCAAAGACTAATCTTGGGCTCCGGAGAAACCATGTTAGAATTCGAACCCCAGTGGCCAATGCTACTCGAACCCAGGTGGCGGGAATTACCTCCCTTTACCACTGGACCAAGGCGACTTGGTTGAAAGAGTTACTTTATGTCCTTCTTCTTCTCAAGATCCTTCTTCATAAACTTCCTCTGTTTTTGAGCCAATTTGTAAACTCTTCAAAAGTGTTCATATCTGCTTTATAATGCTTCTGTTACGTTGGTCCCTCCTCAAAGCTAAGAGTTGTGTAGCCAGAACACAATAACTATTTTCTTAAGACAAATTTATCTCCTTTCATTTCATATCTAGGGATGTCTTTATATACAGACAATAAAACAAATAAACTAACTAATAAATCTATCACTAAGAAACGTGGAGAGGTGGGTGATACAATCCCACTAATAAAGTAGCAATAAACATGGAGAGATGGGTGATACAATCCCACTAATAAAGGAGCAATAACAAGACCACATCTCTTTTCTATATTTAATCTAGTTGACACCGGTTTACTTCGGTTATGTGCTCATCAGCTTCATTGTGAAATCAAGAAGCATAGACCATGTAAAATCAGGATACGCTCTTTCACCTACTAATTCACTTGGTGGCTTCACCACTTTGTCCACTTTCGGACATAGAAAGAATGCAAGTGTCTTCCTTGTCGTGTCGCTATTCACCACCGTCCGATGCATTGTCTTCGAAAAACTCTCTAAAATGCCTCCTTTTGATACCAAGACTCATTCCAAGAAGCTCCATGATCTTTAGAGAGAGATTGCTCATGGTCTCCGCGTATTCTTGATAATCCCTCCTGCAAAAATGCATGGACAAAATTAACCAATTTAGTCTTCTTGCATTTACGTATATCATTTACTCGAAATCTTTGTATCCGTCTCCCATTGTCTTAATAATGTAATCTTTAATGGTTTGGGAGTGGTTTTCGCTCTTATCCTTCGGAGAGAACGAAAACGAGTGTGTTTCCTGAATCTCCCAACAAAACTACTAGCGTATCCTGTGGTTTCGCCCCACTTCCTCTGAGCCTTTAGTTTCTCACAAGTCAGTGACTCAAAGAATGTGTCCATAAGCGTATGGGCAGTAGAAAAGATCAGCTTCTCGTCAACTCCGTGGTTGGTGACTAGGAAGAAACCATGTTGCTTTGCTGCTTCCGAGACATGTCTTGTAGCCTCCGAGACCAAGAATGGGTCGCCCAAGAGGAAGCCGGCGAGGTCGGTGAGAGGGACTTGGAGGATTGGAACAATATTTGTAGAAGGTTTCTCATGGTCGGGCCACACAAACTCTTGAGGTATTCGGTCTGGTTGATGATTTAGGACCTTTGAATCGAATATCATCAAAGGGTTCTTTTAGAAAGAAAAAAAATTGTTGAATCTTTGAGGGAGGTTTGTGATGCATTCCATTTCAGGTGGAGATGAAAAGATGTTTCAAATTTGTCTCTCTTTTCTATTACAGTTGTTAGTGTTGTCGTGTAAATGGAGAGGTGAAGAGCTAGTGACATTTGTAAGAGCTAGACACTAGAATCATCCAATTCAAAAAGGATAAATTTTAAAGGATGGTAATGGAATTATTTTAATTGAGGATAACTACCATGGATAGAGTTTTTAGATCTTACAAAGACTTTTAGATTATTTGCCTCTAAATTATAATTTTTCCTAATAAATATTCCTTGGTTTTAAGATGAGAAATATAAGGACCAATATTCTGATATATGTTTCTATAAATCTCTTACAAATCTATTAAAAATAAAAATAAGTGATAACATTTACATAATATGATAATATCACAAAACATGATCTTCATTTCCAATTTTTAACTTAAAGATGAGTATCAAGTCAATCAAATTTTTCTTATAGTTTTTAAAATTATTATTTTTCTTCTAAGACTAAAATTTTGAAATATCAGAAATTATTTTAATTTTTGTTTTCTTCAGAATAGATCTAAAGTATATTTAATAAATAAACTAGGCGGGCCTTTGAGAGGCACATGCTTGGGCTGACAGAATTTTCGCTGATTATATAAGCCGGGCCGAATAAAAACGCGTTTTAACGTTCCCAAGATCCACGGCCCAAATCTCGGTCTGGAAGCTGTATGACTGATTCAGGTACCGGTACCGGTTTAGAGAAAACCAGACAGAATGATGTCTGGCACTCTGGATTCTTCGCTTCCAATATAGTTGACTAAGAAGCAAGCACTTAAATTTACTAAGTTGACCAGAAGAAGAAAAAGCTAGTAAGTAATTAAATGATTAAGAGAAAGAAATAAAAACGAGTGTTTAGTAAAAGATTTTGATATTCCTGGAAATATGAGTTGTCTATTTGTATTTTGTAACGTTTCAGAGCTCTTGTCTTGTAATTCTAGGGCATTCTCTGCAGATTTCTTCTCCTTAAGCTATGGTATGATTCTATTTTCGTCTTCTTTTCCAGAGATTTCTTCATTGTTTATCTTGTACCGATTTGGTTCCTAGCATGCGAGTTTGTGATCAGTTACATGCATGCGATAATAAGTTACAAATGTCAGATTTCGCTATCAATGTTGTTTCATCAGCGAACTTATGAAATTTTTTAACAATAGTTTGAAGTGATTAACCAGTTCTATGGATACGATCATCTAAGATCTTTCTAAGACTTGTCGTATAAAAAATTTGACTGAATTTAACTTTGTTTAGGATGATTGTGAAGCAAAAAATAGGGGAGTTTTGGCTTTAATTTGAAGGCAGAGGAGATAGTTTGAGTTGGTTTGAGTGATTACTCTTGAAAATCTTGGTTTTTAGTTATGGTTAATGGTTTACAGTTGTTGGACATATGTAGTGGTGTTTCATTGGTTCTGTTTCTGTGGCTTGTCAAATTCTTAGATAAGTTTGAGACAGAAGCAAGAGTGGAGAGTGTGTTGTTTAGCAGTTTGGCTTCCCAGTATATATCTTCTTCAGACCCTGTATAGATGTTTATGGGATACATATGGCACATTTGATCAATGTTTCATTTAGAGCTCCATTAGTTTGATAGTTACCTCCATTTAGTTGTTGAGGGGAAACTATATATAATAAGCCATTGTTGTCTTGATATTTTAATTGAAGTTACGCTTGATTATCTGATTTTCATTCATTAGGTGTTGGACAATTTTATAATACATATATGATTGAGGATAGCTAATTTTATTATATACAGAAAAGAGATTGTTACTGTTCACTGATTTATGTGATCAACTACATGTTTTGATTAGTGATTTCTGATTTGCAATATCTCATAATCTTTATGCTTTCTTATGTTTTGTTTTTACATATAGGAATTACCCCCAAAAGTGAAAAACATCTTGCTTTTGGATTCTGAAGGAAAGCGTGTAGCGGTTAAGTATTACTCGGATGACTGGCCAACAAATACAGCAAAGGAGGCATTCGAAAAAGCTGTGTTCACAAAGACTCAGACAACAAATGCCCGAACCGAAGGTAGATTTCGTCGTGAATCATGTGTAAAATATATACTCAGTGTCGTGTTGAGTATCTTTTATCATTTCAAGTCAGATTACGCATTCAAACTCGCGGTTGTATTCCATCGTTACAGTTGCTAGTTCTTGATATGCAGTGGAAGTGACGGCACTGGAGAACAACATTATAGTGTACAAGTTTGTGCAAGATCTCCATTTCTTTGTTACGGGCGGTGAAGAGGAAAATGAGCTTATCTTAGCCAGTGTGCTTCAGGGACTCTTCGATGCAGTGACCCTTCTCCTTAGGTTTGTCTTCAGATTTTCTACATTTTTGAATTAGCTCGAATATTCGACCTTCCTCTCTTTTAAACCCCAATTACAGAGGCAATGTTGATAAGAGAGAAGCACTAGACAATCTTGATCTCATCTTTCTATGCTGTGATGAAATTATTGATGGCGGGTATGAAATTTTCTCCTCCTTTCGCCATTTGTAGAACCATTAGATAAATGAACTGTTTCATAGGTTATATAGTCTAATACTAGTTATATCTCAGTATTGTTCTAGAGACGGACGCAAATGTGATCGCAGGAAAAGTAGGGATCAATAGCACTGACCCTAACGCTCCTCTATCTGAGCAGGTAGGTGTTTTTGGAAAATGTGATCATCTTTTTCTTGATAATTGCATCTTCTTGATACAAACCTTGAAAAGGTTAACATTTATCCGACCTCTCAAGTAACACCATAACTAATGAACTTGTTACATTTCTCTACGGTTTCTTTAATTTTCTTTCAGACGATAAGTCAGGCACTCGCGACAGCAAGAGAGCATTTGACAAGGTCACTTCTGAAATGATATGTGTGTTGCTGTTCGATCGGTTATATCAGTTGTTGTTGTCGTCGTCGCAATATATAATGAAACTATGAATGTGCGTTTTGTCTCTTAAGGCCAAACCATTCTGGTGGTTTATTCACACTCTTTTTCACAACGAGTTTGACTAAATGTATATTTATATTAGTTCTATCATGTTTCATACACAGACCGCCGGCCCTAGGAATTTTTAAAGCTACAAGCAATAAAAGTTAAAAAAGGCTGATTAGTTATAAAAAAACAAAAATTAATGACAATTGTAGGTTACAGGAATCAAACTCCCCATCTCTCTTAGATTCTTAACCACTTCAACCACTAGTCTAATAGGATATCTTAACAATTTTTTACGGCCGTTCAAATACTTAATAGATTTAGGGCCGCAGGCACAAGTTTGCCTTGCATGGCCTCAAAGCCGGCACTGCATACACATTGAGTAGTTCTATATATATATATATATATATATATATACAGGACCTAAGAAATAATAATTTGAGTTAGAGACCTAAGATGATTCCAAACTGATAAAAAACTTCAATCATTTCAATTTTCTTCTCTCCATCGCACCAATAGGTCTGTTATGCTCATTACGAAACTTGTTGAAAGAGATGAAATTATAACTTTATTTTCATTTTTGAAAGGGAGAAAAGAAAGCTCTTATTTACTCCTAGCTCTTAATCTGCATTGTGATGAATCTCAATGGCCAAAGTTGGGTAATTAACATAGTAAAGAAACTTGTAAAATACCACCGAAATCCTTATTTCTATGAATTTTTTTTTCTATTCAATTAATTTCAAATCAATATGGTAATAGAACTGAAGTAATAGTTAAAGCTACTAGTATAAAAACCACAACAAACTAGTTATACTAGGCATGAATGAACTCAATAACATATGTCTTTTCATAGATATCAAATATATGAAGATCCAATGGATGAATACTCATAATCCGGATATCCAAAACAATAAGGTAAGAAAAATTAATATTTAACATATATTTGGCCTTAAGAGGGTCTTTGCCAATTTTTTAAAAGACACTCATCAAATTTGGAATGTCGGATTTGATTATGTTATGGCCGATCCAAGTTTTTCCTAGAGATAAACCAAAGTTTTAGGAATTACATCAAGAGTGTGAAAAGAGAGAGAGAGAGAGAGTAATAAGAGAAACTAACCGTTGTAGATCTCACGCAATCTGCGGGTGAGACCGTTTTCTGATCCTTGAAGGCAGAGATGACTCAATCATCTGGTTTAATGAAATTATGTCAAGTTGCAAGCACATCCAATGTCATAGCACAAACCCTAATCGCACCAATCTCCACAATCTGATTTCCTACCCACTCCAAATCAAAGAAAACAACCTCGTCGTCGCCGCTCATGATTTTAGACCTGAGAACAAATTAACAACAAACACAATAACACAGAAGAATGTGAATAGAGAATGTCGAGAAAAAGGTGAATATAGAATCGTAGAAAAAAGAGACAAATTGAGAGAAAGAGACCTTCAGGTTGGAAAAGAGCTGTGAGTAAGAATGATATTTGGATCGGGAATTTCATCGTAAATTGCACACTAATCAACAATGATTTATTTTCGTCGTAAATTTTCGATGGTAATACTATGTTTTCTTGTAGTGTGGTTTCTTCGCTCTTTTTCACAACGAAATTGACTAATTGTATATTTAGTTCTATATTTTTCATATTTCATACACAATAATTTGAGTAGTTCTATATATCTACACATGATCTAATAAAATAATACTTTAAGTTGGTTAGAGACCTAAGAATATTCCAAACAAATAAAAACTTCAATCATTTTAATTTTCTTCCCTCCATCAAACAGTAAGGTCGTCATGCTCATTACAACACTTGTTGAAGAGATGAAATATTATTTTAGTTTTCATTTTTGAAAGGCGAAGAAAGCTCATATCAATTAATCTGCATTGTGATGAATCTCAATGGCCAAAATTGGGTAATTAACATGGTAAAAAACTATCCTTATTTTATGCCAAAAAAGAATTGGAAAAAATATCAAACTTATAAAATACCACTGAAATTCTTATTTCTATGGAAAAAAAAATCAATTCAATTAATAAAACTGAGGTAATAGTTGAACATACTAATAAAGAACCGTAATAACTAGTTTATTCTAGATATATGAATAGACTCAATAAACTATTTGTTTATTAACAATATGGTAATAAAAATTAATATTTAACATGTTATGCTCTCATAAGTTATAAAAAAGTAGAATGTATTATTGCAATATGCCAAATTGGTTTAGGTCAACTAAGATGCTATTACATTTTTTCTAATCCCAATAAATTGTCTTTTTTTGTTGTTTTCTTTTTCCAGTCCAAAAAAATTGGTTAGGGGCAACGTTGTACTAAAAAAAAAAAAGGAATATAGAAAGAAAAAAGAATTAGTAATTACATCAAAATGTCGACATTAGTTGGCGTGTGGCTACAATATTCGGAGAATTGTATCTTCTATGCCAAGACTCTCAAAAGTCTAAAACCTGTTGCTCAACTGCAAACTCCCTCACGATGTCGACATTAGTTGTATCTTTCTCCAACTTGGTTTCGTCTCAATACATCATCCAATCGGGCTTTCATTTTCTCGTATTTCATCACTTTTCATGATCCCGAGACAATCTTAGACACCCAATGTTCTTCATCGATGTTCGTAATCAATCACCCTTTGAGAATTTGATTTGTTTCAATTGAAATTTGTGATTTTGAACTGCCGAAACTGATTCTGGGTTTTGTAATTTAGGCTCTTTGGAAATTGGTTCCTCTATACTTGTTCGGATCAGATAAAGATTCTCTCTCAGGTATTTCGTCGAACACCACGTCAACTGTTTCATTTGAATTCAAAGATTCATACTTTTGCTTTCTTCTCGTTCAAAGTCTCTGCCTTTCGATTTGATTTGAAGTTTGATTTAAGTAGGGATTCTATGGGTTCATTCACCAACGTGATTTAATCAATCGTCTTGAATTTCCTCTGTAAACAGCAACAGAGTCCATTTTGCAGATAGTTCCTGAGACAATGGCTGCTACTTCATCTAACGTCCTTTGCAATGCTAGCGAGTCAGACTTTTGTCGAGATGATTCCGCTGCGTTTCTACTTAAATTAGTAGCCATTGCTTCGATTCTCTTAGCTGGAGCTGCAGGTGTAGCTACGCCACTCGTTGGCAGGAACCGTCGGTTCCTTCAGACCGATAGTAATCTCTTTGTGACTGCTAAAGCCTTTGCTGCTGGTGTGATCCTTGCCACGGGTTTTGTTCATATGTTGGCTGGTGGCACGGAAGCGTTGAGCAACCCGTGCTTACCGGATTCTTGGTCTAAGTTTCCTTTCCCGGGGTTCTTTGCGATGGTTGCTGCTTTAGTTACTCTGTTTGTGGATTTCATGGGGACACAGTACTATGAACGGAAGCAAGCTAGTGAGTCTGTTGAACCGCCTGGCCGTGAACAGTCACCGGGTATTGTTGTTCCCGTTGTTGCTGAAGGAGCGAATGATGAGAAAGTGTTTGGAGAAGAGGACAGTGGCGGGATTCACATTGTTGGCATTCATGCTCATGCTGCTCACCATACACATAGTCACACTCAGGGTCATAGTTCATGTGACGGACACAGTAAAATCGACATTGGCCATGCTCATCGACATGGGCACGGACATGGACACGGACACGTACATGGGGGTTTGGAGCTTGGAAATGGAGCTAGGCATGTCGTTGTTTCTCAGGTACAAACCTCTGTTCACTTTTTCTTGATTCTTACAGAGTTGCAAATGCACTATGTATGTGCAAGAAATATATCCAAAAGTCACATTTTTCGATTTTCATTCGAAAACACTTTGTTTCAATATTAGCACTTGTTCACACACAACTATCATTGGCTTTTCTGTCTTATTTGGGTTTTTACTATCTTCAAAAAGCTCCAAAATTTGTGTTTATTAATCTCACCTTACTAATACTGTTAGGTTCTGGAGCTTGGTATTGTGTCACACTCAATCATCATCGGTCTATCCCTTGGAGTATCTCAGTCTCCTTGCACAATCCGGCCTCTAATCGCAGCACTATCCTTCCACCAATTCTTTGAAGGATTTGCGCTTGGTGGATGCATCTCCCAAGCACAATTCAGGAACAAATCAGCAACCATAATGGCTTGCTTTTTCGCCCTCACAACACCGATAGGGATCGGTATTGGAACCGCAGTGGCATCCTCATTCAATTCTCACAGCGTTGGAGCATTGGTCACTGAAGGTATCTTGGACTCTCTCTCGGCTGGAATTCTTGTGTACATGGCTTTAGTGGATCTCATAGCTGCTGATTTCTTGAGTACAAAAATGAGCTGTAACTTTAGGCTTCAAATTGTATCTTATATAATGTTGTTCCTTGGAGCTGGACTCATGTCTTCGCTTGCCATTTGGGCTTGATTAGACTGTAAGATTCCATAGTTTCTACGATAGCTACAACTACAAACAATATGTATAGTTCTTTCTAGAGTATATCAATCTAAGATTTCACAATTGCTCATCCACAACTCGGGCTTATATTTGATTCTTTGATGATTGTTGAGGTCATCAGAAGAAGAACTACAAACTCATAGGTACCAAGACTTCAAGAAATTGTACTTCAATGTTCAAAGATAATGTTAGATGTCGATACAACAAAGAAATTTTGGTCTTTACTAAAATATATAACTCATAGCTGAATACTCTTCATGAACAAAGCAGTATCTCCACTGGTTAAAGATAATATTGGAATTCATAAAGTGTCCAAGAATTTGCAGTTGCATAGTTTAAAATGTCATTCATTGATGATTTCCAAAAGGTGGGCGAAACCAGGAACAATTACAACAGATAACAATAGGTTTAGGAACAACAAACTCAACCCAAAATGTAAAAATTATAATAAAGACATGATCTTTTAAACCATCAAAAGCTGCTAAGCTTAAATAAGGTCATCTTCTTTGTGGGTTTCAATGGTAACATCAGAAGTAGGATAAGCCGCACAAGTGAGAACAAATCCTTCACCAATCTGGTCATCATCAAGGAAACTCTGGTCAGACTGATCAACAGATCCAGACACAACTTTACCAGCACAGCTCGAACAAGAACCAGCACGGCAAGAGTAAGGCAAATCCATTCCAGCTTCCTCAGCAGCGTCAAGAACGTAAACGTCGTCGTCACACTCAATCTCTTGCTCACCTTCAGGGGTTATGAACTTGACCTTGTATGTAGCCATGGCTGTGACACGTCCACCACGAGCGGTGCCTGATTTCAGACCAAAGAGGGATTGTGTGTTGGCTGATGGTAGGGAACGGAGACTTATGGGAGCTGTGGAACGACGGATGAATGAGGTTCCGACGATGGCGCTTGAGAGAGCAGTTGAAGCCATTTTTTGTATGTTAGAAGATAGAGTTGAGATTTTTGAGGATTATGGCTTGTGGAAATGGCGTGGAGAGAGTGAAGGAAGAGGAGAAAGATTAAAAGGTGAGATTTTTAGTGAGAATCCTATCTGCCACGTGGCGTTTATTGTGTGGATTGTTGGATTATCGTCTTCTTTTGTGGTGGTTTTGTTTTTGATTTTTGTATGTGTGCAATTGCATTGTGTTTGACACACTTTAACACTATCTTGTTGAGGTGAGTATTACGTGGTCTCACTTGGGACAGCTCACACATTATTCGGACCTTGTTTGTATCGTCTGAAATAACTCTTCATTTCTTCCATTGAAATTATAAAAAAGGTGTGGACTGGTTGTAACATCATATCTAGAGCGGGTATAAGTTTGTAACATCATATCATTTTCGAAACAGAAACTTCATTACTGAAATATGTATTCCATGTATATCATAGATTGAACCTAGTTTACATAGAACTATGATTTGGTACACCACGGAACAATTTTTTTATTTTTATATATAATAATGTTAGAATTTTACGGGTTTTTAATGTAATATTAAAGTTATAAAAAAATAATTTTTTAATGTTTTTTATATTTAATCTGTAATACATGTGTAACTTAGTTATTTAGTATTACAATCTATATTAACATTTTTTAAGTACATTTGGAAAAAACTCTTGGTTTTCGAAATTATTTACAAAAATTACAATTGTTGGATCGGGTCAATTTTGAAATCGGATCACAAAATATCCGAAAATCTTTAATGGATATTGATACCAACAATTACCATAACAAATTTGAGTTAATTTTCTAAAATATTTCTACCTAATTCAAACATAAATATATGATTCTCCTTTCACTTTTATTTAATCTTATATTTCAATTATTTTGAATTATTATATAATACATTTAGTTATTAAAATCTGAAATTTTTTGTGCATATGATGTGATTAAAATTTTTTAAAACGGACATATATTACTCAATAAATGAATAAAAAAAATATATATACAATGTCCCACATCGCCTGAAAAATTGGACAATGGTTCAGAGTCATACTATAAAATAGACCAAAATGATTTCGAATACAAATGAGCAAGAAGCTTGACTTATCATGCGTCCAAATTTAAAACTTTTATTCGGTTTATTCCGGTTCATTATTTCAAAGAATTTAAACTTTTAAAAAGTTTTAAAATATTACAAATATGTATACTTTATATAAAGTTTAAATATTATAAATATTTAAACTTTACTAAAATTTATTATTATAAATATTTAAACTTTATTAAAATTTAAATATTATAAATATTTAAACTTTCTTAAAATTTAAATATTATAAATATTTCAACTTTATTAAAATTTAAATATTTCAAAAATTTTAAAATTTTAATTAGTTAAACTTTATAAAACGTTGAAATATTTATAATATTAAAATTTTTATGAAGTTTCAAATATTATAAATACTTTAACTTTATAAGAATTTTAAATATTATAAATATATAAACTTTGTAATAAGTTTTAACATTATAAATATTTAAACTTTATAAAACGTTTAAAGTATAATATTTAAACTTTAAGAAAAAATAAAATATCACTGGACGGGGTTATATGACAAGACATGTTTGGATCGATATTAATACGGGATGGTATACCGCGGGTGAAATCTTAGAATTAACAATCAAAATAAAATTATACAATCTTAAACACTAAACAAAACAAACAATATTAACAAAACAAATACAACCTAGTTTTACATTTATAATTAGATGTGTGAAAGGAGATTAACACGTTCATTTATTCATCCTGCATCGAATAATGTTAATTCTAACATGGTCGATCCACGAGTTGTTAATTTTTATATTAAGATAATTTTTTTAATGTTTATATATATATATATATATATCAAATTAAAATTTAATATTATTATATTTTTATCATTTATTCATCCTGCATCGAATAATGTTAATTCTAACATGCTCGATCCACTAGTGTTAATTTTTTTTATTAAGATAATTTTTTTTAATGTTTATATATATATCAAATTAAAATTTAATATTATTATATTTTTATCAAGGTAAAATATATCTTTGCAACTAATTTTTCAATAAAATATTTTATTTAATTTTAGGGAACTAAAACATCTTCACTTTGTAAATAGTTGAGATCAACTGTTCAACATGTCTAATATTTTAATAATGGGTGTGTTGAAAAATAATAAAATAAAAATTTATTAACATGTGTTACAGCGCTTGATTACGGGTTAACGATATTTTAAATTTATATTAATGTCGAACCAAACTCGTCTCCCGTGATATTTTAAACTTAAACGTTTAAATATTCATAATATTTTAAACATTTTATAATTTTTGAGTATATCGATGATAATATTTAAAACTTTTTAAAAGTTTAAAATTTATTGTATCTGATATATAACGGTTCAACTAAAGATCCAGATTAAATCGGATACAAACGTTTAAAATTGGATGCTTGTTAAGTTAAAAAATTTTGAGTGATAAAAAACTAGAATTTTATTACTCAACATATCTTCTCATTTGAATTTAGTAAACTAGGTTCATTTGAATTTTATTTCATTTGAACACACATTTTTTTCTTCATTGTTTTAGTAATACATGTTCGTTTTTAAAAATTCGAATCATAACAAATGCAGAAAAAAATCTAGAGTTTTATTAATTTTGATGTATTATATGATGATTCAAAGCAACTCAAAAAAAATTCAAACAAAGATGATAGGAGAATCATAATTTCTAATCTTAACAAAATCTTCTAAATATGTATTGAAATTATTAATTGTGAAACAATATATGGATATTTCTGATTTTATAATTAAAATTAAAATCTTTTAATTGTGTTTGGTTATATGAATAGTAGAGATAATTGTAGAGGTTGTTTTGGATACATGGATATAAATTATCTATTTCATATTTACCCTAATGAGATTTCTAATATGTTATTTAAATCAATGGTAATTTATGTATTATATTACAAAATAAAAGTTTCTCTAGTTAAAATTGGTTTAATCGGTTAAAATCGGTAAATTCGGTTCGGATTATGTATATTTTGGTTTGAGTCGATTAAATATTGGTATTTATTTTGGTTTAATTTCGGTATAATTTTAATTTAAAAAAAAAAAAAAATGGGTCGGTTCGTTTTGCCGAACCGAACCAAAAACCGAACATAAATCTCAATCTCTCTAAATTGAACTGATTGTCAAACTGATTTTGAACCGAAAACCGAAAAAGTTGGTTTGGTTTGGTTCGGTACAATCGGTTCGGGGCAAAACCGCAGGGGTAGTTGGGATGCATTGCACAAAATACATAAAGTCCATCATCAGTCATGCTTCTAGTGGTCTTGTAGTACTTTAAGTGAGATTTGTAGGATTGCGAAATCCTGAATTGAAAAATTACGAACAAATCCGATTAAGGATAAAACGAATATGCGGATGCGAGATTTGATCTCTTTCCATAATTCAATAAATCTTTTGCAGTGTGGCGGTTTCATGAGATTATGAATTCCAGGATACAACCATATTAAGACTATAATCACAACCCTCGATTACAGAATCTACGAATACTCTCGAGACTTACTTTTGTTAAGAGATGAGGGAGATTAGCTGACAGCTTTTGTGTTTAGAAAATCGGATGATATCAGAGACTGAGGAGAGTTATTTATAGGGAGAAGTACTTTGATGCGCAAGTCAGAGAGGGATAAGGATTCAGAAATATTCCGCCTCGTTTCGATAAAGATTCGGAATCCGCCTTGTTCCGCAAGGATAAAAATTCGGAAATACTATGAAATTTTTTTGATACAATCTAAAAACTTCTAGATTTATCGAAAATTATGCAAAGAATATTTTATAAAATTTTTCATTCTTCCCAAGTGAAATTTTGTTCATTGTATACTTAATTAAAATTACAAGTTTTATAAGATTTCCAAGCTACCCACTTTATACCCTCATTTTCCATTCAAATTAATTTCTATTTTGACATGTAACTACACTATATTATAATGCCCATTACTTTGTCAAATTTTAATTCCAACAAGATTCACATGTATAAGTTGTGCTAAGAAGAGGTCATACTTGTTTGGATGGGGGTGAAATTAAGCAGCGTTCTGGTGAAGACCGACCTCTTGACATAATGCCGGAAAGAGGAGAAGTCGTCGAAAATTTAAAAGCAGTAACTAGACGGAGAGGATAACTTTAGAGTTTTTCTATTTTTGGTAAAATAGAGTGGCTGGAAATTTTATTTAAAGTTAAAAAAGTGGGTGAGATCTCCTAAGAAAAAGGGTCTACTATCATATTTAGATAACATATATGATAATTATCATCACCAAGAGCTAGATATTACAAGGATCTGCAAGAGCATATTCCAGTCACATTCATCTGTACTACATGTCGCAAATTAGCAAACAAATAATCACACCAACATCCACTGCCAATGATAGTTACCGAAACCAAACCCATGACATAAGTTAGTAACGATGCAAGTGTTTTTGTACATTAAACAGATTGCCACAAGCAACAACTAGACTTAGGCGACTCAAATCAACGAAACTTAGAAACCATATTAAAACCTGATCCATAGTGAGTGCCTCGAAAACAAGAAATTCGTTTTTTAGCATATCGTTTCTTACTTCGTCAATTGGGCCTTAAAAATCAGAAAGCCCACTACCATAATGTAAACGCAAATGTTTAGTTTCTCCTTAATAATATATCCGGTATTTGTTAGATTTTAATCATTTAAACAAAGAGTTTACAACGATCCATCATTCAACGTTAGCAAATTTGTTGCTGTTTTAGTTAACATATAGGAGAGTTTAAGTAGTTTGCACTTAAATTTATATTTCAACTTCATACATATAATAATTAAACGTGATTTATCATAGCGATATTGGGAAAGTATAAACCAACCATTCTACCACAATAGCAACAAGTCAATGTTTAACAACGTTTTCCATGTTAATTCAGAAGAATCGAATCTTTTTTTTTTTTCCAGGAAAGGCAAAAACATATCATTTTCAGATTCGTTATAAATGATGTAGTTATCTAACTTTTGAGCGTTAGTTGCAATTATAGTTTATCTTAAATAAATCTTATTTTTCGGTAATTGAATAATCTCAGATAAAAATCCAAATAATCGCATTTGTTTGATAACTGAATATTTTCACCTAAAAAATCCAAACTAACCTCCAAATCCTATAAAGACCTTAGATTTTTTTTTCTTTTCATATATAAGTATCTATAATACGATTAATCAATGATTAAAATCGCAGTAAAAAAAAACTCGAATTCTCTAGTCTTTCAATCGAGGATAATTTTTTTTTTGAACTATTATGGGGTCTAAATAACTTTAGATAGGTAACTAACGATAGAGTTTCTATTTGTTATAAACTAAACAAAACTCGAATAGAGAATTTAATAAACTAATTCTTTAACAGTTTTGGTTCTTTAATAGAGTGCATTGTCCAATATAATAAAAGTATATAAAAAGTGATGTTCTCGTAGAATCGGCAAATTGCAGAAAAAGAGAAGATAAACGCAATTGTGTGACCCATAACTAAAAAATTCTTTTCATATATAGCGACGTCTCAGTCAGCAAAGGAAACATTGAAATTATTAAAATTGAATAGAAGAATTTGATAGTTTATTATTAATATACCTCTTATTATAATTAAAAAAAGAACAAGAGAGTGCCATCGTGACTTCGTGAGAAGAAGCCAGCAAGGAACGATGGATATTATTATTGTTACTGCATCATCATCATCATTGTAATCGTAATCATATCTTCTCTTCCAAAATTTTCTTCACGGATAAGAAACATCTGATATCGACAATTTCGCTTTTGCTTTATCAAATCTCTCTAATTCCCATTCTCACACTTTATACCTTTTTCTTAGCAATCTCTGAATCGCATCGTTGATTTTGGGGTTTTTTTTTCTTTTTCGAATTTTACGTGAAATCATCGGTGTGTGAAGTTCAATTTTACTTGGAGGATTTTGGGGGGATTTTTTTTGTCTGGGTTTGAGTTGTGGAAATTAGGGTTTTTGTTTGATTTTCGTTGTGAGAAAGAAATGGACAAGTACGAGCTTGTTAAAGACATCGGTGCTGGGAATTTTGGAGTGGCTAGGCTCATGAGAGTCAAAAACTCCAAAGAACTCGTTGCTATGAAGTACATCGAGCGTGGCCCTAAGGTTTCTATCTCTCATCTGCAAATTGCATAGTTGTCTTCTTAGATCAAAGATTTGAGTATTTTAATCTTGAACCTTTCTTTTTTTTTTCTGGATTTGTTTTTGGTGAATAGATTGATGAGAACGTGGCGAGAGAGATTATTAACCATAGATCACTTCGTCATCCTAATATAATCCGGTTTAAGGAGGTAAGTGTGTGCATTTTTTCTATAGCTGTCATGGTGGCAATGTTTTATATCTAGCGGAAGGGGTTGTGTGTTAAGTTTTATTATTGTGGTTATTTTTTTTTTTCAGGTGGTTTTGACACCAACGCATATCGCCATTGCTATGGAATATGCTGCTGGCGGTGAGTTATTTGAGCGTATATGTAGCGCTGGAAGATTCAGTGAGGATGAGGTGAGCTAATCTCTTGGCATTTTAAAGATTTAAAGTCCATGGTGGTGTACTAAATTATCAATTTTAGAGTTGTTATGTTGTCTGAGATTAATTGAGAGGAAGACATGTAGAATTATATTTGTATTATTGTAGCTAGGAAGCAAAATGAATTTGTGTTGTGAATCATTTGGAGCAGCTTGTCGGATTATGATAGCTTTTGGTGCACATCCTCTTTGTTTTTCAGGCAAGATACTTTTTCCAGCAGCTTATATCGGGAGTCAGCTATTGCCATGCTATGGTAGGGGAACGAAATGGCTTTTACGCAGTTATATACATAATCTTTTGTTTTATCTCTGTCCTGTACTCACATTATTTCCTTTTTGTCACAGCAAATATGCCACAGAGATCTGAAGCTTGAAAATACTCTCTTGGATGGCAGTCCTGCTCCACGTCTGAAAATTTGTGATTTTGGTTATTCCAAGGTCTGGCATCTATCCTCAGCACGCACTTGATTTCTTAATTTCTCTTGTCGTATTTTTTTCTTCTTCTTCCCTCCATTTTGCGAGGGACTTTGTCACTTTCATGTGAGCTGATTTTCTTCTTTTGTAGTCCTCACTGTTGCACTCTAGGCCCAAATCAACTGTTGGAACTCCTGCATATATTGCACCTGAGGTTCTGTCTCGCAGAGAGTATGATGGCAAGGTAATCTTATTGGTTTGCAAGTATTGGTATACCAAGTGTGCTTTGCACCTTGATAGAGACAAACTTCCTGTGTAGTAATGTAGCTCTTTCAACTTTTGCTCATGCATAATATTTTGATACATCAAGAAGGAACGGATAAGCCCCATCTTGGCAGAAATCTGCTGTGGCCTTGGTAGATTTGGGCAGTCATTTACTAAGGGACTGAGAAAGATCTGTCTTTTTAAATATCCATGACCATATGTGTTTATCATCTAATCTGTTTGCCATCCCTTGCTTGCATTTTCTGACTCTTGTGTGTATTTGGTCAATGATCATTGTAAGCTTTCCAACCTTGAGCTGTTCCTATAAAGAAGTGGACGGCTTTATAGAAATGCAATGTATCCCAAATGTTTATCTTGACAGAAGCAAAGACTATGAAATTGTTATGATCTTATTTGTTTGGATTTGGAAGCATCTTCATGGAAATCATCTATGGGTTGTACTTATATTTCTTCTCTCACTCAGATGGCTGATGTATGGTCTTGTGGTGTGACTCTTTATGTCATGCTGGTGGGAGCATACCCATTTGAAGACCAACAGGATCCCAAAAACTTCAAGAAAACAATACAAGTAGGTTTCTTTGTTTTTTGGCTTTTTGCACTCTTTGCTTTAAGAAATGACACGACCGGATCCACTAATCGTAGCCACATTGTTACAGAGAATAATGGCTGTCCAGTACAAGATCCCGGACTATGTCCATATCTCACAAGATTGCAAACATCTCCTCTCCCGAATATTTGTCGCCAACTCAATCAAGGTATCACTCTCTCAAAAGCTTAATCCATCCTTTGCGATATAATTACTTGTATAACTTATCGTTCTCTCTGCAGAGGGTTACTATAGCTGAAATCAAGAAACACCCGTGGTTCCTAAAGAACCTGCCAAGGGAACTTACAGAGACAGCTCAAGCTGCATACTTCAGGAAAGAAAACCCGACATTCTCTCTCCAGAGTGTCGATGAGATTATGAAGATTGTTGAAGAGGCGAAAACTCCTGCTCCCGTTTCTCGATCCATAGGAGCATTTGGGTGGGGAGGAGTAGAACATGCTGAGGGCAAGGAGGAAGATGCAGAGGAAGAGGTTGAGGAAGTAGAAGAAGAAGAAGAAGAAGACGAAGAAGATGAGTATGATAAGACGGTGAAGCAAGTGCATGCTAGCATGGGAGAAGTCCGACTCAGTTAAAACACACAAAAATAAGATTGGTTTTCTTTTCAAGAAAGTTTTCTAAAACCAAAACAAAAACGGTGTTCGTTGGTCTGTCAAATTTGTCTCTTGCAAAGTTATTTAAAAATTATATTTTACAAATCGCAAAAATTTGATTCAATGAACAGATTTCAAATATAATTAAATGAACGAAAGAATTCATTTAACTAAATAAAAGTCTTATACAGACCAAGTCACCAGATAAAGAAAAACAGAGCTAAAACCAAAAATAGTCAAAAGACAAAATTAAGAACGACGCTCTTCTTCAATGCGAGAGTGCAGCCAAGCTGGACCTCCGATGACTAAATACGATCTGAATCGACCATCACGAGCCACACTCTAAGCTATGTCTCGTGCTAATGAGTTAGCTATTGGACTAGCCAACCTAAAGCATAGCTTCTGAAGTCCTAACTTCAAAATCATCAAAAGGTTCATATAAATGCAAGTTCAAATCCTATCCTATATTATATAAATGTAAACATCATAGACAAATAACAGAACAAGTTTCAGACATTTTTAGGGGTAACAAGCTTTAGGCTCTCTTTTTTTTTTTCGAGTTGAAATCATAGACCAATAGACAAACAAGTTGGCGACTTTTTCAGGTTTGAATTATGGACTGAAGAAAGACAGGCGATTCTGGAAATGGATACTTTTGCTGGAAACTGAAACTGTCTAATGGGTCTAAACTAACGAGTTTTGCTGCTTTGTAATGTTGATATAATGCAAACGACAGGAGTCAAAATTATGAGAATCAAGTGTACCCAAAGTTAAAGAGATAGAGAGAAAAAGGGAGCAAATCACAATCTACAGTTTCACTATCATTAACTGATAAAATAACAATCATGAAATCAACTAGTTATAAATCCACATTCAACTAGTTACTGGACAGTTTCAACACTAATTTTCTCTTCAGCCCATTGTAAGCTCACATGCTATTGAACACCTAGTTGCAGATTCCAATTCCTCAAACACATGTTCGCTCACAGTTGCAGTAACTAATCGCCTTGCGATCTTCGAAATATAAATAAGCAACTTCTTTATGTATTGGTGGTGTTACCTTCATACTTTGTACACTCAAAGGTTTTGAGATGGTACAACAAACATTCAGGAGCACAACTCGGCGGAATCCAGCAACCCTTGTCAGTTGGCCAGCAAGCCTGCGATCAAATGATGCAGTGCATTAGATCAAACCTCTAAACAGGAAACCAAACATGAAATAAGCCTCGATATAGGACTTCTCACTCTTAGGGTAATTAATGAAAGTACCGGATATTCGTCTTCAAACTTGAGAATATGTAGTATAGGGGAATGTTGGAGCACGCGCACAAGCAAATTCGCCCTGTTCGCACCAAAATCGCGGAACTCCAAACACACAAGCTGAAAGAAAATGGTACGAATAGGATACATTGAGCCTACAAATGAAACACATATAATGAAAAAGCAAAAGTCAGAGACGGTTTGCAAGTGTGCTTAAGAAAAAAAGAAAAAAAACAAAGGAGAAGAGCGAATTACCACATAATCGAAGGATAGAGAAAGACGTTTGACAAAGGTAAGAGATTCCAAAGCATTCCCTTCGCTATCAAAAGTCTCAAGACTTGCCTCCACAAGCTGGGGCATATCACCGATGAAATTAACTTCACCATACTCTTCTATAATAACCAACTGGCTCAAAGAATGAGAATGTATCACAAACAGATCATCATCATTCGGCTCGTCTTTAAATACATCAATAACGCTTAAACTCCGAAGGGAAGGCACATTAATGGTGAAAGTCTGCCCATTGTCCTTACTAGAATTCTTTACAACCAAATTTTCAAGAACAGGGGAACTGGATACAAGCCTGATGAAAGATTCCTCGTATGTGTACTTCAGATATATAAGGCGCAACGTCTTGAGGGATTGAAAGCAAACCCGAAAAGGAACTTCCAAAACAATCACATAGTTGAGTTCTAAGGACTCGAATGTTTCACATCTAAACAGTCTACTCGGAAATCTTATAAGGCAATGGTCACGGACACACTCAAAATCTATCTTCAGATCACGCACAAAACGGTCAACTGCAAATCTAACCCATAATTCTATCTGTAAAAAGCTACATTCAGAATATCTGGTGAGATGAAAACTTTGTACAACTGGTGACTTGTGTAATAGCAAAGTCCCAAAGATGAAATCCGACGACAACATGCGTCTATAGCGAACCGAATGGTGACTGTCCTCATCATCCACCCAGCTATCTTCAAAGTTATGCCTTGGCAACAATGTTCAAAGAGACAACCATCGTTTTGACAAAATGCTCGTAGCCACGGCATCTTTGATTGGGACAAAGGACAATATACTGATGAGCAAATCATCAGTCAAGTAACTAAAGATGTCGTCCATAATATATTTTCACAAAGAACTACAAATCAAAGACGAATAGATAAGAATTTATCGACTTTAAATTTAACCTGGTCATTCACAATAATTAGAAGAAACATATTGTAATTAAAGAAGGAAGAGAAGGAAAAATAGCTATAGCATGCAAACTCCAATTCCAAACTTGAAAACGAAGAATCGAGAGGAACCCTAACCTTAGCTGAGAAATCTTCAGTAGAATCGCTCACTTCTTCTTTCGCTCTCTCACTCTGCAGTGGTTTGGAATTGAAATAGCTATAGCATGCAAAACTAGGAAGATCTTAATTTAATGTTGGCCATGTGTCGAGCATATAAACTAGGAAGACCTTATTTTCTCTATCACTCGCATTGATGGGCCTAAGCCTATTTCTATCAACAACATGAATTAATATGAAAACGTGAAAAAAAAAAAGGTTTATTTCAATGCTTAGTGTAGCGTGAGCTACAATAGACTCGATAGGTTGATTCCGAAGAATAGCCGCTCGTCGAGGGTTCTTGATAATCGTTGATTCACGAAGTATAACCGATAACAAGGAAGGGATGAGAATCGATAACGATGCTCAAAAGAAGAACTCAAAGTTCTCTATTAACGTTGGTGACAAATCTCATTAAACAATAGAAAACACTTGTGAAAATAAAGCCCATAAGAAATAGATCCATAACGAGAAGCAATGAAGATGATCACGACGAGGCTCATAGGAGGCGTGATCAAAGTGAAGATGCGCTGCATCAATACTACAACGAAATTTATTTGAAACAATCAAAACTAACCTCGGTAGAGTTTCACATAAATTTATTGTATAGGTCCGCGAGTACTTTGAAAAAAGTGCTAATAGGAATAATTGTGTGATTTCATGAACCGTAACATCATAAAAACTAAGGCGCAACCGTGAAAGCAAACTTCGTAATTCGCATGTGTCGAAATGTTTTAAGCACACCATTGATTAATATACTTATAAAATGGTATTATAGGTACGAGTAGCGACTATAGCTGTAGTCGTTAAGAGTATCAAATGCACTTAATCACCTTATAAAAATCTTTATAAAATAGAAAACAATCGCATTATCAAAAATAAAAATTTGCCAGGAGACGTATAGGCGTAACCTCATGTAGATTTTTTTTCTTTCCAAGAAAAAAAGTATATTGATGATCACTCAAAATGTTTTAAAACACTTAATTCAAATTTGATATTTATTATATCAATATATATAAATCATTTTTAACATTTGTTTGTTGCGATTTCTCTTCGTGAATGTTCTACACTTGTTATGTTCTTTACGTTTTTACTACATTGTTTAGTCTTCTCTCGGTACTTAAGTTTAATGCCAGGTAAAATTCTCCAGTTACAATGAAAAATCAATTGATACAAAAATAAAAAAAAATTATAAAAGTTATTGTATACTCGAAACTCTACTATGCCTTCAAATCGCTAAACCTAAAAGCCCGATTGGTTTTTTTTGCCAATTAAATTTCATCTACAACAGAGCTCAAATTACAATTCACAACATTTTTTTTACTTGTAAAATTTAAATCTCGTGTAATACTATTTTGTCATGTTATATTTTTCTTTGGGAGAGGTAATATATGAAATATTTGTCGTTGTTGTTTAAAAAATAGAGATTTAAAAAACCGATATGGAAGTATTTTCCTTAAATTTCAAAATATATATGTTTTTAATGTCTGGAGTGTGAGAGGAGAGTGAACCTTTCTTAACTAATCCCGCCATACAGGAATCGCAGAACGCTGTAATTGGAGACGCGCTCTTACTTCTCTCTCGCCTCGAGAAGTCGAGATCTAACCGGAAAAGTTTCGCCGCCGGAGTTTCGTCACCGGAGTTTCACTATTCCGCCGCAGAAGCAAGAGAGTTTCATCGATTTGAAAAATGTAAACTCGATCTTCCTGTTTCCTAGTCATTTCTAAGGTTTTTTGTTTCGCTTTTTCTCAAACCGATTCGTTTTTTCCTCCTGCGGGTATGATTACTGCTGCTAAGTTTTGAGTATTTTGTTCCGGTGTTCTGTGTGTAAAGAGGAATCTTCGTTAGTCATAGCAGATCGCTTCATCTCCGAGTTGGAGAACTTTTTAGCTTCTGGATTGGTTAGTTCTTCGTTTTCCTCAAGAGATAAAACTTGCAGATTGTGAAATTCGTTGTGGAATAGCATTGTAGTTGTCATAGCGAACATATCTCACAGCTAAAATTGGGTACGATTGTATCTTCAGTTGGTGATAATATGAAATTTCTGCAGTTTTTGTTATATTTTCATCAGCTTCCACTAATCACTATGCCACTTCTTTTGTTTGTTTCTTCTGAAGTGTGGTGTCGAAGGAAGATATCATTGTTGGAACTTGGAAGCTCATCTTCATGTTTAAACTATGATCGGTGCTACTAAAATAAGGCAAAATCGATCTTCATCTCTGTAAATTTTGGTGTATTTATAATTTCTCCGATTCTTCTATTTTAATTTGCCTAATTGTCTCTTTGCCACTGTTGAAATGCAGGAGGAGTCATCTCCCTGAAGTTAATATATCCAGAGGTCATTTTCCTCAAACAAATTGGTCGGTGCATGCCAAGGCTTTTGAGTGTATACCATCCTTGAATAAGTTTATGGGCTCCAATTTCCTTTACTCTACAGAATGTCAAAAGCCTAGAAGACATCGAGAAATGGCTGCAACAAGGTATTGCAATATGTTCTTTTGGGGAACAATCAGCTCTTTCTATCTTTTGATGTTGTTCCTGTCTTTTCGTATCCCTGGGTCCAGTTCTGCAGTTGTTTGGTTACTACTGAAGATTACTTATAACTAACTCCCCTGACTTTAAGGATAGTGTTCCACCACGCTGTATCATCTAGCTTTTCTAACATCGTTTGAATCTGTGTCACTGCTTGTTATGATTCTGGATATAGGTAAGCTTGAGCTAGAATAAGTCTATTTCTTTCTGTGTGAAAATCCCCTAGTCAAATGTATGGATTCATTCTTCAGTTACTTCCAACACCTCCAATTTTTAGAGAGCTAGATGCTCATGATACCGTCCTTTGACCTTTCTAGTAAATAATATCAATGATGGAAACTCTTGTGAGGTTTTCTCAGTTGTCTTCAGGTATCAGTATATTAGCTGAAGTGGTCTACGTCTATCTGAAAAACTTGTTTCCCTGTATGTCTAGGTCCATCTCTCCTGTAACTGTGCAAACTTTGGCACGGCCACAAATTGAAAAGGTAATATAATTGAAGGAAAACCTTTGATGGTAACTGAATTTTTTATTTATCCAATCCTTTCGGCATGTTTGTTGTGGAGGATATTTTTTCCATAGTTTACTTTCTTCCATTTTCTGTCTCTGAGTAAATAATTTAGGCCACCGTAGTGTCTGAATTCTGGTTTTTGTCGGATTGATCTTCCCCTGGCAGAGAAGCCTTATTTCAATCATTGTATATATATATAACTTGAGTTGTTATCCAATGTTTTCAGGCTTGGTGTACTCTTATAAATCTCTCAATAAATAATACCTACCTGAGACCTGGCAATACTCCTGCAATTGATGATGGCAGCACTTATTGTTCATCTTCGACGAAAGGATCGATTGTTAAAGTTACATCCACTGCTGATGGATCTTTCTACGCACACAAACATCCAGAGCATAGACAAAGGAGTGTAAGAGGCACTGCAAAATCGTTATCCTCCTCTTCCGTAGGTGATGATAAAATAACTATTGGCAAAGTTCCACGGGTAAAGGATGAGGTTAGAGATTCAGTAACCGGTTGTAAATATACAAATGGTATGGAGGTGCCACCAATAAAAAATTCCACACACCCAGCTAGGCCGGTGGAACCTAGGGAAGCTAGTCTTGATGAGATTGATTATGATGACATAATCAAGGTAATGTTCTTGAGACAACTAGGGAACTTTTTTGAAATTATAACAACTTTTTCCCATGTGAACAATAAACTTTTCCTCCATTTGGATTTGTAGTATCTCTCCACCCTAGCCCGGTAAAATGTAACATATTTTATGACAAAGTTAGTGGGATACTCTTTACAGCTAACTTTGGAGTTTGCACCATTTTTCAGTGGATCTAAAAGGAAAATTTTCATATTTACTAGTGCCGAATAATAGAATAGATCAACTCCAACGTTTGCTAACTTTGGAGTGCAGATTATTGACGTAGACCAAATTGTGATGGAACACTGCCACTCAACGTGTATCGGCCAACCATCAGTATCTAAGTTTACACCAATAGCTCCATCTATGGATATATTTGCTTCCAGAAGAGAAGAAGAGCAATGTTTGCCTCCTGAATTATGTTCCAACTGTACTCATGGAATAAAGGTATGGCTACCAATTCTCTCATTTTCTCCATAATTAGGGTGTCTCATTTTGTTTGTTTTAATATCCACGCAGCTAGGGCTTTGTCCTGAAGCTTCCACCCATGTGGAACAAATGAAGGACACGCTGCTTGCAATATCAAATGAAATCCTCGACAATACTACTGGCCTGGGCCCTGATCATGTTGAACAGTTTCGTCAAAAGAGGTTCGCATTCCCATCACTCATCAATTATATTTCCTTTTTCTTTGCTTTGACCTTTCTGGAAAATAATTTAGCTTTTTTCAGAGCCTGTGATACATTCACACAGGAAACTTATTAGGAAATTATACAGCAAGAAGGAATTAGGCCTAAATAAACATCTGATAACATGTCTGCTTTTTGATTTTTACTTCGTTAGTTGCATCACAACTGAGAGTATGCTTTGAGTTCTGACGTAGTTTCTAAGCTGGTGATACTTGTATCGTTGCTAGGTTACTGTTGAAAAAGCAAATTCAGCAGCTCGAGATCCTTATCCAAAATAAAGAAAGGGAAAAATCTCAGTCTTTGGTATTTACACCTACTCAGACTATTCAGTATGAAACACCTCAAACAACAAATCATCTGGTGGTTTATGCGCAGACAGATTCTCGAGCTCACGTAAAAGAGCAAGGCAGATATGTAACTGATAACTGGAATATGCCAGGAGACTGTTTATTTTCTGAAGATAGGAATGGTATTTCATCTGGCCCTGTAGAGAGGGAACAATATATTCCCGAGATTATAGATGTCACTTATACCGAGAGTTCAAATGAAAAAAAGTGGAGCAGTCGTGATTTTCCTTGGACGAAAAATCTGCAGGTGATTGGTTATCGGTCTTCCGCAGTTCTTTTATTTACAGCCCTCCTGTGTACTCATGTGCTCCATTGCAATGATTAGGTCTATAACAAAATAGTGTTTGGAAACCACTCATTTCGACCCAACCAAAGAGAGATCATTAATGCTACAATGAGTGGTTGTGATGTTTTTGTTTTGATGCCAACCGGAGGGGGGAAAGGCTTGACATATCAGGTAACGACATCTTAACTTTAAAATGCCATTTTTATTTCAAAAGTATTTCTGGCTTTTATTCTAAACACAGATTTCTGCTTACATCCTGTAAAAAAAGAGATGACAGTTTCGAATTGTGTTCTAGGGTGAAACTTTAAGCTAGTATCTGTCCTGGTGAAGGTTATACTTCAGTGTCAGAAGAGTTTCTCAGTATTTAACCTCAAAACGTCTTCGTAACATCTTTTTCTCTGCAGCTCCCTGCTCTGATTTGTGCAGGAATAACGTTAGTCATTTCTCCACTTGTTTCACTCATTCAAGACCAGATAATGAACTTATTGCAGGTGAGGACTTCAGCAACCCCATAGATGTTGTTTCTGTCTTCTATTTTATTTATAAGTTCAGAAATTTTGTCCTAATTTACACTTTGATTTCTGATTCATTTTTATAGACCAATATAGCTGCTGCTTCCTTAAGTGCTGGAATGGAGTGGGCTGAACAACTAGAGATACTTCAGGAGCTGAGCTTTGAGAATTCTAAATACAAGTTACTGTATGTCACACCAGAAAAAGTGGCAAAGTGAGTCATTATTTTCTTTAGTTTTTGATTCTCAGAAAAATGTGGATATTTAAAAATCCCACACCGGATAGGAGTGGAACAAATCAAAGCCTTAGAAGGCCTAAGAACATCCAAACCCTTAAGCTAGCTTTTGTGGTGACTGGTGAATATTGCCCAAGGGTCTTTGTGGGCTTGATTTTGGCTCAAATCCCATCAGATTCTCTCCTGATATTAGATTTTTCTAGATTAAATTATACTAGCTGGTGCTGAAACTTATTATCGCATTAGATACTGGTAATAGTTTTTCGATAGAAGTCTTACATATTATAATTCTACGATTGGTTATTAGCATAGATGTGGGAAAGTATTGCAAGTCTTTCCTACTGTGAAAGATATTAAGAAGCTTCTCTTTCTTGATTACAGAAGTGATTCCCTTTTAAGGCACCTTGAAAGCTTAAACTCCCGTAGTTTGCTTGCTCGATTTGTTATTGATGAAGCTCATTGCGTGAGTCAGTGGGGGCATGACTTTCGACCAGACTACCAGGTTACGCCTATTTAAAGCTTAAATCAGACACTCCTTTACATTTCTCATTTCTGTTTCAAGAAACATAACCTTCCTCTTTTTCCTCCAAAAACAATGCTGCAATATGCAGGGTCTTGGTGTTCTGAAACAGAAGTTTCCTAACATTCCCGTCTTAGCTTTGACAGCTACTGCAACAGCCAGCGTAAAAGAAGATGTTGTGCAAGCTCTTGGCCTGGTTAACTGTGTTGTGTTCCGGCAAAGTTTTAATCGCCCAAATCTATGGTAATGTACTGAAAATAGCTTAAAACGAATTCTTCGTGTTGCTTACCAAAAAACATTGCAGGTATTCTGTTGTGCCCAAGACAAATAAGTGTCTGGAAGATATTGACAGGTTTATCAAGGAAAACCATTTTGATGAATGTGGCATCATTTATTGTCTTTCAAGAATGGACTGCGAAAAAGTCACGGAAACGTTGCGGGTTGGTCGTTTATTTTCCTTTCTCGTATCTTGTTAATATGGAGGTTTTTACATATTGTGAGTGTACCACATATATTGTGCTCCAATTTCAGGCGTTTGGCCATAAAGCGGCCTTCTACCATGGCAATATGGATCCTGGTAAACGTGCCTTTGTACAGAAAAAATGGAGCAAGGATGAAATCAATATAATATGCGCTACAGTGGCATTTGGAATGGGTAATGAATGGTCTCTGTTATAGCCACTTTGATTGATTGAAGTTTGCTGCATGCTCACGTTGATTTTTCAGGAATCAATAAGCCCGATGTTCGTTTTGTCATTCATCACTCTCTACCAAAGTCCATAGAAGGCTATCATCAGGTGTTTTATTGAACATTGAATTATGAATATCCTTGTAAACTGATTTACATCAATCGAGTACAACCTTATAACAGCTAAAAACTCACATAGGCTAATTTTGTTCTCATGCAAGGAATGTGGTCGTGCAGGTAGAGACGGCCAGAGGTCATCATGTGTTTTGTATTACAGTTATACTGATTATGTAAGTTGCATAAATCTGACACAATAATAAGTCACTACTCCGGAGGAATACCTACACTCTTGGTCATGTCTGTGGTTATTTTTTCAGATTCGAGTGAAGCATATGATTAGCCAAGGAGGACTTGGCCAAGGCCATATGACAATGGGATATAATCGTAAAGAAAGTTCAGGGAGGATGCTCGAATCAAACACAGAAAACCTTCTCCGCATGGTATTTATTGGCAAGATTCCTTGTGTTTGCTTTCCAAGTTCTAACTCTACTTGCTGAGATATATATCCAAATTTTGCTGCTTCAGGTTAGTTACTGTGAAAATGAAGTGGATTGTCGACGTTTCTTACAGCTAGTTCATTTGGGGGAAAAATTTGATTCGACAAACTGCAAAAACACATGTGATAATTGTTCCAGCAGCAAAAGTTTGATTGACAAAGATGTAACTTTGATTGCAAGGCAACTGGTATAGGAGTCATTTGAAGTTCATCATGTACTGTACCTGCTGGATGTTGTATCGGGTGATGTACCACAATCTTTTGTGGCTATAGGTTGAACTGGTGAAGTTAACAGGAGAAAGGTTTTCGTCAGCTCATATTGTAGAACTCTACAGGGGATCCTTAAACCAGATGGTATGTGTGCTAAACAACGCATTTATTTTTGTTTCTATTTCCGTAATCTGTTAA
The DNA here is from genome assembly GCA_900406565.1 of Turritis glabra. Classification (NCBI taxonomy): domain Eukaryota; kingdom Viridiplantae; phylum Streptophyta; class Magnoliopsida; order Brassicales; family Brassicaceae; genus Turritis; species Turritis glabra. Next base: position 105,317 of record OVBN01000185.1, read on the forward strand.
TTAGAACCATTGCCGTCTCATAAACCATGTTTACTTTATTTCACTGATGTCCTCAAGCCCATGAATCCTACCAGTTCACTGAACCACTTGCAAGTAATTGGCTTTCGGCTTTTAGGTCAAGAAATACAGACATGATACTTTGCACCTGCACGGAGCAGGAAAGCATGTGGCAAAAAGTGAAGCCTCTCGTATCTTGCACTATCTTGTGACAGAGGATATTCTTGCAGAGGGTGTAAGAAAAAGTGATCTGTATGGATCTGTATCGTCGTTGCTGAAGGTACATATCTAATTTCGCTTTTAACTATGTTTGTTGTTGTAAAAAGAGATCTGAGTGGATATCTATCGTTGTTGCTGGAGGTTTTTTTGGGTAAAATATCGGTCTGTGTGCTTTCCGCTCTGGTTAATTATGCTTGAGAATGAATGTGAGCGTGTACAAATATATCTGTGTACAAAGGTAACATCCATTTATCTATCTTTTTATATAGGTGAATAGATCAAAGGTCTCACGCCTTTCTGGAGGTCAAACTATAACAATGAGGTTTGATTTTACACTTGATATTTCTTTAGTGTTCACATGAACTACTTGCAACCAAATCGGTGTCATCAGTAGGTCAAATGTAGAGATATGATTTTGGAGCACCAGAGCCTTAGGGTTTCTGCCTGAAAATCTATCTGCTCTTACTGCAATGCCACTGTTGCTACTAATTGTTTTGATAAAGGTTAAATTTAGCTGAGATTGACATATCTTATACAGATTTCCTTCGACCGTGAAAGTGTTAAAGCCGAACAAATCTACAGCAAACCCAGCCAAAGTTCCACTAAAGCAAACTACTCTTCCAATGGCAAATGCTGCCCCAAAAGATTCGGTATATCTTCTTGAATCCTTGTTTTCCTTTTCTTGCTCAAAGATTAAACCACCACTCTGAGTTGCTAAAGGCTGCTTCATTTTTCTCAATGTTGGGATAGAATCTCTCCGACAATTTGTTGACAGCCTTAAAAAAGCTTCGTACTGATATTGTCAAAGAATCCTCAGATGGAGTCATGGCGCCATACCATATATTCGGGTAAGTTCATAATCCGTTTCTTGACAATTTTTTGTTTCTCTGGTCACCAGTAATAGAAAAATCCCTCTGTGTTTGAAGCAATGCCACGCTTCAGCAGATTAGTAAACGTCTTCCCAGAACCAAAGAGGAACTCCTCGATATCAATGGTTTAGGAAAGTAAGTATCTTTCAGCTTTTTAAACTCAACTCTCTCTAACCAAAGCAATGAAGAAAACTTAGGGGATTTGGTGATGTTTATATTTTAAACTCTCAACAGAGCCAAAGTGAGCAAGTACGGAGATCGGTTATTGGAAACCATAGAATCAACCATCAACGACCACTACAAAACTGGTCCTGGTTCCGGGAAGAGGAGAAGAGACGAGAACATTAGTCCGAATGTAGCAGGCGATGATGATCCCGATTGGAGTGCGAGTCAGTCCCACAAAAAGGCAGTGAAGAACAAAAAGTAACACAGTTAAATAAGCTTTACAGGTTACCCAATAAAAGAAGCTATAATAAAAATCTACATTTACAAAAATAGTGATAATAATTCAAATGGCACCCATGGATAGACCCGCGCGAATTTGTCCACGAGGTATGCACCTAGACCAGCTATCGAGCAACAGATTTGCCTATAGTTCCTTCGCCAGAGAGCGATTATGGACCAGGCTGTAATTTAGGGTTAGGTTAAGCCACCATGTCTCATGAGCTTCGTTAACATATCAGATTCTTCCGAACAAATTAGAGTGTCTCTAAGGTTATAGGATTTTGGCAGATGGGAGAATGCGAACATTCTCACTCACTTATAACGGAGATTTAGGATATTTGTCCTGATTCGGTTCCATTAAATTACCTTTGTTTTTCACTTTTTTCCCGGGGTAAAGTAAAAAATAGAAAAGAGTACTCTTGTTTACGAAAATAGTTAAAAAGGAAAAATTAGGAAACAGCCCATTATGGAAATTTTCTGAATAGAGAATCAAATCAGTAATGGAACACACCAAAAAAAAAGTAAAAGGGTGAGAGATGAGAAGAGTGCAGTAGTATAAAGAGAGGACGATGCAAACAATCTCTCTGTCTGTGTATGTCTTTCTTTCATACAATAGCAATATGGGAGGCACAAAACGTAAGATCAAGATTGAGAGAATCGAAAAGAAGAGTGTAAAATCGGTTGCTTTCACCAAACGCAAAAGCGGTCTCTTCCGTAAAGCTTCAGATCTGTGTCTTCTCTCTCCCGCCACTCAAATCGCAATTTTAGCTACTCCTCTTTCTGCCAATTCTCACGCTTCATTCTACTCTTTAGGCCATCCCTCTGTTGATCACGTTGTCTCTTCTCTGCTCAACGACCAGCTTCCTCTTCCGGCAAACCAAGAGAACAGGTCAGGGTTAGGGTTTTGGTGGGAAGACAAAGGTTTTGACTTATCAGAGAACGTGGATGAGTTGAAAGAGGCGGTCAATGCGGTTACGAGGATGTTGCACAATGTGAGGCTCCGATTAGATAATGCCGTGAAGACCAATCAAAGAGATGGAAGAAGTTTAGTGAGTCACAAGGAGGTTCTTGGGCTTTGCAACCAATACACAAATCAAATTATTGAATTTGAAGGCGAAACTTCTGCTTCTGCAAGTTTCTTAAAGAACGAGGATAATCTGCACATTGATGATTTTTTTACTGATTTCAACATTGATCCACTTTGATTTGATCAACTTCTTTTCTTTTAGGTTAATATCTAATCTAGCGGTGAATTTTTTATTTGGAATTTTTTGGGTTTATCTTTTTATTTTTTATTTTTTTTGGTGAATAAAGAGCTACCAATCTAAAACCAAAATTTATAAAATAATTTTTTTTTTATTAATTTCACTTTTAAATTTTGGTTAAAATACAATTATTGTTTCATAAGAAATTTTGCACCAGAGTTTTGAATTGCATAAACATGATTTTGCATAAATCACCAGAGTTGTGGTGATCATTATAAAAAGTAGGGCGTTCATGAGATCATACACTCGATCGATGAGTCCATAAGGTCTGGACCGAGACCATCTCTGTGTATATGAATAGAAAAGAGATTGAAACACAAGTTGCAGGGAATCAAGACTTTGCACAATATAGAAACAATATTTATTCTTGCCTATATATAACTTAACACATAGAGAATCAAACTGAGAAAAGTAGCATATAAGGATGAGTCATTGCCCTGAATACGACCCGGTCAGTTATCATGTTCAAGCAAACCGGAACCCTGGAATTTGTCTTCCATCAATCCGTCGATTCGAGCCGCCATCTCTGGAGTCAGGTAGTTATGCCAATCTCCGACCTTTCCCTTCCTGAAATACGCGCTATTCGACCAATGAACCAAAGGAATGTCCTCTCTGATTTTCTCCCCTTCGTTCACTTCAAGATCCTTCAATGTCTCGAAACTGGAAAGATTCACAACTTTCTCAACAACCCCTTCCTTCTCTTCCTCAGCTGTGAATCCATAACCCATAAACTGAGCCAATCTCTTCACATACGGCAAAGGATCAGCTCTCATTGTCTCATACTTGAGGAACAAAATCTTATCTGGATTCTCTTGGTAAGCTTTCCAATACCCCAAGACATGATCTAGATAAGGACCGTACACAGAAACACCTCGACAGAACATATCAAAAGACTCCTCAAGAGTAGTGAGAGGGCCAAAGTCTAACCGTTGCTTTTGGAAGAAAGTCCACATGGAGATGAAAGTATCCTTTGGGTCTCTCCAGATGTAAACCATCTTACATCCCGATTTTGCAATCGATTCGGGCAACAACTCGTGCGGGATATGAGTCGAAAACAGAGTGTTTCCTTTGTCTTTGATAACATCAACTTGAGGGAAGAAAGCGAATTCGTTCTCAATGAAAGGAACAAGCTCATGAGGGTTACGTTTTTGGAGAGGGTTGGAGGAAGCGTCGAAGCCAGATCGATTGACGATGGCGAAAGTTAGAGCCTTGAGCCAAGTGGTACCAGTCTTTGCGGAGCTACAAATGAGGAAGTCATGGACCGCGCTTGGAAGAACTCTTGCGCGTGAAGGCAACCTTCCAGAAGAGGTTGTACGAACCAGCAACCACTGTACTCGATCAACGGACCTTTCGGTCTCCAGCCTTTCACGTGAGGAAAGGTGGCGATTAGGTCTTGGTACCGTTTCTGATTCTTCTCGAACTCTGTTGGCTCTGTCTCGGCCTCGTTGTGGCTCGGTACGGTAGTGTGTGATTCCATTGGAGATAGAGAAAGAGGATTTGAGGAACTCATGTTGTGTCTGTTGAAGAAGAGTGCTGGTCTGTGTCCGGATAAGATTTGCTTTGGGTTTAGTCTTGAAGCTATTTTTACCACATATTAGTGTTAATATAACGTAACTAAACCAACCAAAATGCCACCTATCCTTAATCTCAGCCATTAGATCTCAGGAAATCTTCAATTCCAAGACATGTATTGGATAAACTTATCTCTAGAGATTGGGTAACTTATCGTCACACATGCGTATACACCCTATTGAGATACATATATTATATCAGAACATTGATTTCTACGAGAGACTCCAACAGCTGAATAAGATAACTAAAGTTACGAAGGAGGGGCTTGTTCATAAAAACCACCCCAACATCCCCGGGACCCTCTATCGAGAGAGATCGACTTGCGCCAAGGACCCTTTGCCAGAAAGAGTATGGAACGGGCTGTGACCACTTGGTACACTCTGTTAAACAAACCCTTTAGCTCCATACCACCACGTCCAGCGAGCTGTTTCTAGTAGCATAATCAACAACTCTATATAAACTGATGCCTTGAGAAGCAAGTTTCCAGTGTACCTTGTAATTTCAATGAAGTAAACCCATTCCCAAGTCACGTACGTGTGCCTCATCTTTTCCCCAAATTCGTCTAATTCGAAGCCCTAATTACAAACTACTCCGTCTCTTCTACTTGGGACTGCACAGATCCCAGAAATTAGGGGTTTTGGAAGAGAATAATAAGGAAACTTTTCAATTGACGATCCCTAAAATTTTTGTTTTAGTTACAGCTCGAAAAATGGAAAAGTAAAAGAAAGAGCTCAGACACGAGGCCATATCTCATCTGATATATCAGAGGCACGCGAAGGACCCAGCCGGGAATTGTACCCGGGTCTGTACCGTGCCAGGGTACTATTCTACCACTAAACCACTGGTGCTACTTGTTCTGATGTTCCTTCTTTATATATTTATTATATGATATGCAATAGTTCCAAACTAACCCTCAAACAGTGGAGTGAAGGAAATGGTGGAATTAATAAGCTTTTGAATGCTTTCTAGTATACATTTTCTATATAAGTAATGTGGTTTGGTCTTTTAACTTGTAAGAAAAAAAAAAAAAAAGCCTAGTCACTATCACAGTATATTCGGAAAGGAGAATCAGACTCAGAAGTAAAGGCTAATCGGCTAATCCCCTCTTTAGAGTGCCCTTGACATACCTCTTCTCTCCAAATTCTAATTTACGTTTATTGAAAAATAAAATTATTTAAAAAAAACCATGTTTGGGAGAGAAACGGAACCAACAAAATTTAGTTAGAAGTGCAATTTTGTCCGAAAATAAGATGGTGACTATTGGGAGGCACAAAACGTAAGATAAAGATTGAGAAAATCGAAAAGAAAAACGTAAAATCGGTTGCTTTCATAAAATCGATTACGTTTTGTTGTCAATTTTTATTAGAATAACTTGTTGAAACAAATTAAAATTCGAAATTCTATACCTCGTTTAGGGGATAGAATATTTTCAGGAACAAAGAAATCATAATTATTTTTTATTCTATTTACAATTTTGTTTTGATATTTTGTAATGGATTTTTCAATTTTTTTTATCAATATAGTTTTGTTGTATCTTTTACTTTTTTATGTTTATTTTTATGAACCAATGAAATATCTATCGTTCTATATATAATAAGTTGTCCGTCGTTTTGTATAGACAAACGAACATGTTCAATAATTCTAGAAGTTTTTCAAGAATAATTTAATGAGTTGTATAAGACCATCTATTAAATTTTTTAAAACGTGTTAAATATTTAAATATATGGTTTCTTATAACATTTAAACAAAATGAAAATGAAAATTTTTAATTTCTAATTCCAATTGAGTAAAAAAAATCAATTATTTAAAAGCTCACTTTTTCTTGAGTGAAGAAGTGGAATTTGTAAGAATAATAATCCCTCGAACTGTTGAAGGAATTTTCCCGCTTGCTCTCAATTATATAAACAAACCACTACCTAGGTCAAGTTTGGTTAACCCTTTATACGATTTCCGACTAAAATGTTTGCCCTTGTGGCTGGTGTTGGTTGTTTCTTCGAAGTCCGTTACCGCCAGCTGGAATCTTTGTTGTCCCGAGCCTTTTCTACTTCTGATATATATCTTCTGAGTAAGCTTTTTCCCCCTAATTCTATTGCCAAACTGTTCGAGTCGGATTTTTGGGATCCTATCATTATAAAAAGTAGGGCGTTCATGGGATCATACACCCGCTCGATGAGTCCATGAGGTTCGGAACGAGTTACCGAGACCATATGTCGGTGAGACAGACTTGTCCCTAGGACCCTTTGCCACAGAGAGTATGGACAGCTGAATGGGTTAATTGGTTAAGCAAGCCTTTTCGCCCCAAGCCAATCATTTATTTATAACAAGAGAAACAAAGCTACGTCAACGCTCTGTATATGAATGGAAACGAGATTGAAACACAAGTTGCAAAGAATCAAGACTTTGCACACACATTATAGATTTATAGTCAAAGATGAATGGCGGCTACATAAATCAAACTTAGGTAAAGAAGCATGTAAGGATAAGTCATTGGCTCATTATAGATCATGTTCAAGCAAACCAGAACCCTTAAATTTCTAAATGCATCAGTCCATCGATTCGAGCTGTCATCTCCGGAGTCAGGTAGTTTTGCCAATCTCCGACCATTCCCTTCCTGAAATACGCGCTATTTGACCAATGAACCCAAGGAATGTCCTCTCTGATTTTCTCTCCTTCATTAACTTCAAGACTCTTTAACGTCTCGAAACTGCAAAGATTCACAACTTTCTTTACAACCCCTTCCTTCTCTTCCTCAGCTGTGAATCCATAACCCATAAACTGAGCCAATCTCTTCACATAAGGTAAAGGATCAGCTCTCATCGTCTCATACTTGAGAAACAAAATCTGATCTGGATTCTCTTGGTAAGCTTTCCAGTACCCCAAGACATGATCTAGATAAGGACCGTACACAGAAACACCTCGACAAAACATATCAAAAGACTCCTCAAGAGTAATGAGAGGGCCTAAGTCTGACCTTTGCTTTTGGAAGAAAGTCCACATGGAGATGAAAGTGTCCTTTGGGTCTCTCCAGATGTAAACCATCTTACATCCCGATTTCGCAACAGATTTTGGTAATAACCCGTGTGGGATATGAGTAGAAAACAGAGTGTTTCCTTTGTCTTTGATAACATCAACTTGAGGGAAGAAAGCGAATTCGTTCTCAATGAAAGGAACAAGCTCATGAGGGTTACGTTTTTGGAGAGGGTTGGAGGAAGCGTCGAAGCCAGATCGATTGACGATGGCGAAAGTTAGAGCCTTGAGCCAAGTGGTACCAGTCTTTGCGGAGCTACAAATGAGGAAGTCATGGACCGCGCTTGGAAGAACTCTTGCGCGTGAAGGCAACCTTCCAGAAGAGGTTGTACGAACCAGCAACCACTGTACTCGATCAACGGACCTTTCGGTCTCCAGCCTTTCACGTGAGGAAAGGTGGCGATTAGGTCTTGGTACCGTTTCTGATTCTTCTCGAACTCTGTTGGCTCTGTCTCGGCCTCGTTGTGGCTCGGTACGGTAGTGTGTGATTCCATTGGAGATAGAGAAAGAGGATTTGAGGAACTCATGTTGTGTCTGTTGAAGAAGAGTGCTGGTCTGTGTCCGGATAAGATTTGCTTTGGGTTTAGTCTTGAAGCTATTTTTACCCACGTATTAGTGTTAATACCATCCAAAAATGCCACCTATCTTTAATCTCAGCCATTAGATCTCAGGAAATCATCAATTTCAAGACATGTATTGGATAAACTTATCTTTAGAGATTGGGTAATTTATCTTCACACATGTGTATACACCATTGTATTGAGATACATATATTGTACTAGAACATTGATATCTACGAGAGACTCCAAGCAGCTTAATTAGAAAACCAAAGTTACGAAGCAGGGGCTTGTTCATGAAAACCATCCGAACATCCATCCTTGATTAGGGTAAAAACCACGAAGGGACATGTTAAAAAATTGGCGCTTAAGCAAAGCTTTTTGCACTAAGCCACCACGTCCCACGAGCTGTTACTATTAGCATAATGAACAAGTCTATTATATACCGATGTCTTGCGTAGCAAGAATCGGATATGGGAGGATTACTAGCCAACTATAAAACTTAAAATAAACCCATGCCTAAGTCACGTGCACCTCCTTATTTTCCCCAAATTCGACTAATTGGAAACCCTAATTACAAAGTATCTTCATCTCGTCTACAGATTAGGGCTTTGGAAGAGGAAAATGAGGAAGAAGCTGACTTACACTTTGATAGTTTATCGTTAGACAGAAACTATTCAATTCACGATCCCTAATATTGTTGCTTCAGTAAAACTCTCTCTACTCTGTTGTCTCAGAAGATTAATTAAGGAAATAATGCATTAAGAAGAGTTTAGGCTCCAGGAGACAATGAATCAGAATTTTAAGCAGTCAACATTTGTATTGTACCTTGATCTGGAAGATGGAAAAAAAAAGAGCTCAGGGTCGAGGCAATTTATCATCTGAAATATCAGAAGAATGCGAAGGACCCAACCATCGCTTTAGCCAAATTCATCACAGCTCACTGCACCAGCCGGGAATCGAACCCGGGTCTGTACCGTGGCAGGGTACTATTCTACCACTAGACCACTGGTGCTACTTGTTTAAATGATCCTTCTTTTTTTATTTATTATATGAAATGTAATCTTCCAATATTAAAGTTGAGAAAAAGGTTGAGAAAAAGGTCCGGGCATTTTGGGTTGGGGATTTCGGGTCATGACATTTAAGTCCCGTTCGGGTATTAAAAAATTTGGTTCGGTTTTGGTTTGACGTCACTTAAGATGCGGGTTGGTTCTCGTGTGTTTATATTGGGAACCGGTGAAAACCCGAAATATTTTCGAATGCGGGGTTCTAGTGCGGTCCGGATATATAGTTTATACCCAAATCTATTTAAAAAGTACTCGACTTATCCGAAAGTACCTAAAATACCCAAAAATATTGTACTTGTATCATCCAAATATACCTATATCTACCCAAATTATCCGAAAATATCTGAAATACCTGAAGAAAATGGTATTTACATCACCTAAATCTACTTAAATTACCCGGAAGGCATGTTCAAAAACTCGCTAGGCGCTAGTCGGACGTTTGACTTGGGCCTAGTGCCTAACCGGGAAATCGGATTTAAATCGAGAATTAATCGAAGACTAGTCTTAGGGTATTTTAATGTTTTAAAAACATATTAATTCATTATAATTAAAATTTTATATCATATTGTTTTTAAAATTGCTGAAAACACATGAAAACGTATTTTTAAGACAAAATTTAAAGATTTTCATTAAATTTTTGAACATAATTTATTGTAAAATATCACAAACTCTCAATCTAAATGTCTGAATAACAAAAAGAAAATTGTTTTATACTTGCAATCTAAAAATAATCGGGATATGCAAGATTAGGCGGGGAGTAATCGGATTACGCGGAGTTTAATCGGGTGACTAATTTCTTCACGGAATTAGTCATTAATCGTGGTGGATAGGGTAGACCTAGCGACTAGACGAGGAGTAATTGGAGCTAGACGGAGATTTTTAGAACAGGACCCGGAAGTATCCGAAATACCCAAAATATTTTGTACTTATGGGTATTTGGGTTATTACAAGTATAAATATAACTAATATATTTTGGATATATACTTATATTTTGGGTATGTTCCGATAGCCATAAAGTTCGGTTCGGTTCGGTTCAAATATGGATCATCTTTATCGGGTCGAGTCGGTTCCAGTTACTTACTTTGGATCTGGGTATTTTGCTCAGGCCTCGCAAGTGGAGTGAAGAAAACAATGTGATTTAATAAGCCTTTTGATGTTCTCGGCTATATAATCTGTTGTGGTTAGGTCTTAACTTGTAAGACAAAAACAATAAAATTTTAGTGTTTAATGAAACCAAAAGCTAGAATTACGAACACACGATTGATTGTGCCTGGAGAAGTACTACATTCATTCATAGTTTCATACTATTGCAGTCATTTTCTAGACATACAAATATCTCCATTTAGTAGAGAAACCTTAACATGTAAACAAAAATAATTAACAAAAAGATCCAAACTTGTTTGTTGCTAAGAGATCCAAACTAAAGCTTAAGAAGAAGACGTTAACAGATAGCTCAGTCTTCATAGTCGCCTTGCGCATACTTGTTTTCAGGGTAATACACAGCCACCACTTGGTTTCCTCCAAATTTTCTTCCGTTCATCCCCGATCTGGCCTTTGATGAGCCATCCACATCCGCATATTCTAAGAAAACCTGCATTAATATATTATCATTAGAGTATGCATTTATACATGAATTTGGTAGATGTTGTCTCTGAGAATTGAAATCGAACCTTTCCAACTCCTGGTGTTGGATCATGATCTGGATTGGGCCTCGGAATCACAACATTCACCAAGTTACCTGCACACAACAATGAATTATCAAACTTCTGTAGGACCATGTGAAAGCCTGAGTATGTGCTAACGGTAGAAAGTCGAATTGCTTACCGAATTTTCCACCTTCTTGTCTCATGTCCTCCATTATGTCTGCATATTCTTCATCGTCTCTAAGATCATCAGCTGTAACCACTTGAGTCAAACAGACAATCTTGGTGGGAGTGCCTCCTGGTTGTAACATAAGCCTCTGCTACAAAAGTTTGAGACAGATTTAATTAATGATCTTCTAGATAGAGTGAATGCGAAACGATTTATAGAAACGAACTATAACGAAAACAGACAATCAAGCAGGTGAATTTGAATCCTTCACCTGAAAAGCAATCTGTTGTTGGGCATGAAGTAAGATTTCTTCTTGCTCAGGTTTAGGTTGAATTGCACCCTGGATTGCACGCCTAACTGTAAGTGTCTTATCGCCCATCTTAATCCCGTTTAGAGCGGCACATGCAATATCTGTTACCGACGGATCTTGGTAAACACAGAACGCATATCCCTTCGAATTTCCAGTTTCCCTGTCTTTGACCAAGTTGAAACCTCTTAGGGGCCCAAAAGACTCCAAGAGCTCCCTGATCTGTGCCTCTGTGAAGTAATAGGGAAGCCCGCCCACAAAAATGCGGTCAGGACCCTCAAGCCCACCAGTAGACCCCGAAGACAATCCAACAGCCGCCAAGTTGAGGTTGGGATTAGGCTGGCTCGGACCAAGAGTTGCAGCAAGGGACGGATTATAGTCAGTTGGCCTCCTCACCTTTACAGGAACTCCCTGGAGATGCTCAAAGCTATGATTTCAATACTCACAATACAGATTATAGCTAATAAAAGCCGAACATCTAAATTGTAAAAGAGATAGTGAATCACCTCTAATATAATGCCGTCTAATGCCATTGCGTTACTAGCCTCCTCAACAGATCTCATCTCTACAAAAGCGAACTTCTTTTCATGGTTTATATAAACATTGACCACCGCATCACCTATGTATAAAAAATCCATAAAAAGGATGAGTATTCTTCTAGAGTCTTGTCGGTAACCTTGGACAAAAACAATGAACTTTTCAGTACCTGGCCCAGCGGTGTTTCCCCCAATGGCCGACATCACTTGGCTAAAGAACGTTGCCACCGACTAGAACATGGAAATCCATTCTTAGTATTCATACAATGGATATTTCCACAAATGTGGTTTAAATAGACCATAATAAACAAAAAGTCACAAAGCCTTAAAACAAAACAATAGTAACAAACCTGTTCATTTGCAGTTGGTGGAAGGCCACCAACATAGACTCGCCGAGCATGCCTAGTTGCCTATGATCATAATACATTTTAGGAGGGGACTCATGACAAAAGGTGAAGAACCTAAGAATAAGATAGATTGATAGATCTTACCTGCTGAGTCATTGCCTGAACTGGCATTACAGGAAGCGCGCCCAGTTGCTAGGTGAGAAGAAAGAATGAGAAGTTATGAGCATTCGCATCAAACAAGAGAAAAAAGGAACATATAGATAACAAAGAGATGCAAAAAGTACGGATTTATACCTGACCAGGGACCATCGGGAACATGTTGGGGAACATCCCTGGAATAGTAGCAGTAGTTGGCACACTAGGAACCTGGCCTGCTAGGTAAAGTGGTACGTGTCATTTAATGTTTGTTAGATACATTATCATGTTTCCCGGAGGAGTAGACCTACCAATAAGTACAAAGCTACAGATAACAACTTGCTACCAACAAAACCGACCAGTAAACATATCCCAACAACTTATGAATATTAAGATGAAAAGTGTAATGCAGTATTCGTTTCGAGTTGTCAAAATTTGTAAGACTAGAAAACAGGCATATAGTTGCCAGTCGAAGATGAAAAATACCCATGACAACCGTTGCACTGATTCCTCCTTGTACAATTAAAGCTAGAGAGGCCGGCTCATTGTCAGCACAGTGGGGCAACTAACCCAACATAGCCTTCTTACTACAAAAAGACAAGACACAGAAACAAACAACCACCACCAAAAAAAGACAAAACAAAAAACTTCTCAGTTCCAGAACCACTTCACCAGGCAACAAAATAAGACATCCTACGATGAAAGTAAGACTTTAAAGTCCTCTGTTCACGAGTAAACAATAAAAATGCAGCTTACCAAAATCACAGCGTGTAATTGATTATGATCTTTCCAAACTACGTAAAACCAAAAACAACAAGCAGTTAAGAAATATAATAATGTTGAGTAGATGATGAAGCATATACCTGCTGCAGCAACAGCAGTAGCAGCTAACATTGCAGAAGCAGGGGGCGCCATATCAAATCCACTTACCCTCTTGCTGAATGAGCAAAAAATAAGCGGTCAAATATCAGTAGAAGCAACTACGAAACTAATGCCTAAACTAAACCTAAGAAACACACATAAACATCAACAACCCAGATCACACTAAATCTTTGTGTTCGTACATAAGTACATTCCTAAATATGATAATACAACTGCAAATAAACCTCAAGAATAATGAATTTTTACAGACCAATACAGGTCATATAAGGGAGAAAGTATTCTTTCCAGCAAATACCTCGATATTTATATTGTAATTCAAAAAAATATAGACATCAAAGATTAAGCAATAATGGGTTTATTTGATATTATATCTATGACATTGCAATGTCGCCACGAAAAGAACTTGTTATAATAAATAAAAATAACAGAGAACCCAGGTACCTCTTTGATCTTGATCGTGACCGTGAGCGAGAACGTGATCTATGTTCAGACCTGTGCCTATGTTCTGACCTTGACCTACGTTCAGAGCGGCTCCTTGACCGAGAGTGTGACCGTCGCCTGCGCCTCTCCTCTCTATCTCGATCGCGAGACCTCCTCCTATAAATAAATGATGACACCATCAACTTAAAGAGAAAACAATCTAAAACTTGAAAAGAAATTGCAACACACTATCAGTACCTGTCACGGTCTCGACTTCTGTGATGATGATCATCATCATCCAAATCATCTCTCTCACGTTCCCTTTTCTCACTACGTTCTCTGCTATGGTCCCTATGACGATCTCTATAATGGCGGTCTCGTTCCCTATCCTTACTTTTCTCCCTGTCTCTATCTCTGCTTTTCTCCCTATCTCTGTCTCTGCTCTTCTCCCTTTCACGATCCTTCTCACGATGACGATCACGTTCCTTGTCTCTGTCTTTATCACGTCCATTTTCCTTGTCTATATCCTTGCTTACTGAAGAATCCTTTTCAACATAATGAGATTCCTGCTGGAAACAAATGTCAAAGGCTTCTCCATATATACAACCAAAAGTAAACAGTGCATATAATATCCCCTTATTTCTGAAGAGCACATATGAACTTGACATGATAACCAGAGGCTCCCACCAATGCATATATGCTCAAATTCAACCCTTTACAAAGCTAAATCATCGCCTAAATTCGTAAATCCCTTAAACACATTATCAAATCCAGAATTCAACAAAACAGAAGAGGTAGAACATGAAATTTGTACCAAATTACAATAGATAGAAGAGGAGTAAGACAAAGGCGTAGAACAATCTTGAACTATTATTAATTAACACAACAGAAGCCTAAAAGCTACAGAATCGAAAAGAAGATATGTAAAGGATCAAGTGTACATACTCGAGACTTGGAGTCTTCGTGACCATCCTCGCCACCAAGGGACTGATAAGGCGAACTCTCCAGGGCTATGTAGTCCTCGTTGTTGTTGTTGATTGCGGTGGAGACAGCGACGCCATCTCCGTTACCTTCGTAACTCATCATCGCTTCTTCGATTCGTTGAGTCTGATTGTATGAAGAAAACCCTAGGGATTCTAATGGAGGATGAATTAAATTGTGAAGTTTCTATGAGGAAGAAGCTTAAGGGTATTATTGTAAATTGAACAGAGTATTTTTGGTGTTTTGAGTCGAGACTACACCAATTGTAAATGGACTTAACTAGTCCAAATTTTTGAAAAGTATTGGCTCATCATAGTTAATGGGCTTTTCATATGTAGTTGGGCCATTTGAGATTCTTGTTCGTTACCCCAAATTTTTCCTGTAATACTTAATTTGCTTATCAGCTGTAAAAGATTCGAATGTGGGTACGATTATATATCGACACAAAATTTTTCCTTTTGCAAGTTGGGGATGAGAATCATGGTTTAGATGTCGTGTTTCTTTTATCGATTTTGAATCTTTGTTTTTTTCGTGGTTTGTGTATTAGTCAAAGGTTCAGTTATTCACATTCTAGTGAAAACAAGTCAACCTAACAGTACTGTACCGGTCCACACTCCCTTTCTTACCGGACCGTATCATTCATGGCCACTCAATATGAGTCCAGAACATGTGTTCCTTGACATTGAAAAAATAAAATTTAACATGTGTCAATAATTCATAGGATATTGAAGATTTTGTATATTTGAAACAATTTTGACATGTTTCAATATTTCATAGGAATTTTGTCTTTCTCCCATGCTTCTTGAAGAATCCTTTTCAAGTTCATGAGAATCCTGCAGTGAAATAGAGATGTCCAAGGCTTCTTCATAAGTACAACAATGAGTAAAATGCAAATAATATCTTCGTACTTCTATAGAGAGCATATTATTAAGGGAGTAGATAATATGAATTATGAAGATATTACCTATGGGTAATATTAATGTTATTATTATTTTTTAAAGGTAAAAATTGTGTCATGAATTAGTTTTACAAAAATAGAAAAGAAAAAAAACAAATTTAAGATTTAACAGAGCCGTGCCTATTTGATTAAAAAAATGAAACAACCGCCTACGGTATTAAAGTTCAAATAAAATTTAGGGAGATATTTACTTATATATTACTTTAATTTTCTTACTTGTAAAAATACTTGTTAATTTTAATTTCTTTCTTTCTTAGACCTTAAATGCCCAACAATAATTAAAAGAATATTAATTCATGTTTCTTTCTAAAATTTTGATTTGTTTTATTGTCCATGGGCCTGTTTTGTTTTCCACCACATTAATTCTTCTCTTTTATTTCTTACAATCTTTTATAAACATTTAGTTTTGTTTATACTCATTTAGACTCTAAAAATACATGCTATTAAACACTATATTTTTGTATCCATATATTTTCGTCACAAAATAATGAATATATGATTTGATTTGTATTGTCAACAATTTATTTATAAAGGATTTGGCTTAAATCTTTTTACTTAAATACTAAACTACATTTTTGTGTGATAGTTATTATAAAAAGTTTAAACACTAAACTATATATTTTTATTTTGCCTATGGCACTAAAAATCCTTGGCACACCTCTGCCCATTAATGATTAATGGGCTTAATAGTTTTATTTTAATTTTCTTGTATCCCAAATATACATTTTGAGTTTTTGACACAACCACGTTTTACCCGTAGAAGAAAATTAGAAACATTCTAAATTTTACTAGTCGAACCCACACTTGAATCTTTTACCATGATATTGTAGAAAAAAGCATACAACTATATGACCAAAAAAAAAAAAACTAACAACTATAAAGATTAGTTATCAAGGGACTCGAAACTATAAATCCAATGCATAAATCATCAAACTTTCTATTTTGGTGACTGATATAATTTTATCTGTCTTGCCAGTTTTTTTTCTTGGGTTAATTTATCTTTTAGTCTTAAAACTAAGATAGTTTAAAAAACCAGATGATATTGAATATATCTATGTAAAATTTCTGAATTGATTTAAACATTACTTTCAATGAAGTGAAACCTAATTATAAGCATATATTCAATAATTGGAGGCTGTGACCATTGGAATACTAATCCAAATTGACATATTGGTTTACTTCAATTAATATTTTTGTCAAACATGGAAAATCATTATTATTCTGCAAATATGATATTACTAGTGTTTTAGTTCGTGCTTTGCACGGTCTTTATATAATTTGTTTTTTAATAACATTTAGTTAATAATAAAAATATAGTGAAAAAAAGTTTGAAAAAAAAAAGAAAAAACTAAAATTTAAAAACATATGACAATCGTATAAAAATTGGGACTTTTGTCACGTAACAGAAAAAAAGAGTGGAAATTGGTTACAATATAACTTGTAAATTATAAAAGATAATTTAGAAAAAACATAAGAAACCAATCGTGCTGATTTTGGCCCCGATTTCTTAAAAAAATAAAATTATATCCTTTTCAATTTGATTTCTCTTTTGGTTTCCTTAAGGCAATTTTTGGTTGACTAGAGATATATAGAAGAAAAATAGAGAATGAGGGCAGAGATGCATGAATGATGAAAGTGATGAAAAAAAAGGACGAGAGGAAGAAAAAGAGAGATAGATGATAGGTGATGTGACATTGACAAGTGATAGAAAAGATTAAAAATGGAAAGAAAAAAAAACTAATAAGTTTTTTTGGTGAATTGAAGAGGTAAAGACAACGTAAAAGTATTATATTCTCTTAACAGTTCTATTTTTCTGCTATATAATTAAGTTATTCAAATTAAATACAATATATACTTTTCGCATTTAAATATATTGTTATTAGTTATTTGTTATAATAAATCTATTTTTTTTTTAAAAAAGCATTATAGCAATCCTAATTTCAATAACTTACAACCTTAATTCGAGAAATTGAAGCCAATATTACATAACTAACATTAAAGCTAATTAATTTTTTTTTGTCAATCAACATTAAAGCAAATTAATAAATGTCAATAGTTTGGTAAATGGACGTTCTAGTCATATAAATCGATAACAAAACTGTTAAGTCTAAACCTTAATCTTCACAATTTTTGAATGTTCTAATTTAAACTAAAATTTCTCTTAAACTAAAATTCCTCTTAACGGATGAACCAGACACGAACCTAATTTAGACCGAGCTCAATTTTAAGATAATATACCAACAACAATAATATTAGGATAACTTATACAATCTCCCTAAGAAAAAAAAACAATGGTTAGAGATGTTGTGCTGATTTTTTTTTATTTTTTTAAACAAAATGGTCATCGTGGATAGGATCGATGCTTCGTGTGGTGGGTGGGGAACGAATCAGATCCATAAACTAATAAAAAAAATTAAACTAAAATTAGGCTAATGATAGTTTAAAAAGATAATTAAAGAAGGTAAGATCTTGATACTTAGCAACGAGGAGTACGGCAAGGAGAGGGACAAATAAAAAGGCAGAAACAGAAGAAGGGCCACACCACTTTTTTTGTCTCGATGCGTTACGTGACAACCACATCACCTCCTCCTCTTTTATTATATATATATATATATATATTTTAAAAATATTATTTTATATTATACTTTCTTCTCAATCACATGCAATTCTTCTATTTCAATTCATTATTATTTCGTCCTTTTTGTTTCAACAACTATTACTGTTCTTATAAACATGTTTAGGCTTTTCAAAACAAATTCTGAAGTTGTTAGATAATTGTTTATTATTTCACAAAAGGAATATAGAGATTTGTTTACTGTTTACCGTTTACTTTGGGAGTTTTCGTCTTGTTCGAAGATATGTCGACTAATAACACGATGTAATGAATTTCGTACACATTGAAAATTTTGAAAAAAAGCACATAGATTTTATAGATGAGTTGACGTAAAGAAAGTAAATACATTAATTGTGAAAACAGTTTTTGATCGTGATATTATTTTGTACGTCTCATCGGAAATATCCAAGAAAATAAGAAAGAGAATATAAGTGCTTCTTTTTAGAGAAATATCGTAAAATAATACTTTTTGTTTTGTTTTTGTTTTTCTATACAATATATTCTACAGATATATAAAAATACCACAACAATATATTAGAAAGGTTTCTAAAGTTATAGAAAAATCTTCCTACAAATTATTTAGGATCTTTTTATAATGTTTTAAAATTCCTCTTAATATTTCTGCTTAGTCAAATTAAACTCGCCTCTGTATACCTTTACATTTTTTTGCAATAGAATTAATAAACAAAAAAAAAAAGATTATCCTCTGAATTAATATTTCTTTTACGGTATTTTTGAGTATCAAACCTAAAACAAGAAAATACATTTTTGAGACGAATTAGTATAATCTTATTTGGAGTTGTTACGTCATGTATTTTTCTCATGACAGCTACATCATATCATTTTTTTTTAGATGTATATATGATTTTCCAATGTCAATTTTGGTTTGGTTTCTAGCTATTTCTCATATATGATGATGAGCGACCACAACGCTGGATTTCGTTTTTGTACTGTAGTTACGTATAGTTTCTCATTTGCGATGATGATGAGCGATGCTTATAATTTACAAATTACAATTATAGTTTTTTAGAAAGTTCATTGGATGCTTCGAACGTTGAACAAAACAAATCGTAATAAAGAAACTAAAATATTCGTAAGCGTCGATGTTTGTCTTCTTGTGTTTGGCTATGTTAGGTTGAGTCCAGATAGTTAATATCTATTCATACCAATTACCATTCACGTCTATATTTTAAATATATTCCTATCAAAATATCCGGGGCGACAGATTTTGAATTCACGTTCATGTTTGGGGTCAATCGCATTAATTTCAAACAAATTTTGTCATAACACGTATACTTACGATTATAACAGTATTTAGTCTAGTAATTGCCAAAAAGTTTTTGGATCTACTCTACAAAACTTTGGCTACTCTATCTAATATTACACACAGTTTTGACAAGCTCGTCACGATATCATCGAATGACAAACAAATATGTACAGACGATCAAAACGTTGCTAAAAATGGAAAAAAAAATCAATTCAGTCCTCGAATATAAGCATTCTAAATCAGGTAAAAGTAAAATACTCGTTAAGCACTTTATCTTGCTTCAATTATTGTGCAAGAGGCATCATGAATAAGCTCAACCTGTTTACCACATTCAACTTGTAAGAGTTTTAAAAAGAATTTAAAGCATACATCATCGCAACATGTATACTTAGAAAATATATACGTCATTTGTTTTAGGTTTAGGATAAGCATGACATGTTCATAAATTTGGCTAATATGACAACCATGTATAGTTGGATCAACATGTCTTTCTGCTATTCCCCGTATTCCGATTCGTGATCTGAATCTCATATACGACTTTACGTCATAAATTTGGATAAAAGATTTTATCTTTCATTATAAATTAAAAATCATAGATCCTTATATCATACATTGATTTCTTTACCATACAACATATTTTTTCATTAGGACAAACATAGCTTTGATCATATTTTTAAAAATATGACGGACATCGACATCTTATTTATTTTCTGCTATTTTCTTTTTCGTTTTCTAGTTTATTTTTCTCTGAGTAAATCTCGTAATCAAAATGCTGATTTAAAGTCAGAAAATTCATTAAAAAAAAACTATATATCAACATCCTAAATTTTCACATCTTTGTTGATGGTATAAGATATTTGCTTTCTAATGTTCCAACTTGCATATATGCTCTAGATTATTCTCTACAACATTAAATATTTAACCAAATGCAAAGAAAAGCTTTATCTAATAATTGCAAAAAGAATATTAATATTTATTACCTAAAATGACCCTGATAAGTACCTAACGTCTAGATATGCATGCAACATACTATATGTAGTGGAAAATATCATAAACGATAAAATTCGAATCGTGAAATCGTATTATTATTATTATTATTATTATTTTCTTTCGTAATGATAGGCCGATTCTTAAAAATAAAGTCAAAGAAAGGACAAAAAAATGTCACTATAATATTCAATGGAATTGTAGTCTGCGTAAATGTGACGCGCCTGGGTGTGGAACACGCTCGTAGCGAAATAAAATACAAATAACTGTGCTTACCTAAAGTCTTAAAATTAATATAAACGTTTGTTTTGATCAAGTTATTGATTAATCTGAGTTAATCAAAGCGACCTCATAAGACAAACAAATTATGAAACGTCTCAATTTGACTGTAGTGGGGTTTTTATTATATGAAGAAGATGTCAGAAGTCCAAAACTAATCTCAAAATTAGGCCAAATAAAGCTGAAAGTTTAACATTTTGATTTATTTTCCACACTTTTTTTGTAACAATTTTTTTTTTATTTTTTTAACCAAAATCTAGACTTATTTCTAGATTTGTGAAAAATCAGACTTTTTTTTGGTTATTTAAAGCATCTATAACCATAGTTAGTAATAAGAAGAATTTAATCCTAATTTTCCAAACTTAGAATGATTTTTAAGTATAACTATTGAATAACATAAATTAACCTTATGTATCAAAAATGTATAAGTGATAATAGTTGTATATACATTATTCGTTAAACATATATTTTTAACATGGAATGATAGATCACGACTTGTAATCTAATGGTTTGTGTTAGTGTCATTGTTGTGTCACTATCCAAATTTAAATTATAGAAAATTTATTTACTTTATTTTAATTTTTGATATGCAAAACAATCTCAAAAAAATATTTTTATTGCACGAAATTTTGACAGATTTTATGTTATTTGATCCGATAACACACTATTTACATAATCTCACATTTGTTACATACACGCAATAAAATACGTCACATATTTATAAAAATACCACCGCATATTTATAAAAATACCACCGCAAAAATTTACCAATTTTGGCTCTATGATAGACTATCTACCTAATAGCCTATACTAAATAATTACATTAGTCTAGTTTGGCTCCAAAGAATATTTTCTATTTCTGGAGTAAAATAATTTTTGGTTAAAAACATTTATTTAGAAAGTTAGAGATCTATGTGAGAAAAAAAAGCCAGAGAATGTTGTTCAGTTGGAATAAAACATTATTCATTCAAAGTTTAGAGAAATAGTAAGGGATATAATAATAATGTTTAAAGAAAAAGAAGAAATTATCTTTATAAGCCTTTTCAGTATGAACCGTACAATCCCCAAAAAAATGAAAACCAGAGTTTGTGGGGGCCAAAACTGCAAAAAAAAAAAAAATACTTTTGAAATTTTTTACAAAATTAAAGAGAGAAAAAAAAACAGATCGGAAAAAGAGAAAAAAAAAAGTTGGGGCAAAAAAAGAAGACGCTTGAGAGAGAGAGAGAGAGAGAGAGAGAGAGGACTTATTAGCGTGCATGGGAACAACATTTATACAAGCAGGGGATAAGAAATTCTCCGAATTGAAGAGCTTCTCTATCAACAACAACGAAGACGACGACTGACTTATCAACCTTTGCTCAATTTAAGATTCTTCCTCCTTTTGCTTCTTCTTTCTTCTTCTACAGCTTTCAGGGAGATTCTTAAGCTTCGTATCGGTGAGTATTCTGCCAACCGACGCGATTATCGGATTAATTTCGTTTTCAATTTGGTTGCGTGTTTTCTCCAAATCTCGAGATTTCTTAGTTTTCTGCTGAGTATTTTACTCTGCTTCATTGATTTGGTTCTCTTTTGTGTAATTACTTGTATAATTAAGTTGGGATTTGAGGCTATAAATGAGCTGATTTCATTACTCTTTTTCATAATTCGTTTTAAACGTTGGTGCTGGGTGAGTTGCATTGTGCTCATTATTTTGAGTATTTTGGTGGTCATTGTTTGGCAAATTTGGAATAATATGGATTTTTTTTTTAAATAAATTAAAAAGGGATGCTTTGAGAGGGAGGGATGAATCATTTGTGAATGCTCGCTCCAGGAGAAATCTGTCATTTTCAGTACATATGTGTGGAAGCATCTGAATAAGGATCTGAGTTGAAGAATGGACTGTTGTGCCGTGAAGTCCTAGTGGATTGGTTTATCTCTTTTGTGATTGAAACTCAGAGTTCTGAATGATCTCAACTGTTAATTGAGTATATCATGTGCTCAGATGATGGATTGAACCTGGTAAGGCATCAAATGTAAGGCTGGATACAATGTTCTGAAATCACCAGATCCTTGTCAAGATGGAAACAAGGTGTGTTTTTATTCCTTCTTTTTTTTTTTTTTTTTTTTTTTTTTTTTTTTTTTTTTTTTCCAGTTTCTTAGATCTGGAATGTACTTTTGTCTTTCCTCAGGCCTGGAGAGAGAGAATTCTCAAATGGTGATGTTTATTCTGGTCAACTCAAAGGAACCCTTCCTCATGGGAAGGGAAAGTATGCATGGTCTGATGGAATCGTTTACGAGGGTGATTGGGAAGAAGGGAAGATATCCGGGAGAGGAAAGCTTACCTGGTCATCTGGAGCTAAATATGAGGGGGATTTCTCTGGGGGATACCTTCATGGCTTTGGCACATTGACTTCGCCTGATGGATCTGTCTACGCTGGAGCATGGAGAATGAATGTAAGGCACGGCCTAGGAAGGAAAGAGTATTGTAACTCAGATGTATATGATGGCTCATGGAGAGAAGGATTACAAGATGGCAGTGGTAGTTATTCTTGGTACAATGGAAATAGGTTCATTGGAAACTGGAAAAAGGGTAAAATGTCTGGCAGAGGGGTTATGAGCTGGGCAAATGGTGATCTCTTTAACGGGTTTTGGTTGAATGGTCTTAGACATGGCTCTGGAGTTTATAAGTATGCTGATGGCGGTTTTTATTTTGGAACCTGGTCACGTGGCCTAAAAGATGGGAGTGGAGTCTTTTATCCTGCTGGAAGTAAACACCCGTCTCTAAAGAAATGGCATCGGCATTTTGGTTATGATGACACCGGTAATTTCCTCCTCTCTCATAATTCAACAATAAATATTGACGATTTACGGACTTCAAAAGCTGTGTCACGTAGTCTTTCTGAGATAACCACAACAAGTGGACTGACGAGAACTTCGGAGAGGTATCCTGATGATTATTGGAGCACCAGTGATCCTCCACGAGACTTTATGCATCATGGGCCCTCATCCAAGTCTGCACGGTCTGTTGACTCTGGTCAAAGTGAGGGACGAGATAAGAACCCTATCGTTTTTGAAAGGGAATACATGCAAGGAGTTTTGATCAAAGAACGAATTATGAGTTCTATCGACATGTCACACAGGGCTAGACCTTTGAATCTTACTAAAGAAGTCACAGTTAGCGCTTGTGTGAGCTTTCTAGGGGGAAAATGGAACTATTATCTAATGCTTAATCTCCAACTTGGTATCAGGTAAACAAGTTCAAGACACAAGTCATTTATCTTTGTGGAAGCTTATGAACAACATATTTTAACGGATCTTAGTTATCAAAATGACAAGAGAGCTTCATTCAAACCACTTCTGAATATGTTCTTCATTTCTCATATGATCTTGAGACTACTCAGTTGTAGCCTAAACACAATTATTTCTGCACACTATGACTTGATTAATGAGTCAGACCAGAACACAAACAGTCAGACTATGCTTGTACTAGTTTTTCCTCTTACACAACAAATCTTTTGAAGTTCACAGGTATACTGTTGGGAAAATTACACCAGTGCCTCCGCGGGAAGTTCGTGCTTCTGACTTTGGTGAAAGAGCCAGAATCATGATGTTCTTCCCTAGAAACGGTTCCCAGTATACACCTCCGCACAAGTCGATTGATTTTGATTGGAAAGACTATTGCCCTATGGTTTTCAGGTAAGCCTGTTTTTTTCCGCCTATTCAAAAAATGCTTAAAATGAGCAAATATAATAGCATAATAGGTCTCTATCAACATGTCTAACATTCTGGAACCTGAACATCAATGTGAAATACTTTTGTTAAAGATTTGAACATTGCAGTGTCTGCCATGTCTATGAATTAGTGACCTTTACTGGATAATATATTTTGCTTAAGGATCTTATCATGGTCAGGGATTTTGATATCTGTTAACCAAAAAAGTGGGTAGTAAGTCTAAAAGTAATAATCTTAGCCAAATTAATCGATTAAATTTCAAAGAATAATTTTTGTGGAATGATGCTTTTTTCAACACATTAATCTCCTCTCCTTTTGTAGTTTTTTTGACAGACCAAGAGGATTCTTTTACTCAAAACGCTTTTCTTAGTGTATTCAAGATTACTTGTTCTTTCTAATTATGTACTATGTATTTTTTTCAATGGCATGTCATAGGAATTTAAGGGAGATGTTCAAGTTAGATGCTGCAGACTACATGATGTCTATCTGTGGCGATGATGGCTTGAGGGAAATTTCTTCCCCTGGGAAAAGTGGCAGTATCTTCTACCTTTCTCATGACGACAGATTTGTGATAAAGACATTAAAAAGATCTGAGTTGAAGGTTTGATAGAACTAAACCAAGCTGTCATCATTTCTTGCTTGTTGTTAAGCATAATAGTGGTTTGGGGATATTGTAAACCCTTCTTAATTTTTGGTTAAGTGAGCTGATTCGTGCTCCTTTTGGTGTTTCTTGTAGCATTTTTAGGATGCATGACCTACAGATAGTCTAGCCTGTCTTTCCTTGTATGTATTTTTCTTAGTATATCACGTAACTTTCATTTATAAGGTAGACACAAATCTCATTGGTATATATATGTATGACTGAGAGCATCTCTTTTTCTTATAGGTTCTACTCAGGATGTTGCCTAGGTACTATGAACATGTAGGAGACTATGAAAATACGCTCATAACGAAATTTTTTGGAGTTCACAGAATAAAACTCAAGTGGGGTAAAAAGGTAAGAACTAGTCTGATCCCTTCTATATATTAAGTCCATTAGATTTTATTTCTCTTTAGCATGAGCGTTGTGCTTCTCTGACAGGTACGCTTTGTGGTCATGGGGAATATGTTTTGCACAGAATTGAAGATTCATCGTCGCTATGACCTAAAGGGCTCAACTCAAGGGAGATTTACAGAAAAGAATAAAATTGGAGAAAAGACTACCATGAAAGATCTTGATCTGGCTTATGAATTTCAGATGGACAAGCTGCTGCGAGAGGCTCTCTTCAAGTGAGTTCTCTACTCATTTTTTTAATAACCCTTTCGTCAGTGATACATGTCAGTTGAATGATATTTTAGTCATACATCTGCTACGGAACCTCTAGGTTTTATGTGCCATTTGTATTTTCCAAAGTCTGCTTGCTGCAACCACAAAATGTTTCTAAAACCGTATCATGATCACATCTCGCCCATCACAATTTTCTAGCACTAGTCGTATTGTCTGTTGAATGTGTGAGGAATGTTGTGTTGAAATTTATGTTTTTATTTTTTTTTGGAAATCTTATCTATTTAGGAATTGTATAATTTTTTCCAGGAGAGTAAGTTCTCATTGTTGCTTAAACTTATCAAATCCATTTTTGCATGATCTGATTGATAGCGTAGTGAACTAACTAGTATTTAAAGAACTGAAGCACTTAATAATTTCTCTGTACCTAGACATAACAGAACCCTTGGAAAGGATAAAGCAGCTATTTCCTATGATATTTTGCAAATGCTATTATTGAAATAATTAAGATGATAGAAAAATGAGCTGCAGAGAAGAGGCATCCCAAATGTCTTACTGTCACTGCTGTATCTACACATACCTTCTGAAATGAGATGCTTGCTCTACTTTGCCTGGCTTTAAGTTTAGTTCTGCTAGTGAAGTTTTTGTTTGATGCTTCTCCTGTGTTTCATCAGCGTTAACTGCCTTGGATTTTTCATTATTTTTACATTCTTATGCACATAATTATCCTGATTGCAATGCTAAGGACAATCAAATTGCTGTATTTTTTCGCATTTGTGTTTGTTTAATTGTTTGTGGAACCTCTTTGTTTCCCACATGGCAGGCAAATTATTTTAGACTGTTCGTTCTTGGAATCTCTGCAAATCCTTGATTACAGTCTTCTGTTGGGATTACATTTTAGAGCTCCCGATCCACTTAATGATATCCTGGAGCCTCCAAATGAAATGTCAGATCAAGAGAGTGATAGTGTTGCTTCTGTTGACGGTAGGCCTCAATTCTTTAAGAGACTATATATCTTTTCAGTTTAGAGAGAATAAGTCATTCACTCGCTTAGATATATCAGGTGATCAGTTTCTTACTACACGGTATATGGTATAATTCTAGAGCTCACATATGGAGTCTATGTAAACTAGACTTAAATGTCATGGATGTGTGTCTCTTACTGTTTTGTTTTGTGTTTCATCAGTCAGTTTGCCTCGTGAACCCTCGATTCCTCCAAAAGGGTTATTAATGGTTACTCACGAACCCAATTCTGTTAATACCGCCCCGGGTCCTCACATCAGAGGTAGCACACTACGAGCGTTCTCTGTTGGCGAGCAAGAAGTTGATCTTATTCTACCTGGAACTGCAAGGTTAGTCACTTCCTGCCAAAACCTAACTTCACTCCACAAGATCACAGTCCAATAACCTTATTTCCAGTTCATGACATTGTCCCCAACCATACCTTTTGGAATCATATTCAGGCTCCGGGTACAGTTAGGAGTGAACATGCCGGCTCAAGCCCACCACAAACTCCGTCAAGACAAGGAGGAGTCAGGAACAGTCGAGCTCTTTGAAGTATACGATGTGGTTGTGTACATGGGCATCATTGACATCCTCCAAGAGTACAACATGAAGAAGAAAGTGGAACATACGTGCAAATCTATGAAATATGATCCAATGACGATTTCAGCCATCGAGCCTACACTTTACTCTAAACGATTCATCGATTTCCTCCTTAAGGTATTCCCAGAAAAAGCATAGAGAGATCAACGGATCATGATGGTTCATGATTTGACTTGGTCGATAATATTCTTTCCTGTTCATAAGCCATTAAAGACCTGAGGGATTTGGCTCGTAATCTTCTTTGTCCTTATGTACACTAACATTTAGGATCTTATACTTTAAAAAAATTTTTCGTGTATTATTGTTATGAGTAGATATGTGCCATTAAGCTATTGCTAGGTTGGTTCGAGGATAAATATGTACTAATCTTTTCAAAATAAGATTGAAATTACAATAACAAAAATTCATCTTTGGTTTTCTTTAAACGTCTAACTATTGCTATTAACTTGATAAATTGACACCGTTTACAATGATTGATATCGGAAAAAAAAAACATTACATGATACTTTACTGCGGCGAAATACCACATACATTCACAATTTTCTTAATTGGAAATATTCTGTAAGATTTTCTGTTAAAAATCCAACCTAATCATGTAGACGATATATCCAATATCTGCATGTATTCTCTCGAGTTATTTGATTATTTTGCCCATTTTGTTTTTACTTTTCGAAAACACTTATTTGAAAAATATTTCAATTTCATGAAATAATTTCCAACTTAAATATTTTTTACTTCCAAATGCTTCCCGATTAATAGTATAGATAGAGTTTAAATATTATTGATATTTTTAGTTTTTATAAACCTCAAATATTATATCTTTGTTTTAAACTTTTTGTAAACCTTATATAATAATAAAATTTTAAAATTTTTATAGAGTTTAAATATTATTGATATTTAAAAATTTTATAAGCCTTAAATATTAATAATATTTTAAACTTTTTATAAAATTTAAGATCACTAATATTTTAAACTTTTATAAAGTTCAAATATTTATAATATTTGATACCATGTAAAATTTAAAATATTTTTTATATTTGGTAATATTATTGGTTCAACTAAATAACCAAATTAAAGCGAATAAAATTTTTTAATTTGGACGCTTGATAAGTTAACTTTCCTGCTTATTAGGATCTTGAATCATTTTGGTCCTTTTTATATTAGCCTCTCAATCATTGCGCAAAATTTTAACCAGTGTGAGACGTTGAACACACTCTGTTTTTCTTCATTGATTGAGTAGTATATTTTCGATTTCAAAAATTTGAATCACAACATATGCATAAAAATCTATATTTTTATTAATTATATGTATCTATATGATAATTCAAAATAATTTGAAAATAAAATCAAACAAAGATAATAAAAGAATCATAAGTTTAAATCTTAACAAAATCTTCCAAATATAGTAACTAAAAATTAATGCTTATTTTATTGGAAAACACATTTACAGATTATAAATAATTTAATTAATTTCCATTTTTGATTAAAATTCGAAAATATTCTGTAAGATTTTCTGTTAAATTAAATTGACTATCATACCTTTTTGAGAAATATTAAAATGGTCACAAGACAAATGACAAAATGATGTAATTTTTTTACAAAAACATGTCAAATTTCAAAAATGTACTTCCGGATTAATATTAGTAGGATTATTTTAAGCATGGACATTTGGGTACTCATATTGGATTCGGGTCGGTTCCATTTGAGTTTTTGAGTTTTCGAGTAAGGGTTAGGTCTCATTTGAGTATTTTAAAAATCTGGTATGGTATTTATATGGAGAACCGGTCAAGAACCAAAAACTTTCAAATACTGTTTGGATTGGTTATTTTTTTATCAAAAATCTACCCAAATGTAACCAAAACACCCAGAAAATTTTGTAATTTGATTACCTCAACACCTCCAAATCAGGTCAGTTCCATAGATCTTAGTGGCTCGAATTCGTGATCTCGTCAATTGTGCCGAACCTTACTCGAGCCACCGTTGCACATGTGGTTGTTTTGTCATGTTGTTGTAGAGTGGCCGTTGGTAAAGGAAGCTTCGTTGCTTCTTCTTTTGACCGCGACTCTGCTTTTGAAACGTTGATGGGCTTGACTTCATTTGGGCTTCGATTGGCCTGCTTCTGATCCTCGGGACATCAAAACGCTGTGTACCACTCTGTATTCTTCACACTTAGGGCTTTCTTGGTCATTTGCTTCATTTCTCATTCCTTTTTTTTTTTGTTTTTTTCCTCTAAGTATATTTTATTAAGAATAACCGATACATAATAAGCTATGGCAGAAGTCAACATAAATGGATATAGCTTTGGTAGCTTACTTGTTGTCTGATTCCGTCAATATTAGGAAATACGATATCGAAGATGAACATTTGCTCAAGGAATACGGAAAAGTGGCTAAATCTCCGTGTGATGAAGAAATCGAAGCTGAAATAGTAGAGTTGGATGCATAAACAGTTTTTTGGAGGAAAAATCCGGAAGAAATGGTCAAACTGATTTCATCCATTTTTTTAGACTGGGGTCATTTATATATGTAAAGTGGGAGTTTTTTTTTTGTGTTCCTAAATACACTGATGAAAGGTCTAAAACTTTAGGTGTCTGATTCTTCCCATGTCCTTTGTTGTTTATCTTCCAAGTGGGGTAAACACTATATATATATATATATATATATAAAAGAAAAGAAAAATATAAAAAGGGAGAGAGTATCGGCAAGAGAGAGAGACACACAAGACACAAGAAAGAAAAATAAAAGAGAGAAGAAGTGATTTTCACACCTAAAGGAAGAGAAAAACAGAGTTGTTGTTGAACGATCGGATACTCAAACGAGCTCTGATCTGGCTGATGATTCAGTGGGTTTGAGATTCAACGGTGGAATTTTTGTTTCAACTGTTGGTTTCTCGTTAATCTGGGTTTTAGCGTGGCTGGTCGCTACAGTTTTTCAGCAGGTGCAGTGTTGAGTGTTTGAGAAATCCGACGGTGAATTATTCTCTGATTGAGCTGAAATTTTGCAGAGTTGTTACTGACCTGTTTATCTAGGATTCACTACAGGAAACTTGAGTTTTTATAGCACTGAACTATAGCGTTTTAAGTATATATGCTATCAATGTCATACCACCAACTTTTTAATAGCGTTTCCGTATGTTAAAACGCTATGGTATTTGTACTCTAAAAAAAACCTGTGCGCGTAATTGTTTTTGGCCCTTTTTAATCACATAAGCCCAAATTTAACGCTATGGTATAATTAGCGCGAAAAAAGTGAGCCAAAAATTTTGGGTCCAAAAAAAAATTATACTAAAACATAAAAGTAGTCGTCGAAAGTTTTTTGCTCTCTCATTCTCTCTTTCCTTTGATACTCATTGCCATTCACTAGCTCTATCTACTAACCCTTTCATTCTTTGTTCTTTGCCCTTTCATTCTCACATTTTTTTGCCCTCGTTCAGTGCGCTGAAGGTACTTGATTTCGGTTTTGATTTATGGTTTCAGTTAATCGATTTGGGGGTTTGATTTAGGGTTTCATCAAATCGATTTGGGGTTTTGATTTTGAGTTTCCTTGAACTCGATTTGGGGTTCGAGTTTAATCGATTTGGGGTTTGAGTTTAATCGATTTGGGGTTTTGATTTTGAGTTTCCTTAAACTCGATTTGGGGTTTGAGTTTAATCGATTTGGGGTTTTGCTTTAGGGTTTCATCAAATCGATTTGGAGTTCTTCTTTCTGAATCTTCAAGGTCCTTGCCGTTGCAGATTCTTGTTACTGTGTATGTATTTCGTTCTTTCTCTACTTAGTTGATGTGCTTTTTCTTATCATTTGATTTTGTTTAATTGAATTTATTATCACACATGTCTGCATAAATGGTTGTCGAGATGCGGAGTACTATGGATAAGGCTTGGGTTTGGCTTCCAAGGTATGAACTTCTTTGTTATTTCCATAAGTCTTTTAATTACAACTCTGCTTCTAAATAATTAAACTGTAAAAATTCAATTGACTACTTTCAGGGCTAGCCTTGAGTATGAGGACGGAGCTATTAGTTTTGTTTATGAATCATCTAGGAGATTGGGTAATCCAGATGATTTGTTATGTCCCTGCATTGATTGTCGTAATGTCTGTCATCAACCGAAAGATATAGTTTTAGAGCATCTAGTGATTAGAGGGATGGATGAGAAGTATAAGAGGAAAACATGTTGGATTAACCATGGAGACATAAGGGATCAGAAGGTGGGTGATGTTGGTGCTTCTGAACATGAGGCTTATGACTTGATTAGGACTGCATTTTTCAGTGATGAAGGGGAACCGCAATATGATGATGGTAATGGAGATGAGGGTGAAGAGGTTCTCGGTAAAGAAGAAGCTGAGTTTAGAAAGAAGTTGCTTGATGCTGAAACACCACTCTACTCGACTTGTTATAAGTATACAAAGGTGTCTGCTTTAATGGCTCTGTACCGCATAAAGGTTAAAAGTGGTATGTCAGAGAACTATTTTGACCAGCTCCTCATGGTAGTTCATGACATGCTTCCTCTGGATAATGTTCTTCCAAAGTCTACGGATGAGATGAAGAAGTTCTTGAAGGTTTTTGGTTTTGGTTATGATCTCATTCACGCATGCAAGAATGATTGCATCCTTTATCAGAAGCAGTATGAGGAGTTAGAAAGTTGTCCACGCTGCAGTGTTTCAAGATGGGAGAAGGATAAGCACACTGGCGAGGAAAAGAAAGGGATTCCAGCTAAGGTTCTTAGATATTTCCCGATCAAGGACAGATTCAAGCGGATGTTTAGATCAAAAAGGATTGCAGAAGACTTAAGGTGGCATTCCAGCACTGCTAGTGTAGATGGTACAATGAGACACCCGGTTGACTCATTAACTTGGTCTCTAGTGAAGGATAAATGGCCTGATTTTGCTGCAGAACCAAGGAACCTTCATCTCGGGCTTTCTACAGATGGGATGAATCCTTTCTCGATGCAGAACACCAAGTACAGTACATGGCCCGTGTTGTTAGTCAACTACAACATGCCTCCAACGATGTGTATGAAGGCTGAGAACATCATGTTGACCATGCTAATCCCTGGACCAACTGCACCTAGTTACAACATTGATGTCTACCTACAACCTCTGATAGACGATCTAAATGATCTTTGGAAAGAAGGTATTGAAGTTTATGACTCCTTTAGGAAGGAGAATTTTACTCTTAGAGCTATCTTACTATGGAGTATCAGTGACTATCCAGCCTTAGAGACACTGGCTGGATGTAAGGTCAAAGGAAAACAAGCGTGTAACGTTTGTGGCAAGGATACACCACGTAGGTGGTTGAAGTTTAGTAGAAAATATGTTTACATGGGCAACAGGAAGAGGCTCAGACCCGGGCATCCTTACAAACGAAGAAAAGGTTGGTTTGATAACACTGTTGAAAACGGAACTGTGAATAGGATTCAAACCGGATTTGACATATTAGAGACACTGAAAAACTTCAGGAATGATTTTGGAAGACCTTTGGATAAGAGCACTAAGAGAAGCAGGACAAATTTGTGTGAAGATGTTGGGAATTTACAAGAAGAGTATGAAGAAGAGTGTGATCAATGGCGTTGGAAGAAACGATCTATTTTCTTTGATTTACCATACTGGAAGGTTAGTATATAGTTTTTAATATACTAAACTAACATTAAATTCAGCTCTCTGTCATTTTCTCATACTTTTAAATTTATTTCTATGTCAGGATATGCCGGTGCGTCACAATATAGATGTGATGCATGTGGAGAAGAACATATCTGATGCATTATTGTCAACTCTGATGCAAAATGCTAAATCAAAAGATGGCTTGAAATCACGGAAAGATTTGGAAGATATGGGGATTCGGCTACACCTACATACAGGTACGGGGAAAGAAAACTTACCTACCTCCAGCAGTTTATTGGCTATCTAAGTTAGAGAAACGGAGATTTTGCAATAGGTTAGCTAAATTTAGAGGACCAGATGGCTATTGTGCGAATATATCGAACTGTGTATCAGTTGATCCTCCTGCTATTGGTGGTCTAAAATCGCATGATCATCATGTACTTATGCAAAATCTCCTTCCTGTGGCTTTGAGAGGGTTATTGCCATAAGGACCTAGAATTGCGGTAACTCGTTTATCGAATTATTTCAATAGATTGTGCCAACGGGTCATCGATCCAGAGAAGTTAATAGCCTTGGAGTCTGAAGTTGTGGACACAATGTGCCAACTGGAGCGGTTCTTCCCTCCTTCACTTTTTGATATTATGTTTCACCTGCCTATACATTTAGCGAGGGAAGCACGTTTGGGTGGGCCAGTACATTTTCGTTGGATGTATCCATTCGAAAGGTATGTATTTTTCTTTACATATCTGGTTATTTGATGTGTTGTCAGATTTATATATTTTAACAAAATGTTTATTAATACTACTATAGGTACATGAAGACTTTGAAGTCTTATGTTAGAAATTACGCAAGACCAGAAGCGTGTATGGCTGAGGGTTATCTAGCTGGAGAGTGTGTGGCCTTCTGCACAGAGTTTCTACAGCATTCTTTACCATATCAAGAACCAGTCAACCGTAATGAAGATGTTGATGCAGATGAGCATGTACTTGAAGGTCGTCCACTGCATAAGGCTGCAGAAGTTACACTAACAGAGAAGGAGAGAGAGAATGCACATCGATATGTTCTAATGAACATGGCCCTCATTGAACCATATATTGAGTAAGCTTGCTATCTAAGTTAAACTTGAATGTTCTACTATATGTTATTTGATTTCAGTCATCTGTATATTGAATAATTTGTTGTTGTAGTATGCATCTAGAAGAATTGCAAGCATTGGATGCTCGATGCAAAAAAAATGAAACTCTTTTGTGGAAATTCCACAACGAAAGGTTTGCACACTGGATAAAGGAGAAGGTTAGATCTATTTTCTCTGATTGCATCTAATTTAAATTTTTAAATATAGTTGTAATTGATTACTATCTTTTATATTCAAACTAGATACCTACTAACTCGAAGGATCATTCCATCAAGCTCAGATGGTTGGCATTTGGACCAAAAAACATAGCTCAAACCTACAAGGGGTTTATCATAAATGGACAGAGGTTCAACACAGATGACTTAAAGCGAAAGACTCAGAACAGTGGAGTCACATATGAAGCGTTTAGTATGTGTAGATCGAGTGCACGAGATACTAGACACGAAGCAGATGTAGTGACATACTATGGAGTAATAAAGGAGATATTAATGTTGGATTACCATTTCTTCCAAGTTCCAGTCTTCAATTGTAATTGGGCAAACAAAGGAAATGGTGTGAAAGAAGAAGACGGATTTACGCTTGTGAACCTCCACTTGAGCCAATCAGCATTTTTACAAGATCCGTATATTCTGCCATCGCAAGCAAAACAAGTCTTTTACTCTAGAGAAGATGAAGTGAGTCCGTGGTATGTAGTTATGAGGGCACCTCCAAGAGGGTATCACGAGTTAGAGACAGAAGAAGATTTTGTAGGTGCACCATTAACAGTCCAGCCACTACAAGATTTGGGAAATCTATCTGATGACGAGGGTTTTTGTTTTAGAGATGATTGTGAAGGGGTTCTAGTAGTGGATTAATAGATGATAACTTTTTCACTTTATAAATGTTGGTCGTGTTTCAGGTCAATAAAGATGGTGAGTAAATGCGACATCAATCCGCGTCGCAGCAAGCGTCAAAAAGGGCTTGACGTGAGTCCTCCCATGTCAACAAAACCGAAGAAAAAAAAGAGCAAAGAGAAAGTTCTTAGTCCACTCACAGAACCTGTCATTGAGAAGACTGTGAATGAGGTAGATGATCTGGCTGAAGAAGTTAATGACGAGTCTGCTGTACAATTAGAAGATGATGATGAGCAACAAGAAGATGAAACTTCTCAGCCTGAAGACTCCCAGCCTCCATCTGCAAGAGTCTCAAACGCTAGTGGAGAACAAACAAACCAACAAGATACAACCCAACAGTCTGAGAACAACAAAAGAAAAACACGAGGACCTACAAAGATGCGTAAAGTGGCAAAACATATGGAGGACAAGGTCGATGTCGAATTCACAGCCTTGGGTGAACATGTGGGGATTGGTTCAGTACAACTTTCATCTTTTCTTGGAACTCTTGTGAGAGAGCATGTTCCTGTACTACTTGATGATTGGAGGCATCTTGATGATCTGATAAGAGACAGGCTTTGGGAGGAAATTCAGGTATATATACAAAGTATATGTTAGCTACAAAAGTACATTAAGTAATTATGTTTAACTCTGTAAATTTATGTAGGAGAGGTTCAATGTGCAAGAAGAGTGGCAGAAAGCGGCTCTATTTAGGCAGATGGGGAGTTTATTTAGGTCTTCAAAATCTAAGCTTGTAACTAATGTTCGAGCTGCGAAGACGAAGTTACAGTTACTTAATTTAAATCTAAGCAACATCCCCTCTGTGGCAGTTTGGAACAATTGGGTGAAGAGTAGGACTAGTAGCAGTTTTAAGGTTTGTAAATTCTCATTATTTACTTCCTAAGTTCATGTTTCATTGCCATGTTAATAATTGAAATTGGTTTGTTTGTAGGAACAAAGTGACAAATATAGGCAATTACGGAAGTCTCAGATTCCCCATACCACCAGCCGCAAAGGAATGACACGCCTAGCTCATGATATGGTATGTTGTCTATTTCTTAAGTCATAAATGTAAGAAACAAACAGGAGAGATAATACTGTAATAATGTTTATGATGGTAGAAAAAAAAAAGTTCAGATCCTTCAAAAATTACTAGAAGTAAGGTGTGGGTAGCAGGACACACACACTCTGATGGAAGACCTGTGAGGCCAGAATTTGCAGAGACCATTGTAAGAAGTTTCTAATTCTTATTACGTTTTAATTCTTAATTCCCAATACAGCTGCTTTTCACATTGTGTTCAAAATTAATATTCAGGAAAAAATAAAATCAATAGACAGTGAAATGGACTCCACATCCACTACTAGTATTAGAGAAGATGTTGTGAGTCAAGTTTTAGGAAAAGACAAACCAGGAAGAGTCAGAGGGATGGGAAGAGGGGTTACTTTTTCCAAACTAGCCTTCATGCAGGTTAGAGACTCACATGTGCAGAACCTTGAAGCTAAGCAAGCCGAGTTGATTAGCAAGGTTAAAGACTTGCAGAATGTTGTTCGGAACTTAGCTACCAAAGGTGTATGTCTTGTCCTTTTCATTATAAATGATATACATTAGCTTCTATGTTTTTACTGATTATTTTTCTTACTCTCAGACAAATTGTGATGGTCAGTCTAAATCTGTAGCAAGCGATGTGAGCATAGGAGTTAGATGTCAGATACTGGATTGGAATTCAAAGGATGATGTTATTATTGGTGAAGGAGAGTTCTGCTCTATTGAACCAACGTACAAGATTGGCCGTATACAACTCGGTCCTAATGCTACTGCTGTTATAGTCAAGTCTGTATTTAAAGAAGATGCATATGTGTGGACGCCTACACCTAACATTGTTACGATTGGGCAAGCTGTTGGAGGAAAAATTGCATGGCCAGCCGATAAGTTGATTTTGGACAGTGATGAGTCCACAACTGTAAACAAGACTGCTAACTCCACGGTAATTTCTCATAACTTAGTAAAGTAAAATATTATGAACTAGTGGAACTTTTAATATCAGTCAATAGGTTACTAATATATATATATATATATATATGTCTGAATCGTTAGGAAACAAATTTATCACCAGATAAGGTCCGTATTCTTGATTGGACTGTGGATGAAGTTATTGCTGAAGGTTTTATCTGTTCAACTAATCCAGTAGACATTCTGAACAATGTTCCTATTGGTCCGAATGCTGCAATTGTGAGGGTTGATTTGGTGATTAAAGACGATGCTTTTTTATGGAGACCAACTCTTGATATGTCATTCATGGGTGATGCACTTAATGGAAACATTGTCTGGCCTATTACGAAGATAGAGTATATTAATATATCACCACTAGTGGAATCAGACAAAAGACCATCACCTGCGGTAAGTGCAATTACACCTATAAAAATATTTGATGTGGTGCATATGATTAATTCTTATACTCATGAATATTTTGAATTTTGAAATGGTAGAGTACTTTCAGTAACAGCTCGACTAGCAATAAAGCTGAGAAGAAGAAGTGTGTCTTGTTAGATATAGCAAACTCTGAAAAAAGAGTTGCCGAAGGTCGAGTTTGTTCAACTAATCCAACAGATGTAGTCCACTTCGTCCCCTTAGGTCTGAACGCTAGCAAGGTGTGGGTTGAGGTTTCAAAGATTGGTGAGGCAAAAGTTTGGAGACCAAATTCAGAGATTGAATTCATTTCGGACGCAATAGGCACTACTATAGCTTGGCCTAATGATAGACTCATAATTCTTTGAACTAAGTTAATTATGTGTTTCTTTGAGATTTTTATAAACTTGAGATGTTGTAATCTTTAAGTTGACGTTATCTGAACTTAGATATTGTACGCTTTTCAATAATAATTTCTCTTTTGCATTTAAATTTTTATTAGCAATTTACAAAAATTCTCAATGCATATTAATTTCCAGAAATAAAATATATATATGCTGCTGGATAACAGAATCCATAGCACTTGTTAATGTAACACTTTAGAAATGCTATAAAATAAAATATATCATAACATAAATGTTGTGCTATTGTAAACTATTCGATTGCAGTGCAAACAAACGCTATTGATAGTAAACTTAATATAGCAGAACCAAAAACCGCTACCTAAAGTGGCAGACCTACTATCGCGGACGATGTTGCAGCGTTTTTAATAACGCTATCGTATTTTTAAATAGCGTTTAAGAGGCGCTAACGATACTCGTTTTTCCTGTAGTGATTTGTACGGTGGAGAGTTGATTTGGTGACCGGAATTTTAGAGAACCTAGTATCGTTTGGAACTGCATAGTTTAGGCTCTTGTTACCCTCTATTGTTGTATATCTTTTGTTGGAGATTGCTCTTGTAACGCCCATGTTCCGGAAAAGGGAATTTTGTCGGGAAAGTTACAGAAAGATCGTATCAAGGTTTTTTTATACGATTGGTTTGTTGGTTTGGATCTCTCTCTTTGAAGTCAATCTTGAGTGTTTCGCGTTGGAGTTTCCTCGGGATCAGAGGGCGGTTTGATCGAGGGTCAAAAAGTCAAGGTTGACCAGGAAAGAGAGAGGATCGATCGATCCATGGTTGGACCAATCGATCCGTAGCTCAGTCGCTGAGGGGCTTGGGGGGGGGGGGTGGATCGACCGATCCAAGGTGTGGATCGATCGATCTGCCGAGCCGTCGTGTTGGCTGGAGGTTGTGGACCGATCGATCCGGGTGCTGAGGAGGTGTGGACCGATCGATCCGGAGGGTGGATCGATCGATCCAGCACTGTCGACAGCTTGTGATAAGTGGATTTTCTTCCACTTGATCACGTGTTCTTCTTGCTCCTTCTTTGTTTTCGGGCTGTGGCCGTTCTCTAGAGGCTGAGAGAGCTGGTGAGAGCTCGAGAGAGGGGAGGAGAGAAGGGAGGAAGAAAAGAGTTGGGCTTGGTCCTTGGGGGTATAAGGTGGAAGCAAGGGAGCGGAAGCTCCGGAAGAGATGGAGATTGGTTTGCGGAGGTAAGGAGAGAGAGAGAGGGAGTTCGTCCCTGAGCTTGTGGAGCTGTTCTTCGCCTGAATCGATCCGAATCTAAGGTGAGTGCATGACCATGAGTTAATCTAAGCTTGAGGTGGTTTTTGTGTGTTGTTGTGGTGTTTGAGATGGATTCTTGGGTTGAATCCTTGTGTAGTGTTGCTTGTTTTCCTTGTGTTTGGGTTGGATATGAGCCTAATCGTTTGTAGGAGGCAAGGTTGAGGCCCTGAGTGGTCGTTGGTCGTGTGCGGCCGAGGAGGAAGCCGAGATCGGAGTTGCATGAGGTGTTGGATCGATCGATCTGGGGTTGGACCAATCGATCCATTTCCTGTAAGTTTCAGGTCTCATGAGTTGTGGATCGATCAATCCATACGTAGATCGATCTGGTCGTGAGCTGAAGATCGATCGATGGGGGTTGGACCGATCGATCCGGTGAAGTGGTGGCTTGGATCGATCGATCCATGTGTTAGCGTTGGCTGTGTTTGTTTTTGCTTGGCGTTGTGAGCGGTTTGTTATCTCGTGCTTGTGTGTATAGCTTGTAGATGGGAGGACCGCCTCACTAAGTATTTGTGATAATACTTACGCATCTCTGTGTTTTTGTGAGTTGCAGGTAAAGATAAAATGTGAACGTGGAATCAAGGCGATGAGGAGGAGGATGATTTAGAACTCGGTATTGTGTGTTGGTCGCATTTATTTATGTTAATATTTGCGAGTTCATATTGATGCTTTATGTGGAGTTAAAGCGTGTATTTGAATTATTGTGTTTTATGACTCGTGCGTATAATTGATATTATGGGGTATTAATTATGGTATTGCTTAGTTAAAGCGGATCGGATCGTCTCAGTTCTCTTGGAGTCTTAGTCTCTGGTTCTGTTCTTGTGGAACAGGGAGGACGTGGTTGTAACACTCATACATTTGATATAGTGGATTTTGAGTACGGTCCAGTGGTTTTTTACTTTCTCATATCGAGAAAGTTTTCCACGTAAAAATTTGGTGTCTCATTTACTTTTACGTTTTGAAGTTTTGCTGCCAAGTTTCTTATATTTTTCCTCACAAGGTTCACATAAATACGGGTGAAACTTTAGTCCGCTGCGCAATTGTGCGTTGTTTCCCCAACATCCTTGAGAATCATATTTGTGTTCTTCTGTCGGTAAAGGAAAAAAAATTCATGTCCCACATGATCAGAGACTTCAAACTTCTTGGGATCGATTCACCCTTTTCATCTACAATACCTCTAGAAACTATGCGTTTGATCATCAATGTCGAGAAACACCAGTTTTCTTTTTCTTATTTTATTCATTATTAAAGTAACCAGCTTCGTAGACAACGATTTTTAACATGCACAATTAATGAATGGAAACTCATGAACATATAATTCATTAAGTACTCAGACACGTGTGCTGACTTGCCTCTGGCACGTTACTCTTGTCGGAAAACTAAAAGCCAGCAGACTTGTTTGCGTTAATTAAGTGGAAGAGTATTTTTGGTATTCACATGCACAATGTATAAAATGGAAAGATAGAAACATAATATCAAACGAAAGCAGGAGTTTTAAAATCAGAATATTTATTACAAACCCATACACCTAAGATAGAGTTCTTAACCCAGAATAACAAATATGGTAAGATAGAGTTCATAAGCGACGTGGAATAACAGAAGATAGAGATAGGGAGGTGGAAATTGAGGTCGTCACAGCCGTAATTAGGGGTGTCAAAATGAGCTGTAACTCATGAGCTGGCTCAGCTCAGCTCATTTTTTCATGAGCATGAGCTCTGTTTTTAGGGATCATTTAATAAATGAGTTATATGATCGAGCTGAATTTAGATCGCGAATTAAATGAATGAGCTTTAATGAACATGAGCTAACTCATGAGCTAGGACTTTTTAAGAGTTATATATATATATATATATATATATATATATATTGTAAAATATACAACAACCATATCATAATATAAGTAATATATATATATATATATATATATATATTTACTTGTTAGACTTTGGTTTTATTTAGTATTTCAGAATTGAGATCAATTTTTTTTTGGATCTATTTTCAATATTTAACTTTCGAATTATGTTATTAGATTTAAATATTATTTTGAATTTTGTATATTAATTATTGTTATTATATATATCCGGTATTAGCTCGCGAACTAGTTCATTTAACTCACGATCAAGATGATCTGAGTTCGAGTTTACATTTAGAAGCTCATGTAATAAATGAGCTGAGCTGAGCTATCTCATAAAATAGCCGAGCTCATCATGAACGAGCTGAGCTGAGCGAGTTAGCTCATTTTGACACCCCTAGCCGTAATGCTTGTCGCGGTGTGGATCGTATACCAATGAGCTTGAGAGACTCCCTTTCCATGGTACAAGAGCCACAGTTCATCACCACGGTAGCCTCCGTCCATCATAGTAGGTACGTACGGTCTTTTTCAACTCGGTGTTCCTCAGACGTAGCTCATGAGATTCCACTAGGTTAAACTTCTTATGATAAGCCATTTTGGGCATAACATCACGAAAATTTTTCCCAGCAAAAAAACTCCAAAAACAAAGGACGAAGAGATAGATTAGTTACATTTGATTACTCTTCTGCAAATCAAAATCGAGAAATGAGATAGTTCACACATACATTTTGTCAACCATTATGAGAGAAGAGAGGCGGCGACGATTAGGAGATTAAGAGAGAAGTGGGGGTGATTTGTAAAGAAAATGGGAGAGTCTTATAGAGGAGGAGTCAAGAATATAAACAAACGAGAAACCCTAACATTTCTCACCAAAAGAATTAAGAAAATATTAAATAAAAGTTAATGAAACATAAAATCACTTCTAACACAAGACGAAGAAACTTTGAATCATAATAACATAACATAATAACATAAGAAGCATTGAACCAAAATATTATTATGTGTGGGTTTATTTGATTCAAATTTTTTTTTAAGCTCTAGTATTTATTATTAAGTATGTATTTTATAAAAAAAAATTTCAATATATTTAGTTTTTTAAGTGGCAAAAACTGGTAACCATAATGTTATTATATTTGGGTTTATTTGATTTCAATTTTTTTTAAGCTATAATATTTGTTATTAAGTATGTATTTTATAACAAAAAATTTCAAAATATTTAGTTTTTTATGTGGCAAAAAATGGTAAATCTATAATGATACTAAAAAATAACATATCTAAAAGATTTAGGTGAGAAAAAGGCAAAATCAACAATAATCCCTATAATAAATAAACTTAAGAGAGAGATTTTCCGTGCAAAAGAACTCCTAAAAACAAAGGACGAAGAGAGATATTAGTTACATTTGATTACTTTTCTGTAAAAACAAAATCGAGAAATGAGATAGCTTAGACATACATATTGTCAACCATTGTGAGAGAAGAGAGGCGACGGCGAATTTGGAAATTAAGAGAGAAGTGGGGGGTGACTTGTAAAGAAAGTGGGAGAGTTTTATAGAGGAGGAGTCCATGATAGAAACAAATGAGCAACCCTAACTTTTCTCACCCAAAAAAATTAAAAAAATATTAAATAAAAATTAATGAAACATAAAATCATGTTATATGCGTGTTTAGATACATACACTCACTACTGGCACACGAAGGAGAAACATTGAACCATAATAACATAAGAAGCATTGAACCATAATGTTATTATGCTTGAGTTTATTTGATTCCAATTTTTTTTAAGTTATAGTATTTGTTATTGAAAATGTATTTTATGAAAAAATAACTTCAAAATATTTAGTTTTTTAAGTGGCAAAAAATAGTAAATCTATAATGACTCTAAAAAATAACATATCTTAACGATTTAGGTGCGAAAAAGGCGAAATCAACAATAATCCTTATAATAAATAAACTTAAGAAAGAGATTTTTCTCTGGAAAAAAACCCCAAAAACAAAGGACGAAGAGAGATGTTAGTTGCATTTGATTACCCTTCTGCAAAAATAAAATCGAGAAATGAGATAGCTTAGACATACATGTTGTCAACCATTGTGAGATAAGAGAGGCGGCGACTAATTAGCAGATTAAGAGAGAAGTGAGGGTGAATTATAAAGAAAATGGGAGAATCTTATAGTGTAGGAGTCAAGAATATAAACAAATGAGAAACCCTAACTTTTTTCACCCAAAAGAATTAAAAAAAATATTAAATAAAAGTTAATAAAACATAAAATTATGTTATATGCATGCCTAGATATATATACTCACTACTAGCACAAGAAGGAGAACTATTGTAAAATTAGTGAATGAAAACTCATGAATATATAATTAATTAAGTACCCAGACATGTGTGTCGACTTAGCTCCACACGTAATTCTTGCCGGAAAACCAAAAGCCAGCCACTTGTTTGCGTTAGTTAAGTGGAAGAATATTTTTGGTACTCACATGCAAAATGTATAAAATGGTGAGATAGAAACATAATATCAAACGAAAGGAAGAGTTTTAAAACCAGAATACTTATTACAAACCCATACACGTAAGATAGAGTTCTTAACCCAGAATAACAAAGATAGTAAAATAGAGTTCATAAACAGCGTGAAATAACAAAAGATAGAGATAGAGAGGTGGAAATTAAGGTCATCACAGCCGTAACGCCTGTCGCGGTGT
This sequence comes from Turritis glabra, assembly GCA_900406565.1. NCBI lineage: Eukaryota > Viridiplantae > Streptophyta > Magnoliopsida > Brassicales > Brassicaceae > Turritis > Turritis glabra. The sequence continues at coordinate 148,665 of OVBN01000185.1, forward strand.
GGATCGTGTACAGATGAGCTTGAGACACTCTCTTTCCATGGTACAAGAGCAATGGTTCATCACCACGGTAGCCTCCGTCCATCATAGTAGGTACGTCCGGTCTTTTTCTACTCGGTGTTCATCAGACGTATCTCATGAGATTCAACCAGGGTTAAACTTCTTAGGATCAGCCATTTTGGTGCATAACATCACGAAAATTTTTCCTTGCAAAAAAACCCCAAAAACAAAGGACGAAGAGATAAATTAGTTGCATTTGATTACTCTTCTGCAAAACAAAATCGAGAAATGAGATAGCGTAGACATACATTTTGTCAACCATGATGAGAGAAGAGAGGCGGCGACGAATTAGGAGATTACGAGAGAAGTGGGGGTGACTTGTAAAGAAAATAGGAGAGTCTTATAGAGGAGGAGTCAAGAATATAAACAAACGAGAAACCTTAACATTTCTCATCCCAAAAGAATTAAACAAAACATTAAATAAAAGTTAATGAAACATAAAATCATGTTATATGCGTGCCTTGACAGATACACTCACTTCTAGCACATTACGGAGAAGCATTGAATCATAATAACATAACATAATAACTTAAGAAGCATTGAACCAGAATATTATAATGCTTGGGTTTATTTGATTACAATTTTTTTTAAGCTATAGTATTTGTTATCAAGTATGTATTTTATATAATAAAATTTTAATATATTTAGATTTTTAAGTGGCAAAAATGGTAACTAGAATGTTATTATCCTTGGGTTTATTTGATTGCAAATTTTTTTAAGCTATAGTATTTGTTATTAAGTCTGTATTTTATAACAAAAAATTTCAAAATATTTAGTTTTTTAAGTGGTAAAAAATGGTAAGTCTATAATGACACTAAAAAATAACATATCCAAAAGACTTAAGTGAGAAAAGATCAAATCAACAAATATCCCTATAATAAATAAACTTCAGAGAGAGATTTTTTCGTGCAAAAAAAACCCCTAAAAACAAAGGACGAAGAGATATATTAGTTACATTTGATTGCTTTTCTGCAAAACCAAAATCGAGAAATGAGATAGCTTAGACATACATGTTGTCAACCATTATAAGAGAAGAGAGGCGACAATGGATTAGAAGATTAAGAGAGAAGTAGGGATTAATTGTAAAGAAAATGGGAGAATTTTATAGAGGAGGAGTCAATAATATAAACAAACGGAAAACCCTAACATTAAATAAAAGTTAATGAAACATAAAATCATGTTATATGCGTGCCTAGATAAATACACTAATTCCTAGCACAAGAAAGAGAACCATTGCAAAATTAATGAATGGAAACTCATGAATATATATTTAATTAAGTAGAATATTTATTACAAACCCATACACCTAAAATAGAGTTCTTAACCCAGAATAACAAAGATATTAAAATAGAGTTTATAAGCAGCGTCAAATAACAAAAGATAGAGATAGGGAGGTCGAAATTGAGGTCGTCATAGCCGTAACGCTTGTTGCGGTGTGGATTGTATACAGATGAGCTTGAGATACTCCCTTGCCATGACACAAGAGCCACGGTTCATGACCACGGTAGCCTCCGTCCATCATAGTAGGTACGTACGGTCTTTTTCCACTCGGTATTCATTAGACATAGCTCATGAGCTTCCACCAAATTAAGCTTCTTAGGATCAGCCATTTTGGGGCATAACATCACAAAAAATTTTCCTTGAAAAAATACCCCAAAAACAAAGGACGAAGAGATAGATTAGTTACATTTGTTTACTTTTCTGCAAAAACAAAATCGAGAAATGAAATAACTTAGACATACGTTTTGTCAACCATTATGAGAGAAGAGAGGCGGCGACGAATTAGGAGATTAAGAGAGAAGTGGGGTTGACTTGTAAAGAAAATGAGAGAGCCTTATAGAGGAGGAGTTTAGAATATAAACAAACGAGAAACCTTAACATTTCTCACCCCAAAAGAATTAAAGAAAACATTAAATAAAAGTTAATGAAACATAAAATCATGTTATATGCGTGCCTAGATAGATACACTCACTTCTAGCACAAGACGGAGAAGCATTGAATCATAATAACATAACATAATAACATAAGAAGTATTGAACCAGAATATTATTATGCTTGGGTTTATTTGATTCCAATTTTTTTAAAGCTATAGTATTTGTTATCAAGTATGTATTTTATATAAAAAATTTCAATATATTTAGTTTTTTAACTGGCAAAAAATGGTAACTAGAATGTTATTATGTTTGGGTTTATTTGATTATAATTTTCTAAGGTATAGTATTTGTTATTATGTATGTATTTTATAACAAACAAATTTCAAAATATTTAGTTTTTTAAGTGGCAAAAAATGGTAAGTCTATAATGACACTAAAAATTATATATCCAAAAGACTTAAGTGAGAAAAAGATAAAATCAACAAAAATCCCTATAATAAATACACTTAAGAGAGAGATTTTTCCGTGCAAAAAAATCCCTAAAAACAAAGGACGAAGAGAGATATTAGTTACATGTGATTACGTTTCTGCAAAAACAAAATCGATAAACGAGATAGCTTAGACTTGCATCTTGTTAACCATTATGAGAGAAGAGAGGCGATGACGAATTATTAGATTAAGAGAGAAGTGGGGGTGAATTGTAAAGAAAATGGGAGAATTTTATAGAGGAGGAGTCAATAATATAAACAAACCAGAAACCCTAACATTACTCACCCAAAAGAATTAAATAAAACATTAAATAAAAGTTAATGAAACATAAAATCATGTTATATACGTGCCTAAATAGATACTCACTACTAGCACAAGAAAGAGAAACATTGCACAATTAATGAATGGAAACTCATGAATATATAATTAATTTAGTACCCAAACATTTGTGTCGACTTGGCTCCCACATGTAATTCTTGTTGGAAAACCAAAAGCCAGCCACTTGTTTGCGTTTGGTAATTGGAAGAGTATTTTTGGTATTCACTTGCACAATGTTTAAAATGGGGAGATTGAAACTTAATATCAAACTAAAGCAGGAGTTTTAAAACCAGTACAAAGTAGAATACTTATTACAAACCCATACACCTAAAATAGAGTTCTTAACCCAAAATAACAAAGATAGTAAGATAGAGTTCATATGCAGCGTCAAATAACAAAAGATAGAGATAGGGAGGTCGAAATTGAGGTCGTCACAGCCGTAAGGCCTGTTGCGGTGTGGATTGTATACAGATGAGTTTGAGACACTCCCTTGCCATGGCACAAGAGCCACGATTCATGACCACGGTAGCCTCCGTCTATCATAGTAGGTACGTACGGTCTTTTTCCACTCGGTATTCATTAGACATAGCTCATGAGCTTCCACCAACTTAAGCTTCTTAGGATCAGCCATTTTGGGGAATAACATCACAAAAAATTTTCCTTGCAAAAATACCCTAAAAACAAAGGACGAAGAGATTGATTAGTTACATTTGTTTACTTTTCTGCAAAAACAAAATCGAGAAATGAAATATCTTAGACATACATTTTGTCAACCATTATGAGAGACGAGAGGCGGCGACGAATTAGGAGATTAAGAGAGAAGTGGGGGTGACTTGTAAAGAAAATGAGAGAGTCTTATAGAGGAGGAGTCTAGAATATAAACAAACGAGAAACCTTAATATTTCTCACCCCAAAAGAATTAAAGAAAACATTAAATAAAAGTTAATGAAACATAAAATCATGTTATATGCGTGCCTAGATAGATACACTCACTTCTAGCACAAGACGGAGAAGCATTGAATCATAATAACATAACAGAATAACATAAGAAGCATTGAACCAGAATATTATTATGCTTGGGTTTATTTGATTCCAATTTTTTTTAAGCTATAGTATTTGTTATCAAGTATGTATTTTATATAAAAAAATTTCAATATATTTAGTTTTTTAACTGGTAAAAAATGGTAACCAGAATGTTATTATGCTTGGGTTTATTTGATTATAATTTTTAAGCTATAGTATTTGTTATTATGTATGTATTTTATAACAAAATAATTTTAAAATATTTAGTTTTTTAAGTGGCAAAAAATGGTAAGTCTATAATGACACTAAAAATTACATATCCAAAAGACTTAAGTGAGAAAAAGAAAAAATCAACAAAAATCCCTATAATAAATACACTTAAGAGAGAGATTTTTCCGTGCAAAAAAATCCCTAAAAACAAAGGACGAAGATAGATATTAGTTACATTTGATTACGTTTCTGCAAAAACAAAATCGATAAATGAGATAGCTTAGACTTGCATTTTGTCAACCATTATGAGAGAAGAGAGGCGATGACAAATTATTAGATTAAGAGGGAAGTGGGGGTGAATTGTAAAGAAAATGGGAGAATTTTATAGAGGAGGAGTCAATAATATAAACAAACCAGAAACCCTAACATTTCTCACCCAAAGAAATTAAATAAAACATTAAATAAAAGTTAATGAAACATAAAATCATGTTATATGCGTACCTACATAGATACTCACTACTAGCACAAGAAAGAGAAACATTGCACAATTAATGAATGGAAACTCATGAATATATAATTAATTTAGTACCCAAACATATGTGTCGACTTGGCTCCGACACGTAATTCTTGTTGGAAAACCAAAAGCCAGCCACTTGTTTGCGTTAGGTAAGTGGAAGAGTATTTTTGGTATTCACTTGCACAATGTTTAAAATGGGGAGATAGAAACTTAATATCAAACGAAAGCAGGAGTTTTAAAACCAGTACAAAGTAGAATACATATTACAAACTGATACACCTAAAATTGAGTTCTTAACCCAGAATAACAAAGATAGTAAGATAGAGTTCATAAGCAGCGTCAAATAACAAAAGATAGAGATAGGGAGGTGGAAATTGAGGTCGTCACAGCCGTAACGCCTGTTGCGGTGTGGATTGCATACAGATCAGATTGAGACACTCCCTTGCCATGGCACAAGAGCCACGGTTCATGACCACGGTAGCCTCCGTCCATCATAGTAGGTACGTACGGTCTTTTTCCACACAGTATTCATCAGACGTAGCTCATGAGCTTCCGCCTAGTGAAGCTTCTTAGGATCAGCCATTTTGGGGAATAACATCACGAAAATTTTTCCTTGCAAAAATACCCCAAAAACAAAGGACGAAGAGATAGATTAGTTACTTTTGTTTACTTTTCTGCAAAAACAAAATCGAGAAATGAAATAGCTTAGACATACATTTTGTCAACCATTATGAGAGAAGAGAGGCGGTGACGAATTAGGAGATTAAGAGAGAAGTGGGGGTGACTTGTAAAGAAAATGAGAGAGTCTAGAATATAAACAAACGAGAAACCTTAACATTTCTCACCGCGAAAGAATTAAAGAAAACATTAAATAAAAGTTAATGAAACAAAAAATCATGTTATATGTGTTCCTAGATAGATACACTCACTTCTAGCACAAGACGGAGAAGCATTGGATCATAATAACATAACAGAATAATATAAGAAGCATTGAACCAGAATATTATTATGCTTGAGTTTATTTGATTCCAATTTTTTTTAAGCTATAGTATTTGTTATCAAGTATGTATTTTATATAAAAAAATTTCAATATATTTAGTTTTTTAAGTGGCAAAAAATGGTAACCAGAATGTTATTATGCTTGGGTTTATTTGATTATAATTTTTTAAGCTATAGTATTTGTTATTATGTATGTATTTTATAACAAAAAATTTAAAAATATTTAGTTTTTTAAGTGGCAAAAAATGGTAAGTCTATAATGACACAAAAAAATTACATATCCAAAAGACTTAAATGAGAAAAAGATAAAATTAACAAAAATCCCTATAATAAATAAACTTAAGAGAGAGATTTTTCCGTGCAAAAAAATCCCTAAAAACAAAGGACGAAGATATATATTAGTTACATTTTATTACTTTTCTGCAAAAACAAAATCGAGAAATGAGATAGCATAGACATACATTTTATTAACCATTATGAGAGAAGAGAGGCGACGATGAATTAGGAGATTAAAAGAGAAGTGGGGGTGATTTGTAAAAAAAATGGGAGAGTTATATAGAGGAGGAGTTAAGAATATAAACAAACAAAAAACCCTAATTTTTATCACCCAAAAGAATTAAAGAAAAAATTAAATAAAAGTTAATGAAACATAAAATCATGTTATATGCGTGCCTAGATAGATACATTCACTACTAGCACAAGAAAGAGAACCATTGCAAAATTAATGAACGAAAACTCATGAATATATAATTAATTTAGTACCCAGACATATGTGTCGACTTGGCTCCGACACGTAATTCTTGCCGGAAAACCAAAAGCCAGCCACTTGTTTGCGTTAGTTAAGTGGAAGAGTATTTTTGTTATTCACATGCACAATGTATAAAATGGGGGAGATAGAAACATAATATCAAACGAAAGTAGGAGTTTTAAAAGCAGAATACTTATTACAAATTCATATACCTAGGATAGAGTTCTTAACCGAGAATAACAAAGATAGTAAGTAGAATCCATTATCAGCGTGGAATGACAAAAGATAGAGATAGGGAGGTGGAAATTGAGGTCGTCACAGCCATAAAGCCTGTCGCGGTGTAGATCGTATACAGATGAGCTTGAAACACTCCCTTTCTATGGTACAAGAGCCACCGTTCATCACCACGATTGTCTCCCTCCATCATAGTAGGTACGTACGGTCTGTTTTCACTCGGTGTTCATCAGACATAGCTCATGAGATTCCACCAGATTAAACTTCTTAGGATCAGCCATTTTGGGGCATAACATCAAGAACATTTTTTCCTTCAAAAAAATCCCAAAAACAAAGGACGAAGAGATATATTAATTACATTTGATTACTCTTCTGCAAAACAAAATCGAGAAATGAGTTTGCTTAGACATACATTTTGTCAATCATTATGAGAAAAAAGAGGCGGAGACGAATTAGGAGATTAAGAGAGAAGTGGGGGTGACTTGTATAAAAAATGGGAGAGTCTTATAGAGGAGGAGTCAAGAATATAAATAAACGAGAAACCCTAACATTTCTCACCCAATAGAATTAAAAAATACATTAAATAAAAGTTAATGAAACATAAAATCATGTTATATGCATGCCTAGATAGATACACTCACTTTTAGCACAAGACAGAGAAGCATTGAATCATAATAACATAAGAAGCATTGAACCAGAATATTATTATGCTTGAGTTTATTTGATTCCAATTTTTTAAGCTATAGTATTTGTTATTAAGTATTTATTTTATAAAAAAAATTTCAATATATTTAGTTTTTTAAGTGGCAAAAAATGGTAACCAGAATGTTATTATGCTTGGGTTTATTTGATTATAATTTTTTAAGCTATAGTATTTGTTATTATGTATGTATTTTATAACAAAAAATTTAAAAATATTTAGTTTTTTAAGTGGCAAAAAATGGTAAGTCTATAATGACACAAAAAAATTACATATCCAAAAGACTTAAATGAGAAAAAGATAAAATTAACAAAAATCCCTATAATAAATAAACTTAAGAGAGAGATTTTTCCGTGCAAAAAAATCCCTAAAAACAAAGGACGAAGATATATATTAGTTACATTTTATTACTTTTCTGCAAAAACAAAATCGAGAAATGAGATAGCATAGACATACATTTTATTAACCATTATGAGAGAAGAGAGGCGACGATGAATTAGGAGATTAAAAGAGAAGTGGGGGTGATTTGTAAAAAAAATGGGAGAGTTATATAGAGGAGGAGTTAAGAATATAAACAAACAAAAAACCCTAATTTTTATCACCCAAAAGAATTAAAGAAAAAATTAAATAAAAGTTAATGAAACATAAAATCATGTTATATGCGTGCCTAGATAGATACATTCACTACTAGCACAAGAAAGAGAACCATTGCAAAATTAATGAACGAAAACTCATGAATATATAATTAATTTAGTACCCAGACATATGTGTCGACTTGGCTCCGACACGTAATTCTTGCCGGAAAACCAAAAGCCAGCCACTTGTTTGCGTTAGTTAAGTGGAAGAGTATTTTTGTTATTCACATGCACAATGTATAAAATGGGGGAGATAGAAACATAATATCAAACGAAAGTAGGAGTTTTAAAAGCAGAATACTTATTACAAATTCATATACCTAGGATAGAGTTCTTAACCGAGAATAACAAAGATAGTAAGTAGAATCCATTATCAGCGTGGAATGACAAAAGATAGAGATAGGGAGGTGGAAATTGAGGTCGTCACAGCCATAAAGCCTGTCGCGGTGTAGATCGTATACAGATGAGCTTGAAACACTCCCTTTCTATGGTACAAGAGCCACCGTTCATCACCACGATTGTCTCCCTCCATCATAGTAGGTACGTACGGTCTGTTTTCACTCGGTGTTCATCAGACATAGCTCATGAGATTCCACCAGATTAAACTTCTTAGGATCAGCCATTTTGGGGCATAACATCAAGAACATTTTTTCCTTCAAAAAAATCCCAAAAACAAAGGACGAAGAGATATATTAATTACATTTGATTACTCTTCTGCAAAACAAAATCGAGAAATGAGTTTGCTTAGACATACATTTTGTCAATCATTATGAGAAAAAAGAGGCGGAGACGAATTAGGAGATTAAGAGAGAAGTGGGGGTGACTTGTATAAAAAATGGGAGAGTCTTATAGAGGAGGAGTCAAGAATATAAATAAACGAGAAACCCTAACATTTCTCACCCAATAGAATTAAAAAATACATTAAATAAAAGTTAATGAAACATAAAATCATGTTATATGCATGCCTAGATAGATACACTCACTTTTAGCACAAGACAGAGAAGCATTGAATCATAATAACATAAGAAGCATTGAACCAGAATATTATTATGCTTGAGTTTATTTGATTCCAATTTTTTAAGCTATAGTATTTGTTATTAAGTATTTATTTTATAAAAAAAATTTCAATATATTTAGTTTTTTAAGTGGCAAAAAATGGTAACCAGAATGTTATTATGCTTGGGTTTATTTGATTATAATTTTTTAAGCTATAGTATTTGTTATTATGTATGTATTTTATAACAAAAAATTTAAAAATATTTAGTTTTTTAAGTGGCAAAAAATGGTAAGTCTATAATGACACAAAAAAATTACATATCCAAAAGACTTAAATGAGAAAAAGATAAAATTAACAAAAATCCCTATAATAAATAAACTTAAGAGAGAGATTTTTCCGTGCAAAAAAATCCCTAAAAACAAAGGACGAAGATATATATTAGTTACATTTTATTACTTTTCTGCAAAAACAAAATCGAGAAATGAGATAGCATAGACATACATTTTATTAACCATTATGAGAGAAGAGAGGCGACGATGAATTAGGAGATTAAAAGAGAAGTGGGGGTGATTTGTAAAAAAAATGGGAGAGTTATATAGAGGAGGAGTTAAGAATATAAACAAACAAAAAACCCTAATTTTTATCACCCAAAAGAATTAAAGAAAAAATTAAATAAAAGTTAATGAAACATAAAATCATGTTATATGCGTGCCTAGATAGATACATTCACTACTAGCACAAGAAAGAGAACCATTGCAAAATTAATGAACGAAAACTCATGAATATATAATTAATTTAGTACCCAGACATATGTGTCGACTTGGCTCCGACACGTAATTCTTGCCGGAAAACCAAAAGCCAGCCACTTGTTTGCGTTAGTTAAGTGGAAGAGTATTTTTGTTATTCACATGCACAATGTATAAAATGGGGGAGATAGAAACATAATATCAAACGAAAGTAGGAGTTTTAAAAGCAGAATACTTATTACAAATTCATATACCTAGGATAGAGTTCTTAACCGAGAATAACAAAGATAGTAAGTAGAATCCATTATCAGCGTGGAATGACAAAAGATAGAGATAGGGAGGTGGAAATTGAGGTCGTCACAGCCATAAAGCCTGTCGCGGTGTAGATCGTATACAGATGAGCTTGAAACACTCCCTTTCTATGGTACAAGAGCCACCGTTCATCACCACGATTGTCTCCCTCCATCATAGTAGGTACGTACGGTCTGTTTTCACTCGGTGTTCATCAGACATAGCTCATGAGATTCCACCAGATTAAACTTCTTAGGATCAGCCATTTTGGGGCATAACATCAAGAACATTTTTTCCTTCAAAAAAATCCCAAAAACAAAGGACGAAGAGATATATTAATTACATTTGATTACTCTTCTGCAAAACAAAATCGAGAAATGAGTTTGCTTAGACATACATTTTGTCAATCATTATGAGAAAAAAGAGGCGGAGACGAATTAGGAGATTAAGAGAGAAGTGGGGGTGACTTGTATAAAAAATGGGAGAGTCTTATAGAGGAGGAGTCAAGAATATAAATAAACGAGAAACCCTAACATTTCTCACCCAATAGAATTAAAAAATACATTAAATAAAAGTTAATGAAACATAAAATCATGTTATATGCATGCCTAGATAGATACACTCACTTTTAGCACAAGACAGAGAAGCATTGAATCATAATAACATAAGAAGCATTGAACCAGAATATTATTATGCTTGAGTTTATTTGATTCCAATTTTTTAAGCTATAGTATTTGTTATTAAGTATTTATTTTATAAAAAAAATTTCAATATATTTAGTTTTTTAAGTGGCAAAAAATGGTAACCAGAATGTTATTATGCTTGGGTTTATTTGATTATAATTTTTTAAGCTATAGTATTTGTTATTATGTATGTATTTTATAACAAAAAATTTAAAAATATTTAGTTTTTTAAGTGGCAAAAAATGGTAAGTCTATAATGACACAAAAAAATTACATATCCAAAAGACTTAAATGAGAAAAAGATAAAATTAACAAAAATCCCTATAATAAATAAACTTAAGAGAGAGATTTTTCCGTGCAAAAAAATCCCTAAAAACAAAGGACGAAGATATATATTAGTTACATTTTATTACTTTTCTGCAAAAACAAAATCGAGAAATGAGATAGCATAGACATACATTTTATTAACCATTATGAGAGAAGAGAGGCGACGATGAATTAGGAGATTAAAAGAGAAGTGGGGGTGATTTGTAAAAAAAATGGGAGAGTTATATAGAGGAGGAGTTAAGAATATAAACAAACAAAAAACCCTAATTTTTATCACCCAAAAGAATTAAAGAAAAAATTAAATAAAAGTTAATGAAACATAAAATCATGTTATATGCGTGCCTAGATAGATACATTCACTACTAGCACAAGAAAGAGAACCATTGCAAAATTAATGAACGAAAACTCATGAATATATAATTAATTTAGTACCCAGACATATGTGTCGACTTGGCTCCGACACGTAATTCTTGCCGGAAAACCAAAAGCCAGCCACTTGTTTGCGTTAGTTAAGTGGAAGAGTATTTTTGTTATTCACATGCACAATGTATAAAATGGGGGAGATAGAAACATAATATCAAACGAAAGTAGGAGTTTTAAAAGCAGAATACTTATTACAAATTCATATACCTAGGATAGAGTTCTTAACCGAGAATAACAAAGATAGTAAGTAGAATCCATTATCAGCGTGGAATGACAAAAGATAGAGATAGGGAGGTGGAAATTGAGGTCGTCACAGCCATAAAGCCTGTCGCGGTGTAGATCGTATACAGATGAGCTTGAAACACTCCCTTTCTATGGTACAAGAGCCACCGTTCATCACCACGATTGTCTCCCTCCATCATAGTAGGTACGTACGGTCTGTTTTCACTCGGTGTTCATCAGACATAGCTCATGAGATTCCACCAGATTAAACTTCTTAGGATCAGCCATTTTGGGGCATAACATCAAGAACATTTTTTCCTTCAAAAAAATCCCAAAAACAAAGGACGAAGAGATATATTAATTACATTTGATTACTCTTCTGCAAAACAAAATCGAGAAATGAGTTTGCTTAGACATACATTTTGTCAATCATTATGAGAAAAAAGAGGCGGAGACGAATTAGGAGATTAAGAGAGAAGTGGGGGTGACTTGTATAAAAAATGGGAGAGTCTTATAGAGGAGGAGTCAAGAATATAAATAAACGAGAAACCCTAACATTTCTCACCCAATAGAATTAAAAAATACATTAAATAAAAGTTAATGAAACATAAAATCATGTTATATGCATGCCTAGATAGATACACTCACTTTTAGCACAAGACAGAGAAGCATTGAATCATAATAACATAAGAAGCATTGAACCAGAATATTATTATGCTTGAGTTTATTTGATTCCAATTTTTTAAGCTATAGTATTTGTTATTAAGTATTTATTTTATAAAAAAAATTTCAATATATTTAGTTTTTTAAGTGGCAAAAAATGGTAACCAGAATGTTATTATGCTTGGGTTTATTTGATTATAATTTTTTAAGCTATAGTATTTGTTATTATGTATGTATTTTATAACAAAAAATTTAAAAATATTTAGTTTTTTAAGTGGCAAAAAATGGTAAGTCTATAATGACACAAAAAAATTACATATCCAAAAGACTTAAATGAGAAAAAGATAAAATTAACAAAAATCCCTATAATAAATAAACTTAAGAGAGAGATTTTTCCGTGCAAAAAAATCCCTAAAAACAAAGGACGAAGATATATATTAGTTACATTTTATTACTTTTCTGCAAAAACAAAATCGAGAAATGAGATAGCATAGACATACATTTTATTAACCATTATGAGAGAAGAGAGGCGACGATGAATTAGGAGATTAAAAGAGAAGTGGGGGTGATTTGTAAAAAAAATGGGAGAGTTATATAGAGGAGGAGTTAAGAATATAAACAAACAAAAAACCCTAATTTTTATCACCCAAAAGAATTAAAGAAAAAATTAAATAAAAGTTAATGAAACATAAAATCATGTTATATGCGTGCCTAGATAGATACATTCACTACTAGCACAAGAAAGAGAACCATTGCAAAATTAATGAACGAAAACTCATGAATATATAATTAATTTAGTACCCAGACATATGTGTCGACTTGGCTCCGACACGTAATTCTTGCCGGAAAACCAAAAGCCAGCCACTTGTTTGCGTTAGTTAAGTGGAAGAGTATTTTTGTTATTCACATGCACAATGTATAAAATGGGGGAGATAGAAACATAATATCAAACGAAAGTAGGAGTTTTAAAAGCAGAATACTTATTACAAATTCATATACCTAGGATAGAGTTCTTAACCGAGAATAACAAAGATAGTAAGTAGAATCCATTATCAGCGTGGAATGACAAAAGATAGAGATAGGGAGGTGGAAATTGAGGTCGTCACAGCCATAAAGCCTGTCGCGGTGTAGATCGTATACAGATGAGCTTGAAACACTCCCTTTCTATGGTACAAGAGCCACCGTTCATCACCACGATTGTCTCCCTCCATCATAGTAGGTACGTACGGTCTGTTTTCACTCGGTGTTCATCAGACATAGCTCATGAGATTCCACCAGATTAAACTTCTTAGGATCAGCCATTTTGGGGCATAACATCAAGAACATTTTTTCCTTCAAAAAAATCCCAAAAACAAAGGACGAAGAGATATATTAATTACATTTGATTACTCTTCTGCAAAACAAAATCGAGAAATGAGTTTGCTTAGACATACATTTTGTCAATCATTATGAGAAAAAAGAGGCGGAGACGAATTAGGAGATTAAGAGAGAAGTGGGGGTGACTTGTATAAAAAATGGGAGAGTCTTATAGAGGAGGAGTCAAGAATATAAATAAACGAGAAACCCTAACATTTCTCACCCAATAGAATTAAAAAATACATTAAATAAAAGTTAATGAAACATAAAATCATGTTATATGCATGCCTAGATAGATACACTCACTTTTAGCACAAGACAGAGAAGCATTGAATCATAATAACATAAGAAGCATTGAACCAGAATATTATTATGCTTGGGTTTATTTGATTCCAATTTTTTAAGCTATAGTATTTGTTATTAAGTATTTATTTTATAAAAAAAATTTCAATATATTTTGTTTTTTAAGTGACAAAAATGGTAACCATAATGTTATTATTCTTTGTTTATTTGATTCCAATTTTTTTTTATGCTATAGCATTTGTTATTAAGTATGTATTTTATAACAAAAAATTTCAAATTATTTAGTTTTTTAAGTGGCAAAAAATGGTAAATCTATAATGACACTAAAATATAAATATCCAAAAGACTTAGGTGAGAAAAAGGCAAAATCAACAATAATACTTATAATAAATAAACTTAAGAGAGAGATTTTTCCGTGCAAAAAAATCCCTAAAAACGAAGATCGAAGAGAGATATTAGTTACATTTGAATACTTTTCAGCAAAAACAAAATCGAGAAATGAAATAGCCTAGACATACATGTTGTCAACCATTTTGAGAGAAGAGAGGCGACGACGAATTAGGTGATTAAGAGAGAAGTGGGGATGACTTGTAAATAAAATAGGAGAGTCTTATAGAGGAGGAGTCCAGAATATAAACAAACGAGAAATCCTAACTTTTCTCACCCAAAAGATTTAAAGAAAACATTAAATAAAAGTTAATGAAACATAAAATTATATTATATGCGTGCCTAGATAGATACACTCAATACCAGCACAAGAAAGAAAACCATTTCACAATTAATGAATAGGAACTCATGAATATATAATTAATTAAGTAACGAGACATGTGTGTCGACTTGGCTCCGGCACGTAATTCTTGCCAGAAAACCAAAAGCCAGCCACTTGTTTGCGTTAGTTAAGTGAAAGAGTATTTTTGTTACTCACATACATAATGTATAAAATGGGGAGATAGAAACTTAATATCAAACGAAAGCAGGAGTTTTAAAACCAGAACATGGTAGAATACTTATTACAAACCCATACACCTAAAATAGAGTTCTTAATCCAGAATAACAAAGATAGTAAGATAGAGTTCACAAGTAGCGTGAAATAACAAAAGATAGAGATAGAGAGGTGGAAATTGAGGTCGTCACAGCCGTAACGCCTGTCGCGGTGTGGATTGTATACATATGAGCTTGAGACACTCCCTTTCAATGGTACATAAGCCACGGTTCATCACCACGGTAGCCTCCATCTATCATTGTAGGTACGTACGGTCTTTTTCCACTCGGTATTCATCAGACGTAGCTCTTGAGTTTCCACCAAGTTAAACTTCTTAGGATCAGCCATTTTGGGGCATAACATCACGAAACTTTTCCCTTGCAAAAATACCCCAAAAACAAAGGATGAAGAGATAGATTAGTTACATTTGTTTACTCTTCTGCAAAAACAAAATCGAGAAAAGAAATAGGTTAGACATACATTTTGTCAACCATTATGAGAGAAGAAGGGAGGCGACGAATTAGGAGATTAAGAGAGAAGTGAGGGTGACTTGTAAAGAAAATGAGAGAGTTTTATAGAGGAAGAGTCAAGAATATAAACAAACGAGAAACCCTAACATTTTTCACCAAAAAAAATTAAAGAAAAAAATTCAATAAAAGTTAATGAAACATAAAATCATGTTATATGCGTACCTAGATAGATACACTCACTTCTACCACGAGATGGAGAAGCATACAATCATAATAACATAACATAATAATAAAAGAAGCATTGAATTAGAATGTTATTATGTTTGGGTTTATTTGATTCTAATTTTTTTAAGCTATAGTATTTGTTATTAAGTATGTATTTTATTAAAAAAAATTCATTATATTTAGTTTTTTAAGTGGCAAAAAATGGTAACCAGAATGTTATTATGTTTGGGTTCATTTGATTCTAATTTTTTTAAGCGATAGTATTTGTTACTAAGTATGCATTTTATAACAAAAAATTTCAAAATATTTAGTTTTTTAAGTGGCAAAAATGGTAAATCTATAATGACACTAAAAAATAACATATCCAAAAGACTTAGATGAGAAAGAGGCAAAATCAACAATAATCGCTTTAATAAATAAATTTAAGAGAGAGATTTTTCCGTGCAAAAAACCCAAAAAAAAAACGAACGAAGAGAGATATTAGTTACATTTGATTGCTTTCTTTAGAAACAAAATCAAAAAATGAGATAGCTTAGACATACATGTTGTCAACCAATGTGAGAGAAGAGAGGCGGCAACGAATTATGAGATTAAGAGAGAAGTGGGGGTGACTTGTAAAGAAAATGGGAGAGTCTTATAGAGAAGGAGTCAAAAATAGAAACAAATGAGAAACCCTAACTTTTCTCACCCAAAAGAATTAATGAAAACATTAAATAAAAGTTAATGAAACATAAAACATGTTATATGCGTGCCAAGATAGATACACTCACTACTAGCACAAGAATGAGAAGCATTGAACCATAATAACATAACATAATAACATAAGAAGCATTAAACCATACTGTTATTATGATTCGGTTTATTTGATTCCAATATTTTTTAAGCTATACTATTTGTTATTAAGTATGAATTTTATAAAAACAAATTCAAAATATTTAGTTTTTTTTAAGTTGCAAAAAATGGTAAATCTATAATGACACTAAAAATAACATATCCCGAATATTTAGCTGCGGAAAAAACAAAATCAACAATAATCCCTGTAATAAATAAAGTAAGAGAGAGATTTTTCATTGCAAAAAAACTCCAAAAACAAAAGACGAAGAGAGGCGGCGACGTATTAAGAGATTAAGGAAGAAGTGGGGGTGAATTGTAAAGAAAATAGGAGAGTCTTATAGAGGAGGAGTCTAAAATAGAAACAAATGAAGAACCCTAACTTTTCTCACCCAAAAGAATTGAAGAAAACATTAAATAAAAGTTAATGAAACATAAAATCATGTTATATGTGTGCCAAAATAGATAGACTCACTACTAGCACAAGAAGGAGAAACATTGAACTATAATAATATAACATAATAACATAAGAAGCATTGAACCATAATGTTATTATGTTTGGGTTTATTTGATTCCAATTTTTTAAGCTATAGTATTTGTTATTAAGTATGTATTTTATAAAAAAAAAATTCAAAATGTTTAGATTTTTAAGTGGCAAAAATGGTAACAAGAATGTTATTATGTTTGGGTTTATTTGATTCCAATTTTTTTAAGTTATAGTTTTTGTTATTAAGTATGTATTTCATAAAAAAAAATCAAAATATTTAGTTTTTTAAATGGTAAAAAATGGTAAGTCTATAATGACACTAAAAAATAACATATCCAAAAGACTTAGGTGAGAAAAAGACAAAATCAACAATAATCCCTATAATAAATAAACTTAAGAGAGAGATTTTTCCGTGCAACAAAACTCCAAAAACAAAAGATGAAGAGAGAGATTAGTTACATTTGATTACTCTTCTGAACAAACAAAATCGAGAAATGAGATAGCTTAGACATACATTTTGTCAACCATTGTGAGAGAAGAGAGGCGGCGATGAATTAGAAGATTAAGAAAGAAGTGGAGGAGACTTGTAAAGAAAATGAGAGAGTCTTATTGAGACGACCCGTTCCGCTTTACTTAAGCAAAACCATAATTAATGCCCCATAATATTAATTATACCACGAGTCTAACAGATTCTTCACACAACACGCTTTAACTCGACATAAAGTATCAATACAAAAATCGTATTTATTAACCCAATAAAATACGATCAACAACATACAATACCGAGTCCTAAATCATCCTCCTCCTCATCGCCTTGATTCCACGATCACACCTTATATTTACTTGCAACTCACAAAAATACAGAGATGCGTAAGTATTATCACAAATACTTAGTGAGGCGGTCCTCCCATCTACGAGTTATACACACAAGCACGAGATAACAAACTGCTCACAACGCCAAGCAAAACAAACAACAACAACAAAAACACACAAGGATCGATCGATCCACGCACGGATCGATCGATCCAACCAACCAACACCAGATCGATCGGTCCAGGCAGTATCGATCGATCCAAGCCACAACTTCCGGATAGATCGATCCAGAACCAGGATCGATCAGTCCACCTTCAAAACCGAACACGAACCTCTGCACTAGGATCGATCGGTCCTCTCTCTGTAGCCACACCGTTAGAGCTTCGACCAGCCTTCCACGGCCATCGACCTCCTCTCCACCACCACCGAGCTTCCCCCAAGCCATTGGGCACACAACCAACCCAAAACACACAAGGAACACTCAAACAAACTTATGGATTCAACAAGAATTCAAGCCAAACACCACAACAAACACAACCATCTCAAAAGCTTAGCTTAACCCATGGTCACGTACTCACCTTAGATTCGGATCGATTCAGGCGAAGGACAGCTCCACAAGCTCAGGGACGAACTCCCTCTCTCTCTCTTCGCCTCTGTAAACCGATCACCAAGCTCCACCAAGCTCAAACCCTTCCTTAAAGCCACCACCAATCTTTCTCTCTTTTCTCAACTCCCAACCCCTCAATCTCTCACTCTCTTCCACTCTGAAGCTCCCACAACAAGCCTAGGAAGAAGAAGGAAGAAGAAGATCCGCGATTAAGGGAGGTAGGTGAGACCAAAGAAACTAAAAGGAGTTGCCGACACATGTGGATCGATCGGTCCACCTGCCCAACCAACACCCAGCTAAGCAACGCAGACATGGATCGATCGATCCACACCTGGATCGATCGGTCCACCCGTCTGACCTCAACCAGATCGATCGGTCCAAGCTTGGATCGATCGATCCCCTCTCTTTTCCGGTCAAAAGCTTACTTTCCGACCCTCGATCAATCCGACTTCCGTTCCCGAGAAAACTCTGTTCCCGAAACACTCAAGATTGACTCCAAAGAGAGAGATCACCAACCGCTAACCTCAATCGTATCAAAACACCTTGATACGATCCTTCTGTAACTTTTCCAACCAAATTCTCTTTTTCCGGAACACGGGCGTACACTTATAGAGGAGGAGTCCATAATAGAAACAAACTAGAAACCCTAACTTTTCTAACCCAAAATAATTAAAGAAAACAATAAAAAAAAGTTAATGAAACATAAAATCATGTTATATGCGTACTTAGATAGATACACTCACTACTATCACAAGAAAGAAAAGCATTGAACCATAATAACATAACATAATAACATAAGAAGCATTAAACCACAATGTTATTATGCTTGTGTTTATTCGTTTCCAATTTTTTTTTAAGGTATAGTATTTGTTATTAAGTATGTATTTTATAAAAAAGAATTCCAAAATATTTAGTTTTTAAGTGGCAAAAAATGGTAAATCTATAATAACACTAAAAAATAACATCCAAAAGATTTAGGTGAGAAAAATGCAAAATCAACAACAATCCCTATAATAAATAAACTTAAGAGAGAGATTTTTCCCTGCAAAAAACCTTTAAAAACAAAAGACGAAGAGAGAGATTAGTTACATTTGATTACTCTTCTGCAAAAACAAAATCAAGAAATGAGATAGTTTAGACATACATATTGTCAACCATTGTGAGAAAAGAAAGGCGGTGAAGAATTAAGAGATTAAGAGAGAAGTGTGAGTGATTTGTAAAGAAAATGGGAGAATCTTATAGAGGAGGAGTCCATAATATAAACAAACAAAAACCCCTAACATTTCTCACTCAAAAGAATTAAAGAAAACATTAAATAAAAGTTAATGAAACATAAAATCATGTTATATGCGTACCTAGATAGATACACTCACTACTAGCACAAGAAAGAGAAGCATTGAACCATAATAACATAACATAATAACATAAGAAACATTGAACCAGAATGTTATTATGTTTGAGTTTATTTGATTCCAATTTTTTGAAGCTATTGTATTTGTTATTAAGTAAGTTTTTTATATAAAAAAAATTTCCAAATATTTAGTTTTTAAGTGGCAAAAAATGGTAAATTTATAATGACACTAAAAAAATAACATATCCAAAAGATTTAGGTAAGAAAAAAACAAAATCAACAATATATACTCGCTTAACTTTATCTATCACACAAAACCATTTATATATTTTACTATTATACTATGTTTATTTAATATTAGCATTCTACTATGTTTCTTAAAAAACAAAAAACAATTAATCAAAATGTCAAGAATATGTGAAATCTTTATCCTGTGTTATTTTACTTTGTCTAAAAACAGATGATATGTATACAATGAGTTAACCCTAATTGATAACCAAATTGATACATTAACAAAAAACTAATCTACCCATCTACTATACTATTAAAATTGAAGTACAAATAAGTTTTTACCCGGATCGATGTTTACAAAGTCGCAATCCGGAAAAAAGTAATCGGAAATACCACTCTTTTTATTTTACAACTTCTTTTTAAATCAAAAGCCATATAAATGTCCAAAAACTCATATTAAGTATCTAAAATTACAAACCCAACTTGAAGTATCCACTTCAAACTCGATGACCCGATCCAATCCCCAACATATCCACATAATTTTCCTAATTCTAATTTGAAAAATTCAATAGAAAAATAAAATTAAAATAAAAACAAAACCTTCGGTCATCAACAAAATCACATTCATGATCAACAACATCAATGCTCTTGTCTCCCTCGATCAAGTGTTTCACATCTCCGAAGTTCCTCTCCACCGCCTTCACCTTCACTCACGTCCTCAATAGCCACAACCTTCATTCCAGCCATTGATCCCATTCACAACCTTTTCTTGGATCAATCACGGCAAAGCACGACGGCGTCTCAGCCACCGGAAACACCGCCCTAACAATCAAATTCAGCTTCGAAACCATCGGCTTTAATACAGATTCAACAACCTCCTTCCACCCATCCGAGTTCCTCCTCCATTTCCTCATTTCCTTCTTCCCCAACTCCACCATCACCATCGCTCAGTACAAACCCTAATCCTCTTCAAACACATGCGCCCGGTGACATCTCTGGCGACACAACAGCACATCTCAGTCCAAACCCTTATCCTCCTCTTCTTTTTCGTCTTTACCTATTATTTGGCAACAAAGATGTGGCATGGCAATTGGCGTTCAAGCTTCCCCAATTCCGAGTCCTTCCCCTTCACCTTTCCAGCATTCGCGCTTTCTGCTTTTCCTGGCTCTTTTGGGTAATAATACGGCAGATTAGGTCGTGGAACTGTCGAAATGTCACAAGCTATGTCCAATACAAATTGCAATCTGAGAATAAAAGCATGTTGATTATGAGATATCAGTGTGATGATGATATATGGTTTCCATTTCATTATTTTTTTATCCATTTGAGCAACCAAAACTATTTACTTAATAGAACTCTCTACGATTTTGTGAGTTTTTGAAGAGGTTTTATATTTGCTTAATGTTATAAGGTAACGAAGATGGAAGAAAAATGTTTGGAATTGTTCGATAACTTTCATGTATGCAATTAGTTTTGTAGGTACAGCTGATATATTTAGGCACAACTACGTCTATGAGTTACATATAAGAAATTAAGGATTTGTTGGTACAACTGGTAAAATTAGGTATAATTACGTCTGTAAAAAATTTGCAAAAAATAAAAAAATGGGATTAAAAATCCTGACTGAAAAAGAAGAAAGTGAGAAAGAGAAAAAGTAAAATAAAATAAAATAGAGGAATTGGAGGAAATTGGTAAATGGGACCAAAGGCGGTGAGATATTAATAAAATTTCGTGTGTTATATTTATAGTTGTTCCTAAGTATACAGTTATACGTTCGTCTTCATAGTTGTACTTTGGTGATTTATTGCGTATTTGTAGTTGGACCTTGATATAAATTATTATGTTGTAGTTGACCACATGATTTTTTCCTATTAATTACTCCCTCTGGTTTCATATAGTTGTCGTTTTAACCGTTTTCGCTTAGATTAAGAAACAGTGTAGAAAGACTACACTAACCTCATAAAAAAAACTAATTACAATTGTATTTATCTTATTTTTAAAAAAACCACTTACGAGTAATTCATTAATTACTGAAATTAAAGCTTCGACTTCTCCCAGCTAAGTTTTCGTCTCCGACAAAAAAAAAAAGCTTAGCTTCTTTGAAAATCTGACCCATGGCCGCTGGAACAGATCAATACCCACCTTGAAAGAGATCAAGAGCGCGTATAGAAAACTTGCTGGCAAGGTTACTCTTCGAGATTCTAGCTTACTCCCACTTTTCTCCCTCTTACTTTGCTTTTCTTCTTCTTGGATCTAAGATTTGTGATGGTGTAACAGTATTGTAACGCCCGTGTTTCGGAAAAAAGAATTTCTGTCGGGAAGTTACAGAAAGATTGTATCAAGGCGTTTTGATTCAATGAGGTTGACGGAAATGTGATCTCTATCTTAAGTGTTTCGGGAATGGAGTTTCTCGGGAACGGGAAGCGGATTGACCGAGGGTCGGAAAGTCAAAGGTTGACCAGAAAAGAAAGTGGATCGATCGATCCATGGTTAGACCGGTCGATCCGTGGCTCAGTCGCTGAGTGGCTAAGAAAGTGGATCGACCGATCCAGAGGGTGGATTGATCGATCTGCCAAGTTGTTGTTTGGCTGGTCAAGGGTGCGGATCCATCGATCCGGGGCTGGATCGATCGATCTTGCACAAGAGAGGAGTGGACCGATCGATCCACATGTGTCGGCAACTTCCTTTTTGTTCTCTTTGGCCTCACCTATCTCCCAAAAACGTGTTTCCTTCTTCCTTCTTCTTCCTGGGCGATTATTGGAGCTTGTGTGAAGAAAATGAGAGTGTGAATTTGAAGGTTTGGGGGTAGAGAAAGGGAATCAAAGAGAAAAGCTTGTTGTTGCTTATCAAGGAAGGGTTTGAGCTTGGTGTAGCTTGGGGAGTTGCAGAGAATCGTTTTTGGAAGTGTGGAGGAGTTTTCCAGCTTCGGGGTGGTGTTTTCTCAGTCTGAATCCGTCCGAAATCAAAGTGAGTGCATGACCTTGAGCTTATCTAAGCATTAAAGAAGTTTGTGTGTTCTTGGTGATGTTTGGTTTCGATTTGTTGTTGCCTTGGTGTGTGTTGCTTGTTTCCTTGGTGTTTGGGGTTGGGTTTGTGCCTAATCGTCTGTAGGAAGCAAGGTTGGGTGGTCGTTGGTCGTGTGCGGTGGTTGGAGTCGAGATCGGAGTTGCAGAAGCAGTGTGTAAGTCTGGTTTGGTTTGTGTGTTCGGATCGATCGATCCATGGCTTAGACCGATCGATCCGTGTTTGTTTTTGGGCTGGGATCGATTGATCCAAGCATGGATCGATCGATCCGGTTGCTTATCGTTTGTGATTGTTGTGTTTTTGCGTTGTGAGCAGTTTATTGTCTTACTTGCTTGTGTGTATAGCTCGTAAATGTGAGGACCGCCTCACTAAGTATTTGTGATAATACTTACGCATCTATGTGTTTCTGTGAGTTGCAGGTAAAGATAATGTTTGATCGTGGAATCAAGGCGATGAGGAGGAGATGATTAGGACTCGGTTGTTGGTTGTGGTTGTGTTGTTGTTGTTGTTGTGTTGTGAACTTGGTTACATTTGATTGTTGCGTTTCTGTAGTTTAACGGTTTGCTATGCGTTTAATAAAAATACGAGTTTTGTTGTATTTAAAACCGTTTTGTGTATATCTAATGTGTATGGGCGTATTAGTTGTTTTAAAAAAAAAAACGGGTATGGTCGTCTCAAGTATCATCCCGATATGAATAAGAACCCTGGTGCTCAAGACAATTTCAAACAGATTAGTGGCTGCTCACGTTTTGCACATACCTAACGCAGATAATAAGATTTTTCTAGCTTTAAGCCGCTCAGGGTTTTATCCTTTTGTTGAGATCTAATCATGGTGAGTTCTCCAGTCTCAATCTTCTGAATCTCTGATTTTATTTTGTTGTTGCGGCTGGAGTGCCGAAGAAGAGGACGTTCAAGAAGTTTGCCTTCAAAGGAGTCGATCTCGATGCTCTTCTTGATATGTCTAATGATGATGATATGATACTAGTCGATTCAAGAGATGGAGGAGGCTTGGCCGAGCTCGACGTGCAAGCTCGACCAGCATGTCGAGTCCGTGCTGCATATGACGAACTCGATTTGCATGCTGCACCAAACAAACAGAGCCCGAGCGCTGAAGAGGACGAACTCGATTTGCAAGCTGCACCAAACAAACAGAGTCTGAACAAGAGGAATGGGAATGGCGACAGAGTTGTAGCTGAGGAAGCTGGAGAAGAAGATCTACATGTTCCTCTTGGTCCAATGACTCGATCCAAGGCAAAGAAGTTCAAGCAAGCTTTCAGCAACCTTCTACACTCTATTCCAAGCCAAATTGAGTTTGCTTATCCAACCACATTGGTTGTGATTCAAGCCACTTAAGTCTTCATCAAGGGAGGTATTATGGTTTGTACTCTTTTTCCCTTGGTTTGGTTTTGTCCCATTGGATTTTCCAAACAAGGTTTTTAATGAGGCAAGTCCATAATACTTTATCTAAGCCCCTTGATGAATCCAGGCCCAATCTTACAAGCAAACCCACGTCCATGAAGCTGAGGAGCCAATTTTCCAATATTCAAACTTAGTTTAATTTTGTGTAAGACTTGTCTCTTCACCTTCTTTGCTGTATAATTTCGTGTTGTCACTTTGTTTTAGATTTATCAAACTTTTTTATGCAAAAACTCTCTCTGAAATTTGATCAAACTCTTGTTTATGGTATTTTCGGATTCATTCCTTGCCTGAAACAAGTTATTGAAAGTCTGAAGGCAATTCGCATCCCTTGGAAGTTTCTATCAATTCACTTTCATCCATAATCTTCATCACAAGTCGCAGATTCATTCATTCCAACCAATCTTCATCTTAGAGACTCCATCATCGAGACCTATTCCATCCGCAGCATCTCCTCTTGCCTTCAGCCCCACGGATCTTCCATTGAAACAAGCCACAGGCCACGAAGTACATCAAAGGGACATGATTCTATCACCTAAAATCCTATCAAGTGGTATCAGAGCTCAGCTTTGTGCCTAGGTTGTGTTGTTTCAAAACCATTCATCTCTTTAAAATTTCTGTAATTTTGTGGCTTTTCATCTTCTGCAAATTTTGAGAGATTTAGGGTTAAATTCTAATAGATTCATGAATAATAGGGTTGAGAAATTCCAGATCGTGTTTGGATTTTGTTAAATCTTTCTGTTTTCATTTTGAGTTCATTTACTTGTTCTATTGTTGAACTTGAACAGGTACCATGGCGAATTCAAGCAATGAAGAAGATGATGCAGCAAACGCCAACCAAACCAAACCAGTTGCTGATTGATGCTTTGATGGCTAGAATGACGGCTGTGATGGATCAGAAATTCGAAAACATGAGAGTAGACATGGAGAGAACAACTACAGAACGATCCAGGCATAGCCCATTACCTTCAGCTTCAAAGCAATACTATAGCAATGCTTCTAGATCGCACGGCTCAAGGAGAAGAAGGCATGATAGAGGAGAGAGACAGCCACGATCTATTGATCCTCTTGCTGGTCTCAAAATTCAGATTCCTTCTTTCCATGGAACCAACAATCCGGAAAAGTATTTGGAGTGGGAGAAGAAGATTGAATTGGTGTTCAACTGCAGAGATTACACACAAGAGAACAAGGTGAAAGTTGCGCCAACAGAATTCAAAGATTATGCTTTGAGTTGGTGGGATCAGTTAGTTACTGCTAGAAGGCGTGCAGGAGAATATCCCATAGAGTCATGGAATCAGATGAAAGCTATCATGAGGAAGAGATTTGTGCCAAGTCATTACCATAGAGAGCTGCACTTTAAACTCAGAACCTTATCCCAAGGAAGCCGGTCAGTTGAAGAATACTACAAGGAAATGGAGACTCTCATGCTTAGAGCTGATATTCAAGAAGATAGTGAAACTACAATGGCCAGATTCATGGGTGGGCTTAACAGAGACATCATAGACAGATTGGAGGTTCATCATTATGTCGAAATAGAGGAACTTCTTCACAAGGCTATTATGTTTGAGAAACAGTTGAAGAGAAAGAACTACAAGCCTAACTATGGAGCCGGCAGGTCTGGCTTCCAAAAGGAGGACAAACCGAGTTCTTTCAAGGATTTTAAAACGTTCTCTAAGCCCAAGGAGGAAGAACTGAACCTCAGAGGGAAAGACAAGTCATCCACTTCCAAGTCTAGAGACATCAAATGCTACAAGTGCAAAGGAAATGGTCATTATGCTAGTGAATGTCCTAATAAAAGAGTGATGATCATTAGAGACAATGGAGAACTGGAATCAGAGGATGAACTTTCTGAGGCAGAATCAGAGGAGCACGTTGCCATGCCAGCCAAAGGAGAGCTTTTGGTCACTAGGAGAACTCTGAACTTGCAAACTAAGGATGAGAAGAATGAGCAAAGAGAGAACTTGTTCCATACTCGCTGCATTGTTCAAGACAAAGTGTGCAGTCTAATCATTGATGGAGGAAGCTGTACCAATGTAGCTAGTGAATCAATGGTGGAGAAGCTTGGTTTAACAGTCATGAAACGCCCAAAGCCATACAAGCTTCAATGGCTCAATGATGAAGGCGAATTAGAAGTTAAGAACCAAGTGATGGTACCATTATCTATTGGAAAGTACGAAGATGAGATACTTTGTGATGTTTTGCCAATGGATGCTGGTCATATACTGCTTGGGAGGCCGTGGCAATCAGATAGGAGAGTTATGCATGATGGCTTTACCAACCGGTATTCTTTTGAATTTAAAGGGAAGAAGAGAATTCTTGTGCCTTTAACACCTCAAGAGGTTCAACAAGATCAGATCAGCATAAAAAAGAACAAGGCACGTCCTGCTTCCACAACTCCACAATCAACTCAGCTCATGATCAAAACTCCAAAGGGAAGTCATACACTGAACCTATTGTTTGTTTTTAAAGGTTGTTTTAATTTGACTAAGCCAACGCAGGCTATGCCTAGCAAGATTGAGTTGCTTTTACAGGAGTTCAAAGATGTGTTTCCAGAGGAGAATCCGCAAGGCTTACCACCAATTAGAGGCATTGAACATCAAATCGACTTCATTCCAGGAGTCTCTCTACCAAACAAGCCGGCTTATAGAACCAATCCAGTGGAAACTAAAGAGCTTCAACAACAAGTTACAGAGCTTATGGAGAAAGGACACATCCGTGAGAGCATGAGTCCTTGTGCAGTGCCTGTTCTACTCGTTCCAAAGAAGGATGGAAGCTGGAGAATGTGTGTTGATTGCAGAGCCATCAACAATATCACTGTAAAGTATCGCCATCCTATACCTAGATTAGATGATATGCTTGATGAATTACATGGTTCTAGCATCTTTTCTAAGGTAGATCTTAAGAGTGGTTACCACCAAATTAGGATGAAAGAAGGTGATGAGTGGAAAACTGCATTTAAGACTAAGCAAGGGCTATATGAATGGTTAGTAATGCCATTTGGGCTAACAAACGCACCTAGCACGTTTATGAGACTAATGAACCATGTTCTTAGAGCTTTTATAGGTCGTTTTGTTGTGGTCTATTTTGATGATATCTTAGTCTACAGCAAGAGTCTGAATGAACATGTCGAACATCTTAGAATGGTTTTAGAAGTGCTTAGGAAGGAAACTTTGTTTGCCAATCTTAAGAAATGTACTTTTGGAACAGATAACCTTGTCTTCTTAGGTTTTGTTGTGAGTACAGATGGCATTAAGGTGGATGAAGAGAAAATCAAGGCGATTAAAGAGTGGCCTAGTCCGAAATCAGTTGGAGAAGTGAGGAGCTTCCACGGACTTGCTGGTTTCTACAGAAGATTTGTGAAGGACTTTAGCACTCTAGCAGCTCCACTTACTGAAGTTATCAAGAAAAATGTGGGTTTTAAGTGGGAACAAGCACAAGAAGAGGCATTCCAAGCTTTGAAAGAAAAACTAACCAATGCACCGGTTCTATCTCTCCCTAACTTTGATAAAACCTTTGAAATAGAATGTGATGCATCTGGTATTGGTATAGGTGCTGTTCTTATGCAGGAAAAGAAACCAATAGCCTACTTTAGTGGAAAGCTTGGAGGAGCTACACTGAATTATCCAACATATGACAAAGAGCTCTATGCACTTGTGAGAGTTTTGCAAACTTGGCAGCACTACCTCTAGCCAAAGGAGTTTGTTATTCACACTGACCATGAGTCTCTTAAGTACTTAAAGGGACAACACAAACTCAATAAGAGACACGCCAGGTGGGTTGAATTCATTGAGACATTTCCTTATGTTATCAAGTACAAAAAAGGTAAAGACAATGTTGTAGCTGATACATTGTCTAGAAGGTATGTTCCCTTGACTGCGCTTGAAACTAAACTGCTAGGATTCGAGCATATTAAGTCTTTATATGCTACTGATGCTGATTTTAAAGAAATTTATGTTTCCTGTGAGAAGTTTGGCAGTGGTAAATTTTATAGGACAGATGGGTTTCTCTTCTTTGAGAATAGATTGTGTGTGCCTAACTCTTCCTTGAGAAATTTGTTTGTCAAAGAAGCTCATGCAGGTGGTCTAATGGGTCATTTTGGCGTAGCTAAGACTCTGAATGTGATGAAAGAACATTTTTATTGGCCACACATGAAGAAAGACGTTGAGAAAGCTTGTGAAAGATGTGTTACTTGTAAACAAGCTAAGTCCACAGTTCAGCCACACGGTTTGTATAACCCTCTACCTATTCCTTTGCATCCATGGCATGACATTTCAATGGATTTTGTAGTAGGTTTGCCTAAAACTAAGACTGGAAGAGATTCTATCTTTTTGGTAGTAGATAGGTTTTCAAAAATGGCACACTTCATTCCTTGCCATAAAACTGATGATGCTACTAATATTGCTGGATTGTTCTTCAAAGAAATAGTTAGACTGCATGGCATGCCTAGAACTATAGTTTCTGATAGAGACCCTAAGTTTCTTAGTTTCTTTTGGAAAACTCTTTGGTCTAAGTTAGGAACTAAGCTGTGTTTCTCTACTACATGTCATCCACAATCTGATGGTCAAACAGAAGTTGTTAATAGAACCTTGTCAACTTTGTTGCGTGCATTGATTAAAAAGAACCTAAAAACTTGGGAAGAATGTTTGCCTCATGTAGAATTCGCCTATAACTATGCCAAGCATTCTGCATCTAAGTTTTCTCCTTTTGAAATTGTTTATAGGTTCAATCCTATATCACCTTTGGATCTAATGCCTTTACCTGTGAGTGAAAGAGTTAGCTTAGATGGAAAAAAGAAAGCAGAACTTGTGAAACAGATACATGAAAAGGCAAGGAGCAACATTGAGAGCAAGACCAAACAATATGCCAAGCATGCTAACAAAGGCCGAAAGGATATAAGTTTTGAAGAAGGAGACTTAGTTTGGCTTCACTTAAGAAAGGAGAGATTTCCCAATGAAAGAAAGTCCAAACTCATGCCCAGAATCGATGGACCTTTCAAGATCATCAAGAAAATCAACAACAATGCCTATCAACTGGATCTCCAAGGTAAGTATAGTGTGAGCTCTAGTTTTAATATTACTGACTTAATTCCTTTTTATGCAGAAGAAACAGATTTGAGGTCAAATCCTTCTCAAGTGGGAGAGGATGATATGATACTAGTCGATTCAAGAGATGGAGGAGGCTTGGCCGAGCTCGACGTGCAAGCTCGACCAGCATGTCGAGTCCGTGCTGCATATGACGAACTCGATTTGCATGCTGCACCAAACAAACAGAGCCCGAGCGCTGAAGAGGACGAACTCGATTTGCAAGCTGCACCAAACAAACAGAGTCTGAACAAGAGGAATGGGAATGGCGACAGAGTTGTAGCTGAGGAAGCTGGAGAAGAAGATCTACATGTTCCTCTTGGTCCAATGACTCGATCCAAGGCAAAGAAGTTCAAGCAAGCTTTCAGCAACCTTCTACACTCTATTCCAAGCCAAATTGAGTTTGCTTATCCAACCACATTGGTTGTGATTCAAGCCACTTAAGTCTTCATCAAGGGAGGTATTATGGTTTGTACTCTTTTTCCCTTGGTTTGGTTTTGTCCCATTGGGTTTTCCAAACAAGGTTTTTAATGAGGCAAGTCCATAATACTTTATCTAAGCCCCTTGATGAATCCATGCCCAATCTTACAAGCAAACCCACGTCCATGAAGCTGAGGAGCCAATTTTCCAATATTCAAACTTAGTTTAATTTTGTGTAAGACTTGTCTCTTCACCTTCTTTGCTGTATAATTTCGTGTTGTCACTTTGTTTTAGATTTATCAAACTTCTTTATGCAAAAACTCTCTCTGAAATTTGATCAAACTCTTGTTTATGGTATTTTCGGATTCATTCCTTGCCTGAAACAAGTTATTGAAAGTCTGAGGGCAATTCGCATCCCTTGGAAGTTTCTATCAATTCACTTTCATCCATAATCTTTATCACAAGTGGCAGATTCATTCATTCCAACCAATCTTCATCTTAGAGACTCCATCATCGAGACCTATTCCATCCGCAGCATCTCCTCTTGCCTTCAGCCCCACGGATCTTCCATTGAAACAAGCCACATGCCATGAAGTACATCAAAGGGACATGATTCTATCACCTAGAATCCTATCAAGATCTCGTCAAGCTCTTCCCTGCTTGTATTCGCAGAAGGTAAAAAGGAATTTAAAGACTTGGAAACCGTAGATGAGATACTGTAATGGATGTTTTGTTCTAACATTTGTCTGTTTGAAATTGGTTTTAGGTTCTCTAGGGTTTTGACCAGGAAGCCAATGGCTCTGATTAAGAAGCTGCGTAAGGCGGTAAGCATTTCATTTTGCTATAAACTCTTTGTCCTTTCTTACTCGTGTAGTCAAAGTGTCTTTGACTGTTGGATGGTTGAATGATTCGTGATGATAGTTCTAGTTCTAAATTAGTTAAAAGAATCTCATTTGTAAACATTTTCGATGGGACACTTGGATTGTTCATATGATTGTTGGATACTTTGTCTGTCTAAGTTGAAGCATGGTTTACATTTCAGATCCTAGTTACTGTAGTTTAACGATCTGTCGTGTTTCTTTCTATCGTTTGTTGTAACCTTTTGCTTGTTACTCCGATTGAGTTGTTTGTCAAGCGACTATTTTCCTGTGAAGTAAGAGTAGTTAGATGTAATACTGGCACATTATTGTGACTTTGCGACTTTGACATGCTGAAGATATCTATATTGTGTATTGCTAATTGCTTAGTCTCTTTACTTTTGATTGTTACATTCTGAAGATATCTATCTTGTGTAGATGCTAATTGCTTGAAATTTATTTATTCAAACAGAGAGTCGGAATCCGGAATTGGTTAATGGGATTGGAATCTAATGTATGTGAAGATGATTGACCATATGGTTGGTACGCATAACATTGATATTGATGCTCAAATGCTAAAGAGAGTGAAGGTAATTTTCTTTATTTAGAGTGTTTTGCTTCTCTCAATGGCCTCTAGTATAAAAAATGGAAACTGTGACATTAGTTTTATCGTCTAACAATGCTTCTACACGACACCCATTTTTTTATGCATTACCTGTTTTATGAAACACATTTTCTTTATACATACACGTAATGTTGTTGTTGCATTTTAACATTACATTGGGACACCCATTTTCACATTATCCCTTTACAAAACAGATTTTCATTGGTTTTAAGGATTTAATTTCAATGGCCTCTTAATATTCCTCCTACTAAATGGATTAATCACGTTTTTGAATACTCTAATTAATACTTGGAGGGAAAAAATTAACCAATTCAGATGGAGGCAAATATTGAAATTCAAAACTTTTTACTCATGCAATATATTACTCCATGGCTACATTTGATTAAAACAAGAACATTTTCCGTTCATCTTCCATGGCTACATTTGATCTAAACCTTTCATCTACTAACTCTGAAATATTAGAGTTAGATGTTCATACCCTGTATGAAGAAACCCAATATCCTTTCGTTGGAGACACATGAACAAATGAAGACCATGATACCGAAGACCCCTTTGTTGGAGAAGAAGGTATTTATGCACTTCAACTCGATGTGTTGTTTATTTAAACAAGCCAAGGTTATTATGTGGTTAATGTTTTCAGTGGTTACGCTTGCGATTGACATTTTAATACAGTTGTTGATCTGTGGTTCCTCAATGTCAATGTATAGCAGGTCAAAACGAGAATGGAGGTAGTCAAAATCAATTCAATGGAGATCAAGGTATGTATCTTTAACCTGGAACATAGACTTAGTATTTTGCAAACTTAGCAATTGGTATAGCGTTGTGTTCTGATGATGCATATGTCTACTTATTAAATTAAAATGATTTGGAATATGACCTAATGCAAATGGTAGCTCTACAAGTAAGAAGGACTACACTAATCGTCATAGATGGGAAGTATATAATGCTTTGCTTGAAAGGAGTGTTAGAGAGAAATTAGGTCGACCGGCTGTTAAAGAAGTAGCGAATTTGCATTCCATGCATATTAGAATTGTTCAGCTGATTTGGAAACAAGCAAAGGAGACTCCAGCTGGTGCATTGGTTGATGTTTCTCAAAAAAGGAAGAGCAGATGTGGTCGCAAGAGGATTCAGATAGACCTCCAACGTGTTTTGGACACTCCTCTACATCGAATGACAACTTTGAGGATGCTAGCTGAAGCTCTAGGAGTTAGTCACTCAACTCTATATAAGAATGTGAAAGAAGGTTTGATGAGGCGGCATTCTAATGCTCTCAAACCACATCTGAAAGAAGAGAACAAGGTGGCAAGGCTAAGGTTTTGCATGAATATGTTGGACCCTGTAAGCTTGAGTCATGAACCACAGTTTATTGATATGTACAACATTGTACATATTGATGAAAAGTGGTTCTATATGACCAAGAGAACCGAGAACTACTACCTTCTACCTGAAGAAGATGATCCTATGAGGACATGTCAAAGCAAGAATTTTATTGGAAAAGTCATGGTGCTAGTTGCAATGGCTAGGCCAAGGTTCAATGCTGAAGGAGTTGAAACTTTCTCTGGAAAGATAGGTGTGTTTCCTTTTGTCAAACTTCAGCCTGCACAAAGGAGGAGTAGAAATAGAGAAGCTGGAACAATGGAGATCAAACCAGTTACTTCAGTCAAGAGAGGATGTTAGAAAAATGTTGCTTGAAGATGTTATACCTAAGATTCGTGAGAAGTGGCCTCTTGAAGATGAAGGAAAAATAATCTTCATTCAACAGGATAACGCAAGAACTCATGTGGCTCCAACTGATATAGATTTTCAAGAACAGGCTTCACAGAACGGATTTGATATCAGACTGATGTGTCAACCGCCTAATTCACCGGATTGAATGTTCTGGACCTTGGTTTTTTTAGTGCAATACAAGCACTACAACATAAGGCTTGTCCTAAGAACATTGAGCAGCTTATAGATGCAGTCAATACAGCTTTTGAAGAGTATCCAGGTAGGAAGATAAACCACATCTTCTTAAGTCTGCAACTCTGCATGCAAGAGACAATGAGGATTGGAGGATCTAATAATTACAAGATCCCACACATAAAGAAAGAAGCCTTGGAACGAGAGGGTCTGCTTCTGAGACAAATCAAATGTGATCCTTCCATTGTAAACAATGTGTTAAATCAATTAAGAGATTAAGGTTAGCTATCGGTTTGATTACTTTTACAATTGTGTTGATAATGTTTTTCAATCATGTGTGTTTGATTTTTTTCTGTCTCAAGTACGTGGATCAGTTCACGAGGTGTCTCCATGTTGAGTACAAGAAGAGTGGGATTGATGTTCAATGCCAGGTGAGCTTTCCTGGTTCATTGCTTGCTTCGTTTTGTGGTACTCTAGATGGATCATAGGTTAAGGTAGGATCATACGTTAAGGTATCTGTTGAAGTGTGTTCTCTGTAGTTAGTGTTATATGGAATGTAATCGAATTGATTTGAACTTAGAAGCAGGAGAACAAGTACATGCAATCGAGTAGACTGAACTTTTAGATTTAATAAAAGCAGAAGGGATATCCATGATTACAATTTTATTGATGATCCAAAATAGAAAAAAAAAACAGTAGAACTAGAAACGAGTACTAGTCCGAGACAGATTTTGTAGAAGCTACTCCAAGTAATGGACAATAAACTTTAAGAATCTTCAATATGGGATCCTCAATCTCCTTATCATGATGTGGTTCTTCTTCTTCATTGCTTGGTATGTTAAGATCGAAATCATGAACAAATTTGGGATTGACTTCAGGTTCAATTTCGATTTTCTTGCTCACTTGAAGGTCATCTTCGTTGGAGAGTTTGTTGAGGTCGAAAGCATGCACCACTTTGATGTTGCAATTTTTGATTTTCACATCATTATTTGTTTCATCTTCTTCTACTTTAAGGGTTTTTTCTGTATAATTTTCCATTTTTTGCTTTGAACAATAGAGTGACAATATTTATGCATTCATTTTGTTTGACTGTGTTGACCAATTAATAACTTCAAGGACGAGTAATTTAGACTGAGTATTTGTGAATTACTTAAGGCTAATTTCGGAATTCTTATGCAAAAGTTGCATTGATATGTGAAAACGACAGGTAATTAACAACAAAAAAAGGCTAAAACAACAACTATATGAAACCAGAAGGAGTATCATTTAGGAGGTTTTCATAATATAATTTGCACGAAATCATAGTTTTTACCTCTTTTGCATTATAAGAGGATGACCACTTACAAAATGTTCCTTGTACGATAAGGAGTATTTTATGTGAATACAAGAATATGTATTAGGAAAATGATAAATTTTTGTTTTATTGATTTAAATTTGTTTTTTTATTGTTAAAGATGTTTTGGAATCCTTAGAAATTTTAATATATCGTTTTCATAGTTGTTGAATATAAATACAAATATAGATATGTTGTTAGTTGTACCTACTTGAACCTAATAGTATAAATTTGACAAATACAAATACATATATGTTATTAGTTATACCTAGTTGAACATGTTAGTACAAATCCGACAAATACAAATACAAATACAAAAACAAATACAAACACACAAATTAAGTTTGCTCATCAGGACTTTCTTACTGCAACCACCTCTCCAAGTTTATGTCAGACAACAAACTTGTTCCATCTCTTTATCTAATGACGTTAGATAAACATAAGCGTTCTTGTCATCTACAGTATATCTCCTCCAAAGAGAAGGTGGCTTTAAGCCGCCGTGTTGACAGGCATTGACGTTTGATTGGTCGTGGTCAGATTGAGGCTGGAACCACCATTCCCGTCCCTCCTCCTCCTAATCTCTGATTAGTTGCTTCAGAATATCAATAGTATGCATCTCTGAATAAGTCACAAGGGAATAACTGATAGTCTCTGTTTATTTGCATCATAATATCAATAATTTGCATCCAGTTTTGCTAGATAAGTCTTAGGGAGATAACTAGATTTCCAGGCGTTTGTGCCATTACTTTGAATTCCTGATAAATTGCATCATATTTTATGTTTTTAGATCGTATTGTTGGTAAAAGTTTGTGGTTATTGAATATTGATCGAATTGTGTTTGTACGATATGCTCTGTATTCTTTGTCTCATGCGTTATTTTGACATTTGACATGGGATGCATATTTTAATTGGGTTTACGTTCTTTAGTTTTTAAAATTAGCGATCTTATTTAGTCAAATAAAATTATTTAGGAATCTCACTTAGCCAAATAAATCTGTATATATTAATTCGGAAGTATATTTTTAAATTTAACCTTAGAATGGGTAAGAAATTACATCAAAATGCATTAGAATTAGTTTAAAATATTAAACATCATTAAGGGTATTAATGTCAACTTAATCTCCAGATCCATAAGAAGACACGCGGATCACTCTGACCCGAGTGTTTCGACCCGTTTTTGAGAGATCAATCTTGGCCGTTCATATTATATCTTAAGGTCTTGGTTTAGGTCTCATTTATACGTCAATATCTTCTAGAATTTAGGAACTTCTAATCTTCATAACATTTATAGTATATGCATCATCGTGTACAGTTAGAAGAACCTCACAGCTCACAACCCCAATTCACGAGATCTGCCAAGTTTTGCCATATTCGAGCAAAATTTGATGATTATGAAATGATTTTTTCGTCATTTTGATATAAACAAAGAGGAAAATAAGAAAAATTGTAGAGAATCGTAAAAAAAGAAAGATGCGGCGCGGGCCCGGCCCAAAAAAATATATGGCCCTAGAGCAAATTTTTTTTTCTTTTTAAATTTAAAAAAAGAAAATTTTGGATCCCTTTTTAAATATTTTTGGATCTTTTTTAGTTACAAAATTTGGTAAAATTGTCTTGGGCCGGACCGGCGCCTAGGGTTTTCAGATATTCTAATTTTCTGTGAGGAAGACGAGGATAATATCGTCTTTTTCACTATCATTAACGGAAATAAGAGAAAAAAATAATGTAACGAGCGGTTCGATCTTTAGCGCTAAACAATGTAAATTAATTTATCTTTATTACGATACATGCTATATATACCAGATGTTTTAATTGAGTAATTAAATATCCAAATGTTTTAATTGGGTTACATAATCTAATCCTGATTGTTAATTCAATCATAATATATCTTGCGAAAATTTTACACAGTTAGAATTTTTAAATTTTAGTTATGGAAAACAAATATATGAGAAATTAATTTTGTTCCGTTTATATAGTAGAATATCTATTCTTTCGCATTTAATTTTGTTCCGTTTATATATATGATTATTATGAACATACACCTTAATCCGTGTTTTAATCTTCAATCATGACCGTCGATCATACATAATTAATTCGAAAGTCTTAATATGGAAAATAGAAATATTAAAAAAATTATCTATCCAAATCGAATAAAATCATGCGATTCCGTACTTTTTGTTTCAATGCACATCCTACAATTAACATTATTATCGACAATTAAATCACACCTAATATATTTTAGAGTAAATAAAATGTGGATTTGGAAGAATTTCAATCAAATATAATGGAATATTCCAAACAAATAAAAATATATTTTTTTCCACAATCCATGTTTTACAATTATAAAGATTGTGATCAATTACAATTATATAAGTTGTCTAATATAATTGCGGAAGCTTATGAACAACATATTTTAACAGATTTTAGTTATCAAAATGACAAGAGAGCTTCATTCAAACCACTTCTGAATATGTTCTTCATCTCTCATATGATCTTGAGACTACTCAGTTGTAGCCTAAAAATACAGTTATTTTGCCCACTATGACTTGATTAATGTGTCAGACCAGAACACAAACAGTCAGACCATGCTTGTACTAGTTATTGCTCTTACACAACAAATCTTTTGAAGTTCACAGGTATACTGTTGTCAAATGATTTACTATGCATTTATTTCAATGGCAAGTCATAGGAATTTAAGGGAGATGTTCAAGTTAGATGCTGCAGACTACATGATGTCTATTTGTGGCGATGATGGCCTGAGGGAAATTTCGGCCCCTGGGAAAAGTGGCAGTATCTTCTACCTTTCTCACAACGACAGATTTGTGATAAAGACATTAAAAAGATCTGAGTTGAAGGTTTGATATGACTAAACCAAGCTCAAGCTGTTATCTTTACTTGCTTGTCGTTATGAATTATAGTGGTTTGGGGATTTTTGGTTAGTGAGCTGATTCTTGCTCCTGTTGTTTTTTCTTGTTGCATTTTTAGGATGCATGTGACCTACTGATAGTCTAACCTGTCTTTCCTTGTATGCATTTTTCTTAGTATATCACATAATCTTTAATTTATAAGGTAGTCACATCTCAGTGGTGTATATATGTATGACTGAGAGCATCTCCTTTTCTTATAGGTTCTACTAAGGATGTTGCCTAGGTACTATGAACATGTAGCTTATGAATTTCATATGGACAAAGCTTTTGCGAGAGGCTCTCTTCAAGCGAGTTCTCTACTCATTTTTTTTTTTTAATATTCGTTTCGTCAGTGATACATGTCAGCTGAATGATATTTTAGTCATCTTTGCTACAGCTGAATGATATTTTCCAGATAAGTCTGCTTGCTGCAACCACTAACTGTTTCTGGAAACATCCCATGATCACATTTTCACCCGTCACAGTTTTATAGCAACTCTTGTTGTCTGTTTAATCTGTGAGGGATGTCGTGTTGAAATTCATGTTTTTATTTCTTATGGAAATCTTATCTATGTAGGAATTGTATATCTTTTTCAAGAGAGTAAGTTCTCATTGTTGCTTGAAGATATCAAATCCATTTTTGTATGACCTCGTGATTGATAGCCTAGTGAACTAACTAGTATTTAGCGAACTGAAGTACTTAATAATTTCTGTATTTTTTCGCATTTGTGTTTGTCTAAATGTGTGGAACCTCTTTGTTTCCCACATGGCAGGCAAATAATTTTAGACTGTTCGTTCTTGGAATCTCTGCAAATCCTTGATTACAGTCTTCTGTTGGGATTACATTTTAGAGCTCCCGATCCACTTACTGATATCCTGGAGCCTCCAAATGAAATGTCAGATCAAGAAAGTGATAGTGTTGCTTCTGTTGACGGTAGGCCTCAATTCTTTAAGAGACTATATATATATTTTCAGTTTAGAGAGAATAAGTCATTCACTCGCTTAGATATATCAGGTGATCAGTTTCTTACTACACGGTATATGGTATAATTCTAGAGCTCACATATGGAGTCTATGTAAACTAGACTTAAATGTCATGGATGTGTGTCTCTTACTGTTTTGTTTTGTGTTTCATCAGTCAGTTTGCCTCGTGAACCCTCGATTCCTCCAAAAGGGTTATTAATGGTTACTCACGAACCCAATTCTGTTAATACCGCCCCGGGTCCTCACATCAGAGGTAGCACACTACGAGCATTCTCTGTTGGCGAGCAAGAAGTTGATCTTATTCTACCTGGAACTGCAAGGTTAGTCACTTCCTGCCAAAACCTAACTTCACTCCACAAGATCACAGTCCAATAACCTTATTTCCAGTTCATGACATTGTCCCCAACCATACCTTTTGGAATCATATGCAGGCTCCGGGTACAGTTAGGAGTGAACATGCCGGCTCAAGCCCACCACAAACTCCGTCAAGACAAGGAGGAGTCAGGAACAGTCGAGCTCTTTGAAGTATACGATGTGGTTGTGTACATGGGCATCATTGACATCCTCCAAGAGTACAACATGAAGAAAAAAGTGGAACATACGTGCAAATCTATGAAATATGATCCGATGACGATTTCAGCCATCGAGCCTACACTTTACTCTAAACGATTCATCGATTTCCTCCTTAAGGTATTCCCAGAAAAAGCATAGAGAGATCAACGGATCATTAATCTCCTCTTTAGATCAAATGATTCATGATTTGACTCCGTCGATATTCTTTACTGTTCATAAGCTATAAAAAGACTCTGCGAGATTTGGCTCGTAATCATCTTTCGTCCTTATGTACACAAACATCTAGGATCTTATATACTTCAAAAAGTATTCGTATATTATTATTATTGAGTAGATTTGTGCCACTCTCAATGTGCCTAACAATTTAGCTATTGTGTTAGGTTGGGTTGAGGATACATATATACTAATCTTTTCGAAATAAGTGAACTTCGCCAAAAAAAGAGTAAATTGATACGTTTACAATAATGGATAGTATTGAAAAATTAAAATTACATGATACGTTTTGTTGTTGCAAAATCATGTTTATGCAATTCAAAACTCTGGTGCAAATTCTCTATGAATTTTGTTTTTGTATTTCAACCTAATTTAAAAACTGGAAATTAATAAAAAGTTTCTTTTATAGATTTAGGTTTAGTGTGGTAGCTTTATTTCTGAACCAAAAAAACTGAAAAACAAAAAAAAAAATCCAAACAAATGCATCACTAGATTAAATGATAAAATAAGTTGATCAAAACAAAGAATCAATATCAGTAAAAAAATCATCAAAGTAAAGAATATCCTCCTCGTTCTCTAACAAACTTGCAGAAGTTTCACCTTCAAAGTTGGGAATTTGATTCGTCTTTGTCTCTTCGTTGCGAATCTGAAGAACTTCCTCCTCCTGATGAAGAATCTCTAAACCTCCATCTCTTTGAGTGCTTTCCACGGCATCATTTAATCGGAGCCTTACATTGTTCAACATCCTCGAAACCGCATCGACCGCCTCTTTTAACTCCTCAACGTTCTCCGATACGTCAAAACTTTTATCTTCCCACCAAAACCCTAATTCTGAGCTGTTGTCTTGGTTCGCCGGAAGAGGCTGATCATAAAGCAGAGAGGAGACAACGCGATCGACAGAGGAATGACCGAAAGAGTAGAAAGAAGCGTGAGAATTGGAAGACATAGGAGTCGCTAAGATTGCGATTTGAGTAGCCGGAGAGAGGAGACAGAGCTTTGAAGCTTTGCGGAAGAGACCGTCCCTGCGTTTTGTGAAAGCAACCGTTTTTGCGACTTTTCTTTCGATTTCCTTAATCTCTATCTTTATTTTTTTGCCTCCCATATTGAAACACTTGCAAGAAAGAAAGCCAATTACACAGACAGACAGACAGAGATTGTTTGCAAGCTTCCTCTCTTTATACTTTTTTTTATTCTTCTTGTGTGTTCCATTATTGATCTTATTCCATATTCAGAAAATTTCTATAATCAGATGTTTATTAATATTACCTTTCTTTAACTATTTTACTAAATATATATACACAAAGCTAGAGAACTCTTTTCCATTTGTCTTTTCCTTTTTTGTGTTGTTCTCAGTGAACTAATTTATTTACTTTTCCGTGGAGAAAAAAAAAAGTAAAAAACAAATCTAATTTTATTTGGTATAGTTTTGGAGCAAAGATATATTTTTATAGTAAACCTAAACTGGGGGACTGACTAATATCCAAAACCTCTTGGATTCTTTGATTCTCCCATCAGCCAAAACCCTAACCCTAGAGACAATTTCTTGCGTGAAGTGTCCAAGATGGATATTTTGCCAGCGCAGTCTTTGCAGAGTTCGCGGTGGAGACATTTTAGGGATCATCAATTGCGAGAAGATAACCTGATTGAAATTAGGGTTCAAATCAATTATAAACTACATTTTTGTTAAAGCTTAGTTAGTTGATCATTAGTTGTTAATGTGTGATCTTCTTTTGATGAGTACATTGTTATGCCTACCATTCAAGAATAAAAAGAAATTGAATTTTGATCCGTTAATACAACTGTTGATGTAACTGATAACATAAATAAAATTATACACTAGAGAGACTAAGAAAACCCAAGAAACTAAGATTACAAATTCCAGTTTGTGTTCCAACAAGAAGCTAATAATCACAAGTTCATAAGCAATCTTGAGGAAACAGAGTATTTTTATATCAACAGAGATCACAAAATAAACCTTCACTATGTCATACAAGCATGCTTCTGTGTTTGATGCATCTCTAACTGAATCCTGATCCATATAACTAACTTTCAGAACACATGAATAGGAAATTTAGAGCCAGAGGGTCGAATACAAACAAGTTGAACTATAGCACTATCTTCCTTAAGCGAAGCCTGTGAGAGAGCACCATGATGCAGTTTCACTTGCACTCTTTAAGACTGTCATCAAGTACTTGAGTCACATTTTAGAACAGAAAAACTTAGTTTTCGAGATGCTTCCATATTGTTATAAAGTTTTTTGAATCACAATACCTTTTCCTATCTTCCTCTACTCCTTTAAGTTTTTCTTCTGCATTCCTACATTCAGCAGACCCAACTGTTGTGGTGGGAGATCTTTTGTGAGGAGATGGAGAATAACTCCTACTCCTGCTCCTCTGTCTTTTGTAACGTCTTGGAATTGGGGAATGTCGCCTAGGAGTAAGGGCTCGATCCCTATGGCGCCTAGGAGATAAAGAACGACTTTTTCGTCTGCAAATACCCCATACAAACCAGTAAGCAAAAGCTTGAAGCATAGGAACCACAACGCAGATGAAGATAAGGCAACAGGTAGCCCACCAGCTCACATATTGAAAACAAAAGTAAGTGCAGTTATCTCATACACTGTTAAGGATAATCAGCTCCAACTTTTACCACATGAAGAAGCAAACGTGACAGGCGATCAATGAAAGAACGCCCGTTGGCAACCTATCACCTGCTCACTTCCCTTCCCACACAATGGGAAGAAATTGAGCTCTCACCCTATTCCTAACTTTTCAACTATGTTTCAATACTTTTATTATTCTATACTATTTAAGACAATGTGGTGGATTCATGCACGTCCTTGCTAACAAGCTTCGTTTGAAGATAAATTTCATAATAATTGGTCAAAACACTTATACAAAACTGTTGAAATCATGATTCCTAGATTAAAACCTGCAAAAAGAGAAGCTTCATGAGAAGGAAAAGATGAAGAAGATGTCGTGATCAAACAAGGTCAACGACAAAGAAGAGAAGAAGTTGGCTTTGTGCTGAGAAGTGTAATGGGCTGCAGATGAATTAAGGCCCAAGTGAAGAAATGTTTGTGTAGTTAGATTATAATTAAGTGTTAGAGTCAAAGTTGTCGTGAAAGAGTTGTTAAAGTCCCAATGAGTAGTGTGGCTACACACAAGTACTGAGGCTTGTGTAAGAGTATCTAGAACCTAGAAGTATGGTCTAGTGTAAGAGTGATGATTAGGTCTAAGTGCAAGTGTGTACTAAGTAGTGAAACTCCTATAAGTATGAGTGTGTCTTGTACGAAAAAGATGGAAGTAATACAATGTAGACAATTAAAAGACAAAAACGTGTTCTTGTGTTTCTCTCTAAACAAGAACAAAAACAGAGTGCAACAAGAGAGAGACATAAAGAAAGAGTGAACTAACCTCAATGAGGTTAGATGTGAGAATGTCAACAAAAACTACTAACAGGAACAACATATGATTAAAAAAAACAGTAAATACTGTTTTCGACGTCGTGAAGGTGACCGAGATTTTGACCTCGACCTTGACAATTCCAGAGGCATCTCTTATCTTGGAAAACAAAACCTAGGATTAGATTAATCTCTCAAATTTGCATAGCTCTCTGTTAAGAGTAACAAACGGAATCACTCAACATAAATCAACAGAAACCTAGCAAGGATCTGAATCTGATTATCGGAAAATGTAAACCATAAGTAA
Organism: Turritis glabra; assembly: GCA_900406565.1. NCBI lineage: Eukaryota > Viridiplantae > Streptophyta > Magnoliopsida > Brassicales > Brassicaceae > Turritis > Turritis glabra. The sequence goes on from OVBN01000185.1 coordinate 191,515, forward strand.
GAATTAATATAGCGTTTCGTCTACTCTCTCATCGATGTTTAATTCCGATGTAAGCTAAACCCTAACCCCTAACGAATAAAATTCTCGCCGCAAATCCAAATCGCGACCAATCATCAACTTTCCCATCTGAGTAGAACAATATGGCTTACCAGAGAATCGACACCACTTCTTCTGGCTCGCGGTGAGCCAAGATTCGGCGGTCGATAAGTCTCCTTTTCTGCAATAGTTCTTAATTTGTTCACAAAAGGTTTTTTCGCTCGAAACATGAAAAAGCTTGTGTTTTAATTAGAAGATTTTTTTTTTTTTTGGTAGAAATCATCTATTATTGACACATCAACACCTTAAAACATCATTTTACTTATTTTGGTAAATAAAACATCTAAACCTTAAATACGTTTACAAAAAAAGAATAAAAGATGATGATACATAAACTCGGCCGTTCAAAGTTCTCTTCATTCCTTATCTTGGTCACGTTCTTTTTTTAAATGTTTTTTTGTCATTTTCTTTTCATTTCTATTGTTTTTTTTTATAGTCACCAATAGGAGCCCTCATCTTCTAAAAATTAATTGATGTATTTGAAAAGCCTTTAGCGATTAAATTCAAGTGAGAATGTGTGCAAACCATACGATGGGAGACGACTCATGGTATTTGGTTCTCCGTCTTGCTTGCCAAACTTGATTCGGTCTTACACTAATGTATGCCGACGTGCTTTTGATTCGTCTACCAGAATCATCCGCGCCAATTGTTGAAGAACATTCAAAACGACTTCACAAATGAATATCTTTTCAAGTTGTCAAAATTTGTAAGGCTAAACAACATGCATATAGTTGCAAGTAGAAGATGAACAATATCTATAAGAACACTTAAAACGCCAAAAATAAAGGAAACGCACTTCATGGGACGAAAACTGTATCACATATGGGTGCCTAGCCGGTAAACAAATTTAGTGATAGCAAAGCCTAAGATGCTCTGCATAACAATGAATTAATGCATGCCTAGTTCGACAATGTTAGCATGAGAGAGAGACTGCAAATGCACATAGATATAGTGAGAAATATAAAAAAAATCAATTTTAATAAAATAGATGTCATTTTTTTTTTCTTTTTTTTTAAAAAGCATATAGCTTTTGTTCTTTTTTTCTAAATTAAATTTACAACAAAAATATCTTGAAATTTCTAAAAAAAGATTGGTTTGTATAAAATAATCGATATACATAAAAAGATAATTATAGATGGGAAAAGATAGAGAAAAGCAAAAAAAATAAAAGTAAACAAGGTCGTGGAATACAAGTAATTAGATTAATAATAATTAAAGAAAAAAAGTAATAAGCTATTGAACTACATGAAAACATCGTTCACAAAATACAAAACAAGGAAACTATATAATTATTAGTGATTATAGGCCATATCATTTTGCGATTTTAAAAAAGTTATGGATTAAGGGTCAAAAGAGCGGTTTTAACAATGAGGAGTGGGGTCAGATTATAGGATTTTAATCAAGTATCTACTTAATTGTTTAAATATGCCATTGTATTAGTTTAATTATAAAAATTTACCTGGGTCAATTGATTCCATGTCTCTATGCTACGTGTGCCTCTTAGAAAAATTGTGACTACACTCAAGGCGGATTCAAGACTGTTGATGAACCAACATTAGTTAAGGGGTGAACAGACTCTGCACTAGAAGCATATGTGATACATTTTTTCTAGAAAAAACAAATTAACTCATTTGAACTCTTTATATACTAGTGTGTTTTTTAATAAAAACTATTATAAGTGATTTTACCCTATATTTTATTCAATCATGTTTCTTTACTTTTGATAACTCATTGATATCTTTATATATTAGTGTATTTATTTTCACTTTGTGCCATTAATGGAATATTGATTTTGTTGATTTTGGTTTCACTGCAATATGCGAATGTGTTCTATTTATGCTATTACTAATGTCCCGTAGTGCATGTTCTTTAGTTATACATTTTTATATTAGTATTGTATATTTATTTTCATTTTGTGTCATTAATGGAATATTGATTTTTTTTTGGTTTTCATGTAATATGCGAATATGTTTTTCTTATTCTATTACTATTGTCTCTAGCACGGGTTTTTTCAGACGTCGTTGTAGTAACGAGAGTAATATAATGCGTGGAATAGCCAGTAACACCAATGAAAATATCTGGCTTCAATCTCGGAAGTAAGACACTGATGCATGGAAAAACGTGTTCCGACGGTAAGAGACGTGAAAGAGAGAGAGAGTATCGCCATTGCAGTAGGATCGTTATGCAGATAATGGATCTAGGCCAAGTAAAATACATATGATGGATAACAGACTTTCGCATCTGCCGACTATTAACAGAACCAACCTAGAAGAAAAAGAAGAAGTAAAGGAAGAAGAGGTGACAAACAAAGTTTTGAATTTTTCGACTACTGACGCAATCCATAACCTAGAAGAAGTTAAAGAAGATGAAAAAACAAAACTTACCATATTTGTTTTTTTTGACATTATTGCATTCATCGATCACTTACCATTTGGAACATAAGATTGAAAAAGATTAATTCTCTGAATGGACAATGACAATTTGCAAAACTCATAAAAGAAGATAAAGAACAAACTACGAAGATATGCAAGTAAGGAACAATCTTGGTTCTTTCAATTGGCTTCAAGAAGAGAGAAGTAGAAAATGCAGTTCTGAAAAATAGAATCGTATTTACAAGCCACGATCTCAACATCCGCTCTCGAACACATCACATACGTATCATTCTTTTTAAACCCGATGTCACAATAACTCATTCATTATGTGATTTTTTCGTATTTTTAGGTATCCCACCAATATTTTTTTTCTGTTCTACCATCAAACCAATAAATTACCACATTCTACAACTGTCTATAATCCCAGAAATATATATATATTGATTACAAATTACAAGTACATAAACTATCTATAATTCATAATTCTTCGGCAATAATAACCCTTAGGATATGTTTATCAAAGGAATAATTATTTATGACAATGTTGTCCACCTGTAATAATCCTGTAACATGGGACCAATGCTTTGATTATCATCTCATGTCATGTTCGCCATCTTATCATCATCATCAAGATGGATGAACCTTATTCCCAGCTGCAGTCTTCCAAGCCGATCTCATCGACGCGGCGGCTGATCCCATGGCCGCCGCAATATGTCGTTTCGCTGTTATCGTCGCCGCTTTCTCCATTAAATTCCCCGTTCTCCGAGCAGTCTCCGCCTTCTCCTCAAGCTCTTTAAGCTCCGCCGCCTCCATCCTCTCCATCTCCTCCAACGTTCGCCGATACTCCTCCATTCCCCACTCCATATCCCTGAAAACCATAAAATCAGATCTTTCCAGATCTGTGAAAATTCTGAAAAAAGAAAAGGGGGAAAACTAACCGATCGAGTTCAAGTTCAGCTTCACGGAGAGATTCTTCAGCTTCTTCGAGTTCTTGTTGCTGTTCGGATTCGAGAGCTGCCCAAGCTTTGTAGGAATCGACTTCGAAGAGACGCATGAGGTCTTCGATTCTTGAAGGGTCGAATGTTTTGTCGACAAGAGCTTGATCGGAGAGGAGAGTGAAGTGGTGAATTAGAGCTTCCATGTTTTGGTGAATTTGATGGAGAAGAAGAAGAAGATGATAGGAGAGAATCGAATGATTCTTGTAATGTGGAATTGTTTTGCAACAAGTGGATGACAATAATGTAAGGTAGAGAGTAAAGTTTACCGTTGGGGATATTTGACGAATTGTCAAAAGTTGAAATGATTGGTGTGTGGTAAAAAGTAAAGTTGTAACCCAAAAACCTTTTTTATTCTATTCTAAGTTTCTAACCTATGGTTTCTACTTTCTATCTAACGAAAATGAAGACCGTTACTTTAGTTTTAGAAAAATGGAAACAAATTAGCATTATTATAAACCTTATACCAGACCTAAACATGGCCCAAAATTAAAAGAGATGAACTCTATAACGTGATAATTTTGGATCACATTGTTTGTTGCATGATATGAATCAGCCATCATAAATCAATTTAAGTTCTTTGTTTTTTTGAAGGCTCATTCAATTTTGTTTGTTGAAATTATGTCGAGAGTTACCAAGTGTAGAGCATCGAGTTTATACTACTTATAGAGATATATGATGCCTTGACACCATTGTTTACTATAAGTGTCGATTCAACGAGTAAATTGACGCATCTTTCAAAGAACTCAAATGGATTAAGTGTTAAGCTTTTGTCTACATTAACAAAAGAGGTAGCGGTTTCCGTTGAGGTTAGACGGATTATGTGACAGAATTAGAGCAAATATAGTTTGTAACATCCATTTTTTCTAATTTGTATATGTCACCGGGTATTATACTTTTGTTGGTGTGGTCATCTGTTCATTGTTGTTAGTTGGGATAGTCCCTTTTTTTTTTTTTTGGGATAGTCAACCAAAACAATTCTCACCGGAGCAGCCGGCTATCGTTTGAGGCTTTGGGCAGGTCTCGGTGTTGCCGTCCTAAGAGCCCAGTTAAACAAGAATGTAATATTTCGTAAGCTTTTTAAACAAGAAAGTAATTAGGTCATTTGCTTTAGGATTTTCGTTGGAATTTAATTCTACATATTGATTGTTTTTGGGTTTGACGAAAATAAAAACAAATCTTTCGCATTGAACAAGTTAAAGAATAAATCTTTATCAAAAATAAAAAAGTTTTAACTTGTTCGATGCGAAAGATTTGTTTTTTATTTTCGTCAAATCCAAAAGCAACAAATTTTTAAACAAGAAAATAAAAACTAACTCTCGTAGCTCAAAACTAACCTCAAACCAATCTTTTGGATTTTTTTTTTTGGTTCAAACCAATCTTTTGCATTTTCAAGTATCAAATAATTTCTATTTTATTTTGACCATTTTCTCATAAATCAATGTGATTTTAAAAGTTTAAAATAATTTATCGTAACAGATAATTATATAACTTAGTAAAAAAAATTTGAATTATTCTTGCAAGAATTTCTTCAATCAGTTAGCAAATAAAATCTACAAATATATATATATATATATATATATATATATATATATATATATATAAACAGAAACAAAGGATTACTCCACTTAAAAAAAAAAAAAAAAAACATTGACGGGCTTCCTTCTCTCCTTATTGTGTGTGAGGTTCCCAGTGTTCTCTTATGTTTTATTTATGTTGATCAGTAGTTGTTGAATATATGATCTTATGAATTATCTTTTAGGAAGTATGGCACAAATGTGTCACACATGTAGACGTAGCCTAGCCGCGATCCATTGCTTTGAAGAAGCGACTAACTTGTTGATTTCTTGTGACTGCATGCGACATCGTGGACGTGATGCAGCCATGCAGGACACAGACGTTACCAACTTTGCGAAATATGCTGGGTTAATCCAGGTTTACTCATGTGCTTTGACCACAAAATCGTACTCTGTCAATCCTGTTATTCACTCCATTACAATTGTGTTTCGCTTTATGGCCACCACTGTGAAATCGTCAATCTCGTTCCTCTACATCCCAATAACAATGATCATCATCAAGAGCATGAGCAAGGGAATGATAATGCGGATATGTATCATTAAGAGCATGGGAAAGAGAATGCGCATATGTATCATCAAGAGCATGAGCATGTGCCGCCTCATGTGGTTCATCACACACGATGCCATATCTCATTCAATCTTTGACCAAGTCAATCTCGGTTTACTCTGGTTATGATCTCATCAGTCTCTATATTGTATTTAAAAAAAAAAAAACCATAAAAATTTCAATATATGCAAAACTTGTTTAAGAAAAAAAAAATGGAACCTCGATATTTCATACAATAGAACTGAAAAGTCACCAACGAATACAAAAAGGCTATAAAGTTTACCGTTGGGGATATTTGACGAATTGTTAAGAGATGAAATGATGGTGAGTGGTAAAGTAATGTGGTAACTGGTAACCCCATAAACTATGGCCATCCTACAATTCCAAGTAAAATAATGCGAAGAAGAAAAGTTGCGTGGTTCCCAAATTGAAAGAAGTAATTGAAAACTATAGAATCAATAATTATTGAAATCTTTTGTTTCTTTCTCAACAAGCAAACTTGTTTTATAGAAAGCTGGTGATCTTCTAAGTCAACTTCATTGGCGTGCAAAGCAAGTAGTACTTACCAAGTACCAACTACTAACAAAGAATCTTTATATTATTATTTTTGGTTAAGGCAAATAGTCAAATTTGTTATATACTTACTCAGTACTCATCAAAATTTCTTCATTTTGTTTTGCAAACCCTTTAAAACCTTTTTTGATATTTCATTTAGTTCTTGTACTATGGAGGTTGCCAAATCCAGGAGAGATCAGAAGTATCAAAGAATTCAATGTCTAAAGATCCATGATCGCATAAGAATACGGGAAAGGGCCCAAAAGCTCATAGATGAGATTCAACAAGAGGTAATTTAATATTGGAGAAAAGAGGAAAAAGTCTTTAAAGATATTGAAAAATAGTTTATACATCATTCTAAGTCTAACAAAAATAAACTTTGTGTCTTGTGTATATTTTTAACAGCTTGATCCCGAAAACATCATCTCAAGACTAAGAAAGCCATTGCAATATGCATTAGGTTTCTACGGAAATTGGAAAACAACAGACTCTGATCAGTTGGCTCGTTTAAAGATCGAACTTGACAAGCTAACCTTTGCTCATGGCGCATATCCTGATAAGATGAATGTACATGTAAAGAATATACCGAAGACCTCTTCTTCTTCTTTTTTTTTTCCTTTCAATCTCAAAATGTTTAATAGAATCTGTTGATGCTAGCTAATATTTATCACAGAACCTAAATCATCGGATGCTGCACGGGGTGCATGACATGGATACTGAGAGATGTCTTCTCAAGATGTTTTATTCAAAAAAACATAAAGAATTGGGTTCTCTATTAAAGAAGCTTGAACAACAAGTACTACAACTTTTTAACCTTCTATTTAATTTGCTCAATTGATTTCCATTTTGATTTTTTTGTTCAAAACACTTACTTTGAGTTAACTTTCTCATAGGATAAGCTCGGAGATTTTAACCGGAATTCAGTATTGTCAAAAGAGGAGATACAAAAACAGATTCAGGTAAGTGTAGCATTTAACTGCAAAACTACTTCCGCTAATTCGGTTCGATTTGCTTTGGAGATTAGTTCAGTTTTAATTTCACAGCAAAATACCTTTACTTTAGTTTAAAGAAACATTATTCTCAAGTTTAATTCCTGTTATCCATAGTGAATAAATCATGTTGAATTGAAATGCACTACCATATTAGTTTTGTTTAGATGTTGAATGGATATATAGTTTTTCTCTAGCTTTTGGTTTTTAAAAATAAAAAACAATGTGTATTATCTATTCATATTTTAAACATATTCTTTATTTGTTAAAAGTAAAAGCATTATTAACATAATTTTCTTTATCATATTTAATAGAGAAACTCAAAGTTTATATATAATTTTAGTTTTCTTTTCTCCAAATCAAAAGTAAAACTAAAAAGCTCATACTAAAAATTCATTAAAAATCAATTTCTAAGTTATTTTGGTACTCCTCAACCTTGCCATCATAGGTTTCAAACAAACACAATGGAGTAAAATTTTAATGTAAGTAATGATAGGTTTTGGAAAAGAGACGTGAAGAAGATATAAAAGTGATTTTGGATAGAAGAAAAAAACTAGAGTTAATCAAGCGAGAGATAACAAGAGCAAGACCGTGCAGTCTAATGGTTTGGGGCATTTGCTCACATCCTAAAATTAATGAGTTCGATCCATTTCTTTGGGGGCTGTGTGGGTGTACATGTCAAAAACCGTTATCGAAGAAAAACAGAGAGACGACAATCGCAGCTATGAGGATGAAATCTTTAAGAGAGAAATTAGAGAGCATACAAGAACAAAGACAAATAATTTTTGTAACTTTGTTGTTCCAAATGGATGATTTGGAGAACCTAAAAGCTGAGCAAGATGGATGAATTCTAGTTTGTGAACTTATCAAAGTTCTAAATCTTCAGTGTATTTGAAACAAAAAATGTGAAATAATATTCTTCAAATAAGCCTTACACAGTTACACGTTAAGAGAGTATCCACTCAATTAGTTTTCTTCCTCGTATTCGTCCTCAAATTGATGTGATCATCACATATTTGGCTATCATATACGATGAAACTCCAAGATCTTTGTTGAACTTGAAACTTAAATTCTATAAATGCCAAATTGCCCTTGTTGCATCAACTTAAATCAGTAAAAACGTGGCTTACTTGACAATTTCGTAAGAAGATATGTGACATGAGGATGGTTTTGTCATCTGATATTATTTCCTTCCGTTTCTGTAATGAATAATAAAACGAGGGGTTTATTTGTAAAAACATTAATTCCCAGATTTTTCTGACTCTTCCCGAAGCAAATCAAACAGCTGAAAACGCCTCTGGATCTCACAAGATCCATTTCGAATCGAAGAAGAAAGCAAAAGACAGCAATTCGAGGGTTTACTTGTCTTGTCTTGTTGACTCGATTCGTAGACTTTTGGTCTGAAGCTTCTTCGTGTTTTGTCTTAACAATGGCGAGTTTTATCAACCTTGAGGATTCCCCAATGTTTCAAAAACAGGTACACTACTTTTTACCTCATTAGGGATATATTCAAGTTTTTTCCAATAAAGCTTTGGGATTTTTTGTTCACTGGTGGTTAATTTTAATTGATTGGATCAGGTTTTCTCTTTGGAAGGGACAACTGATGAGCTTAAAGATCGTTGTCAGAAGTTGTACAAAGGTGTTAAGAAGTTCATGTAAGAGTATCTCTACCTACTTTTTTGGTTGTTTCCGTTTTTGTCGTAATATCTTTATCTGCTATATATGCTTTGTCTTATTCATAAGTCATTCTCTTGAACTGTTTGACCATTGTAGGCTGAAAGTTTTAAACTTTTGTACCATTTAAGACTCAATGGAAAGGACGTTTTCACCTTCATTCTCTGTCTCCTTGTTGTATCTTTCTCTTCAATTGTCTTTTCCGATAGTTAATAGGAGTTGCATTATTTTCTGTTATAGGGGAGCTTTAGGAGAGGCATCTACTGGAGTCAGTGCCTTTGCAGATTCTCTGGAAGAGTTTGGTGCTGGACATGATGATCCCGTCAGTGTTTCAATTGGAGGTTGTTGTTTCACTTTCAATTGATTTGGCCACTCTTATTAGGTTTGATTACTTAGTTTAGGTGCTTGAACTATGATACCTTGCCCGCCGAGGTGATTGTGGGATCTTTGGTTAATATAAAAAACTATGATGCATTCCTTTAGCTCACCAGTTATAAAGGACTGATCTATGCAAGTAGTGGTGGTTTTGCGGTTTCTCCTTTTGAGCTTCTCATCCACTAATTTGCTGAAATTTTACAGCAAATCATTTTATTGACGCGTGGTTTTTAGTTAGGTGGACTTTGTTGGACTGGGTTACACTTGGAAATTGGAATAGACAGTGGTAGTGGGAAGGATATTGGAAAAAAAACCCACTTAGGTATGTTATAAATGTTGGATGAAAACTAGGAAGCATAGCTTTTTATAGCCGTTGGTTAAAGTTAATTGTAACACAGGTATGAATTAGATGGATTTTTGGTTATAGTGACAGGTTTACTGAAGTTACTTTCTATTGGCTAATAAGATTTCTCTGCTTGCCTTGAAGGATTATTTCATTACATTGCTCTCCTTGTCCCTTTGATTTCATATTGCTTTCTGGATAACTCATCTAATAACTCTAAGTTCATGAGTTCTAGATTCCCACTTTTTTTTTATTATATGATTGGCTAAACATGAAAAAATTCAAGAAATTCTAGATGTTCTTGTTTCTGATATATTTCGTTGTTATTCTTTTGGGTGGCACCAGGTCCAGTAATATCTAAGTTTATAAATACACTTCGAGAGCTCTCCTCTTATAAGGAGTTTCTTCTCTCACAGGTAAAGCTCATCATATCTTGTGACTACACATAAATATCAGTCAAGACTGAACAATGTCTCATTATTGGAAGCTATATATTTTTCTGGTCGCTAAAAACTTTTTAGGGCATACTAGTCTTGTTTATTCGTACTTTCCTTTATACAAATGTTTTGTTGAGAAATCTAAAGTGTAGTGAGTTTGAAAACCAAAATTTGAATATTTGCTTGAAAGCTGCTTCCCTTCCCTGCATCATTTGTATAAATGTTGTGTTTTTGTAGGTAGAGCACGTATTACTTGAGAGGCTGACAAATTTTATGACTGTTGATCTTCAAGAAGCAAAGGTAACCTTTTTTACCCTGCAAATTTTGATTGTTTTCTACTTTTTTTTGTACTGTGAAGTGTAAAATGTGATCGTCAAAGATCATAGACTCCAGATTGATCATCAAACAAAAGATTAGGTTGTTCTTTTCTGAATCCCACCTGTTGACAAGTTCTAGTAAACCCCTTGCCATTAGTTAGGTCGGGTTTAAAAACGAATTGTCATTCTCTTATTTCTATTTTTTCCTTTTCTTGAGTGAATTATTTTAGAAGAAAAGTACATTCTTTCCTGCATTGTTCTATGAAATATGTTATCAAAAACTAAAGCTATCATTTGCCAATAATCGACTTTACTGTTTTCTACCTTTTCAGGAGTCTCGGCGTCGTTTCGATAAAGCTGTCCATTCTTATGATCAGGTACTGATTGTAGTCTAGTGCTTCACTTACTTGTTGTACATGTATATATACACCTTATCTGTCTCTTGATAAAATATGTTATTGGTGTCACTACAGTTAGAACTTAGTTTTTTTTTGTTTTCACACTAATATCGAAATGGCTGGTGCCTGGTCATTCGAAAAGAGACTAGATGGAAGTTTATTTGTTTATGTGAAACAAGTTTGCAGAAAAAAACGGTGTAAGTTTTCTTTTTATCTTCTGCATAGTACAAAAGAGTTTTCAAACATGGGAGACTGACAAGCATCGTAGTTGATGCTTAATCTGTTTAAGATATAATGTTGTGCATGGAATTCTTGATCTAAAGCTATGCAATGAATTTTCTTTTTCATTTGAAGGCACGCGAAAAGTTTGTGTCGCTAAAGAAGAATACCAGAGGAGACATTGTTGCTGAGTTGGAGGAGGTATTGGCAATGTTTTCATATATATAATATTCAAGAAAAAAACTCACGCGGTGATGTGTGCACATGTCCTTTTCTGTATTCACATATGCGTAATCTGTATATCTGCACTACATAACCATATATTATTATATCTTTGGGATTCTAACGAATTTGTCGTGTCGTATCTACAGGATCTGGAGAACTCGAAGTCAGCATTTGAGAAAAGCCGTTTCAATCTAGTATGCTAAGCCTACGAACAGAAGCCACTACTACTATTGTTTTGACCTTTCTGCGTCTAAGTGGTTTTGTCTTTGATTTAAGGAATGCAGGTAAATTCATTGATGACCATTGAAGCAAAAAAGAAGTACGAGTTCTTGGAATCTATAAGTGCAATTATGGATTCCCATTTGAGATATTTTAAGCTTGTAGGTTTCTTCCTATTTTGCATTTTGAGACGTCACCAAGAGTGACCAACTAAGGGCAACATCTGTGCCACGTTGTATTCCTTAATTTGGTCTCTTTGTGCTTCAGGGTTATGATCTATTGAGTCAATTAGAGCCTTACATCCATCAGGTACAACCTTAAATGTCAACTCTTCCGATAGTGCGAATATGCAAAAAAATAATTTGGGAGCTTGTAATGCCAACTCGTTTACTAATGCATATGAAACGGGTGCCAGTTACCTCTGTTTAAATCATGTATCTCTCCCCCTTTGTTCGGTGCTTCTGCGAAAAAAAGAAGCTAGAAGAAAGGGAAAAAAATGATGAGGTTTTCCGAAAGGCTAACATTTTGTTTTTAGGATAGATATGGCTCTAGTAATTTGATGTATAGTTGTTACTTGTTGGTGATGGACAAGTTTAATAGTTAAAGGACCTATAACCTTCACCCGCTAACATGTGATGTAAAAAATTTATAATCTTAAGCTAAGCAAGAGATAGTGATGTGCAGACTTAGAGAGTTAACAGTTAAAGATACTTAAAGCGCTCTCTAATAAAATTCATTAATACTGCTACTTGCTACTTTTCCTCTTACAGGTATTGACATACGCACAACAGTCAAAAGAACAGTCTAAGATTGAACAAGATCGATTTGCAAGACGCATTCAAGAATTCAGGACTCAATCTGAATTAGACAGCCAACAGGCCTCTGCTAAAGCAGATCCCTCCGGTGTTGATGGAAACCATGTTTATAGAGCTATCCCCCATAAAAACGTAGAAGCAAATTCAATTTCAACGGCAGACAAGGAAGTAAGGGTCTCCAACTCACTCACGTAGGGTCTCCAAACCATAGTTTTCACAAATTGTTCCAACCTCTGGTAAAGAAGTTGGTTAAGTCTTGTCTTGCCTCGGAAAAATGGGTAAATGTGACAGTCTGTCGAACGATATAATGGTTGCTGTTTGGCAATATGGCTATATTTGTTGACAGGATCTTGCTTTCCCTACTGTTGTTTTCTAACTGACACAATTGATTCAGCTCCCATACAGATGCTTATAAAGTTAAAGCAATAGTGTCCATTTCTGAGTTTCACCTGCAAATTATATTTCTGGCTTTGGGCCTTCTGTTATAAGATATCTTTTTGCAATGCAACTATGCTAACATTAAGATTTATGATGTGATGATGAGTCATATACTGCTTCAGTTCTCATGCAGGCTATTAATGTCTTACGTGCTCTTTCTTCTGTACTAATGCAGGTAATTAAACAGGGGTATCTATTGAAGCGATCAGCTAGTTTGAGAGCCGATTGGAAAAGGAGGTTCTTTGTACTTGACAATCATGGATCCCTATACTATTACAGAAACACCGGTAATAAATCAGCGGTATGTGTGCCAAGCTCTTTTTTACTGCCTCATTTCCATCAGAGAGATCCATAAGTTCTTTCGAACTAGGCTATAGTTTAAGCTGCCAATGTCCAGTTTCTTATTTTTTCGTTGATCTCTTTCTTGAATCTCTTTATCCCTCGAAACGCTTCATGATGGAATAACATGTGTTTCCTTCATTTTAAGTTTCACTTTCTCAGGTTCTTTCCTTCTAATCATCCTTTTCTTTATAGGGATCTCAGCATTACTACAGTGGTTTAGGAGAGCATAACAGCGGCGTTTTTGGGAGATTTCGTTCAAGACACAATCGATTAGCTTCACAGGGAAGCCTAGATTGCAATATGATTGATCTCCGTACTTCACTGATAAAATTGGACGCAGAGGACACAGATCTTCGACTCTGTTTTAGAATTATATCTCCTCAAAAGACTTACACATTACAGGTACTGAATTTATTAGATATAGAGACATGAAGGAGCAAATATAGCTTCAGGAGGCCAACACAATTTATTTCTCTATGCTACAGGCTGAAAATGGAGCTGATAGGATGGATTGGGTCAATAAGATCACATCAGCTATAACAACACGTCTGAATTCTCATTTTCTGCAGCAGGTTGACACAATATGTGTCTCAGACTTTTCTTTTAACTTCAAATTTAAAATATTGTGAGTTAAGCTTTCGTGTTGTTATAGAATCTATTATCTTCTGCAGTCACCAGCAAGATACTTGGATAAAAACTATACTAGTTCTGGTCCTGCTACTGATAACCTCACCCTGAATCAAAAACAAGATTATAATCAAAGACTAAATATGGGGGATGACGTTCTTACAATACTCAGAGAAATTCCTGGAAATGACACTTGTGCAGAATGCAATGCACCTGACCCCGATTGGGCATCATTGAATCTTGGAGTTTTGATGTGCATCGAATGCTCTGGTGTTCACAGGAATCTTGGCGTTCATATATCCAAGGTTATTTGCTTCTTCTTTGGTATGATATTATGTGGCTTCTTTCCATTTGCTTTGAAATTGTATGAGCTACTTTAGGTTGTATAGCAAACTACATGTTATCTATCTTTGCATCAACCAGAATTTGCGGTGCTCAATTTGATAATCTGAAGTGTTTATATTCCTCGCTGAAGTAAACATTTGTGTATGATCATTAGCTTTTTTTCCGGGTGCTTAGATATTTAAGCTAATGTCAAAGAATATCTGCAGGTGAGATCACTTACATTGGATGTGAAAGTATGGGAGCCTACAATCTTGGACTTATTTCGGAACTTAGGCAATGCATACTGTAATTCGGTCTGGGAGGAGCTACTTCAACTTGACAATGACGGGTATGAAATCTCAAGGAAAACTAGATTGTTTGTATTTTTTAGTAAAGAAGACTGTCTCTCGAACACAGTTATTTCTTGAATCAAAATAATCTGTTCCTCTTTTACAAGCTTTTATTTTCACAAGTGTGTCAAAACATGGGATTGATAAACTTCTTTACTTTCCTATATTCTGTTGAATGTTTCCAGTGAAAAGGGATCAACAGACACACTTGCATCGATTCCGAAACCATCTTCAGAAGATCCTTTTACTCTGAAGGAGAAATACATCCACGGAAAGGTATGAGATTTAGCTCAAAGTTTCCACATACATAGATCTCAAATTCATGTTACTCGTACATCATCCAAATAAGCATATGCTCGTGAATAGAAAAGACTAATTATACTAAATCTGATCATGTTTATGCCTAACTAGTACCTGGAGAAAGCGCTGGTTGTCAAAGATGAAAGAGAAACAAACTCTACTGCCTCAAGTAGAATATGGGAAGCAGTTCAAAGCAGGAACATAAGAGATATCTACCGACTCATTGTAACAGCAGATGCAAATATCATCAATACCAAGTTCGATGATATTACTGACCTTGATGCATATCACCACCACCATGTTGATGCACCAGATGAAGTAAAGAAAAGGCACGATCCAAATGCGTGTCAGAGAATCAAGGATTCGAACGAAGCAAGAAACTGTCTTCAAGGCTGTTCGTTGTTGCATGTGGCATGTCAAAGCGGTGACCCAATCTTGCTTGAACTGTTGTTGCAGTTCGGGGCTGACATAAACATGAGAGATTATCACGGAAGAACTCCGTTACACCATTGCATCGCGTCAGGGAACAACACATTTGCAAAGGTGTTACTGAGAAGGTAACACACTAACTAATAAACCTGTTTTTCACCTCATCAGGAACATTTTGCTTCAATATTACGTCTCTCTTCTTTAAATTTAACAGAGGTGCTCGTCCATCAATAGAGGATGGTGGAGGATTAAGTGTGTTGGAAAGAGCAATGGAGATGGGAGCCATAACTGATGAAGAGCTCTTCCTTCTATTAGTAGAATGTTCCTGATGGGAGCCATAACCTTTTGTTCAAACAAGAAAGCTGATTGATTTACTAAGCAAAAGATTATGAGACGGATGCTCTTTGGTCGTGTAAGTAACTTGTAACTGTCGTAGTATTTGGTCATGAGTGGCTCATTGATGCTCTAATATAAAGTTATCTTAACGCACCTTTGTTTCTGAATCCGATTCTATAAATATATATAATAGGATTTGATTTTCACGTATATTTAAAGGACTCTTTCATATTCACTGTTACACAAAATTTCAACTATATGAAGAATGATTCTAGCATCCACAGGTGCATAGAAAAACAAAAAAAAACATGTTCATTAACCAAAAGTCTACTCCACTCTTCTTCTTCTTTATCTTGTTCAACAAGATTAGTTTCGTTTCTTCTTCAAGATGTGCTCCATTTTATCGTATGAAGTTCCATCAATCAGTCCCATAATGGAGTTTATAGAGGGGATGCGTTTATCATCATCACAAGCCAATATCTCTTCCTCCTCCTTTTCATCAAGTCCTATCACACAAGACGACGACGCTGAAAGCTGAAAAAAGTCTCGATCTTCATTACATCACATTGGAATCCAACCCATAACTTCCCACTTGTTAGCTCTCAAGTCGTACCCATGAACCACTCGGTGGTTTTGGTGGTAGCCGTACTTCGCATCCCTCAACACTAAACACTTCCCGTCGTAAGCCTCCAGGTACCAAAAACTTTGCCTCTTCTGGGCGACTATTCCGTTTGGAATCAGCCTCACGATTACCCACTTGGGATCACTAAGAATGTTCTCGAGTGCATAAACGTAAATTACTTCCTCAGTCGCCGATATCAAGGTTAAGTTATTAACGTCGGCTGCAAACAACGTTTTAGAACTTAGTGGCTTCGGGAATCTGATCGGAATCAGTTGTGCTTGCTCTGTTTTAGGGTTGAAAGCTACGATGCCTCCGTCGTTTCTTAGCCAGTGAAAAGATCATGGAGATTTTTCCGAGTTATAACTCTCGGAAGAATATGTTCACTTCGATGGAATCTAAGTGTTGAGTTCGCTCTTCACAAAATTAGATTTCATCTCACGGAGATGTTTCCGAATTTTGACTCTCCGAAAAAATGAGTCAACTTCGGTGGAATCTAAGTATTGAGTTCGCTCTTCACAAAATTAGATTTCATCTCACAGAGATTTTTCCGAATTCTAACTCTCGGAAAAATAAGTTCACTTCAGTGGAATATAAGTGTTGAGTTTGCTCTTCACTAAATTATATTCCATTTTCCGGAGATTTTTCCTAGTTCTAACTCTCGGAAAAACAAGATCATTTTGGTGTAATCTAAGTGTTGAGTTCGCTCTTAAAAAAAATTAGATTCCATCTCACAGAGATATTTCCAAGTTATAACTCTTGGAAAAATGAGTTTTACTTCAATTGAATTTAAGTGTCGAGTTCGCTCTTCACAGAATTTAGATTCCACCTCACGGCAACAAACATTCATGACAAGTCCTCGAGCTCAAGCTCAGAAGGAGCATCTTTGGTGTTCTCTCTAGATTGCGACTCAGCTACCTCGCGATTGTATTCTGCAAGATTATCCTCTTGGATTTCTTCAACCTGCTCGGACTCTTCACGAAAAATCGACGTTCGCAATCACTTGATCTGAACTCATCTCACAACACATTCGCCGAGTATACACCTCGCAATTACTCAGTCCGAGCTCAGCTCACCACACATTTGCATAATACATTTCGGAATCACTTAACTCGAGCTCAGCTCCCATGCGTAAGCCGAGTTCACTTCGCAATCATGATCCGAGTTCTCCTCAGGACGTATCTGCCAGGTTCACCTCACAACTACTTAGTCTTAATTCATCTCCGACACCGTTACAATAATATTAGTTCTCCGAGCAAATCAACTTATTTGAAGAATTGGGGGGGGGGGGGGGGGGTGGGTGGGTTATGTTGGTACCGGATCTCGCACCCCGGATCATATTTTAGTGCATCGAAGGCAAGGTCAATATTGCACAAAGGAGGTGGTCAAATCTTGAGATTAATGTGTTGTTCAATTCATGAATTAATTGCTATGATCAAAAGAATAAGCTTGTCATTCAAGTTTATGAGTTAATTATCCTGAGAGTTATTTTGTGAGTTAATTCTAGAATTAATCGCCAATTAATGACACCTTCAGAGGAAAAAAGAAGGTATAAAGGAGGTGAAGACTCCAAGAAAAGGACTCGATCTTCTACATTTTTACTACCATTTTAGATATTAAGAATGTTATATTCGACAAGTCACTAAATACTTTCTCTTTTGTAATCGAGCTACGTCTAGGTTTGATTACACTTTGGATACGTAGGCAGCTCATCTCTTGAGTCCAACTATTAAGAAAAATTATACTATTTCTTTTCTTTTGGAGATCGGATTCTCTCGACAACATCAATACAATACTACTTTCTCTCTACATTTCTACATACATTTTTATACTTTTGATATACGTATTTGTTTTGTACTTTTGTCCTTGAGAATTTGAGCCCACTAAAATAACAAATACTTGAGTGTGTGAATCCAACATCAACGTTCATTTTTAATATCTTTTCAACCATAGTTTTACCGTTGTAACTAATGTTATCAAATGTTATCATTATGTCACCAGTTGGGTTTAAAGTTTAAACTTTAAACTATAAAGTAATAAAACATTCTTCTATGGTTTGTGGCATAATGGCTTGATCTAGTCTCGGTATCGAATTATGATGTGGACTCAAATATATTAGTTTTGGGTGTGTAAGTTATAGGCAACAACAAAGTATATTTTATTATTTAAAATTTGCAAAATATGTTAATTTGGGTGCGTAAGTTTTAGGGTTTTAATGGGAATTCATGTTTTGTTAGATTATAGTTAATTAGATCTTGGATTTTCATCACTAGAAAAATAAATGTAAAATGTATCGATAATATTTAAAATCTAAATAATATTCTATACACTTTAAAAAAAAAATTATTACGTAATTTTTTTAAAAACTAAATTTGAACCTCACATATTATATTTTTCAATACAAATTAACTATTATACCATCATAATAAACTATATTTTAATTTTTAGGCACTTCATCTTAATATTAGGTTAAAAAAATTATATCAAACAGAAAATATGCATCATATCAAATCTATATCTTAGTTAAAATTAAAAAAAAATTGAAAAACATAATTAGCAAAAAAAAATTTGGAAAACCAACATTGTTTAAGATATTTTATCTATAAATCTCATAAGTAATAATTTTACCTCTTGTGAAACTAATTTTAAATGAGTTAGAATTTATAAAAAAAAATGATACATATGAAAATCTGGTAATTTTTAATTTAAACTGGATTTTAACATTTGCAATACAACCTAACTGTCTATCTCATCATAGCAACTGGATTTTAATTATACACATTCGTTCTTAATGGATAAGAGTTAAAAAATTATATCAAAAATAATATGTGCATCATATCAAATCTATATTTTAGTTAGTATTAAAAAATAGTTAAAATTTTAACAAAACATAATTAGTAAAAACATGATAATCCACAAAAGTCTTTGGAAATCCAATATTTTCCTACTTTTGTTAAAGAAAAAAAAAGCTAAATTTCTTTTGACACATGTTAACAACTATATTGGATAAGAGAATTAGACTTTTCCCAGTTCACTTATGTAGTAGTTGAATTGCAACTATCTATGATGAAATGCACTTGAAGTGGACTTGATTCACATTGTGAGAACATGAGATTTGATCAGAAGTTAAAAAGAACAACATAGTACAACTAACAATTAGACAACATAACTACCATGAAGATAAGAGAAGCTACTAAGATATGCGAAACAATAACACAAATCCATCATCTCAATTATTTATGTCATTCGCGTTTTCTTTTTCTCATACCTGAGTCGACTTTTGAATTCATTTGATGAACTTGTCAGCCTTGGTATCTACGTCAGTATGATCAGATTCTTCCGAGCTTAAGCTGACATCGCTTGCCATCCTAACATAATCGCCTTGCATGAATAACTTCCAAGCCTTACAACTCGAGAACTCAAAGTCGTTTTTTTTCACGAAAACCTCCCAAAAAAGCTCCAAAACAACAGAACCGAGTTCGGGGAGGAAGAAGAATGTGAGTAGAGCCGAAGCTGCAGCTGTGTAATACAGTTAAGTTGCATGGAAAACGGCTCTATGAAGATTTAAAATATAATAATCTAAAATGATTCATTTACAAAATCTTCATATAGACTACCAATACTGCATTAATTAGTAATAGAACTAACATTAAACGGTACTTGAACTTACCGGGTGAATAATAAACACTTGACTAAGTTAGGAAAATGTAAAAATACACTTTAACGCCATCAAATTCAACGAATACTAAGCTTTTTTTTTTTTTTTTGCTAAAAGTGAATACTAAGCTTAAGATGCCTCTTAATAAATCTCATACCAAAAAGGGCAAATTTAGAGGTCATGACAAAATTAAAAATTAATACAGTACATGTAATTTTTTTTGACTGCATTAAAAATTCTGTATTTTGGTGAAAATAGATATAAATAATTGGTGTTTTAATGAAAATTTCCCAAAATTAAATTGTTTGGTATGAGTTTCCAACATTCGAACCTAACCGAAGAAGGGATTAATAAAAACGGCGGCTTTTTCAAAACCCTTCGCCGTTTATTGTCATCTCATCGCCGCCGCCTACTCTCTCTCTTTCTCCCAAAATCGCTCAATCTCTCAGCCACAGGTAAGCTTCTTCAACTTCCTTCTTTGAACCCAAAACGACTGCTTTCTAATTCCCTGTGGTTTCCTTTGTAAACCCTTAAATCCTGTGTCTCAATTTGAAAGCTGATAAAACCCTAGTTCTGTTGTAGACCTAGACGACAAGGATGGTGACTAAAGAAGAAAAGAGATTCGCCAAGAATTTCAACATTAACGATCTCCCCGACGTCCCTGCCGGACTTCCTCCGCATCTGAAACCCCAGCAAACTCGCGTCGTCTCTAAAAACAACGCTCCTGTTCATGTAAGCACGAACTCTTCTGGATCAAAATTACAGTTCCTTATGCTCTGTAATGTTGGTTATAAGCTCATCTAGTTATAAATTTTGTAGCTTTTTCTCAATGGTCCTATTTGGGTTAGAGTAAATTTCATCTTTTTCCTGTGAAAAGCCGTGACTTTGTGAGTTTGGTCTTTAGAGTTTTATCGTTGCTGTAATCATGAGAGTAAATTTCATCTTTTTCCTGTGAAAAGCCGTGAACTTGTGAGTTTGATCTTAGAGTTTTACAAGGTTACTCCATGGGTTGAGTCTTTTTTTGTCAAAATCCAGATGATATTGAGTGATGGTTGTTTGAAATTTCAAGTCCTTAATCTTGTGTTTGTGTTTTCTGTAGACTGCGGGTGCCATTTACTCGGGTAGCTATGTTTCTTCTATGGGAGTGGACGACAGTGTCAAACTAGGAAACTTCTATGAGAATTTCAAAGTTGATGTGATTAGTCTCACAGAAGCAGATATGGAGTTTGATATGATTGGTATCGATGCAGCATTTGCCAATGCATTCCGAAGGATCCTTATAGCTGAGGTCTGTCCACTTTTCACACAACCTCTGACGAATCCCTGATTGTTGTAATTTTGGCTTAAAGTTTCTTTATTGCAGCTTCCTTCAATGGCTATTGAAAAAGTATTAATAGCAAACAACACATCGGTTATTATAGATGAAGTTCTTGCTCACAGGATGGGTCTTATTCCAATTGCCGCAGATCCAAGGCTTTTTGAATATTTATCCGGTAAGAATATATCCAGTGGCATGTGATCCATCTCCATAAGCAAATATTTCTTCTTTTTAGCTTGATTCTTTATCTCTGTGTGATAGAAAATGATCAGTCGAATGAAAAGAACACCATAGTGTTCAAACTCCATGTGAAATGTCCGAAAAATAGACCACGCCATAAAGGTAATATCTGTTCTTTAGTTAGCATCAGAAGATTCCTTGTTTTATTATTAGCTCGATCTCTCATGAAAGATGTCATTCTATTTTGTTGTAGTTTTAACCAGCGATTTGAAATGGTTACCAAATGGAAGTGAGTTATTGAGAGAATCGGGAGATTCAACCTCAAAGCCAAAAACTTACACTTCATTTAGTTGCAGCCAAGATTCCTTACCCGAATTTGCTAATAATCCTATCACTCCGAGCGACCTTGATATCTTGATAGCAAAACTTGCCCCTGGTCAGGTAGTGTTTCTATACATTCTCTTTCTATACACCTAAGCGGACTATACTTGCAATGAGAGATGAAAGACGTGCATCTTCTTTTATCTATTTTTTTCCAGGAAATCGAACTTGAAGCGCATGCCGTTAAGGGCATTGGTAAAACACATGCAAAGTGGTCCCCAGTAGCGACGGCTTGGTATAGAATGCATCCGAAGGTGAGAAGTTTATACCTCAATTTATCATGCTTTGTGGGGAATAGCTCTTTCCTTTATTCTTGCCTCATCCTAATCTTTTTCGTAATGCTTTGGTTTATACTATCTTAGGTGGTTCTACATGGGGAAGTTGAGGATGAACTTGCTGAACGACTTGTAAAAGTCTGCCCACAAAAAGTTTTCGACATTGAAGACATGGGCAAAGGTGAAGTTAAAAACCTTCCCAATCAATTTTTCTCACTTGTTAACACCAAAATATGATGAAACCTATAGAACTTGGAAATTTAAAATTTGGATTTCTTACTGACTTGTTGAATACAGGTAAGAAAAGGGCAACAGTAGCACAGCCACGTAAGTGCACGTTGTGTAAGGAATGCATAAGAGACGATGATTTGGTAGAACGTGTGGATCTAGGCAGTGTCAAGAATCATTTTATTTGTAAGAAGAGAAAAAAAACCAAATCCCTTTTGCTCTGACATTCATGATATGAGAGAAGCGTTATTGAGTTCTTATTGTCTTTTTTTTTTTCAGTTAACATTGAGTCCACGGGATCACTTCCTCCAGATGTTCTCTTCACCGAAGCTGTGAAGATATTAGAAGCTAAATGTGAATCTGTAGCAGGCGAAGTTTGAGTTCCTGTTTAGTTCAATTTTGAGTTGTCTTTCTATCAGTGTTTCTCCTTGTTTAGTAGTAATACCACCAACGAACAACATTGACATTTTTATTTATAGTTGTGGTTCAATTTGGATTTCAATAGCCTTGATTCGAACCAAAATGCCTAGCTGAACCAATTTGGAAATCTGTTTCGATTAAAATTGGTTTTCAACCGGTTACTGAAATTAATCATTAACGGACAATTTAGTAAAAGAAGAAAAAGTTGATGTTCTCGTCCCTTCTCGGCTCGTTGGATAGAATAGTAAAAGAGATCTAAAACTAGGGTTTCCAATTTGAACGTAGGTCAAGGTCAGAACATAGGCAAAAGTCTGAACATAGATCACGCTCACGGTCGCCATCAAGGTCAAAGAGGTACATGTATTCTCTGTTATTTCGTGGCAACATTGCAATGTGTTACTAATATTGATATCAAATCAAATAAAATCCATTACAGAGTAATTAAGGAAATAATGCATGATTAAGAAGTTTGGTTTTTGTAGAGATGAGATCTGTTGAGGAGGCTAGTAACGCAATGGCATTATATTAGAGGTGACTCATTATTATCTCTTATAAAGTTTAAACGTTTGGTTTTTATTAGCCACAATCTGTATTGAAATCATAGCTTCAGGGTCCCGACCGCATTTTTGTTCGCGGGCTTCCCTATTACTTCACAAAGGCACATGTCAGGGAGCTTTTGGACCCCTAAGAGGTTTCAATTTGGTTAAAGAAAGGCAAAATGGAGACTCCAAGGGATACGCGTTCTGTGTTTACCAAAGATTCTTCAGTAACAGATACTGCATGTGCTACTCTAAACGGTATTAAGGTGGATGATAAGACACTTATAGTTAGGCGTGCGATCCAGGGTGCAGTTCAACCTAAACCCGAGCAAGAAGAAGTTTTACAGGTTGCTTTGCAGGTGAAGGGATTCATTAGCCAAAGCTTCAAGTTGCTTCCACATCATCAAGAATGATAAGCACTTTTTGGTCGCATAGCCTTCCCTGTATTGCACCTAAATGGTATATCCTCATACCATTTTGGTTTAAAATCTTGGAAAGAAGTTGTTCTTGTAATTGCAGCTTCAAACCATACTCGTCAAGACCACTATTATAGCTTCCCCTAAGATTCTCCATAAAACAAGTAAGCTGGAAACTGCTAGAGAGTCGGCTGTGTAAAGCCCTGGCAATGGTAGTCTTACCAATACCTGTAGGGCCACAGATTCCAACAATCATAGCCTCATCTTCATAATCTAAATGTAACAAAGACTGTATTTTCTCCAAGTGTGTCTCAAGTCCCACCATGTCTTCAAAATCTCTAGAGATTGTAGTGTTTAGCTGTTTGAAATATCTCTTGCAATCTTCTCAATCATCTTCGATTCATTGTCCCTAACAAAGGAGACAAATCACCATGTCCATCAGATATAAATGTGAAATTGAATTGCAGATTCACTAAGAAAATTGCACAAATCGTATTGAGAAAGAGATAATTTCCAAATCTACAAACAAACAAACCAGTTTAGGAAGTGTTCACCGGCAATGTTGCCAACATCGTTCAAAGCTTGGCTCCATCTTCGCCTCTCCTCCTTCGTTTTACTAGCACATGTTTTGTTGAAAACTTTCCAGATATCTCCGGTTTGTTTCCGCACATCAGATGGATCTACCCCATAGAAGATCGTCATCACTATTTGCCCAATATCTTCCTTGCACTTCAAAATCTTGCAACAGCTCATCCAAACACCAGCTCGATGAAGCATAGTTCTTCGAGAGCACTACGATCGAGATCCTAGATTCCCTAATCCCTCGTGTGAGTTCAGGGGAAATGGTTTGGCCTCTCTCGTAATCCCATTGCAGTTAAACTGTCTGCACGTCTGGTCCATGGAAGCTTGTGAAGACGCGGCATCTCCAGGTGCGAGGTGAAGAAGAAGCCATGAGAGACTAGGGTAGCGAGAAAAGTTGAAGTTCTCACATACGCAAAAAAGTATGTGGATGAAGTCATAAACGATGAAGAGATCGGAAAAGTCGTATTCAGTCACCATTGACTTTTGACTTTTGAGAAAGAGAGGTCCCAATAATTAATGGTTTAATTGTGTTACTAAACAATCTTGGCACCAATTATTAAACCGGAACTCTTACCGGTTTCAATTGTTGGAACCAGATAAAACACAGAATGATGAGAACGAAAACCCGTTCTGTTCTTATTCCTTAGAAAGCTTTAAATAGCCAAAATACAAAAGCAACTGCCTCCTAATTTCTCGGAGGTCTTTAACAATATAAAGAAACAAATACTTGACCGATTCAATTGCAACAACTCCCTACATAACAGGAGCTTATTATGACCACTAGCACAACTAAACCACTAACATCTATAGCTCGGTTTATCAATTCGTGTAGGGTTTTGCAATTTACAGAGCGATTATCTCCTGAGACTGAGGTCAGCTGAAAGCCTGATCGAAGAGACGATGCAGAGGTCGATTTCGGTCACAATTGCATCGACGGCGAAAAGATTGTTTGTTCATAGGAATCTCCAGGGAATCGGTAATCTTCGAACTGCTCCTTCTTCCTTTAATATTTGCTGTGGACGACGAGCTTTCGCTTGTGCTAGTGATTATTACAGAGAGATATTGAGTAGAAATGGGAAACTACAGGATATGAAGTTAGATGATGCAGTTGATTTGTTCAGTTTTATGGTCAAGTCTCGTCCACTTCCTTCCATTGTTGATTTCAGTAGATTGTTGAGCGCCATTGCCAAAATGAACAAGTTTGATGTTGTCATCTCTCTCGGCGAGCGGATGGAGATGTTAGGAATTTCACATAACCTCTATACTTACAGTATTTTGATTAACTGTTTTTGTCGCCGCTCTCAACTCTCTCTTGCTTTAGCAATTCTTGGGAAGATGATGAAGCTTGGCCATGATCCTGATATAGTCACGGTTTCTTCGCTTCTCAACGGATATTGTCACAGTAATAGGATTTCTGATGCCGTAGCCTTGGTTGATCAAATGGTCGAAATGGGATATCAACCTAATACTGTCACATTTACAACTCTAATCCATGGACTTTTTCTCCACAACAAAGCTTCCGAAGCTGTGGCTTTAGTTGAACGGATGGCTGTGAAAGGATGTCAACCAGATCTGGTTACTTATGGCGTTGTAATAAACGGAATATGTAAGCGAGGTGATACTGATTTGGCTTTAAATCTGCTCAATAAGATGGAACAAGGGAAAATTCAGGCTAATGTTGTAATCTACAGCACCATCATCGATGCTCTTTGCAAATACAAACATGTGAATGATGCACTCAACCTATTCAACGAAATGGAAAATAAAGGAATTAGACCGGTTGTTGTTACCTACAACTCCCTCATAAGTTGCCTTTGTAATTACGGACGATGGAGTGATGCCTCTCAACTACTAAGCGATATGATTGAGAGGAAAATCAACCCCGATGTAGTTACGTTCAATGCATTGATTGATGCGTTTGCGAAAGAGGGGAAGCTTTTAGAGGCTGAAAAATTGCACGAGGAGATGATCAAAAGGTCTATAGATCCTGATAATATCACTTACAATTCATTGATCAAAGTGTTTTGCATGCACAATCGCCTAGATGAGGCCAAGGATATGTTTGCTTTGATGGTTAGCAAAAGTTGTTTTCCAGATGTAGTGACATATAATACTCTCATAAATGGATTTTGTAAGTCTAAGAGAGTAGAGGATGGAATGGAACTCTTCGGCGAGATGTCTCAAAGAGGATTGATTCCCGATACAGTTACTTACAGCACTCTTATCCAAGGGTTATTTCAAGTTGGAGATTGTGATAATGCCCAAATGGTATTCAAACAGATGGATTCTGATGGTGTGCCTCCCAATATTACGACGTACAGCATCTTATTAGATGGACTTTGTAATAACGGGAAGCTAGAGAAAGCATTGGTGGTATTTGAGTATATGCAAAAGAGTGAAGAAGTGGATCTTAATATTACTCTATATACTATCATCATTTCCGGGATGTGCAAGGCTGGGAAGGTGAAAGATGGGTGGGATTTATTTTGTAGCCTCAGCCATAAAGGAGTCAAGCCTAATGTTGTAACCTACACTACAATGATCTCAGGATTTTGTGGAAAAGGCTTAATGCAAGAAGCGGATGCCTTGTTCAGAAAAATGAAAGAGGACGGGCTTTTGCCAGATGACTATACCTATAATATGCTTATTAGGGCACATCTTAAAGATGGTGACACAGCCGCATCAGCTGAACTTATCAAAGAAATGAAGAGTTGCGGGTTTGTTGGAGATGCTTCAACCTTTGGTTTGGTCACTAATATGTTGTATGATGGGAGATTGGAGAAAAGCTTCCTCGATATGCTTTCTTAAAACAATTCCATCATCATAGTGAAAAACGTTGTGAGGTGAATAAATATTTTTGCTGCTATTTTAATGGCAACTTCTCGTTTGATGTTATGTCTGAGCTTCATAACATCTGTCTAATTTTTTATCAAAAAAAAAACATCTGTCAGATTTCATTTGTTATTACCCTGCTAGGTCTCAGACAAGAGTTGATGACACAAAATTCAGAAAAGCTCCTTTCAAGAAGTTTTCGGATTTCAAAAGTTGTTTGTGTAAGGTTTAGTCTTTCCATCAATTTATTGTACCTAGGCTGATTGGTTGTAACACTTGAAAATGTTCGGCCGTATTTATCTTGTGTAACGCAGACGTAGGCATGATATTTGATTGAAATACTTTGTCTGGTATCGGGTTTGATGGTGCAGTTGAACAATGGTGAATGTCCAATTTGGTTTATCTAAAATTACAAGTAACAGGTGATAGTAGTCCTTGTACCAAACCGAAAGGACTAGGTACAGTTGGAGAAATAAGGTCGATTTGAGGCAGATAAAATTGATAAAACCAGATATAGACTTTGGATTCGCTTTTCTTGCTTATGTTTAATATTGTTTGACATTTTGTCGCTAAGGCACTGAAGAAATGTTTTTGTTTTTGTCTTTCTTTTACAGGTGTCTGTCTGGGATCAAAATGCAGACAGATGGCGAGGTCAGACAAGGATATGGTATGAGATGAGCGCTGCCAGTGTTAATTCTTGACTTTATCATCTCACTGTGTAAGGAAGAAGTCTCTGAGGAGGAATCTATCAGCAATAAATATCTTGGGGGAAAAGATGTAATCACAGTGTTAATACTTGAGCTATATAAAGAGAGTGTAGTAGGTCTTCTTCTTCTCTCTACATATTTAATGTTTCTGGAGCGCAGTCTTTCCTTGATTAGGGATTAAATTTATACCCACCGATTGAAAATTTCAGAATCCAAATGCTTGTGAAGTAGTGGTGTCAAAATCATGGCTTATGATTGAAATGAGCTTAGTGTTGTAACAAGTGAGATCTGATGTGTGTTTTATTTTTGTTTTAGCAGCTTCTGTATATCTTGTTTGCAGATGTCATCGTGTCTTGATTAGTTTCAAAATTTACTTGGCTACTAGTTTTTGTGCTCAAAGATTTGAAGCTTTGCTCATTAAAAGTATAAACCATTCTCTTGCATGATCATATGTTTGAATAAAGCACACTATCCAAAACAAAAGAAAACAATAAAAGTTGGAAAACGATGTCGTCGCAGTATTGAACCTAGTCTAGCTCACTCACTACATTGGTCTGGCTCGAGTCACCAGAGTTCATTGAATTGGTCTTCTTCTGATTGATTTTGTTGCTAGATAGGGCTTACAAAATCACTCTTCTGATTCATTTCTGAGTTTAGAGGTCGAGGCGAAACAGAATGTTGGCTCGTATTTGGAGATCTGAATCTTCTGCTAGATTGATGATGAGTACGAGATTGATTCATGGTCGTGTCTACAAGAAAGGTACAATTTCATCAAAGAGTCTACCTTCTTTGAGCCCAGGAACATTTGAAGGAGAGAGTTTGAAATTGACAAGTGTGTTTTAGAAGAGTGATTTTGTTCGATGATGATGCGATTGTTTTGTTCGATGACATAGTTCGATCTCGTCCCTTTCTATTAGCAATTGATTTCAATAAAGTAATTGGTGTCTTCGTGAAGATGGATCTACAGCTTCAATATTCATAAAGTGTTTCTGCAGCTTTCATAAGTTGTGTCCTTTGCTTTATATACATTTGGAAAGATCACCAAACTTGGTTTCCAGCCCAGCGTTGTTACGTTTAGCACGCTGATCCACGGGTTATGTCTGGAAGTTAGGATTTCTGAAGCCGTTGCTCTATTTGATCATATGGTTGAAACGGGCTGTCCACCCAATGTCGTAACCGATGAACGGTCTTTGCCGTGAGTGTCGAGTTCTTGAAGCACTAGCTCGTGTTGATCGGATGGTTGAAAATGGTCATCAACCTGACATTGTTAAGTACGGAACAATCGTAAATGGAATGTGCAAGATAGGCGACACTGAGTCTGCCATCGCTTATGTGACAACCAGGAGGTACTCCCACCAAGGTTGTCTGTTTGACTCAAGTGGTTACAGCTGATGATCTTAGATACGATGAAGAATATGCAGACATAATGAGACAAGAAGGTGGAGAATTCGGTTAGTAATTCAATTTTTTTATTGTATGTTCTGACATTCTACCATTAGCACATACTCAGGCTTTTACATGGTCATAATGGTAGCTGATGAATGTTGTGTGTGTGCAGGTAACTTGGTGAATGTTTTGATTCCAAGGCCCAATCCAGATCATGATCCAACACCAGGAGTTAGAAAGGTTCGGTTTCAATTCTCAGATACAATATCTACCAAATTCATATATAAATGAACACTAATGATAATATATATTTATGCAGGTTTTCTTTGGAGTATGCGGATGTGGACGGCTCATCAGAGGCCAGATCGGGGATGGACGGAAGAAAATATGGAGGAAACCAAGTGGTGGTTGTGTGTTACCCTGGGGACAAGTATTCGCAAGGCAACTACGAAGACTGAACTATTTAATCAACTTTTTTTTTCTTTTTTAATAACTAAGAGGTTCTGGACCTATATTTGTACATTCTTTCGAGTCGGGGACCAACCAGAACATTTTAATCAACAAGCTTTAGTTTGGATCTCTTATCAACAAACAAGTTTGGATCTTTTTGTTAATTTTTTTTCTGTTTACATGTTTAGGTCTCTCTACGAAATTTGTTTGTCTAGAAAATTTCTGCAGTATGAATGAATGTAGTACTTATCCAGGCACAATCAATCGTGTGTTGGTAAGTCTAGCTTTTGGTTTCATTATACACTAAAGTTCATTATTGTTTTTGTCTTACACGTTATAAGACCAAACCACAACAGATTATTTACAAAATGCATAGCAGAAAACATATAAACGCTTATTAAATCCACCGTTTTCTTCACTCCATTGTTCAACTTCAATTTTGGAATATTTCACTTCATATATTAAATAAAGAAAGAAGGATCAACTAAACAGGTAGCACCAGCGGTCCAGTGGTAGAATAGTAGGCTGCCACTGTACTGACCCGGGTTCGATGTCCACATTGTTGCATTTGAGCTGTGATGAAATTGGCTTCACGAAGGTTGGGTCCTTCGCATTCCTCTGATTTATCAGATGAGATATGGCCTTAAGTCTGAGCTCTTTATTTTATTTTTGTTTTTTCCAGCAGTAAAAACCTCGCAAATGCTGAGCCTAATCTCTTCTTAATGCATTATTTCCTTAATTAATCGTCTGAGACGAGATGAAGATAGTTTGTAATTAGGGTTTCCTAATTAGAAGAATTTGGGGGAAAAGAAGGGTCTTAGGTGGCAAGTCTTATCTCTCGACATGCTCTTGGTCCATTCTCGTGGACTCATCGAGCTCGTGTACCATCCGATGAACGCCAATTTTTGTTTGTATCCTTTGCAAGACGTAAAATATAAAATAAAGTGTATGGTTATTTATTTATATTTAATTATTTATTATATATTATCTTCTTATTTGATTTGATATCACATGTTAATTAGTTTTTTTTATCACATGTTAATTGTATTTATATTTAATAGATATTGAATATATATATATATATATATTTAAGTAATTTTATTATGTGATTTTTTATTCTGCAAATTTTCATTTTGTGAATTTTTATTTTATAACTTATGTCTTTATACGATTATGCAATGTTACTAATCAGATTGACCAAAGGCAATCAAATTAGTCTTTATTACCATCTAGATCTGTTCTCTGATTCCGACAGTGATGTTTGAAATCGTCCAACAAGTTTCTTTCTTTATACTTTTTTATATATTTTGAGTTTGAAGGTTGAAAAAACAAAGTAAATTACTACTATCGATCACACACTGCGTTTGTAGATCATCTCCAGTAACTAAGCGCATGAATTAGCATGGATATAGAAGGATGGAGGAGAAGTTTAACGAGTCTTGGGACAACACCGGCCTTGATGACAGTCTGGATTTCGTCATTGGTCCCACCAAAGAGGGATTTGAGAGCTCAACAAACATCTGTCAAGACTTGTTTATCAGTAGAATGAATTAATCGTTCAAGGGCTTGAAGCACCGCGGGATTCACCTAGCCATCACAACACAAGTTTGACAAGGTCCATGTGACTTCTCTAAGCATCGACAATTTGGTATGCTCATTAAGTTGATTGAGAAGCGGAACAATCTTTTGCTTGTCCTCAAGCAAACTTCAAAGGATAGCAAGAGAAAAATGTTTGAAAGTGGGGATTAATAGCCAAAAAATATCAATAGAATGACTCAACTCAAAGTCCTGAATGATAGTTAAAAGGTGCAAGAACAAAACATCTCAATGCAACATTAACAGAATCCCAAAACTTAGGAAAATACTCACAATCAAATCAAAACATCTCTTTAACATTCATTTACGATTAAGTGCGGTCTCACAAAGGGAGAGTAAATCGTTCTCAATTGGTTTTAGGCAAAAGCTTTTGAGGTGTTTTCAAAGGAGTTTTTCTTGGTGGGTTTCTCTCAAAATTTAGGAATGCTAGACATATGCAAAATTTATCTAGGGAACAATTGATACATACAAAGTGTTTCATTCTACCCAACTTACAAAATATTTTCTAGATTCTACCTTTTTGCATAATGCTTTCCTTTTTTTCATCAACTCTTTGATCTTATATTCTACAAACCTCATGATCAATATTTTCATAGTCTCCTAGGAATAATTTTTTCTTTTAACACAAAGCTCTTTAATTTGTTTTTTTTTTCTCACTTTGAGACTTAGAGCTTCTTTATCTTAATTCCTAGAGATTCTTTTGCATTCTTCTGATCAAGCCTTTTTTTTTTTTTATCTTTCTTCTTTCTCTTTTTTCCAAACTCAAAACCCCAAATATTCATCTATCCATCTAATCATTTCTTTTTCAACCTAATCGCTAGTCTTACCATTGCTAACTTAAACGAGAGTTAACCTTTGTCGTTCCCAATACTCTCGAGATTTTGCAAATTATAGCATTATCAAGAAATGGCCTCACTCACGAATAATGATTAGTTTGAAAGAAAATGGTTAGGGTTAAAGTTATGGAAAAACATGCCTCTAAACAACTATGGAAACGTATTTAAAAACCCTAAGTGAGAGATTGAAAGTCATTTTAAGACCAGATTCATAGAGATGCTTCAAATGTCAAGCGAGTTTTACAAAAGTAGGAATTTTTCAATTATAACCGAGATGTTCAAGTAACAATTAACTATCATCGAGGGCTTAAAAATTCAATCCTAAATTTGAATTTCAACAAGGCAATATTATCCCCATACACATGAATATGCGAACTACATGCATCTAGACTCAATCCTAAAATAAATATGCAAAAACTTATATGAATATTTTTGGGTTTTCACATTGAGTCTATATGCATCTAGACTTAATGCTCAAATTTTTTTTTTTTTCAAAAACAAATATAATCATAATGCAATGACTCAAGAGAAATAAAACAAAAGAAATTAAAACACAATGTTAGATAACAAGCCCGTCCCCCAAACTTATTTCACATAGTCTTGGTATGATAATAATTTTGAGAAAAAGACTAATGAAATACAAAACATGAAATGCAAAATGGTATGTTCAAATGAAAGTAAAGGTACCTCGGAGTGTCTAAAGAGTGGTGGAGCTAGAGGAGTTGCATAAGAGAGTCTCTTAGGATAATAGTGAGATGGAGTTCAGCCTTGTCCCCCTACAAAATCACAATACCAAAAGATGTCATGTTCCCTCTACAAAATCGCAAAAACAAAAACACACAAAACACACAAACACACAAAACACACAAACACACAAAACACAACAAATCAATATAAACAAGGATAACATGAGATTGCCTCCCAAGTGCGCTTATTTTGGTCTTTAGCTTGACCGCTCAACACAAAATATTAATCATAAGAATCAAAAAGTTGAGCCAATGGACCTTTGGTCCTTCTCCTGTTACCGCACAAAACAATATGCACAAAGTAGCACACAATTGTTTTTGGTAAAGAGAAAAAATAATCATCAACCAAATTTGCTACAAATCACTACAAGAAAATGTCGTAAAGATAGCACATGAAGATAGCGTTGTGTACGTTTATGCTATAGTTGATATACATGTAGTTTAAGATAGCGTTTAGAAAAGTGCATATGCTATTATTTGTTTGCTGAATTAAAAATGTGGTAACGCTTTTTAAAAGCATAGAAATATATAGCTTTGTACTGTTAAGAACGCTATATTTAGTTTAGGCGGAAAATAGTTTTTAAGTTTTGCGGCTAAGTACTTAGGCAAAAAAAAAACAAGAGCATCGGAATTTTCATTCTCCCTCCCAATCTCGATCGAGCCTTGAAATTTTCATTCTCTCTCATATCTCTCAGACATTATCTCAGCCTCTCAAACATTATCTCAGCTCTCTCAGACATTATCTCAGCTCTCTCGACCATCTCTCGTATCTGCATTATCGATCTCCTATGCTACCGGGAGTTACGGAGTTATCATCTCTGCGGATTTCTATTAGAGGTTAGATAATGTCGTTCTCTTCTCACTAATCAATATATGCTTTCGATTAGGGTTTCAAACTGATTTCTTTCAACAAATTTTGGGGCTTTCGATTAGGGTTTCAAACTGATTTCTTTCAACAAATTTGGGGGTTTTTGCAGGAAATTGATTTCAGCTGAAGATCTATATGTGAAATTAAGGTGTGTTAAATTTTAGGGTTTTGTTTTAATTAGGAGTTTCACAGATAGACTTTGTTGAATGTTAATGGATTTTGTTATGTTTTTCTTTCTCTTGCAGATTCGTCATTACAAGATCTGAATTTCGTAGAGGTACTTTATTCTATCTGTCTTTCTCTCATATGTTATCACATATTTTGTTGTTTGGAAGTGTCTGATATAAGAAACAACTATCACAAATGTATGTATCACAAATGCTGTGGTGGTTTAAAATGGACAAGTCTTGGGTTTGGCTACCAAGGTATGGTTTTATATATATGGTATTACTGTTAATTTATTTACTTAAAACTGAGTTTCTTATGACTGTTGATTTATTCAAATGTTGACTATTGATTACAGGACTAGCCTTGAATATGAGCAAGGAGCTACAGATTTCGTGTATGGTTCAGCTAGAAGGTTGGGTGATCCTCCAAACATGTTTTGCCCATGTATTGATTGCCGAAATCTATGCCATCAACCAATAGCCACAGTACTGGATCATTTGGTGATTAGGGGTATGGATGAGAAGTACAAGAGGAACAGATATTGGATTAATCATGGGGAGATAAGGGATTTGCAGACAGCTGATGAGCCAGCTTCTGAAT
This sequence comes from Turritis glabra, assembly GCA_900406565.1. Classification (NCBI taxonomy): domain Eukaryota; kingdom Viridiplantae; phylum Streptophyta; class Magnoliopsida; order Brassicales; family Brassicaceae; genus Turritis; species Turritis glabra. The sequence continues at coordinate 225,619 of OVBN01000185.1, forward strand.
TTGAAGCTTATGAGTTATATAGAGCTGCTTTCTTTGAGTGTGATGGCAATTCAGAGTCTCGGAGTGACAATGCAGATCATCATGATGATCTTGAAAGCGAAGATGAGTCAGAGTTTAGGAAACAGTTGAAAGATGCTGAAACTCCACTCTATTCCAGCTGTCCTAACTACACCAAAGTTTCTGCTATCATGGGGTTGTACCGAATTAAAGTGAAGAGTGGGATGTCAGAGAACTATTTCGATCAGCTACTAAAGATGGTCCACGACATGCTATCTGAGGATAACGTGCTTCTAACATCAACAGATGCGATGAAGAAGTTCCTGAAGGTATTTGGTTTCGGCTACGAGAACATACATGTATGCAAGAATGACTGCATTCTATACTGAAAACAGTACAATGGTTTAACGAGCTATCCTAGATGTAGTACTTCTAGATGGGAGATTGATAAGCACACAAAAGAGGAAAAGAAAGGGATTCCAGCTAAGATTCTAAGATATTTCCCAATAAAGGAAAGATTCAGAAGAATGTATAGATCAAGAAGGATGGCTGAGGATCTACGTTGGCATTTAGTAATGCTTCTGAAGATGGAACAATGAGGCACCCGGTGGATTCACCAACTTGGGCTCATGTTAATGATAGATGGCCAGAATTTGCTTCTGACCCTAGAAATCTTCGACTTGGTTTATCTACTGATGGGATGAACCCATTTTCCATTCAGAACAGCAAGTTTACTACATGGCCGGTACTGCTAGTAAACTACAACTTGCCACCTACACTGTGTATAAAGTCAGATAATGTAATGCTCAGTATGTTGATACCTGGACCAACTGCACCAAACAACAACATCGACGTGTATCTTCAACCGTTGATTGAAGATCTAAAGGATTTGTGGGATGAAGGTGTGGAGGTTTATGATTAATTCTCAAAGGAAACTTTTAAGCTTAGAGCTATTTTACTATAGACTATAAGTGATTATCCTACTTTGGGGACGTTGGCAGGTTGTAAAGTGAAAGGCAAACAAGCGTGTATTGTTTGTGGCAAGGATACACCTTCTCGGTGGCTTAAGTTCAGTAGAAAACATGTCTACTTGGGAAATAGGATAAGACTGAGACCTGGACACCCTTACCGACGCAAACGAGGTTGGTTTGACAACACGGCTGAAGAAAGAACTGCAAGTAGAATTCAAACAGGTTTTGATATATTTGAGGAACTGAAAGGCTTTAGGAATGATTTTGGAAGAGCGTTAGATAATAGAAAAAAAAAGAAAGAGGTCTGGTTTGCGTGAAGAAGATGAAGTTTCAGAAGAGGAATGTGATGAAGACAATGATAGATGGAGGTGGAAGAAGCGCTCTATTTTATTTGCTCTACCTTACTAGAAGGTTAGAATATTCTATTAATTTTAACTAAAATAGTGATAACTTGACTTCTTTATCATCTTGTAACTGATATATTTTTTTCTATGTCTTAGGAACTGCTTGTTCGTCACAACATAGACGTTATGCATGTTGAGAAGAACGTCTCTGATGCCATATTGTCCCTTCTCATGCATACTGCTAAATCAAAAGATGGCTTAAAGGCACGACAGGATTTGGAAGAAATGGGAATTCGGGAATCATTACATAACCAAGTACGAGGAAAGAGAAATTACTTACCACCTGCTGTTTATTGGTTGTCAAAGACAGAAAAAACAAAGTTCTGCAAGCGCTTGGCTGATTTCAGAGGACCAGATGGCTATTGTGCAAATATCGCCAACTGTATTTCACTTGATCCTCCTGCAGTTGGTGGATTGAAGTCTCATGATCACCATGTCCTACTACACAACCTATCTACACAACCTATTACCTGTTGCTTTGAGAGGAACGCTGCCAAATGGACCTCGCATTGCAGTGAATAGACTATTCAGCTTCTTCAATCGATTGTGTCAGCGAGTGATTGACCCAGATAAGCTTATATCAATGGAGGCTGAGGTTGTTGAGACATTGTGCCAATTGGAGAGATACTTCCCCCCTTCCATGTTTGATATCATGTTCCACCTTCCAGTTCATCTAGCTAGGGAGACACGTTTGGGAGGGCCAGTCCACTTCAGATGGATGTATCCGTTTGAGAGGTATAGTTTTGTTAAAACTCTTCTCTCTTATTTTATGTGTTGTAAACTGAACTTACTTATCGTTTATCTGTTTGACATGTAGGTACATGAAAACACTCGTCATATGTGAAAAATTATGCTAGACCTGAAGCTTGTATGGCGGAGGGATACATGGCAGGAGAATGCGTTGCATTCTGTATGGAGTTTCTGAAGACATCTGTACCAGTTCTGGAATCTGCAAACCGTAATGAAGATCTTGAACCAGATGAGCACATCCTTAAAGGTTGTCCAATTAACAAGTCTAAAACAGTTCAACTTACAGAGAAAGAGAGGGAGATAGCGCATCGTTATGTTTTGATGAACACAGCAATGTTAACCCCGTATGTTGAGTAAGTCTCATCACCTTTTGTTCATGTATTGGTAAATTTAAGTTTTTAATTTGGCAACTAAACTTTTGGAACTTTGATACAGTATGCACTTGGAAGAGTTACAAGTTACAAATGTGCGATGTAGAAGAAATGAAACTCTTTTATAGAAATTACATGGGGAAAGGTTTACTGATTGGGTTAAGGAAAAGGTATGATATTTGTTTTACGGATACATATCTTATGGATTTATGCTATCAAGTACTTTTAAAAATTCTAGATTTTTTTCTATTGTTTGTCACTAGATACCAAGTAACTCAAAAGATCATTCTAAGAAGTTGAGATGGTTAGCTTTTGGACAAAGACAAGAAGCTTAGACATTTAAGGGATATATTGTTAATGGACATCGATTTCACACCAAAGATGTAAAGCGTAAGACTCAGAACAGTGGAGTATCCTATGAAGCTTTCACCATGTGTAGATCAAGCGCTCGAGATACTAAGCAAATTGCAGACATTGTTACTTACTACGGAGTTATAGAAGAGATCATTTTGCTCGATTACCACATGTTCTATGTCCCACTCTTTAAGTGTAGGTGGGCGAACAAAGGGAATGGTTTGAAAGAAGAAGATGGCTTTACGCTTGTGAACCTGCATATAAGCCAAAATGTATTTCGCCAAGATCCATATATTATGCCAGCTCAAGCGAAACAAGTTTTTTATTCCAGAGAAGATGAGTCATCACCATGGTATGTAGTGATGAAGGCTCCACCAAGGGGCTATCATGAGTTGGAGACAGATGAAGCGAATGTTGCACCACCACCATCCATTCAGCAGCTTGATGATTTTGGGGATCAATCTTCTGATGATGAGAGTTTCTGCGTTAGGGATGATTGTGAAGGGGTCTTCGTAATGGATTAGTAGTTAGCAGATTAGTAGAGTTAGGATTAGTAGTTAGCATATTAGTAGAGGTAGGATTACCATAGCCAGTACTGGAATATAGTTTTTACTAAGTACTTTGTTAATTTTTGATTTACAGAAAAATGACTAATTAAACCAATCCTACCAGTCCGAGACGCAGCAAGCGTCAGCGAGGTATTGATGTAACTCCTCGGGAGGTTAAAACAGCAAAAAAAGGGAAGAAACCTGCTGAACCAGTTGGTGAAAAAATTAGCCGCAAAAGGAACGAAGAAGGAGAAGAACAAGAAGAAGGAGAATATGAAGCTGAACAAGAAGTAGGAGAAGTACAAGAAGAAGGAGAAGAACACGAAGAAGGAGAATATGGAGATGATGAAGAACATAACGAGGATGAAGAAGATGGAGAAGAGAAAGAGGCTGAAAAAGATGAAACTGTTCGTAATTCAGCTGAAGATTGTGTAACAGAACAGTCAAATAACAAAAGTAGGAGAACTAGAGGACCGAACAGGATGCGTAAAGTGGCTAAAAACCATAAGGACAAGGTCGAAGTTGAATTTAACAGCCTTGGTGAACATGTGGGGGAAAGGATCAGTTACACTTTCTTCTTTTATTGGACCTCTTGTGAGGGAGCATGTACCAGTACTTCTAGACGATTGGAGGCGCCGATTGGAGGCGCCTTGATGAAAAGACAAAGGAGACACTATGGAAAGAGATTCAGGTATAAGTTGTGTTTCTTTGTACTTTACTTTATGCTTTCTTCGAGATGTTTCTGATATCAGTGGGAATATATTGTAGGAGAGGTTCAATTTAACAGAAGAATGGCAAAAGAAATGTGTCTTCCGTCAAATGGGCTGTATATGGAGGGCTTCTAAGTCTAGGCTAGTTAACAAACTGCTACAAGGAGCAAGGAAAAGCTTCGGAGCTTGAAACCAAGCAACATTCACAATGTCGGAGCTTGGATAAAGTGGGTAAGAGTAGGACTGGATCCTCTTTCAAGGTTGTTTAATTATGTTTCAATCTTGGCTTTATAATACTTGTTTATTGTTTGGAAATTTGTTATATTAATGAGTTGAATAATTTTATAGGAACGAAGTGACAAGTTCAGGGATTTGAGGAAGAATCAAATTCCACACACCACAAGTCGTAAAGGAATGAGTCGCCTTGCTCATGAAATGGTATGTCCCTGTAAAACTTCTTATATAATTTCTTATAGTGTGAAAACTTCTTATATATAACTTCTATATTTATTTGTTACATATAGAAAAAAAAGGCATCTGACCCGACCAAGATTACTAGAAGCAAGGCCTGGATAGCTGGACATACACATGCGGATGGAAGACTAGTGAGACCAGAGTTTGAACAAACAATTGTAAGAAGTTCTCAAACTCTTCTTTTGGTTATAGATGGTAATTTATATTGATACGTTTACAAAATTTTGATTCAGGAACAAATTAAATCAATTGATAGTGAGATGGGCTCAACCTCCAATGTGAGTGTTAAAGAAGATGCGGTTAGTCAAATTCTAGGTAAGGACAAGAGTGGGAGAGTCAGAGGAATGGGCAGAGGGATTACTGCTAGCAAGCTAGAAGTTTTAATGGCTAGAGACGCACATGTCCAGAAAATTAAAGCAAAACAAGCTGAATTGGTGAACGAGATTCAAGATTTGAAACAAATAGTTCGTGACTTAGCTGCAGGGAAAAGGGTAATATTCGAATTTGATTTTTAATAATTGTTTGCTTCTTCTGTAATGGTTTGCCATAATAATAATTGTTTGCTTCTTTTCAGAACCAACAGCCTGATGGTTCAAAATCTGAGACCCCTGGTCCAAGGAAAGGAGGACCTAGGTGCCAGATACTTGATTGGTATTCAGATGAAGAGGTTGTTGTCGGTGAAGGAGAAGTATGCTCTGTTGATGCAACTTATAAGATTGGTCGTATTCCAATTGGTCCTAACGCGGCAGCTGTAATTGTGAACTTCGCATTAGACACAAATGCATATGTATGGAGACCTACAACATCTATCAACACTATAGGCGAAGCTGTGGGAGCCAAAATTGCATGGCCATTCGATAAGCTCATTCTAGAGAATATAGAGTCCCCAACTGTTAACAAGACTGCTGGCTCGGTAAAGTTCTTATCCTTTTATATAAATAATAATTATATCAATATATATAAACGCTTACTGGTTTAGTGACTCATGTATTCTATTGTTTGCATGAATCATTAGGGTACAAATGCATTCCATGATAGACTCACGCTTCTTGCTTGGAATTCTGATGAAGTAATTGCTGAGGGACATTTGACTTCAACTGACCCAAAAGAGATGGTCAATAAAATTCCTTTGGGTCCGAATGCCGCAATGGTGATGATTGACAAAGTGATTAACAAAGATGCGTACCTGTGGAGACCAAGTGAAGACATGACAGTGATGGGTGATGCACTGTTTCAGAACATACCATGGCCAATTACTAAGGTGTTACTGTCTAATCTAGAGCAAACTGAGGAAACATCACATTCTAAAGAAGTATCTCTTTCTCAACGAGCAGGACCATCGGTTTCTAAAGGTGCAGAACCACCAAAACAATCATCACCTAAGGTAAAACTCTCGACGTTATCTGTCTTTTACATGATGCGTTGTATAGTTGTGTAATTGTTATAAGCTGTCTGGATTTTTCATTTGTAGAGTGCAAGTACCAGCTCAAACGGTAGAAGCGCTTCTAAGAAGAGATGTTTCCTCTTAGATTGCTCTGGATCTAGGAAAAAGGTTGCAGAAGGTCGAGTTTGTTCAACCGATCCAAAAGACACAGTCCACTTCGTTCCATTGGGTCCAAACGCCAGCAAGATATGGGTTGACGTCGTTAAGATTGGGGATGCACGAGTATGGAGACCAAACTCAGAAGTCGAGATTATTGCTGATGCATTAGGTACTACAGTTGCTTGGCCTATTGACAACATTGTGTTTATGTGAACAATTCTCTTATCTTGGATTGTGGAATTTGATGGTTTGGCTATTAGAACTTGATGGTTGTGGAATTTGATGGTTTGACTATTAAAACTTGTGTTTGGTTCGCTTGTATTATACTTGATGTTTGGCTATGATAGAACTTTTGCTTTGGGTAATCATGGTTTTGGTATAGATCGATCAAAATAGCACAAAACTAATTAATTAGTACAAATAGAAAACACCCCAAATTATCAAAAACCCAGTTTAAATTACACAAACAATTACAAAAATCAATCGCTATATTACAAATAATGATGACATTGAAGAATGCTGTGAATAAATAAACAATAACAAACTATAAGTGCTATTATAAACTTTACAGTTGCAAAATATATAAACGCCATTGAAAAGAAAGACAAAGATAACACACAAAAAAACGCTATGTAATGTGCCAGGCCTATTATGACGGGCGAAGACAGAGCGCTTGCCAAAACGCTATGATATTGTATAATAGCGTTTTACGGACGCTCTATATGTGATATTTTCTTGTAGTGAATGTAGCATATATCTTGAAATAGTCTTCAATGGTTGAGTGCTCATGAGGATCAAATGCATTTGGAGGAAAGATAAAATCGATTTTAGGTTTAAACGATATTTTAACAAAATAATCAACTTCATCCCCATTAATCTCATACATCGCAATATCTTCATCCATATAATCTACCTTATGGTCAGCCTTATGCAATATCTTATCAATATCAAGCACACTTCCTAGGTAAGATTCTTCAAGAAGAGATCTATATACTTCAAGCATTGAAAACTTAAACTCGAGATCATGAACATTCAAAGCGCAATGATATTCAATATCAAAACATATTTCATGGTAATCTCTAACAAGTTTTTATGCCCTTAAATAGTCTAGACGTTGAGACTCACATATCAAATCATAGCATTCATCGATGAGCCAGGTAGTATGCAAAATAGAAGTTACGTCTTCAATACAAGGCATGTGAATATCCTCAAAATCATAAATTTCAAAGGTTGAATCGCATGTACCTTCTAGTTCGCATGGTGGAACCCAATATATTACCTTTTCAAGCGCATGAGCTTCTCTAATCTCATAGGATGTGAGTTCCCTTTCTTCATATGCTGCCCGTAATGATAAGAGGTTCAACCGGATTAAAGCCGCTAAATCGCTCCTTGTCAACGTTGGATTTTCTATATGAAGATCATCCAACTTCAATTTTTGTTCCGGTGTAAGAACACTCTCATCAAATGGTGGCTCCACATATGGCTCCTCTTCAATGTATTCTATGTCCCCTTCTTCTTGTGACCAATGAAAAAAAAATTCTTTCTCCATTGTGTTTGTACCTTGCAAAAAGAACAAACACTTCAAAGAAAGTTATTAACCAAAACAAAAAGAAAAGAAAGCTTAGTCTCAAGCAAAATTGAAATCCTAATGGCTAATTGCAATTGCTCCCCGGCAACGGCGCCAAATTGATGTAGTCTTTTTCGGAGTACTCTAATTAAATTATCGAACCACAGGGAGTAAAGAATCAACACACTAAGAATACACAAGTTCACTTAATCTAAGCAAAATATGGATTTTGAATTTTCAAATATAACATTTACTAAACTTAAGCATTACGGTAAAGACTAACAAGATTTAAAATACTTATAAGACAAGGGCAAACAAGTAGACAAATGCGATTTAGAATAAGATTATAAAAACAAGCCATTGGGTTAAGGTAATTGATTAGGATGATTATTAGCTAATCTATGATGCTAACAAAACCATACAATGCTAATCCTTAGCCTTAGAACACTAATTTAGACTAATGCATTTCCATGACACTAATCCTATGCTTATCAAGTAATTAACACCAAATTTCTATTTTGTAATCACAAGATAAACATGCATTAATTTCAAGTCTAGTATGGCTACTAAACAACCTAGAATAACTTCCGTTGGCAAGATTTAGTAAAACACTCAATAGATTGGTTCAGGCATTTTCACAAACACCTTCCAGGCATGAAAATTCCTAAACTCTAAACTAGCATGATCAAGGCTAATTTAGCATTAAGAACATCTATTGAGAAAGGAAAATGAACTATCTAATCCTAAACATCAAAGAACTAACCTCTAATCACCAAAAATCTCCCGAAACCCAAAAGCTCTAAAAGACTACTCACACATGCTTAAATCACAAAAGTGAACCATAGAAAATATAGATATGGAAGGCATAATTAAGGATCTATAAAAAGATTTAACAAAAAGGTAATAGCATAAGTTTAGATGATGAAATTATAAACATAAAAACAAAGAACATAACAAGAATAGGAGAGAGAGTTTTGGAGGCTAGAAAATATCCTCCTCGCCTTTACTTTACACTAAAAAGAGTATTTATAGTGGTAGGGTTTGCACTGAAACAAAACAGAGGAAAATAGAGAAAAACAGGTGTCTGGAGGCTCGGATCGATTGTCACGATCAAACCGATCGTGACTTTGCTCGTGAAATCTCGTATTTGCCGAGTGACTTCTACGATCGGTTGAAAACTGATCGGATCATAACGTTTCCCACATAGATCGGATTGGCCTGATTTCACCACCATTGGAAAGATACTTCCATGTCCTACAACTTTGATGAAGATATCAAAATTGCAAGTAAGTAATAAAATCGGTTTTAACAAGTGATAATAAAGGCGTTGAGCTAAGGGAATTTATCTCGGGGATTAGATCATTAAGAACCAAGCATTTTTTCAGGAACAAATTTTAGAACCAATCTAGAACTCAATTATAAAAATAGGAGGATCCACTGTCGTGGTATCAACCTCTTTATCAATCAATCTAACACCCTAAACTGTCATTTGAGGTTACAAAGAATGACAAGCATTATAGAGAATGAGATCAATTTGTTCACGATTTGCCTTAACATCAACTGTCGTTGGCTAAGAACAAATCGCCCATCTATGTTCTTTCAAGCAACTCACAACACTTTTGATGAGTGAATTAAACCTAAAATCAAAGGTTAGGTGATCAAGCTAGTCTAGGCATTAAGAACAACAATAGATGAAGATATCAAATGATAAGAAATCCTATTTATGCTTTAGTTCATAAATCTTTAATCCCCTTGAATCCCTTAACTCAACTTAATTTACTACTCAAGCATAGTTGAACAAAGAACAATAAGAAAGATAATAGAAATCATAATACAATAAAATTGAAAGAAGAAAGAGTTTAGAAATCTTCAAAGTGAAGAGACAAATCTCCAATGTTACAAAAGTTCCTTCTCCCCTCTTCTTTCTACGTAAACTCTCTTTCTTCGGATACTGAAAAATGATTAAGTGTGTGTTTGAAAGGGGAATGCTTTCTCTCTTAAATCCATTGTGCCTAGTGGGGACACACAAAGTGCACACTTATTAAAATCCACTCCCCCCTTTTCTTAATAAAACTAAGGTTTTTTTTAGCACACTTTCTACTCTATACTTATATAATAATAGTAATAATATATAAGTCTTGGGTAGTTGGAAGAAGTGGTGGAAAAATCTAGTGGACTTAATTATTCAATTGAGACTTTGTCGTTAATTGCCTTTCTTTACTGGACGGGTTTCGGGAGCTGGTGGTGAGTGCAGGAGCAAGTGCTCCTTCATCTGGAGCAGGTCGTGGGTGCTCCATTCATCGAAACCTTTTAGAAATTTTTCACTTTTCTTCTATTTTTGCCAAGTCTTTTTGCGAGTTGCAATTATCCATTCTAGCCACTTTTAGACCTGAAATGACTCAAGATAAAATAAAAGACTCGATAAAAACCTCTAAAACAAGGATTACAATTTGCCAAAAACGTATTATATTAATTCTCCCAGACTAAGATCTTTGTTTGTCCTTAAACAAATTCAAGACCAAGTAAAAGAGAAAGGTTTGAAAACATGGGAACTTTCTCATCCTCAGTGAACCGAGTAAATAATCTTCAATATGCAGACCACATAATCTAGAATATGAATAGCAAAGCTTTACCAAAACTTCCCAACACATTCTCAACCTAGTTCCATTTTCCAAACATAAACTCTTCACATTCATTAAAAGTTGTGTGAGCTTCTCGCTATAAGCACTATTCAGGGTGGATGACGCTAAAGGATTTAAAGCTATTTAGAGGTGGAGTTCAGAGTGTTTAAGGGTTACCCGGCACTTGTAGAGGATGCAGGATATCGCACAAAACTGCAAGAGAGAATGGGTCCATTTGAGTTCCACATTCTCTAAACCACTCTTTCCTTCTTTAATCCCTCTAACTTCTCATCTAGCTATCATCCTCCTTAGGCAGACTCATTGTGCAGAGAGACATCTCTTCTAGTTCACAAAATTAACACTCTTCATCATCGATTTTTTTTTTTGTTTAAATTTTTTTTTTTTATGATGATGAAGAGGGTTTTAATTACAAGCATATGTCTCTCATGCACGGAGATAATCAGAGTTGTTGAACATACCCAAGTGGAGGTCATCATTGCCAATCCCACCTCATTGTAAACCATCTTCTGAAAAGTGGAGCGGGTGCTCTATGTGGGAGCAGGTGCTCTGTTCTTCAGAAAGAGTGATTTTAGAGGCTGCGTTGACTCATGTCTCTCTGGCCTTTTTGCAGATATCTGCATATATGAAAATGAAGTAGCAAGAGTGCAAGAGGTCTGAAAAGAGGTGTGGTTTAAGGATGGTACTAGCTAAAAAATGAGCTAGCTATTCAGGAACAACAAGAGTGATACAAGGAATAAGGAGTCCTGAATATGATTTGTTTCCCTAATCTAGTGCCAATAGCGAGAAGAATTCTACTCAATATTAGGTTCAAATATGATGAGACTTTATATTTTTCTGATGAAACCTGGAAGGTAGGATATTGAAGTGTTTCAACTGTTCCATGCACCCAATATTCTGAAAACTAGTCACTAGATAGAAAGTTCAACGCAAGTGGTTCAATTATCATCTTAGAATGAGGTCCTAATTCCCAACAACTTCTTGACTCAATAAAACAAAATAAAAACTGATTCAAAAACTGACTCAACAAGACTAAATAAACCAAAGAAAACAACCAAAATAAACGGAATTAGTAGTAACTCCTCCCCCCAGACTTACTTCACACCGTCTCCGTGTGAGAATAAACTAAGGAAGAGAGAAACAAATAAACAAAAACAGAAGCAAATGCATAAAATAAGTAGTTTATGGTGAATACAAAGGTGGGAGAGAGATGCGAGAGCTTGTCGCTGGTTGTCTAACCTCTTGGTGGGTCTTAATTCAAAATTTGAATTTTTACCCAAGGGAGCAGGTGCTCCTAATTTTGTGAGAGGTGCTCTCAAAGGAGCAGGTGCTCCGTTTTGTTGTAGGGGTGCTCACGTGTCTCTGTGACCTAGGTGGCGGATCGGTCGATCCGGATTGACTGGGTCGATCTGTAGGTCAGCCGATGATTCTGGTTTTTTTTTTTAAAAGAAATCAAAACGTTATGAAGAAAATAAATTAAAATCAAAGAGTTAGTGTACGTACAAGTGGGTTGCCTCCCACCAAGCGCTTGGTTAAAGTCACTAGCTTGACTCGTTTAGCCTTTTTGGCTTGAGGTGCATCGCCTAAGGGGATAAATCCTCCTTCAGCTTGGTTTGTGTCAGCAAGATATGGCTTGAGCCGCTGACCATTGACCACGAATTCATTTCCTTTGGTGTCCAGCAATACCACAGCTCCATAGGAGCGGATCTCTTTAATCATGAAGGGTCCGTACCACCTTGATCTCAACTTTCCTGGAAAAAGTTTAAGTGTAGAGTTGAAAAGGAGTACCTGATCATTTGGCTGAAAGTTTCTGGTGGTTCCTATGGTCTTTTGCAGAATGCTCTTGATTTCCCCGTTGGAAACCTCAACCTGACTACTAGTTTGTGTATGATATGGTGTCGCTACCTTGTGCTTCACATCATTCTTTCTCAATAAGCCCTCAAAGAATAGAAAAATCCTGAATAACCATCTTAGCCCGGCTGGTAGGGTTTTGAGTTAGATATTAGGAGCTCTTAATGCGCTCGAAGGACCGTCAACAGAGTTTTCAAGAGCAGATTCTGTTCCTAGAGCAGGTGCTCCGTCAGCATCTTCTGTTTTGAAGTTCAAAAATCTAGTTGATTTTTCCATTGTTTGGCTTGAATCCAGCATCCTTGCAAACCCAACTGTGTCCTCACGTAAGTACCCATGCTCTCCCTCAGCCTTTGTCAAGGCTATGTCCAACGGATCATTAGCCAAATTCTCTTCTTTGTCTCCCTCAGAGATTTCGAGATTATTTTCTATGGCAAAAGTTTGCCAATCAATAGTTGGCTTCTTGAGCATTCTATCCATTTCAAATTCCATGATAATATCCCCTAGGTGGAGGCCGATTGTATCATTATGCACATCAATATTCGCACCAGTTGTGCGCAAGAAAGGACGTCCAAAAATCAAGGGATCCTTTGGTTTTTCATCAAGTTCCAGCACCACAAAATCTGCTGGAATCAAAGTGTTGCCAATCTTGACATGTAAATCCTCAATAATCCCAACAGGTACTTTTATTGACCTATCAGCAAACACCAATGAAATATTTGTTGGCTTGAATCTTGTATATCCAAGTTTCCTAGCGATCAAATATGGCATGAGGTTCACAGATGAACCTAAATCACATAAAGAGCAAGGGAATTATGTAGGACCAATTTGCACCGATAGAACAAAATCTCTTAGGTCCTCTTGCTTCTTAATCGTCTTGTTTTGTAGCACAGCACTACAGTTTTTAGTCACCATCATGGCGCTTTGTTCTGAAAAAACATTTTCTGTAACTCGACCCTTAACATACTTGTTCATAGCCGGCATCATCTGAATTTCATTCGCCTGAGGGAGCTTGATTGTCAAATCCTCCAATATCTCCTTACACTTCGCTTTTTCTAAATCATGTTGAGATTTCTTTGGAGGGACTGGGTAAGGAACTGGAGGTCTGTAGACACGAGAACAAGCCCTATCAACAAGCTCATTTGGTCAAAGTACCTCAGGAGCAGGTGCTCCCTCTTTTGGAGCAGATGCTCCGTTTGAAATTTCTGGGCAACTTTCAGCAGTTGCCCTTACAACCGGTGGTAGATACCTTCCACTCCTTACCTCGATTGCATTCACAAATTCTCTGGAGTTTGCAATTGATTTACCTGATAGTACTCCCTATGGTCTTTTGCTTGTCTCAGTAATTTGAGCAACCTGCGTATCAAGCTTCTTCACATGATTGCAAACAGCTTCAAGTCTACCATTGAGATCGGAATACATGATGTCTACCTTTGTGTTGATTTCAGTGGCACATTTTTGTTGATTAACCATAAGCTGTTGTATCATACCCTTCAGTTCATCCTGAGAAGTACTTCCAGAGCTCGCAGGATCCTGAAAGTTGTTAAACTGTGGTTTCTGTTGAACTCCCCCTTGAAACTGATTTTGACTTTGGTAAGGCATAAACGTTTTGCCTTGGAAACCCTGAGGAAAACTCTTTTGAAAACTTTGATCCTGAGGTTTATGGTTTTGGAGACCAACTTGTTGTGGATAGAACTGGTCTTGTGGATTCTCAACGTTTCTGCTCCTATAGGAGAAGTTTGGGTGACTCCTATAATTCTGGTTGAACCCACAGTTTTGTACAAACTCTTTACCATTTACAAAGCTGGCCTCTTGCCGATCATGATTTCCTTCATTCATCTCCTCAGAAAATAGGTCACCATTCTTATCAGCAAAATGAACCATCCTCTGGTTCCCTTTTAGCAACAAATTGACCTTAGCGGTATGGTCATCAATCTTTTGGGAATCCATACCACCCATTTTTCTGGTTCTATCATATTCTTGAGACCTGCTGCTAGAACTTGCAGCCAAGTTTTCAATAAGCTTGTAGGCACCGTCTCTGGTTCTTGTCATAAAATCACCATCACTAGCAGCATTTAAAGCGTTCTTATAGTCCCAACCAACTCCATCATAGAAGATACCCAGCAAATTCTCATCGGGAAACCCATGGTGTGGACACTCTCTTCTGTATTCCTTAAATCATTCCCATGCCTCACAAAAAGACTCTCCTGGATGTTGCTGAAAGTTGGAGATCTTGCTCTTTAAGCTTGCGGTCTTGGTTTTGGTGTAGAAGTGGTCCAAGGACGCTGTTCTACATTGTGTACAAGTTCTGATGGATCCAGCGGGTAGAGACTTGAGCCATCGAGAAGCTTTATCCGCAAGTGAGAAAGGGAAAAGCTTACACTTTATGAAGTTCGGGTTCATTCCATTAGAACTCGTTGTGGAGCAAATTTCCTCGAAGTTTTCTATGTGGTCCATTGGAATTTCTGCGGGAAGTCCATGGAATAAATGTTGCTTGACCAGCGATATCATCTGAGGCTTAATCTCATAATCTTGCCTCTCAACAACAGGTGGAATGATAGCATATCTGTTTCTGTAGAAAGCGTGAGGATTGTCCATATCCCCTATAGCACGTTGTTGTTCACGAGCACGTTGCTGTTGTTGAACGCGCTCGTGTTGCTGCTGCATTTGAGCCATATGCTCTTGCAACCTTTGTAGTTCAGCCGCCATTTCGTCGTTCCTTGTTCGCCCATGTCGACCAGATTGGACCTGGTTCTTCTATTGGTTCGTTCTAGTCTTGCGAGTTCCGTGTTGCTCAAGATTACAAGGGGTGATGGACGATTTCTCCTTGTTGACCTTGAGTTCATGCACCGACAATTACCCTTCCACGGAGCAGGTTCTGGAAGAAGGTGCTCTGGAAGTGGGAGCAGGTGCTCCTGAAACACACGCAAGAAAAGGGAAAAACACGAGTAAGTAAACTTAGTCTGAAACCGTACATTAAAACTAGAGGTATCGAGTTGGTCCCCGTCGCAACGACGCCAATTGATAAACTGGATTATCTTGTTATTTAACCGAGAGCGGGTGCTCTGAAGAGAGCGGGTGCTCTGAAGAGAGCAGGAGCTCTGTTATAGTGATAGTGAGGTTCGTTCAAAGGGACCAGCAATACACTCTAATCTTTTGCAATACCATTTCAGCTAAGCGATCAATGTTGTTTTGTTTTGGTTTGTCACAATTGCAAGTAAGTAATAAAATCGGTTTTAACAAGTGATAATAAAGGCGTTGAGCTAAGGGAATTTATCTCGGGGATTAGATCATTAAGAGCCAAGCATTTCTTCAGGAACAAATTTTAAAACCAATCTTGAACTCAATCATAAAAATAGGAGGATCCACTGTCGTGGTATCAACCTCTTTATCATCAATCTAACACCCTAACCTGTCGTTTGAAGTTACAAAGAATGACAAGCATTATGGAGAATAGGATCAATTTGTTCACGATTTGCCTTAACATCAACTGTCGTTGGCTAAGGACAAATCGCCCATCTATGTTCTTTCAAGCAACTCATAACACTTTTGATGAGTGAATTAAACCTAAAATCAAAGGCTAGGTGATCAAGCTAGTCTAGGCATTAAGAACAACAATAGATGAAAATATCAAATGATAAGAAATCTTATTTATGCTTTAGTTCATAAATCCTTAATCCCCTTGAATCTCTTAACTCAACTTAATTTACTACTCAAGCATAGTTGAACAAAGAACAATAAGAAAGATAATAGAAATCATAATACAATAAAATTGAAAGAAGAAAGAGTTTAGAAATCTTCAAAGTGAAGAGACAAATCTCCAATGTTACAAAAGTTCCTTCTCCCCTCTTCTTTCTACGTAAACTCTCTTTCTTCGGAAACTGAAAAATGATTAAGTGTGTGTTTGAAAGTGGAATGCTTTTTCTCTTAAATCCATTGTGCCTAGTGGGGTCACACAAAGTGCATACTTATTAAAATCCACTCCCCCTTTTTCTTAATAAAACTAAGGTTTTTTTTAGCACACTTTCTACTCTAGACTTATACAATAATAGTAATAATATATAAGTCTTGGGTAGTTGGAAGAAGTGGTGGAAAAGTCTAGTGGACTTAATTATTTAATTGAGACTTTGCCGTCAATTGCCTTTCTTTGTTGGACGGGTTTCGGGAGCAGGTGGTGAGTGCAGGAGCAGGTGCTCCTTCATCTGGAGCAGGTCGTGGGTGCTCCATTCATCGAAACTTTTTAGAAAATCTTCACTTTTGCGAGTTACAATTCTCCATTCTAGCCACTTTTAGACCTGAAATGACTCAAGATAAAATAAAAGACTCGATAAAAACCTATAAAACAAGGATTAGAATGCGCCAAAAATGCATTATATCAGAGATTAGGTTTATTAGTCATATTCTAGTTGGTTCTAGCTGTACATGTTTTACTCGATTTATAAGAGTGAAAAGGGGATTAAGGGTTTGTTTACGGGGTTGATAAGTGAGCATTCTAAAAGAGCCGCGATAGATCTAAGAAAAGAGTAGATTCATAGTCTTTGGTCTTTCTTTTGTGTGATCGTGTATCTGTAACTCTCGTTTCTGGTGGATTGCTTTCATCACCAAGCCGAAACGTAAGGTTCTCTTTTAAGACCTGAACTCGTTAATTATGTGTCTTCCTTTCTCTTCCTTTATCTTTGATTGCTTTTTTTATTCGATTTCTGAGTTCGTTAAGACCGTGAAGATCAGTTTATGGTGATGTGTATGTGAGTGTTATGCTACAATATATATATATATATATATATATATATATATAAATCCTGCAGAGAAAATATAAATCTTAGAGATCGAAATTTGAGTAATTAAAAAAAAATGAAGGGAACTTACCAATACCTGAAAAAAAAAAAAACTACTAATATGGAAATCTATTGTATAATGTTAATTAATAATACGCTAGGGATATGATTCACGTATGGAAATCTATTGCATATGATTTTCATTATATTATACATAGTTTTGTACATAATATCATGTGAATATATTGATGGAGAAACGAGAAATGTAATTTATATGTATCTTTTAGAAAACTAGAAACTAAAACATATAAGTCGTCCGACCATCAAATGAGTTTTCATTTATTGTTTTCTGATACTTTTGGCTGTTTTAATAATATTCCAAGTTCTTTGACTGGTTGTTGCAGTCTGTAATATGTAACATATGATATGTTAGTTATCCAATCTCTCGAGATAAGTACAGTATGTATCCCATGTCTTGGGATTGAAGATTCCTTAAGATCTACTGGCTGAGATTATGACAGTAAGAAGGAAAGGTGGCATTTGACGATGATTTCGTTACGACATATCAACACGTGGGTAAAATTAACGTCATGACTACTAATTAAACCCTAACTGATCTCTGTCCGGACACAGACCAGCACTCATCTCCCACAGAACACAACACGAGTTCCTCAAATCCTCTTTCTCTATCTCCGATGGAATCACAAATGAAACTACCGAGCCACCACGACGAGACGAAGACAGAGTCAACAGAGTTCGAGAAGAATCAGAAACGGTACGAAGACGTAATCGCCACGTTTCCTCACGCGAAAGGCTGGTTTCCGAGAGCTCCGCTGATCGAGTACGGTGGTCACTGGATCATACAGCCTCTCCTAGAAGGTTGCCTTCACGCGCAAGAGTTCTTTCAAGCAAGACCCATTGACTTCCTCGTTTGTAGTTACCCAAAGACAGGTTCCACATGGCTCAAAGCTCTAACTTTCACCATCGCCAATCGATCTCGCTTCGACGATTCCTTAAACCCTCTCCTAAAACGTAACCCTCATGAGCTTGTTCCTTTCATTGAGATCGAATTCGCTTACTTCCCTCACGTTAATGCACTCAAAGACAAAGAAAACACTCTGTTTTCGACTCATATGCCATTTGGGTTACTACCTGAATCGATTGCGAAATCGGGTTGTAAGATGGTTTACATCTGGAGAGACCCAAAGGACACATTCATCTCCATGTGGACTTTTTTCCAAAAGCAAAAGTCAGACAATGGCCCTCTACATAGTCTTGAGGAGTGTTTTGATATGTTCTGTCGAGGTTTCTCTGGTTACGGTCCTTATCTAGATCATATCTTGGGGTATTGGAAAGCTTACCAAGAGAATCCAGATAAGATTTTGTTCCTCAAGTACGAGACAATGAGAGCTGATCCTTTACCGTATGTGAAGAGATTGGCTCAGTTTATGGGTTGTGGATTCACAGCTGAGGAAGAGAAGAAAGGAGTTGTTGAGAAAGTTGTGAATCTTTGCAGTTTCGAGACGTTGAAGAAGCTTGAAGTCAATGAAGGGGAGAAAAACAGAGAAGACATTCCTTGGGTTTATTATCCGAATAGCGCGTATTTTAGGAAGGGAAAGGTTGGAGATTGGCACAACTATCTGACTCCGGCGATGGCAGATCGAATCGATGGATTGATGGAAGCGAAATTCAAGGGTTCCGGTTTGCTTGAACATGGTAATTGACCGGTTAATCGTGTTCTGGGCCATGACTCATCAGTATCTGCTTAGTTTACAGCACACGTTGTCTTAAGTTATATATTGGAAGAATAAATCTTGTTTATGTTTTGTCCTCATGTACTGATTCAAATAAAAAGGAACTAGCTTTGTAAACCATTCGTCTTTACCTGAGGTGTGCAAAGTCTTGGATCTTCTACAAATTGTGTCTCAATATCGTTTATATTCACGCGCAGAAATGAAGTTGCCCTGGTCCGTGACATGAACAAACATTTTGGATAGGCATTGATTGAAATCGAAGCAATTAGGATCATAAAATAAAGTATCTTTCTTTTATTATTAATAAAATAATACGAACAATATGACATACAGAGCAAAACAGAGCATCCTCTGTTACTTTCGGTTTAAACCAAAAGGCCAATCCACCAAAGGAAATAGAGAAAAGGAACTTATGTTGGCAACAACTTCTAGTTAACGAAGTAGTAGTGTTATCACATTATTTCGCTTATTCAGACTTATCTTATTCTAATTATTTTATTATGCTAGTTTTCTATATATGTAGGGATTTTTTTTTTTTTGTCAACCACACACTAGTTAAAAAGTTACTCCATGATTGATAGTCTAATCTGGAGAAAACGGGTTTACAAAAGAAATCTCAGAAAAAGTAATCTAAAAGATCTAGTTAGACAATTCGCTCTAGAATTGCACAGACGATATATTTTAGTTAAAGAGAATGAAGAAAATAAAGCACGGAGTACACCAAACTTGTCTAGAAAATTGGAGAAAGCTGGCCACTCTTCAAAAGATTGCACCATCGCGAGTAATTATGTACTATCTGTTTCAAACTCCTGACAGTCAATCCGAGATTTTATGATATTTTCCATGGCCCATAATAGCGCTTCCATCTCCGAATGTAAAGGGGTGACTCTTTTGACAACATTTGGACCCGAATAATATTGTCTGGTCGTTTTCTCGAAAACACCACCATCCTAGTCCTATAGTAGGGGCCGATGAATTCCACGAACCGTCAATCCGACATGTTAATGTCTGTGATATATTATCCACCTGTGCCTGAGTCACTTGGGCTTCTTCCCACGCCAAGTGTTTACTTACCGCCTGATTTATTATATCTACGGAATCCGATTGTATTCCTTCGAAAACCTTTTTGTTCCAGTCTTTCCATATGAACCATAAAATCCATGGGTAACATCGGTGTTTTTCTTGGTCATCTGAATGAGATGGTATCCTCCAAAATAAGAAATCCATATTTGAAAAAACCGACGTGGAAGGGAAAGTTCCTGATGATAATGAAATCGAAGACATTTTCCGAGAATATGAGCACTCAATAAGAGCACGATTAATTGTTTCATTTGCAATCTGACATCTTTGACACAAGGTGTCACATTGTAACCCACGATGAACTAAGGTAGAGGTAACTGGTAAGGAACCCGTAGCAATTTACCAAAAAAAGTGTTTGATTTTTGGTGGAGCAATAATTTTCCACACATGTGCTTTTAGAGCATTACAACTTGGACCCCATTCTACAATCTTTGATATGTCTTGAGCAAGCGAGTAACCCGATTTTACTATATATCTGCCTGATTTTGTGTAATGCCAGATTAACCTATCTGGTTTATAAACTTGACTTATACTGATATCCCTACTAATTTGTATATCTTTTGGATCCATAAATTCTTGTAAAATGGGTAAATGTCATTCCTTTGTAACCGGATTAATTAAATGATTAACCATCAGCCTTGGATGAAATAATTTTCTCCTACCTTTTACTGGACGTGGATTAATATCAGGTATCCAAGAGTCTTGCCATACCGATAAATCATATCCTGAACCTAGGGATCATTTTGCTTCCTTCTCTACTAGATTCTTGGTCGAGAAA
Organism: Turritis glabra; assembly: GCA_900406565.1. Taxonomy (NCBI): domain Eukaryota; kingdom Viridiplantae; phylum Streptophyta; class Magnoliopsida; order Brassicales; family Brassicaceae; genus Turritis; species Turritis glabra. Next base: position 246,182 of record OVBN01000185.1, read on the forward strand.
ATACTCTTCCATCCAAATGATAGGGAATATGGTTTTTTTGCCTTTAAAGGATGACTATTCTGAAATATCTACCCTTTAATACCCGAGCTACTAAAGAATCTGGATGATGAATTAGTCGCCAGTACTGTTTGGCCAGCATTGCATTAATAAATTTTTCGAAGACCCGAAATCCTATCCTTCCATCATTTTTAGCCTTACACATTTTATCCTAAGCTATTAGGATTTCTTTTTCTTTGATGTTTTTATTTTCTCTAAGAAATTTTATCTAATTCATTGGCATGATTTCCACTTAATAAAATATCATATAGTCACACATACAAACTTTAAAAATATCTTGTTAGCTACAAGGAATATTCCTATCAAATGGGAATATCCGCGAACAAACATAAGTCATGTTGCAAACACCATAATCATCCAACTCCGGATGTCAGAATTCGGCGTTGACCGGTGTTGACCACTATTGACCAAAAAAATATTCAAAAAATATTATTTAATTTTTTATTTATTTTTGATAAAATTTTAAGAATAGTAAATTATTACATAATTTTACTAAAAAATTCTATAACAAAATAATATAACAAAATATACCACAAAAATTCTATAACAAAATTTTAGTATATGCTTTTGGTAATATAACAAAATATACCACAAAATAATATAAACAAAAAAGAGTACAAATTTTTTGGGTCGTATATTTTGTTATAGAATTTTGGTAATATAACAAAATATATCTTTTCCTTTTGGCAATCATTTTTCTTTTTATAAATTCAAATGTCAGTTATATATATTTTTACGTATTTATAAAATTTATGAGATTCTCTCATTTGAAATATATCCAAGACATTGCCAACTATGTCTTTTTGTTTTTAATAAGGAAAAGAAAAAAAATCAAAACTGTTTTTATTTACATAAAAAGCATATATCTAGGAAATAATAAAAACTGACATTTACAAAACATTATATGCTTTTATTATTTCGTTGATATATGCTTACAAAACCTTATATGCTTTTATTATCGATTCAAACACCTAAATCGAATAAGGAAACACACACATACGTTGTGATTGTGAAATATCCGAGAGTATATGTATTCGTTGGTATTGGTCTTAAAAATTTTGAACATATAAAAACTGATATGATAGTGCTGTGTTCTTCATGTTAAGGTGCTTATAAACTATGACGCATTTGTTTGGCTCACCAATCATCAAGGACTGCTCTATGAAAGTATTGGTGGTTTTCTAGATGTTTTGGACCTTCTCCTTGAGGGCTTCTCACTAATGCAGAACTTTTTGAAGCGAGCCATTTTAGCCATGCTTGTTTCTTAGAAAAGCCTACTTTATTTGAGCTAAGCGTTACACTTGAATAGAATGTAAAATATTTGGAGGATACAAAATTGGTAGGTATAGCTTTTATAAGATTTTCGTATGCTTGATGATCGCTTTAAAGTTGAATATAACACAGCTTGAATATGATGGATTTCTGTTATATGTGACAGGCCTATTGAAGTAAGTTTTTCTTGGCTAACAAGATCTCTCTTCTTCTCAATGTCAAGAAGAGCTGATTTTATGCAATGTGCATTAAATGCCATTTAGTTTCAAACATAGAGCTGATTCGAATTCAAAGTGCTTGGTTCTGAGATATCCCCAATCACTGTACCCATCTAAAAAAGTATGAAAACAAACCCAGAAACAATCAAGAGCAGAGCTTGTGGAGATCAAGGTGGAATTAATTCATGTTTCTTAGTGTTGTTCTTCCATTTCAGGGGAAACACTGTTTCCCATGGAAATTGATACAAAAACCTCAAGTTACTGGTTACATTTAAGGTTCCTCCTCTCTGTATGTAGTATCTTAAAAAAATCCATCCTGCTTGTTACTTTCCTTTAGAGTATTCTCCTTTTTCAATGTTTGTTCTGCTCATTTCCAATGTGAATGGCCACGGGGGAGGCATATTTTACTGCTAGTCTGTGAGCTTGAACTTCCCGGGTGTTTTTTGAATTTTTTGATGGATAACGGATCCAATCTTTTGCTGAATAATCTCATTTTTTGTCCATGAGTTTAACAGGTGGGGGGATTTACTCTTGTCACATTTTACTTTTTCGATCTTGAAAACTGATATTAAGATTACCAGTGTACCGCCTAGTTTACGGATGTTTGTTCTTTGATTTTGCTTGCAGTATGCTTCGTCGTTATGTATTTATGGGTAGACTCTGGTGGTAACAACAATAATTGTACCAAGTATAGGTTCTGCAGCAAACAAGTCAAGTCTATCACTTTGATTTTGTAGTCATGCTAACATCTAATTACAGTCGGAATCTTTTTCGAGGATCTGTGAATATCCAGTGGCTTTCTTCTGATCATACTTTGTTTCAATTTCAAGTGACTACTGGACAATGCAATCTCAAATCGTCGCATCCAAGATTTATACTCATGTGGTATTATACTGTGTTTGGAGGAGAGAATCAAACCCGTCTACTAGAGATTTCAAGCTGCATTTTGTATGTTGTTTGCTTAACACACTTATAATATACGGTGGATGAACTCCTTTTATACAAGAAAGATGATAGTAAAAGCACAGATGAAGTCATACGTACTAATATTCATGCTTGTATGTTTACAGTGGTCAAAGTCAGAACCCTCTTCCCGGTGGAGAAGCTTTCTCAGAGAACATTAGTGACGAATCAAAACTGCGTAGATCTATATTTATTTGGAATCTAACAAGAAGGGGATCTCTGATTTAATACCTTTTTAATGTAAGATTAAGATATTTGGAATCTTAATGAAGTACCAATAAATTATGCATGTATTGTAGAAATGTCTCTTTTGCAATAGCTAATGGGAATTGATACAAAAATATTGGAATAGAAAAATGAAAAAATCAAAATGGTTGGGAGTTGAAACATTGGTTTACAAGTTAGGTAGCTTTTATGGACGAACGATCACCAATCTTTATCATGGAAGAGTAACTCCAAAGGTTTTAGTATGATTTAAATTTAGAAAATAAATAAAAAATGATTAATGTTCAAATATAAATACGATCCTTAAGCAAAAGAGGTATCGATTTTGTTGGCTAACTACCGAAGCTGAGCTGTAGCTACCTCCTTCTTTCATTCTCTCTCAACGGTAAGATCCGCCATTTGCATCGATCACTTCTTCTTCATCCTCCTCTGACTCGTCTCCATTTTCTGAATTCAGAGGTCTGTTTCATCTCCAAGTGTTTCGAATCGTCGTTAGATTCGGATTGATAGGTTTTTCCTCTTTGATTGCTTGATTCCCCCTCCTAATTGAATAGTTAGCGATCTGATTTCGATTTTTTGTCTAGCTTCGTTGTGAAGTATGGCTCGGAAGAAGATCAGAGAGTACGATTCAAAGAGACTGGTGAAAGAACACTTCAAAAGGCTTTCTGGTAAAGAGCTGCCTATCAGATCCGTTCAGGTTAGATCCATTTTCTTAAACAACTTGTGTTTACTGCATTGCATCGGTTTCTCCGACATGGCTCAGTTTGTTCTTTTCCCTCTTCTGTTGTGTTAACGGCTTGATTCCTCTGTATGTGCATTTAGATTAACCAAGAGACTGATCTGAATGAGCTAGTAGAGAGGGAACCTTGGCTCTCATCCGAGAAGCTTGTGGTGAAACCTGATATGTTGTTTGGAAAGCGTGGCAAAAGTGGTTTGGTTGCCTTGAAATTAGATTTCGCTGATGTTGCCACTTTTGTCAAAGAACGCTTGGGCAAAGAGGTAACCTTTTTGTTGAATGATCTGAGACCATGTGTCTTTTCTTAGCTTGTTTCTTTGTTGTTTCCTTCCCTCTACTTCAAGTTTTAACTTTTTTCTATCTATTATCTACAGGTAGAGATGAGTGGATGCAAAGGACCCATAACAACATTCATTGTTGAACCATTTGTCCCACACAGTGAGGAATTCTATCTTAATATTGTCTCTGATAGACTTGGCTGCAGCATAAGCTTTTCAGAGTGCGGAGGAATTGACATCGAAGAGAACTGGGACAAGGTATTTTTGATACTTTTTTTCATTGATATCATAGTGTCAGTTTATCACCGTAAAGCTGAAAATTGAATTCACTTTCTATAGGTCAAGACCATATCTATACCGACGGGTGCTTCCTTGACACCTGAGATATGTGCACCTCTTGTTGCAACTCTTCCTCTAGAGGTATATTGAAGCTGAATATCACTCAAAACTGAAAATTTGCATTGAACAAACTAGTTGCGATTTCGACTTACTAATTTTCCACGTACAGATCAAAGGGGAACTTGAAAATTTTATTCAAGTTATTTTTACCCTATTTGAAGGTATGCCAAGTGTGACTGATTCTACACACAAGTCAAAGCAGATTCACAGTGACGAAATTTGAACCAAAAACTGAAGCTTTTTTTGTTCTCTTCTTTTTTATTTGGCTCTAGATCTTGATTTCACTTTCTTGGAGATGAATCCTTTCACATTGGTTGAGGGAAAGCCTTATCCTCTGGATATGAGGGGTGAGCTTGATGACACCGCTGCTTTCAAAAACTTTAAGAAGTAAGTTTCACTCTTCCACTTTTTTCAACTGTTCGAAGTCAAGAGTTTCAAGAAGGCGTGATAAGCCTTCCTGCTGCTGTATTCAGGCGGTATGATTAACCTCTTACATTTTGCAGGTGGGGCGACATTGAATTCCCTTTGCCATTTGGAAGAGTGATGAGTCCAACAGAGAGCTTCATCCACGGTCTAGATGAGAAGGTATCATTACCAATCTGTGAGGAACTCGGCACTTCGTGAAACACCAGTTTCTCTATGACTTATGATCCTTTCGTATATGCAGACAAGTGCGTCTTTGAAGTTCACTGTTCTGAATCCCAAGGGAAGGATTTGGACTATGGTAGCTGGAGGAGGTGCAAGCGTCATCTATGCAGATACCGTATGTTTTTATATGAAAAATCTGTACCTGCTTAATCAACAATCAGAATCTCCTGCATTTTTTCTCCTCGCAAGCCTTAGCCTCTAAACTGTGGGCTAAAATGTTATATCCAGGTTGGAGATCTCGGGTATGCATCTGAGCTTGGAAATTATGCTGAATACAGTGGAGCACCCAAAGAAGACGAGGTTTTGCAGTACGCGAGAGTCGTCATCGATGTAAGATGCTTTTTTGTTTTCTCCTTCCACATCAAAACATATGAAACCAACCCAATATAATGGCACTTCTGACTATAAAATAATGCGATTTTTCCTAATTATTCAGTGTGCTACAGCGAATCCGGATGGAAAAAGCAGGGCTCTGGTAATCGGAGGTGGAATTGCTAACTTCACTGACGTTGCTGCTACCTTCAATGGCATAATCCGAGCTCTCAAGGAAAAGGTAAGCAAGAAGAGAGTAGATTCATCCACAGGCCTTTAATCGCCCTCTGAGTATAAATGAGCTTTCCTTTAACTTTCTACAGGAAGCAAAGCTGAAAGCAGCAAGGATGCATATATTTGTGAGGAGAGGAGGACCAAACTACCAAAAGGGACTTGCTAAAATGAGATCACTTGGAGATGAAATCGGTGTCCCCATCGAGGTATATGCAACACAATAAATAAACATCAACAGATTCTGGCTTAACCCGTTTCTAACTGTTTTTACATGTCTGTTTGATTTCAAGGTGTATGGTCCTGAAGCAACAATGACAGGTATCTGCAAGGAGGCAATCCAGTACATCACCGCGGCTGCTTAAGCCTTTACACTCTTATCAGTTACTTTCAAAATACTCTTAGCGTATCTTTGTGTTTGGATTATGTTTCACCTCTACTGTTTCTTACTATTCATAAATAATAAACAAGTATCTTCTTTTTGACTTAGTATTTTCTCTTTTGATTCTCATCATCTTCTTGACTTAGAAAAAGAAAAAGAAGGACCATCTTTCACTTTGATAGGACTTGGGGAGTTGGTCGATTAGGTACAAATAGTGACGAATCGTAAGCCAGAATTCGGGTCCACTAGGTTTTTATCCTAAATCTTTCTAGATTCTTTTCCGCCACTTTTTAAGTCCAAGATTGGTTTGCGCTTGCAACACCAATCCTATAGTATTCTAATCACTATAACATAAAAACACGAACGCAATAGAACTAAGTTTTACGCTGTAAATAGCTTTTTTTTTTTTTTTAGAACCCTTTACAAACAACCTTTCAATTTGGCAAAAGCTTAGACCGAGAGATGCTATGGGAACCTTACATCAATCGACGAAAAATGAATTAAGGAAAGAAACTAAAAGAGAACCCAAACAAATATTACAAAGAGGAAAGCACTCTCATCATCAGACAGTTTATGTAACCAATATGGATGACTTGCAACCACATAAGAATGAGCAAAGGAGGCATTTGTTGCGCTCTGAGCAATGAGAGAAGCTCCTTTATTTGTTCCACATGTTTCAAAAGCCATTCTCCAATCCTTTATGTTATCCAAACACTCGTGTAGTTCATAATGTTGATGGCCAAAGGAAGGTCATGCGTTTGGTCTATTGACTGCACCCACCAATTATGAGGCTTCTGAAGAAAAAACAATCTTATTCATCTATGGCTATGCATACATTCAATAGCCCACAGCAGAAACTTAAGGACAACTTCACCTATGCTGTTTAAGTCTTTGAAGGATCTTATGCTACATAGGAGGACCACTCCCATTGAGTCTCTAAAGTCCCCTGCACAACCTCCCACTCTCTTTTGTTGTGACCATGAAGCTACAATATTACATCTGACCAAATTTTTCCTCTCAGGTGGCTCCCATATTTGCCTTACATTCCTCTCCAATTCTACTTCGACAGTAGCATTGTTTTGTTTCACAACTTGAGATATGAACCATAACTGCACCTCATCTCTGATTTTCACAACTGTCTCCAGAGGTCTAGTTTTAGTTTCTCAGTTACGTTATTTTTGCAAAATCATTTTTTTTTTGTCTTGTGCTAATTCTACCAGAGAGTTTCCTCTCCACAATCATAACCATTTGCGAAATGGGTCCAAAAAGAAAATCAAAAATAAATATAATAAATAATTTTAGATGGTATTAGAGAATCTTGCGGTTCTACTAACTTGTAGAAATAATAATGATAATACTCCACTTTATTACTTTCTTATAATGATAATATTAATATTCAACCAAAACTACAACAACAAAGATCTCCAGTACCAAGAGGATTGGCCATGCATAAACCTTTGGTATCATCTGGGAACTTAGGCGGTCCACATCGTTTCTTACAGTCGTCTTCATACTTGCACGGACCTCTAAAATTACATACTCCAGGACTGATATCTTCTGCCTTCAATACTATCAATTTCCACCCAAAAAAGTGATCATTAGTAGTGTACTATATTTTTTCCAACGAAATTATGTATTGTTCTACAATTTGTATGTGGGTGACTTGTTATTAGAAAAAAAAAATCATTTGCTTATTAAGTATGTGTACAACAAAACTTTCAAGTAAAAAAATGAGATATATAAATAACTAAAAAAAAAAGAGAGAACAAAAATAAATAAGTTATTCACCCTGAGAAGTAAATAGGAGAGAATATGTGATGAGAAGAGCTGCAAGTTGAAACTTTGACAAAACCATTTCGTTTGAGTGATTTTTATTTTTTTGGGTGTAAAGGTATTTAAACAAAAGGAACATGCCTACATAAATACACAAAAGAGTCAAACTTCTATATAAATGGTAGTAAATTTTATGTGTTCAAAAAAAAAAAAAGAATGGTAGTAAATTAAATGGTTTTTGGATTTTGTTTTTCAAGCAACAATTTTAGTATCCAATCAAGTATTCGAATCCAGTTTTGGTGTTACGTTTGCATTTTAGTAAAGAATCCAAAACTATGTTAATGATGATTTTCTCAAAAAACTAAAATCCAAATATTAAAAACCCAAAACTTAAAAAAAAAAAAAACAATACAGAAATCTTCCCCATTCTTGGCCCTAGTATCGAAATGACTACATGTCGAGGATAAAAAATTTCAGAAAAATCCACGAAAAATCATATGGTCAAATTCTTCAGAATTTGATTTGTGTAAGGATTTTGAACTCATATAAAATTCAATAAGGAAACAAAAAAACATTTGGTATGGATGACAAGAGAATTTGAACAAAATGGAAAGTCCCTTATATAAGCCTTCAATGGTAGTAGATTCTACAATGGTCTTTGGATTTTGTTTTCAAAAATTCATTTTTTACCCAATAAGTTTTTGAAAAATTTGTTTTCCTAAAATCTAGGGAATCCATTTTTGTAGTTACATTTGCCTTTTTAGTAGAAAATCCAAAAACTGTTTTAATGATGATTTAGGGAAAACGAGATCTACTCTAGAGGTTTAAAATTTTATATTTAAGAAAATTAACATGGCCATAACCTTTTGGCTATCAACACTTTCTACGACCACAATTATCACATAATCTCCATTTCGATATAAAGGTCAATAACTTATGACATCATAATCAGAAGAAAGTAGAATAAAAAGAAACGAAAAACATCTCTAGAGGAGGAAAAAAAAGTATTGTATGAATGTATGATGTATGATGTATCTACACTCCATGTCACCAACATGCAGATCGGCTCAGGTAGAGTTATACCAATAATGGGACACATTTCGGTTAAGTTAGAGTATTGGCAAGAATTTCACGTCGAAGAGAATTGGGGACATATGATAATGTCTTATGGAAATTCACATATAAAACAAAAATGGTCAAATGTAAATATTGCACATATGTTAAAAGGTTTATATGAAGAACTTTTTTCTTTATTTTTGGACATGACGTGCATTTTAACGAGTAGGCTTTGGCAAAATATCTGGAACCGAAGATGTTTTAATCTCGACATGACGTACATTTTAAAGAGTAGGCCTTGGCAAACTTTTGGTATTTGTTGCCATAATCTGAAACTGAACTGTTGTAATCATTCAAATATACATTATGGATTGCAAAATCCGTTTGAGCTGCACTTGTTGCGTTTACTCCGCATTTATTTCGCCTGATCTACTTGATTAGTTTGGTACGTATTTTTCTGCATGATTATTCTGATCCGTACTACTAATCCGCTTTCATTATTTATACCGATATAATTAATGACCATGAATGTAACCTGAAATTATTTCTTACCATAACATCACTTAGCGTCAAAACGATGTTAATTTAACATGTAGACTTTAGAAATCACTCAATGATATGATTTAACAGAATCGATCATTCACCAAAAGAGGAAACTAGGAAAACATGTGAGAATATTCAGAAATGAACACAAATTTCAGTTGATGAGCATAATCAAATGATCGAGAACATTAATAAATGTCCCATAAGAAACTACCTCTATAAATTAGTATTTGATAAATTAATAATCACTATAAATTAATAAATTTATGCAATTCCGAGTTAAGTTATGTAAATATATGGTCCCATTAATACTATAAATAAAAAAGTTTTTATACAATTTGATAAAATAATAAGATAATTTTTTTTTGAAAATCCTATGTAAATATATGGTCCTATTAATACTATAAATTAATAATTAGATAAACTTATCAATATATATTATATATGTTAGAAAATTTTGTGAAATATGACTTTTATGTTGTTATTTCTTTCTTGACTTTGCATTAATTTTTGTTAGAGTTCATTTTTAATATTTTTACTATATCAAAAACTTTTTGTGATATCTTCAAGATATGATAATTATTTTTTTACTTGTAACTAGTTTTAAAAAAATATTAGTTACAACAAAAGAATTTTAATTTTAAATAAAATTTTGTAAAAAATTAAAAAAAACTAGACAAATATCTCTATAATTTATCGATAAATTAAATATTTTTTTTCATGCTTTTTTCGGAGGTCTAAAAAAAGCTGCAATTAATAGGATTTTCCTAATCTTCCTTTCCAAATAAACTTTTTATAAATTAATAATAGTCCCAATATTATTAATTTATATAAGTTTTACTGTATTGTCAACAAACAAACCTCGTGAATGGAAACCGTCATATGAGATAATTGTCAAAAGTAACTACGATAAGAGTTACTGAAGTGGATATACCATAACTGGATCGTGACTGATGGATTATTATAAGACAACAGATTGTTTATCTTTTATCTAGCAACTCCAAAAATACTATAAGAGAATAACGATATGGATTCGGAAGCACTAAGCCTTTTACACGCGATGCAAGCAGTTTGCTGTAGAAGCTACTGATCGATAGTCATAGACATGTCTCATCAAAATCTGGACCATTTTTTCTATTGACCATGGTCCATGTTTCTATTAACCAGGGCCCATTTTTTAGTGATAGCTCTGGATGTTTTTCATTGAGCCGTGCCTGGCCAGGTCATGGAAGGAGATTGCAATATCTATTAAGCTATCCCAATGTGGCACAAAACATAAAACTTGGTGAAATAGAATTTGTATAAACCAATATCGTCTAAGCTAATATTTTTCGTGTTAGTAAAAGGAAGCTTTATACACTTATATGTACTTTACAAAGTGAATATTAAAAAGGAAAAAAACTTAAAAACATATGCTATTTTTTTTTAGACGTTTAATATCTCAACTCTTTTGGTTGGAAGAAAAATATTACATTTTAATATATTTAATCTAAAAATATTTTATTTTAGAATTGTTGGTGGATTCGAACCCGCGACTTAACGGCCGTTAATGGTCGTTACGTAATTAGTAAACGGCGTTAACTTTTACGATAAAAAAAAATAAAATACCCATCTACTTCTTTGGACGTTTAATATCCCAAATATATTTGTAATTACGCGAGTTTACTGATTCCGTAACGTCGTTAAATGATGTTAAGTCGCGGTTTCAAAATCACTAATAATTCAAATTTGAGACTTTTAGACAAAATATACGTAAATGATGTATTTTTCTTCAAACAAAAAAAATTAGGTTATTAAACGTCCAAAAAAATAGATAGAGAATTTTTCAGGTCTTTTCCTGTAAATAGTTAACACCGTTTACTGATTTCTTAACGTCTATTAACGATTATTAAGTTGCGGGTTCGGATCTACCAACAATTTAAGATGAAATATTTTTAGACCAAATATATTAGAATAAAATATTTTTTTGAAAAATATTTTAAAATAATACTAAAACAAGTTTTGTAAACAATTATAGCACCCACTCCACAAACTTCTAAAAATAGCATTAAAATAATTTAAAATTTTGGATTTGAATTTAATATTTTGGATTTAATAATTTAAACTTCTAAAAACGTTTATTTTTTAAGCGATTTTGACAATTTTTAAATCGTCTCCAAAATTAAATATATTTTAATATTAAATTTGTGTTATTTTTAGAAATATGATGTGCAAAATTTGGAAACAAAACTTATTTTTGTGTTATTTGTGAAAATTGTCATTTTTTTTAATAAAAATTAGAAATATTAAACGTAAAAAAATAGATAAGTATTTTTAAGTTTTTTCTCATATTAAAAATGATATTCTTTCTGTAACCAAAAAAAAAACTCAAAAGGGGATAAAAATAATTGAAGCCCGAGAAAGCCAACAAGATTGGAGACAGGCCATGAACGTGATCTGCCCAACAAAAAGGACTTCTTTTTCTTTGCTCTGTAACTTTTTGTAAAAAGCAAAAATAAAATAAGTGAGAGAGAGAGAGGTCCTTGTTCTTATGTTTTTTCTTTTATCTTTCTCTCTGACCCATCTCTTCAATCTAATCACATTTTTGTATATTAAAGTGTTTTCTTGATATATCTGTCCGAAAGCAAAAAAGAAAAAGAGTTCAAACTGAAATCATGAAACATAAATTGTACTATTTTTTTTCCTAGTAATTTAAAACTTTTAAATAGCTTAAATAAAAAAGGTTAAAAAAGGGAGAAAAACAGAGAGTCTCTTCTTTTCTTGTTATTCTGTCAGTATCTTTCTGTGTGGGTTTGTGGATTTTTTGGCATTTTCATTTTGGATTTTGCTTGTTTGGTCCCTTTCTTTTGATGATTATTTTAATTCTTTTTTTTCTTTTCTGGTGGTGCGAATGTGAGAGTAGGCAGATGAGATTAGATTAAAGATGATTTGGTTTGGTAGTAGTGGTGTGGAATTAGAGGCAAACCATTTGAAAAAAATTAGAATGTTATAGAGATTAGTTATTCAATAATTACTACAAAAGTAATAAAAATGATTAAAATAAAACCAAGAAGGCTGTAGTATCACTCAATAGCCTTTTTTTTCCTCAGATCTCTAGGAAAATTTCTCAGACTTTCAGAGCATTTCGGTGGTTTTGTTTGCTTGGTTTCTCGGGAAAATTCTCTTCATACTTTATTAGTTTTCTCTCTCTCTCTCTCTCTCTCTCTCTCTCTCTCTCTCTCTCTCTCTCCCGTCACTGCTCGTTTAGCACTCATTCTCTTAATGCTTCTTTCAAAAATTCTCTCTTTCTAAGCTGAGTATCTTGCAAGTAGTCATTTTTCCAATTTGGGTCTTCTCCTTTTACTCCATTTGAATTGAAATCAGAGTAGTTTCTGTGTCTGAAAGAAGACAGAGAAGAAGAAAATTAGACAAAAGGCTAAGGTTTTTTTAGATATGGGAGAGAGAAAAATGAGTTGGTGGGTTTACTGAAACTTGTGTTTTTTTCAGACCAAAGTTGATTGCTTTAAGAAGGGAATATGGCCATGGAAGGTGTAAGATTGGTGGTTTGGAGATTAGGGTTTCTGGTTTTGGTATGGTTTCTTGATGTCTCTACTGCTACACTCTCTCCTACTGGTGTAAACTATGAAGGTTAGTCTTCTTCTTCTTCTTCTTCTTCTTTTTCTTCTTCTTCTTCTTCTTCTTCTTCTTGGAGCCATCTCAGTTGCTGAATGACAAAAAAAATGCTTTAGAGATTCCAGATTGGAATTTTTCTGTGAATTTATCATCTTTGTTTGACTATTTTTTCTTAGTTGTTCCGAAAATTCTGGTGAATGTTTGTGTGGATTGGGTTCTTTTTTGTATCCTTATTGGATAATAAATGTCACAGCTTTAAATGCTCACCAGACTCATATCTCAATTTTACCCAATAGCAGCTCAAGTTTTTACTTCTTTCTCTGTGGAACAATCCTGCAGATACTAAATATCAGATTACTTGTTTTTGGATAAGATTTCAATTTCGAAAAGATGCAGCGTTAGGGATAAGAGAAGTCATAGTGAGTTTGAGGCTAGATTTTTTCTATCAATCTGAAGTTTCTTTTTTTTTGTTTGTCTGAAATGAGCAGTGACGGCTTTGGTAGCTGTAAAAAATGAATTGAATGATCCGTACAATGTTCTTGAGAATTGGGATGTGAATTCAGTTGATCCTTGTAGTTGGAGAATGGTTACTTGCACTGATGGCTATGTCTCTGCACTGTGAGTCTTCTCTTCTCTTCTTGCATATTACTTAAAGACAAAAAGACCAGATAGATCTCTGAGACTTGTTTTGTTTTCTTAATGAAACAGGGGACTTCCTAGCCAAAGCTTGTCTGGTACATTGTCTCCTAGAATCGGAAACCTAACTTATCTACAATCTGTGTAAGTTATATATAGTCTTTGCTATGTTTGATTCTTGCTCCGTAGTTTTTCTTCTTGTTGAGCTTAAGGTTTGCGGTTTTAGGTTGTTGCAAAACAATGCAATCTCTGGTCCAATTCCTGATACGATCGGGAGGTTGGAGAAGCTTCAGACACTTGATCTTTCGAACAATTCATTCACCGGGGAGATACCGGCCTCACTTGGAGAACTCAAGAACTTGAATTACTTGTGAGTGCTCCTTTAGGGTTTCACAATGATTCTTTTGTTGCAATTTTATAAATTCCAGTTCAAGTCTCAGTGTTTTGTTGTTCCGTTCTTGTTCACTTTCATTTTCAGGCGGTTAAACAATAACAGTCTTTTAGGAACTTGCCCTGAGTCTCTATCCAAGATTGAGGGACTCACTCTAGTGTATATCTCTAAACTCTGATTTTTCTATTGTTCACAGTCGGAAAAAAAATACATTGGGAGAATATTTACGAACTTATTTGTTATTGATACTTAATGTGCAGAGACATTTCGTATAACAATCTTAGCGGTTCGCTGCCAAAAGTTTCTGCCAGAACTTTCAAGTAAGTTTTACTAGAATTATCCAAGAACTTATCTATTCATTGAAGTGAAACTAAGATTCACCATCGTATTTGTTTTGTTTCTTGGACTGAAGGGTAATTGGAAATGCGTTAATCTGTGGCCCAAAAGCTGTTTCAAACTGTTCTGCTGTCTTTCCCGAGCCTCTCACACTTCCACAAGATGGTCCACCAGGTATTAGCCGTCTGCTTCTCACGGGTCCCTAATCTTCTTATGCGTCAATGGACCTTTTCACTTACTTCTTTGGTTGTTTTAGATGAATCAGGAACTCATACCAATGGCCATCACGTTGCTCTTGCATTCGCCGCAAGCTTCAGTGCAGCATTTTTTGTTTTCTTTACAAGCGGAATGTTTCTTTGGTGGAGATATCGGCGTAACAAGCAAATATTTTTTGACGTTAATGGTTGGTATCTTGAAAATTTCTCAGCTTTGCATCATCTTGTGCCGGGAAAAACTAACAGTTCCTTCTTGATGATGAATATTTTGCAGAACAATATGATCCAGAGGTGAGTTTAGGACACTTGAAGAGGTATACATTCAAAGAGCTTAGATCTGCGACCAATCATTTCAACTCGAAGAACATTCTTGGAAGAGGCGGATACGGGATTGTGTACAAAGGCCATTTAAACGATGGATCTTTGGTAGCTGTCAAACGTCTCAAAGACTGTAACATTGCGGGTGGAGAAGTCCAGTTTCAGACAGAAGTAGAGACTATAAGTTTGGCTCTTCATCGAAATCTCCTCAGGCTCCGCGGTTTCTGTAGTAGCAACCAGGAGAGAATATTAGTCTACCCTTACATGCCAAATGGGAGCGTCGCATCACGCTTAAAAGGTAATGCAGTTGCCAAAACAAAATTTGTTAATTTCTTCGTGCTCTTTTGCAAGTTTTTAATAGTTCAATCATGCGGCAATTTTTGTTTAGATAATATCCAGGGAGAGCCAGCATTAGACTGGTCGAGAAGGAAGAAGATAGCGGTCGGGACAGCTAGAGGACTAGTGTACCTACACGAGCAATGCGACCCAAAGATTATACACCGAGATGTGAAAGCGGCTAACATTCTGTTGGATGAGGACTTTGAAGCAGTTGTTGGTGATTTCGGGTTAGCTAAGCTTCTAGACCATAGGGACTCCCACGTCACAACTGCAGTTCGTGGAACTGTAGGCCACATTGCACCGGAGTACTTATCTACGGGTCAGTCCTCAGAAAAGACCGATGTCTTTGGCTTTGGTATACTTCTCCTTGAGCTCATTACTGGTCAAAAAGCTCTTGATTTTGGCCGATCCTCACACCAGAAAGGTGTAATGCTTGACTGGGTAAGTCGCTTTTCTCTGTTTCTTACTTCACTTCCTAGAATCTTGAAGGTATTGGTCGTTATTCTGGTTTGGTTCGGTTCAGTCTTTCTTGAGAGGAAACTTAAACCATAATAAAATCAAAATTTACAATAACTCAGTTTGAATTCGGTTCTGTTTTAGATAGGCTTTGGTTCCAGTGCATTAGCATAATCCTACTAGTTTTCTTATAATTGAGTGCAGTTTTATGATTTGGTCTGGTTTATCTTTGATTAGATTTCGGTTTAATTTGGGCTGTGAGTCATACCGAAGGAAGACTAAACCATATTTTGGATTCTGTTTAGATTTAATTTCGGTGTGGCTATGTTTTTGTGCTTCGTGTGGATTCGGCTCGGTTTTGGTTAGGCTTTGCTTCCAGTTCATTTTCATCTTAGACTTGTATACATTTGTTTTTGGGTTCAAAGCTCAAACCATTCTAGACGGAAATCAAATCAAATAAATGAGATTGGTTCGGTTCGATTTGGTTCTGAGAAATGAGACTGTTAAATTGGCAGGTGAAGAAGCTGCATCAAGAAGGGAAACTAAAGCAATTAATCGACAAAG
Organism: Turritis glabra; assembly: GCA_900406565.1. Classification (NCBI taxonomy): domain Eukaryota; kingdom Viridiplantae; phylum Streptophyta; class Magnoliopsida; order Brassicales; family Brassicaceae; genus Turritis; species Turritis glabra. The sequence goes on from OVBN01000185.1 coordinate 262,142, forward strand.
ATCTGAACGACAAATTCGATAGAGTAGAACTCGAAGAAATCGTTCAAGTTGCGCTTCTATGCACTCAGTTCAATCCATCTCATCGACCAAAAATGTCAGAAGTTATGAAGATGCTTGAAGGCGACGGCTTGGCTGAGAGATGGGAAGCGTCGCAGAACGGTACTGGGGAGTCGCAACCACCGCCGTTACCTCCGGGGATGATGAGTTCATCGCCACGTGAAAGGTATTACTCAGATTATATCCAGGAATCGTCTCTTGTAGTAGAAGCCATTGAGCTCTCAGGTCCTCGATGATTATGACTCACTTTTTCTTGTTTTCATTTTTCTTTTCTTGGGTTTGTTTTTGGTTTTGTCTTTTTATAATGTTGATAAAAATGTGGAATTGAATGTAAAAAAATATTAAGTGCAATAGAAAATGTTGATTAGCCTGCCACATTACTCAATATTTGAATTTTGAAGTAAGGTCCTCACATTGAAATTTTGGAAACATGGAGCATAAAAATCAAACTCAACTAGTTTATTTTTATAAATCAAAATCGAACCGAATTGTGTTTTGAGGTTTAACCTAACCGAGAACGACTGTCAAATCTGTATACCGAATAAACTAAATTGAATTCATCAAATTTCATTACAAAATAGTTTTGTTACTAAGTACATAAAAATACATTTCCATGTACAAATTTTTTGTAATCTTAACTATAATTAATTTTGTTTTAATTGTTATTTTTTTCAATGCAAAACCGAAACAAACTTGAATCTGAACAAAACCAATAAATTTCAAACTGATATAAACCGAAAAAAATAAAAAATAAAATCAATACAAACCGAAACGAAATTCTGACATAGTTTTTTAAAACCGTAAAACTTCGAAACCTAAAAACTCGAACCGACTAAACCGAAAAACAAAATGCCTAAACCTACATTCATCCCAAAACCAAATAAAGATTCCAAACCGAATCATTTCGGCATAAAGAGGACCTGGTCCAAGCGAATCGAAGTCTATTCGGTCAACGTGTGTAATCAAGAATTACAACTTTGCCTCGCACACTATTTATTTAAGGACACGACAAAACCACCGAACATAGGAACTAAGATGGTCTTTGATCAACCAATATGGGCCAAGTAGAGACGTAAACGTGGAGACTATTTCCGCTGTGACGACAGAAGCGTGCACTTGCAGCTTGAGACCACACATGAAACCGTTAGATCACGCGGCTATAAGCAATCGCAATTAACGAGAAGAATGATGTCGGTCCAAAGTCTCGTGAGTCGCTCTTATGACACGTGGTTTAGATACAGTCGGTGGCACTCTGCCGTAATTTTTGGTCATTACCACGATCCACATTAACTTTCTAATTACACTAAAAATAATTAAAATTACACAAATGAGTAGTTTCCATAATTGTTAGCTTTTTCCTCTAACTGCTTTAATACTTTGGGTTATTTCTTTTCATGAGCTTCTCATTACCTGCGCTATTTTAGATTAATAACTTTTTAGTCCCTAGACTCCCTACCTTCATATTATCAATTTATCATAGCCATAGCCCATAGGACACAATTTATGTTTTGGAGGTTTTAGATTTCATGTTTTGATTCTTTGACTAATAATTTGATTTTGAAAGTTTAGATCCACATTATTTACCAATTATTGACCAAAAAAAGATAAACATTCATTAACAATTTCGTTAATAAAAATAACATTTCATTAAGAAAGGGCCTTGAATTTAACTTTTGACAAAGATTAATGGTGGTTTTAAACTGAAATCGTTATCTTCGAGAGGAACCGCTTTCTCCCCAAACTCAAGTCTCATCGAAATCAAAATCTAATAAGTAATAACTCTCCCTCTCTTTTACATTTCTCAGAAACCAGAATTTACCATTTTTGTTGTTTTTTTTCAGTTTCTTCTCCAAGTGTCCATGGTTTGTCTACTCTAATTTGCATTTGAAACAACCAAGAAGATGGATTCGTCTAAGAAACTCTTATTTCCAGACCAGATTCTATCTTCTAGAAGAAACATTTTGACCAGATTCGGTTTAGGAATCGCTGCTTCTTTCCTTCTCCTTACACTTCTCTCCCTTACTAGTTCCTCCTTCAATGTCCCTTTCGTCTCTCCTCTGCTTCAAGGTCTCAAAAGCTCCAATCTAAACACTTCGTCTTCTGTGAAGCAAGTTGACGAGAAGCCTGAAGTAGTAAATCTCACCGACAAGGTCCCAGATGTCAAAGCTCCAACCTTTGTTCCCGAACAAAGATCTGGAGGAACAGAAGATGCTGGTTCGAAGAACACAACTTTGTCTGGAGAAAGTAAAGTTCCAAGCTTTGATTCTGGACAAAGATCTGGAGAAACAGTTAACAACTCGAGTTTGGGTGAAGATGGTAAAGTCTCAGTTGCAGATGACCAAAATACCCTCGAAGTAAATGCTACAACAACTGTGGGAAACAGCTCGAGCTTGGTGTCTGATTTGGGAGGAAGATTTGTGCCTGCAAACTCAAGTGAAGAGAATGGCTCAGTGGTTACAGATCGAAGCAGAGGTTCGTATGAGGATTGTGATATCTACGATGGTAGTTGGGTGAGAGATGATGATGAGACAATGCCGTATTACCCATCTGGTTCGTGTCCGTATATAGACAGAGATTTCAACTGTCACGCTAATGGAAGACCTGATGATGTTTATGTTAAATGGAGGTGGCAACCAAATGGGTGTGACATTCCCAGGTAATGATTCTTGGTGTTCTTGATGAAATTAGGTTTTGAGTATGTAACAAGATTTTGATTGAGGTTTTAGCGAACTGGGTTTTGAAATTAGATTGCTAGTTATTGTTCTGATAAGTAGTACAATGTTATCTCTGTGTTGGAATCTAAAGGTTGAACGGAACTGATTTTTTGGAGAAGCTAAGAGGGAAGAAGCTGGTTTTTGTGGGAGATTCGATAAACCGGAACATGTGGGAGTCTCTTGTTTGCATTCTTAGACATAGCCTCAAGGACAAAAAAGGAGTGTATGAGATCTCTGGGAGAAGAGAGTTCAAGAAGAAAGGATTTTACGCATTCAGATTCGAGGTGAGATATCGGTTTTTCTTGCAGAATGTGTAGTACCATTCCAAGAGCTGCAACGATGCATGTTTGCTTGATGTTTTTGGGATCTTTTTCTTGTTCCTGCAGGACTATAATTGCACGGTGGATTTCGTTGGCTCGCCCTTTTTTGTTAGGGAATCAAGTTTCAAAGGCGTGAACGGGACTACATTGGATACTTTAAGGTTGGATATGATGGACAAGACGACATCTATGTATCGAGATGCTGATATACTGGTTTTCAACACTGGTCATTGGTGGACTCACGACAAAACAAAGCTAGGGTATGAGTCTTAACTAGAGAACCTAAACAATAACGACCTTGTCGTGTTTTAGTTATCAATGATTTTGATGTTCTTTCGCAGAGAAAACTATTACCAAGAAGGCAACGTTGTGTACCCGAGGCTCAAGGTTCTCGAAGCTTATAAGCGAGCTCTCATTACTTGGGCGAAATGGGTCGATAAGAACATCGATCGCAAACAAACCCATGTCGTATTTAGAGGGTATTCCGTTACACATTTCAGGTAATTCCCAATCAAAAATACTTTATATTTACTTCAGAACGTGTTCTTGAAGCTGTCGTTCATTTACAGAGGAGGGCCATGGAACTCAGGAGGACAATGCCATAAAGAAACAGAACCGATTTTCAACACGAGGTACTTAGCAAAGTACCCTTCGAAGATGAAAGCTCTCGAGTACATTCTCCGTGATACAATGAAAACTCCGGTGATATATATGAACATAAGTCGACTAACGGATTTCAGAAAAGATGGTCACCCGTCGATATATAGAATGGTGTACAGGACGGAAAAGGAGAAAAGAGAGGCCGTGAGCCACCAAGATTGTAGCCATTGGTGCTTGCCGGGTGTACCAGACACATGGAACCAGCTCTTGTATGTGTCACTGTTAAAGGCCGGGCTCTCGTCTAAGTGGTAGTCGAAAGTCCTCTGGCTTTGTATTGTTTGCGGTTGTAGCTAGAGTAGAGATGAAGGTAATGATGTAAGAAGCATTGTAGCTCTGGCTTATATAGAAAAGTTGTCCTTTTGATTTCGATATTCATATTACCCATGCATAGAAAACATACACAGTGAAAATCGCAATCACAGCATCGAAATTGTTAGGTAGTTTTGTTAGGCCATAAATAAGCCCGTGAGTGCTGTTGTACAAAAGCCTTAAAAGTCAGTCGTGTTATTTAAAAGGAGATTGATTATTAACTATATCGGATCTCATTATCTCAAAATCTTGCATAATACTAGTGTATTTTTTCTTAGTTGACTTTCGAAAGAGCTCCAACATGGCTCCCACGAATGCGTGTTGACCTCGACTGAAACCATCGTGGATGGCATCTGCAATATGTGCTTCAAAGATAAACCTGTCGAATTCGCATGTAGTTTTTGTAATTTCGATCTATGTAAAGCTTGCTCTGATCTGCCACCGACACGAATTTCACTCGGAGCATCCTCTGGAGTTGTGTCTCCGAAAATATGATCATATGCTCCGGATGAGGGAATATGTCTTCAGATTGTTTCTACAAGTGCAAAGAGTGTGAGATCTACCTTGATCTGGATTGTGCGCTCCTGCCTAACATTTTCAGGAGCTGGGATGCCAAAGAAGAGCTCCATTACAGCCATGCTCATTTGCTTAAGAGGTACGTACGTGTAGACCAGGACCAGACGCCAGAGGTTCTCGTCTGTTGTGTGAGCTTCCACTCTCTCCCTCCTCAATATGTTACGGTTGCGTCCATTGTTACTCGTTTGTACATGAGCGTTGCCTCGAATTTCCCCTAGTGATTCAACATCCTGTGCATCCGAAACACCCTCTCAAGCGCCTAAATTGTGGTCCTGGAATATCTTGTTATAAATGTAGGAACGAAATCTACAGCTAGCGTTCCGATTGGTTGTCTAGAATGCAAATTTTACCTTCACCTGAGGTGTGCGGATTCCATGTTGCGAGGTCTGATGCACAAGTCTCATCAATTTTATGTGGGGTGCTATACTTATATATATATACACTAGGTTTCAATGAGAATTATCACTGTGCAATATGCAAGCAATATACGGGTGAACAGTTTATCAGTGCCTAGAATGTGGCTGGAAGATTCATTTCGAATGTCTTGAGATACCTCGGTCCCTAGTAAAGAAATTTTTTCACATCCATCCACCTGCGTGCAAAATATTTCTAGGTGAGGATGATTCTTTGCAGTATTGTGGCGTTTGCGAGACAATGGTACACGTAGGACATCATGTTTATTACTGCAAAGAATGTGATTATCTTGGCCACATTGAATGCATTTTACGCAAGGTAATATATATGTCTTCAGCAACTACAATTCTATTTATTCTTGATGGAATTGTGTGTAAAGAAAATGATGAGCTACTCTTACTTGTAATCAACAGGAAGCACCTTCGCCATTGTACTTGAAAGATCTCTTTTCTTGTCGCAAAGACATCACAAGAAGAACAAATCGAGAAGACTGTGAAACCGAAAAATTGGAAAATAAACTAATCGTATGCGGTACAATGCTAAAAGAAATTAGAAATGTTTTTCTTTATTTATTTAGGGCCTACTTTTCCTCAATTGTTTTAGGTATATGTTGCAGGTTAATGATAGTGGGCATATTCATGTGATGATGAGATGCGACACTGGCAATAGCAATACATCCGGCGCCATATGTGAAGGAAATATATCTAGTAGTAGCTCATGGAAATGCGAGACATGTTATTTCTCTGCACATGCTTCTTGTGTGAAGCCGGGGAAACCATCAAGGCATCGACTTCATTTGAACCATGATTTGACTCTCATGTCAAGTTACCCAACAGGATTTATCATGAATTGCAACACCTGCAAAGGGGAAATACGAGGTTTCAATCTCTTATGTCGTATATGCATTTTAATCACCTTTATGAGTTGTGTGGTAAGGTTTAGGGAGTTACAAAGGGGGCAAAAGTAAAATGCAGCAAGCTATGTGGAAGATCATTTGTTTCATATTATGGTATCTAATTCATATCTAGGGATGTTAAATAGGGTTTTTCGGTCCAGCCCGGCCCTGTTTATTTAAATTTCGGCCCTGAATGAGCCATAACCCATTTTGAGCTCTGATAATTTGTATAACAAGGTTTGAGTCATATTTTGCTTATTTCTAACCCTCCAATTTTTTTCTCATACTTAAGAAAAATGTCTTTTCAACAAAATCATATTTTTCTGCCAAAACCACAAAATCATATTTTTCCGCCAAAACCGCAAAATCATATTTTTCTGCTAAGACCGCAAAATCATATTTTCTCGCAACAACCACAAAATCATATCTTTCGCCAAAACCGCAAAATCATATTGATTTGTGAATATTCACTTCTATATTATGCTACCTGTATAATACTATTTGTACTCGTAAAATAACATACATAGTTTATCTGTTTATAACACACCTATCAAACAGCGGAAATCCCTAGAAGAAGGACGGATAAGTGGCCCACTGACGGACCCACAAGAAGACGTAAGCAATGATGTAAGCAATGTGTCGGCACCACTACATGACGACACGTATCGACGCAGTGTCGGCACCACTACTTGACGACATGTATCAACACTCTCAACACTTTGCTTCCCCTATAAATACTCGACTCTACCAACGGAAAAAACAACGATCCCTCGCACAACCTTCTCACTCTAAAAACATCTCTCTATAAATCCCTCTACAAAGAATCACAAAGTCTTTAAGCTTTTAAATTTTGTAATAAATTTATCTTCAAGATCTAGTCTCCAAACTTTGTATCAACAAATTTGTAAGTTTTAATCATCTTCTTGTTTTATTAAACAAAGTTTTATAAAGAAAAGGTATTAGAAATATATGGTATCAGAGCCAAAAAGATTTTCAAGTTATAAATAAGTTTATCGGCTGGAAACTCTGTGGATGTCCAAAGGCTAGAAAGGTAACACTCTCTAAGTTCTACGCTGCAAACAACGCCATGAATTTATTAAATTTTGCAAAAGTTTTATTTTAAAAGATTTTCTAAATAAGTCACCCTATCTTAAACCAACCTAAACCATTATAGTCCGATCCCAACCTTTCTATCAAACCACTATCACTGAGGTGTTCCAGGCTACAAGTCCTAAAAGCAGTAAGACCGTTGGCAAGCCCCAGTTGTGTCATCATAAAATCGGTTAGTATCTCCCTAGCAAGTGTTTAAGTCTGGTCTAAATCATGGCGTCTTCGTTTAGGAAACTTTTTAAATCAAAACATGTTGCATCTACATCACATACTACAATCAATTCAAGAGAAATTATATCAAAAATAACCTCTTTTGATAAAGAATTATCAAAAAATCAATTACCACATATTAATCCAGAAAATATATATCAAATTGGTACTTTTGAGTTTAGAACAGCTTATTCAATAAAAGAACATGAACAAACTCTATCCTTACAGAATGAATTTGAAGAAATTAAATTATTATCCTCAATCGCTTTGAACAAATATAAACAAAAATGATTTAATTATCTTCACTTTGGATTTATCCAAATAGCAATCAAACCTTTATCAAGAACTGGTATTGATTCACCAATACTAATGCTATTAAGGGATAAAACCCTATTAAAATTTGAGGATTCGCTTCTCAGAGCAGTCCAATCAAATTTATGCAATGGAGGAATTTATTTCAATTGTGCCCCTAACTTTATAGGAAGTTTACATGATCCAACAATACTCAATACCCTAACATTAAATGTTCATTTACAAGAAATTACATTTCAAATAGATAGACACGAATATTTATTACTTTATAGAATCTATTTTAACAATAAACTTCTGAATTTAATCCAAAATGTTTATTGCAAGACGATAAAGGAGAAACTACTACACTAACAGTCATAGTAAGGACACTCCGAGTGCTACATATGCACCTAAACAATTAAAATGGAATAAAATAACTATTTTAGATCAATGAAAAATTGAGATTACTCAACCACTTAGAAATTTTGAACAAAAAAATACTTCAAAAATAATCGAACAAATGGATGGAAGAATACTATTAAAATTCGGTTCTATGAGAAAACCACTTCCACCCAGAATTAGTTCTTATCATTTAAGAGCTTATTTTTCTGAATATCATACTGGTCAAACCAGTACAGACTCATAAACAGAAACTATAAGTCAAAACACTAGACAAAACTCAGAAACAGAAAGTGTAAATCAAAATGTTAAACAAAATAATCCAATTAGATTTAAAGCACCAATGGCTGAACCAGAAATAGGTATGTATCCAACTTTTCCTACAACATCATATTTCAAATCTATAAATGTTATAATCAAAGCCTAAGAAATCGATAAACAATACATCAAAGAAGACTTTTATTCAAAAGAAAATGTAGAAAAAAAAGTGGTATTTCAAAGCATTTAGTAAAGAAGAAACAATTAAAATTAGAGAAACATGATATAATTTCATGATATTAAAAGAAACAAATATACCATTTTTCACCTGGTTTGAAATATATTCAAAAAAAAAAAAATTAATTATCCATTTAAACCAATTAATACAAACTCATCTTTAATCCAACAATGAGAACTAGTTAATGGAGAAAAACATTGATCAATACACCCACCACTAAAAGATCTAAAAATAAACAACACCAACCGGAAAATTGTTGCCACACCTTTTGAAACTGGAGCCAATAGGATCGATAAAAATCTAGTAGTTGTGCAAGATATTAAAGCAATATATGAACAAAATAATTATCAAAGCCAATTATTATATACAGTTTCAAGACAAGTAGATGATATATATAACAAATTAAATAATTACGAAAAATAGTACAATAAATCAATAAAATTCTATTACTCAACATCATTGTTCATTTCGTACTCGAAACGTCCATCAATATTCTTCGTATATGCCATCACCGGTATATATACATTATTAGAATATTTATGGTGTTCTTCATATAATAAATCTGGTGGAGTATGTTTTTTATAATAAAGTTTGTTAGATATCATCATATTATTTTTTATTCGATTAATTTTTTGATCATCATTTTCTGATTGTGCGGATGTTTGAATTGATTCATTATCATTTTCTTCAATTATATTGATTCTTTTTGTTTTATCTAATTTGTTTAATCTATTAGCTATTGCCTTTAAAACTTCATTTTCTGAAAATTTAATTTGTCTAGTTATAGATTTAAAAATTGGTGTAAATGTTGATGAAAAAGGATGTTGAGTAATAGAATTTTGTTGATTTATTTTGCTATTTTCATTATTATTTAATTTATTATCTATATCATCTGTATATAATAATGGGCTTTGATAATTATTTTGTTCATATATTGCTTTATATCTTGTATAATTACTGGATCTTTATCGATCCTATTGGCTCCAGTTTCAAAAGTTGTGGTAATAATTTGCCGATTGGTGGTGTTTATTTTTAGTTCTTTTAGTGGTGGATGTATTGATCTATTTTTTTTCACCATTTACTTGTTCCCATTGTTGGATTAAAGATGAGTTTGTATTAATTGATTTAAATGGATAATTGATTTTATTTTCTTTTGAATATATTTCAAACCAGGTGAAAAATGGTATATTTTTTTTTCTTTTAATATCATGAAATTATTCTTTAGTAAATGTTTTGAAATACCAGTTTTTTTTTCATTTTTTTTTGAATAAAAATCTTCTTTGCTGTATTGTTTATCGATTTCAGAGCCTTTGATTATAACATTTATAGATTTGAAATCTGATGCTGTAGGAGAAGTTGGATACATATCTATTTCTGGTTCAGCCATTGGTGCTTTAAATCTAACTAGTATCGGACCCGCGCTACGCTGCGGGTGGTGAGTTTTTCTGTCGCAGAAATAAATTAGAAATATGTTCATTTGTATATAATATGATTTTGATATTTTTAAAACAAGTGATTAGAAATTCATATATTATGATAAAAAATTAAAATGATGGTATGTATTATTTATTTTAATTTGTTGGTTGTGTTTTTAAAATGATAGAAATATGTTTATTTTATATATAATATGATTTTAATTTTCTTTGAACAAATTGGAAATCCATATATCATTATCAAAAAATTTAAAATTATGGTATGTATATGTTATTTTAATTTGATTGTTATAAAAAAATTAAAATGATGGTATGTATTATTTATTTTAATTTGATTGCTTGTGTTTCTAAAATTATGAAAATATGTTCATTTTATATGTAATATGATTTTGTTTTCTTTGAATAAATTATAAATCCATATATCATTATCAAAAAATTTAAAATGATGGTATGTATTTTTTATTATAATTTGATTGTTATAAAAAATTTTAAAATGATGGTATGTATTATTTATTTTAATTTGATTGGTTGTGTTTTTAAAATTATAAAAATATGTTCATTTTATATATAATATGATTTTGTTTTCTTTGAATAAATTATAAATTCATATATCATTATCAAAAAATTAAAATGATGGTAAGTATTTTTTATTTTTATTTGATTGTTATAAAAATTTTTAAATGATGGTATGTATTATTTATTTTAATTTGATTGGTTGTGTTTTTAAAATTATGAAAATATGTTAATTTTATATGTAAAATGATTTTGTTTTCTTTGAATAAATTAGAAATTCATATATCATTATAAAAAAATTTAAAATGATGGTATGTATTTTTTATTTTAATTTGATTGTTATAAAAAAAATTAAAATGATGGTATGTATTATTTATTTTAATTTGATTGGTTTTATTTTTAAAATTATGGAAATATGTTCATTTTATATATAATATGATTTTATTTTCTTTGAATAAATTAGAAATTCATATATCATTATCGAAAAATTAAAATGATGGTAAGTATTTTTTATTTTTATTTGATTGTTATAAAAATTTTAAAATGATGATATGTATTATTTATTTTAATTTGATTGGTTTTTCTAATATTATCGAAATATGTTCATTTTATATATAATATGATTTTGTTTTCTTTGAACAAATTAAAAATTCATATATCAATAATAAAAAAAAATAAATGATGGTATGTATTATTTATTTTAATTTAGTTGGTTGTGTTTTTAAAATTATGAAAATATGTTCATATTATATGTAATACGATTTTGTTTTCTTTGAATAAATTAGAAATTCATATATCATTATCAAAAAATTTAAAATGATGGTATGTATTTTTTATTTTAATTTGATTGTTATAAAAAGTTTTAAAATGATGGTATGTATTATTTATTTTAATTTGATTGGTTGTGTTTTTAAAATTATGGAAATTTGTTCATTTTATATATAATATGATTTTGTTTTCTTTGAATAAATTAGAAATTCATATATCATTATCGAAAAAATTAAAATGATGGTAATTATTTTTTATTTTAATTTGATTGTTATAAAAAAAATTAAAATGATGGTATGTATTATTTATTTTAATTTGATTGGTTGTGTTTTTAAAATTATGAAAATATGTTAATTTTATATGTAAAATGATTTTGTTTTCTTTGAATAAATTAGAAATTCATATATCATTATAAAAAAATTTAAAATGATGGTATGTATTTTTTATTTTAATTTGATTGTTATAAAAAAAATTAAAATGATGGTATGTATTATTTATTTTAATTTGATTGGTTGTGTTTTTAAAATTATGGAAATATGTTCATTTTATATATAATATGATTTTGTTTTCTTTGAATAAAGTAGAAATTCATATATCATTATCGAAAAATTAAAATGATGGTAAGTATTTTTTATTTTTATTTGATTATAATAAAAATTTTAAAATGATGGTATGTATTATTTATTTTAATTTGATTAGTTTTTTTAATATTATCGAAATATGTTTATTTTATATATAATATGATTTTGTTTTCTTTGAACAAATTAGAAAATTCATATATCATTATCAAAAAAAATTAAATGATGGTATGTATTATTTATTTTAATTTAGTTGGTTGTGTTTTTAAAATGATGTGTTTTTAGTGAAAAAATGATGTGGCAAGCTGGTGAGATGATGTGGCAAGTTGGAGAGCTGATGTGTATTAATCGAAATGTTTTGATTGGGTATCAATTTTAATGATGTGTCAATCTCAGAATAGCCTAAAAAGCTGATGTGTCAACTGTTGGAGAGATTCAAGTAGTTTTATTGTATTGATTGGATTATTTTGTTTAACATTTTGATTTACATTTTCTGTTTATGAGTCTTGTCTAGTGTTTTGATTTATATTTTCTGTTTCTTAGTCTGTACTGGTTTGACCAGTTTGATATTCAGAAAAATAAGCTCTAGAATGATAAAAACTAATTCTGGGTTGAAGTTGTTCTCTCATAGAACCGAATTTTAATAGTATTCTTCCATCCATTTGTTCGATTATTTTTGAAATAGTTTTTTGTTCAAAATTTCTAATTGGTTGAGTAATCTCAATTTTCCATTGATCTGAAATAGTTATTTCATTCCATTTTAATTGTTTAGGTGCATATGTAGCACTCGAGGTGTCCTTACTATGGACTGCTAATATAGTAGTTCCTCCTTTATCGTCTTGCAATAAACATTTTGGATTAAATTCAGAAGTTGATTGTTTAAAGTAGATTCTATAAAGTAATAAATATCTGTGTCTATCTTTTTGAAATTTAATTTCTGGTAAATGAACATTTAATGTCAGGGTATTGAGTATTGTTGGATCATGTAAACTTACTTGAAAGTTAGGGGCACAATTGGAATAAATTGCTCCATTGCATAAATTTGATTAGACTGCTCCGAGAAGCGAATCCTCAAATTTTAATAGGGTTTTATCCCTTAATAGCATTAGTATTGGTGAATCAATATCAGTTCTTGATAAATGTTTGATTGCTATTTGGATAAATCCAAAGTGAAGATAATTAAATCCTTTTTGTTTATATTTGTTCAAAGCGATTAAAGATAATAATTTAATTTCTTCAAATTTATTCTGTAAGGATAGAGTTTTTTCATGTTGTTTTATTGAATAAGCTGTTGTAAAGTCAAAAGTACCAATTTGATATATATTTTCTGGATTAATATGTGGTAATTGATTTTTTGATAAATCCTGATCAAAAGAGGTTATTTTTTATATAATTTCTCTTGAATTGATTGTAGTATGTGATGTAGATGCAGCATGTTTTGATTTAAAAAGTTTCCTAAACGAAGACGCCATGATTTAGACCAGACTTAAACACTTGCTAGGGAGATACTAACCGATTCTATGATGACACAACTGGGGTTTGCCAACAGTCTTACTACCTTTAGGACTTGCAGCCTGGAACACCTCAGTGACAGTGGTTTTATAGAAAGGTTGGGATCGGACTAGAATGGTTTAGGTTGGTTTAAGACATGGTGACTTATTTAGAAAACATTTTTAAATAAATTTTTTGCAAAATTTAATAAGTTCGGGGCGTTGTTTGCAGCGTAGAACACTAGAGGGAGTTATCTTCCTAGCCTTTGGACCAGTAGTCCTAACATCCACAGTGTTTCCAACCGATAAACTTATTTATAACTTGAAAATCGTTTTGGCTCTGATACCATATATTTCTAATACCTTTTCTTTATAAAGCTTTGTAAACTTTGTTTAATAAACCAAGAAGATGATTAAAACTTACAAATTTGTTGATACAAAGTTTGAAGACTATATCTTGAAGGTAAAATTATTACAAAATTAAAAAGCTTAGACTTTGAAATTCTTTGTAGAGAGATTTGTCGAGAGATGTTTTAGAGTGAGAAAGTTGTGCGAGAGATCGCTGTTTTCTCCGTTGGTAGAGTCGAGTATTTGTAGGGGAAGAGAAGTGTTGAGTGTGTTGATACGTGTCGTCAAGTAGTGATGCCGACACATTGCTTACGTCATTGCTTACGTCTTCTTGTGGGTCCGTCAGTGAGTCCCTTATGCGTCCGTCTTCTAGAAGGCTTCCGCTGTTTGATAGTTATGTTATAAACAGATAAACTCTGTATGTTATTTTACGAGTACAAACAGTATTATACAGGTACCATAATATAGAAGTGAAATAAGATACTGAGTCTCTCTGTTTATAACACACCTATCAAACAGTGGAAGCCTTCTAAAAGACAGACGCATAAGGGGCCCACTGACAGACCCACAAAAAAACGTAAGCAATAACGTAAGCAATGACGTAAACAATGTCTCGGCACCACTACATGACAGCACGTATCAACGCAATGTCGGCACCACTACTTGACGACACGTATCAACACACTCAACACTTTGCTTCCCCTAAAAATACTCGACTCTACCAACAGAGATAACAGCGATATCTCGCACAACTTTCTCACTCTAAAAACATCTCTCTACAAATCTCTCTACAAAGAATCTCAAAATCTTTAAACTTTTAAATTTTATAATATTTTTATCTTTAAGATCTACTCTCCAAACTTTGTATCAACCATGGTCATAAGTCATAACAATTTTATCAAATTGTGAAATAATAACTTTAAAAGAATGTATGTATACGGTTTTGTAATTCATCTGTGATACCCACTCTTTGTGCCTACATCTTGATTGGGTCTGAAAAAGCTAACGACTTTACATTTGTCGGCAGTAAAGCAACCAATCGATTTCAGCCATGAACAACTTTAATTACTATATACAGTACGTATATATATTCGTCAAATTTTTTAATTATTGTTTGTAGATAAAACAAAAATAAAACATATAAAACTAAACGCCGATGAACTAAACCAAAAGCAAAGAATGATCCTAAATGATGATCATTATACCTGAGTCGAGACGACCGGAATCATCAATGGGAGGGTTATCGTTGATCGTGGCGGAATTGATGAGGTCAGTCTTGAGGGGAGATAAGGAGTCGGGTTTAGAGATAAAAGCCGCAAGCTTAACGACGGAATCAGAGGCGGAGGAGCTCTTGTTGTGAGGAGAGGAGACACTCGAACCCATTATCTGAAAGATTCAATCGTGTGTATAGAGAGAGAATTCTGTGGTTTAGGAGAGAGAGGGAAGATGGGTTTAGAGAATCTAAAAGGCATAGAGAGATGGAAGACAAAGAAGCAAAGATGAGAGAGAGAGAGTAGTGTTGAAATTAGGAGGGCTTCAAAGTGAAGTAAATGGAGGACAAAAAGAGCAGTTTCCGATTTGGGTTTCGGTTAAGGGTTCGTAGTGGTCCTACCATCGTCATGTGGGCTCTCTCCCTTTTCTTGATCTAATCTTCCTACTTTTCATGATTTATTTATAAATACTAATATTGTATTTTATTTACTCATTCTTACACAATTTTAATGTTTGTTGTGTGTTCCATGCTAAACTTTGTTTAATACCACATATCTTCAAGATCTTGTAGAGAAATGTTTTAGCGTGAGAAAGTTGTGTGAGAGATCGATGTTTTCTCCGTTGGTAGAGTCGTGAGTCGAGATCGTTGTTTTCTTCAAATAGCAATCAAACATTTATCAAGAACTGGTAATGATTCACCAATAGTAATGCTATTAAGAGATAAAACCCTATTAAAATTTGAGGATTCGCTTTTCGGAACAGTCCAATCAAATTTATGCAATGGAACAATTTATTTTAATTGTGTCCCTAACTTTCAAGTAAGTTTACATGATCCAACAATATTCAATACTCTAACATTAAATGTTCATTTACCAGAAATTAAATTTTAAAAAGATAGACACGGATATTTATTATTTTATAAAATCTATTTTAAACAATCAACTTCTGAATTTAATACAAAATGTTTATTGCAAGACGATAAAAGAGAAATTACTATATTAGCAGTCCATAGTAAGGACACTCCGCGTGCTACATATGCACCTAAATAATTAAAATAGAATGAAATAACTATTCCAGATCAATGGAAAATTGAGATTACTAAACCAATTAGAAATTTTGGAACAAAAAAATATTTTAAAAATAATCGAACAAATGGTTGGAAGAATACTATTAAAATTCGGTTCTATGAGAGAACCACTTCCACCCAGAATTAGTTCTTATCATTCTAGAGCTTCTTTTTCTGAATATCGTACTGGACAAACCAGTACAGACTCAGAAACAAAAAATATAAATCAAAACACTAGACAAGACTCATAAACAGAAAGTATAAATCAAAATGTTAAACAAAATAATCCAATTAGATTTAAAGCACCAATGACTGAACCATAAATAGATATGTATCCAACTTCTCATACAGAATCAGATTTCAAATCTATAAATGTTATACTCAAAACTTATGAAATCGATAAACAATATATCAAAGAAGACTTTTATTCAAAAAAAAATGAAGAAAAAAGAAACTGGTATTTCAAAGGATCTACTAAAGAAAAAATAATTAAAATTAGAAACACCTGGTATAATTTCATGATATTAAAAGAAACAAATATACCATTTTTCACCAGGTTTAGGATAATAATTTAATTTCTTCAAATTCATTCTGTAAGGATAGAGTTTGTTCATATTCTTTTATTGAATAAGTTGTTCTAAAGACAAAAGTACCAATTTGATATATTTTTTCTGGATCAATTTGTGGTAATTGATTTTTTGATAATTCTTGATCAAAAAAGGTTATTTTTGATATAATTTTTCTTGAATTGATTGTAGTATGTGATGTAGATGCAGCATGTTTTGATTTAAAAAGTTTCCTAAACGAAGACGCCATGATTTAGACCAGACTTAAACACTTACTAGGGAGATACTAACCGATTCTATGATGACACAACTGGGGCTTGCCTATAAAAAACATCTTTCTACAAATCTTTTAGAACCTAAACCTATTTTTTTCCATTTTATAGATTTATGGATTTTGAAAATTTCTATGTTGTACAGTAAGCCTGCGTAGCTGCAACAGGAGAAGAAGAGCTTGGAGACGTCTATTTCTCTTAAACATGTTCGAAGAAGAAGAAGAAAACGAATAAGAAGAAAAGGAAGAAAAGTCGCGGAGAGCAGCGGCATATTTTGCTGAAAACTGTAAGTGGTACTTTGGTTGCCTCCCCTCTATGAACTGAGTGCTGCAACTTCCTTATCTCAAGTTATACTCAAATTCCTCTCATTTTCTTCTTATCATGCTTACATGGGTGGAAATGATGTACATGGATAGAGTGATGAAGAAAACTATTTGTGTTACTAGTTAGGTTCTGCCTCCCTAGCTATATTAAACTACATACTGTGACTCTTATCTGATGTTACACCTTAAAATTATAGTATTTTCTTTTTATCATGCTTAGGGTCCATTTGGTGGATTTGTATTTGTCAGTTTGTGAAAAGAAAAAGCTGAAACAAATCAAGCAAATAAACATTCACACTCATCTTAATAATTTAATGCTTTAAAATTTTTGAAACATGCATAATCACAATTGCATTAAACTAAATCAACACACTAATAGCCATAAGGACTCTCCAGCAACTGCCACCTCAGCTTTTTGGAGCATTCTGGGCATGACACATCATTAAAAAGAAAGACCAATCAAAACATTTCAATTAATACACATCAGCTCTCCAGTTTGCCACATCAGCTCTTCAGTTTGCTATATCATTTTTTCATTAAAATATATTATTTTAAAAAGACAACTAATTAAATTAAAACAAATAACACATATCATCATTTTAATATTTTAATAATGATATATTGATTTCTAATTTGTTCAAAAAAACAAAATCATATTATATATAAAATACACATATTTCTTCTAATTTTTTTTTCACAGTCTTCTCCATTCCGACTTCTCTAGAGTTGAGACCATTATTAATTTGGAATTTTTTTCTATTTCACTTCTAACACATTGTTGATTTTGAATATTGAAAAGAAAAAAACTCTAATAAAATCGATGATATTAAAGATTATGGTTTAGTCTCCATCATAAGATCCTTAATGTAATCTCATCGTTTTCAATCTTTAGGTTCTTTAGATTTATGTCAAAATTACATTTTTTCTTCTAAAATTAAGAATTTATAGAAAACCAAGATTTTTAGTTGACTCTCCAGCTTGCCACATCATTTTTTTATTAAAATACATCATTTTAAAAAGACAACCAATTAAATTAAAATAAATAATACATACCATCATTTTAATATTTTTAATAATGATATATGGATTTCTAATTTGTTCAAAGAAAAACAAAATTATATTATATATAATGCACATATTTCTTCTAATTATTTTTTTCACAGCTTTCTCCATTCCGACTTCTCTAGAGTTGAGACCATTATTAATTTGAAACTTTTTTCTATTTTACTTCTAACCCATTGTTGATTTCGAATATTAAAAAAAACGATAGTAAAATCGATGATATTAAAGATTTTGGTTTAGTCTCCATCATACGATCCTCAATGTAATCTCATCATTTTCAATTTCAAGATCGTGTGTATTTGCGAAATTGTGCCGTCCTTACTCCAAGGAATGAAACCGTGGATGAGTTAAATGATTTTGTTTTTTACGAAAATCATAGGTGAGATGAAAGAATATCTCAGTGCTGATAATATATCCAACGATGAGAGCGATGTGGATAGAGTAAACCTTCTATACACAATAGAGTATCTAAATATAATCAAGTGTTCAGGATTACCAAATCATCGCCTACTTTTGAAGCAATACGCACCGATCATTCTATTAAGAAACATAAACTAGAAAAATATATTTTGTAATGGTACTAGACTGATGGTTACACGGTTATGTGAAAAGATACTCGAACCAGAGATACTAATAGGCACAAATGTAGGTAAAAAATCTTTATACCAAGGATCATCATGACAACTGCAGATACAAATTGTTCATACAAGATGATGATGAGGCAATTTCCAATAAGAGTTTGTTATGCAATGACAATAAACAAGAGTCAAGGGCAAAGTTTGGAGAATGTATGTATTTATTTACCAAAACCGGTTTTTGAGTCATGCACAACTCTATGTTGCTTTATCAAGAGTCACCTCAAAAAAAGACTGCGAATTTGGAGTGAAGGGGCAAATAAAGATGAAAAGCTAGCAATCAAAAATATCGTTTCTTGAGAGATCTTCAACAATCTCCACTATTAATTGAAAAAAAAATTCAAATGGATAATGATAGATGAGTAACTAAACCTCAAGGAATGATTAAACTGCAAGAACAATGAGTACAAACTAAATTGAAACTCTCTTTTTGTTGACAAATATTGAGTTAGTTTCAATCTAAAAAGCAAAGAAAAATAAATTAGCAAGAGAGATTAAAGGAATCATCAACACACAACATTTGTGGTATGCAAGTGTGGTGTACACTTCTAAGTCAAGAATCGAAGAACTCTGTGATTATGCTTTATACTCTCAAAGAAGATGTGATTCGTTCATCCGTATTGTGATTGATTTAATTTGGGTTTTTAGATTTCAATTCAGATAGAGTAAACTAAACAATTCAGTCAATGACTGTAAATAAAAAAGACTCATATCACAACAATCAATACTTTTCTACAATTTTCAAAAGGAGATAAATGTACAAAACCCACAACATCAATTTCGTTAAAACAATCGAACCATAGAAACTGGAGAACAAAGACAACCCTAATGTAAGTAAAAAGAGAGACGAACCTGGTGAGCCTCATAAGCCCAGTAAACGAATCTGCTTCCTTTTCTAATCTCATGAATTTCACTTTCTCTCTTCTTTCTGTTTATCGGAATCACGAAACAGAGTTCACGTTCACATATTTCTATCTATCGAAACAGAATAGAATGATAACTGATGATTAAGTGTACTTATGTTTCATTAACTTATTTAAAAAATGTTCATTCGGTTTGCATAAAAAATATTATATGCAAAGTTAAAAAAAAAATTAAAAAATTAAGCTTCTAATTTCCGTTTATTTACAATAATTTTAGTACATTTCGCTTAAACAAAATTTGGTATAAACAAATAAATGCTAAAGAATTTATAAGTTATATGAAAGTTGAGTAAAATATATTCATTTTATGCATTGTGTTCCCTGACAATATTTCTATTGAATTAATTTATTCTAGCTATAGATAATGACAAAAAACATTCAAAAACTATATATCAATTAACAAACTTACATTCAAAAAAATACCCGCAGCATAACGCGGCTTTCATTCTAGTAATACATTAATATGTTAAGCAAAATTGCACTCTTGCATTATTGCATTAATGGCATGGCCGTTAATTTTAGATTGGTGAGACAATCAGTACGTTACATGTTTCTAATCCTAATAGGAGTATTATTCTTCCCCTCATCATGGTTCTCGTTTTAATGTACGTAAGTGTACATGTAGGACTTTTGTTTGTCATTCAATCAAATGAATTTTAAATTTTCGTAGTGTAGTTAAAATAAAATAAAATAATTCATTTATAAAACACAACAGGGTAAAACTCTTCATTTATATGCATGATTTATTTTGTGTAAAACAGTTTTAAGATACCATGATGTGAAATTTTTTTTTTAAGAAAACATTATTTCTATTGAGGAAAGAATTAGAAAACAATTAAATTATTGTGAAAACATAAGTGAGGAAAGAAATAGAAAACCATTCATGTCGCCAAAAATTTCTTAAAAATATTATACATGTATTAAGTTATTTTATCATAAAATTATTTATTAGTATAATGATATAATTGAATTTAGTGAAAATGGATAATAGTGTATTTAAATTTAAGGGGAATGACACAAATAAAAAATATTGGTGTTGGATCCCGAACTGAGGGTTAGAAATCCGGAAGGAGATGCCCACGTCACTTTCACGTCGGAACCAAAGGGTCCACAATCAAGAAGAAAGTCACCGAAGTGAAATAGGTTGGGTGAACCGACAAGGAGCTTGTAAAAGCAAGTTGATAGACCTCGGGAATCCATCAAGAGCTCGTAGCAGCGAGGAAGAATGAAAATAAGTAAAAGACCAACGGACAAGCTCAAGGTGTGAAGGCCCACACAAAGCCCATAAAGATTTAAATTGAGACGTTATGACAATCATGGCAAAGATCAAAACTGACACATTAAAGGAGAATCATTGTATTAATTAGCCGTTTTGATCTTAATATTCATGTGTAAATATAAGACTCATAGATGAAGAAGGAGATCTCTTACATTATCAATACAATACTAATTTTTATACACATTTCTATACTCTACTACACATACGATTTATACTTTTGATCTTAAGAGTTTTAGCCCACAAATATTACAAATAATTGAGTGTGCGAATCCGATATCCACAAAAAGAGAGATACCACGTGAAGAAACTTGACTTTATTATATAAGATTAAATTAATTTTTTAAATCTTTTCACATACACTATTATTTTCTAGAAATAAAGTATTACACATTGCCTCATAAGTCACCACTATTCTTTTTGGGTTCCATTAAGAGTAGTGAACTAGATGGCAATGGTAAGTGGTAGTATTTAAACAAAAAAGTTGAAGGTGAAGTTTGCCATGCTATACAAAATAGTTTGAAACATGTTTGAGATGTTTTTACCTATGTGATAAAAACTACGAAATGTGTAGGTTTTCTTGGTAATATGTTTTCTTTTTGTCTCTAATGATGAGTTTGTTACGAAGAGAATGAATGCATTCTATATAAGTAATTAAATACAAAAATTTAACTAATTAAATACTTTACTTTTTTTTTTCTAAACTTGCAAAACATTTTTGTCAACATGTAACACGCAGTTTTGAACGTATGGTGACACATAAACGACACTAACAAAAACTATTATACTACAAAATCATGGTCCCATAATGTCTATATTGTTAACCATTATTATTTAAAAAATTAACTCTTATATTAATTGGTTAGAGGAACAACACATGAATGTGGTTTACAAAAGAGTTTTGATTTAAAAATTTTAGTATTTTGTAATGTTTATTGATTTATGAACTCGTTAATTAGCTTTGGATTGTGTTGTGTTATTTAGCTTTCCAAGTTTTTACTTTCGCGAGCGAGTGTTCTATATTTAGGTGTTGATTGGTTCTCTCGCTATCAAACGCTGCGTTTATGGACGGTTGCGGTTGTTAACGGTTAGTACCAATCATAAAAACCGTTTTATACCGTTTCGGATCGCTCGAAATTGCCGTATTTCAAAAACCTCTTTCCGTAAGCGTTTGCGGTTGCGGGTGGCTCAAAAAAGAAAGAATTTTTAAATGAAAATCAACAAATTAAAATATATATTATCAAGTCCTACAAATATTCACGTTAATTCTCAAACAATAATCATTCTATAATTTTAATTTTCCAATATGAATAACTATTTGTGTATCACTATAAAATTTATTTGTTTAATATTCGAATAATTATTTAGTAATTATTTATGGTTTTCATCATTAATCATGTTTAAATTTTTTATACTTTTTCATAAATATAGTTTTTGGTGTTTTTATACCTTTTCACAATTATATATTATATTTATTTTGGTAAATTTTGGTGTAACCGTTATCATACCCGCTGATCAACTAGTTATCAATCTTTCCCAAACGCACTCATTTTCAACCGCTAAACCAGTCGATCAAAACGCTTAATAGCGTTTGTACCGTAACCGTCCATTTCCACAAACTCCCGCAACCGCAACCACTACGTTTAAACCAGTCAGGTGCCAGAGAGTGCGGTTCAATTTAGTATTTTTGAGCAAATATCGATCTTAGTCGAAGTGTGGAACAGATCTTGAGATGCTACGAAACACATGCATGCAAATATACTATTTTGAAATACAACGATTCCTATGTTATCTATGGGTGAGTTGGTGGTAATTAGTGGTGTTAATTATTCTTTTCAAAAGTTTCGAAAATCTCTATTTCCTCTACAACGCTTGAAAGACAAATACGAATTACATCAAAAACAAAATCTTGCATTGAAGGTAAGGAAACAACAAACTTAGAAAGAGAATGATCACATAAATTCACTTCACGTGGAGAGTGAGTATCCTTTCACCTGGGGGAAAAGATATTGAAAATGTCGGATCTCATGCAGTAAAACTCCAAGAAATGGGCACTCCTCTAGTCCTCTGAATCCATTATTAATTCCTCCACAACTTTAGCCAAGTCGATTTTGAAAGTGCATGCAGAAAATTAAACCCTTTTCTCTGCCCAAACTGTTAGCTTCTGCTTCCAAACCATAGAAAGCACGTGAAAGTTACCAAGAGTGTGGTAGTCTAGTGGTTTACATGTTCATCATTGTTCTCCTCCCAACCTATATGCATCTTTCAATTAATTATTTATGAGTCATTGAACCCGTGCCTGGGTTATGGTAGGTAGCTTGGGATATGCAATGAGTGAGCTTGAAGATGGAAAGTCTCTAAGCCAAGTTGTTCGAGCTGCTAAAACACCAAACTAGGGTTTGTCCAGTCCCATTTGTTCAAAATATCTTGTTTTGTCTGATAGATGGTCAACTGCTAGCTGTTAGCAGCATTACTTTTTAAAGTAGACATTGCTTTATCTGGCTTTTTGTACTTGATAATTTGTTTTGTAGGAAGGGAAAATAGGTAATTATATTGTTCCTCTACGATCTACATGCTTCGTAAGTCGTAATCATAAACAAGTTGAATCATGAGGAAGCAAAGAGTTATATTATAGATTGAAACCAGTATCCAAACACATCCTTCTTAGATAAAATGTTCATCGTTACAAGTGATAATGCAGAAAACCTGACGTCCGTTGAAGATTCTCATGGCTTTGTTATAGAGACGATACTCTCTCATAAACCAATTGCTCATCTCAAGATGGATGATTCAAATTCCGTTTGCACACCCATGGAATGTGAAATCAAATTATCAAAGAACGAGGAAGGAGAAAGAGTGGATTCAACACTCTTTAAGAGCTTAGTTGGAAGCTTGCTATAGTTAACATGTACACGACCCGATATCTTATATGCGGTCGGAGTTGTTAGTAGTTACATGAAACATCCAACAACTACTCATTTCAAGGCGGCAAAGAGGATTTTTCGCTATATTAAAGGTACCATGAACTTTGGTTTGCACTATTCTACTTCTAATGATTATAAGCTCGCAAGGATATAGCGATAGCGATTGGGGTGGAGACGTAGATGACCGAAAAAACACAAGTGGTTTCGTGTTTTACATTGGAGATACGGCTTTCACATGGATGTCGAAAAAGCAACCAATTGTCACGCTTTCACTTGTGAAGCGGAGTATGTAGCGGCTACTTCATGTGTGTGCCATACTATTTGGCTAAGAAATCTTTTAAAGTAGTTAAGCTTGCCATAAAAGGAGCCAACAAAGATTTTTGTGGATAATAAGTCAGCAATAGTTTTTGCGAAGAACCCAATCTTCCATGATCGAAGTAAGCATATTGATACACGTTATCACTAATTAGAGAGTGTGTTAATAAGAAGGATGTGCAATTGGAGTATGTGAAGACACAAGATCAAGTAGCCGATATTTTCATCAAACCTCTCAAGCGCGAATACTTTATCAAGATGAGGAGTTTGCTAGGAATAACAAAATCAAGTTTAAAAGGGGGTGTTGAAAGATAAACTTGATTTTGAATCAAGTTTAATTATTTGGCAAATTATCCAATAATTATTAAATGAGCCAAATCCAAGTTATATAATTTTTTCTACAAATATTAACATCTTCCAACTCCTTAAACATAAAAATCAATATATTTTCATAGAAGTATCTAGACAATTATAATATTATAATCTAAATATTTTGGTAGAATAATCTAGAATAAAAATTAAAATATTCTAGATATTTTGTAATTTGGAGGCTATAAATACTCCCCCTATTCTCTTTTGTAAGCATGAAGTTGTAAATTTGTTCCACGATCAAATCAAAATAATAAAAATTTTATTTCCTAAAATTTTCAAATACTCTTACTTTCTCCATCATATTTCACAAGAGTTTAGTTGTTGCTTTGTTTGATTTTGCTTTTGCTTTTGCTTTTGGGGTCAAAATTTATAAGGTTAATGTAAGTCTCCAAAACCAAAATGCTGTTTTTAAAAATCGATTATGGTTTTATTTGTGAACTGAAACATAGCCTAGTTAGCAGGAGAAAATATACTTTCCATCAAATATCGAGTTATATTCCTATGACTGAGTCGTAATTGGGTAGGTACTGAAATTTCGTAAGTTGTTGCGCTGGACCAATGTTTTATATTAGGTGCTGGTCTTCCTGTCATCGTATCCTTGAACTCATCGGGAGACCCTGTTCAGAGTATTGGTGGTAAGCACACTACAAAAGCAACTTATTTAATTTTACTGTGATACTGTTTTACATGTTATTGTTCCTCTACGACCTACATGCTTGGTAAATCGTAATCACATACAAGTTGAATTATGAGAAAGCAAAGAGTTATATTATAGATCGAAACCAGTATCCAAACACATCGTTCTTAGAAAGAAAGAAAGAAATAAAGAGAGACAGAGTTGTTAATTGAGAGATTTAGGGGATAAAATGTTCATCGTTACAAGTGATAATGCAGAAAACCTGACGTCCGTTGAAGACTCTCCTGGCTTTGTAATAGAGACGATACTCTCTCATAAACCAATTGCTCATCTCCAGATGACTCTCTTTATCCTCCTTGTTCCTGTAGTAATACCTAAACCTCGTCGTTCCCCCAATTTCTTCACCCGTCTCCTGCGACCGGACCGGGATGCAACCTTCTTCGAGCATCCACGATCCCTCGCAATGAACACCTTCCGCCTTGCGATACTTCCGATTGCGTTTCCCGAAGTAGAACCACTCGCGAGTGTTAAGTATTGGAGCTGTTTGTCGAGGAAGCAGCCAAGGCTCTAGAGTGTACAACTCCTCACCCAATTCCACAACAAATCTCGGGATTGAAGATGTTTCACCGTTTATCTTTGGCCGCAGGTAACTCTCGATGATCTCTTCGTCTGAAACACGGGACATAATCTCGTCGGCCGGCATTGTCACGAAAACACAATAGACAAATTAAGATCAACAAACCCTATAATTTACATATTTATATATACCTGCTCCCACGTTTGTGTTGTAATGTTTGGGCCTAAGATTAAAAACAGGCCTTTCAAGCCCAATATTCAACAGACTGACCCGTAAGATTATGTGCATTATTATAATCATTTGTCTGCTGTTTGTTGGTTGCGCTTCTATTCACTCAACAAACCCTTTATGCGAATTCCTCCAATTCGGTTGAAATCAAGAATTTTGAATGTCTAGCTACTGTTTTACAATAATACCGAAGCTAGTAATTTTCTTTGTTTGTTATTCTCATGTTTTCAATTGTCGTAGAATTTAAATTTCTGAGTTTGGAATCATGTGTTTTGTTTTATCTCTGTTAATGGATGGTACTAATCATAGAAACTGCCTTATACTGTTTCGGACCGCTTGAAATTACCGTATTTCCAAAACTCCTTCCCGCAAGCATTTGTAGTTGCGGACGGTAGCTGGTGGCTCAAAAAAGAAAAGAATTTAAAGAAGAAAAATCAACAAATTAAAATATATAATCAAGTCCTACAAATATTCACGTTAATTCTCAAACAATAATCATTTTTCTAATTTAAATTTTCCAATATGAATAACTATTTAATTTGTGTTTCACTATAAATTTTAATTTTTTAATATTTGAATAATTATTTAGTAACTATTTATGGTTTTTCATTATTAATCATGTTTAAATTTTTTATACTTTTTTCATAAATATAGTTTTTGGTGTTTTATACCTTTTCACAATTATATATTACATTTATTTTGGTAAATTTTGGTGTAACCGTTATCGTATCCGCTGATCAACCAGTCGTAAATCTTTCCCAAACGCACTCGTTTTCAACCGCTAAACCAGTCGATCAAAATGCTTAATAGCGCTTGAACCACAACCGTCCATTTCTGCAAACTCTCTCAACCGCAACCGCAACCACTACGTTTAAACAGTCAGATTCCAAAGAGTACGATTCAATTTAGTATTTGAGCAAATATCTATCTTAGTCGAAGGGTCGAACCGATCTTGAGATGCTACAAAACATATGCATGCAAATATACTATTTTGAAATACAACGATACCTATGTTAGTTATCTATGGGTGAGTTGGTGGTAATTAGTGGTGTTAATTATTCTTTTCAAAAGTTCGAAAATCTCTATTTCCTCTACAAAGGCTTGAAAGAAAAATACGAATTACATCAAAAACAAAATCTTGCATTGAAGGTAAGGAAACAACAAACTTAGAAAGAGAATGATCACATAAATTCACTTCACGTGGAGAGTGAGTATCCTTCACCTGGGGGAAAAGATTTTGAAAATGTCGGATTTCATGCAGTAAAACTCCAAGACATGGGCACTCCTCTAGTCCTCTGAATCCATTAATTCCTCCACAACTTTAGCCAAGTCGATTTTGAAAGTGCATGCAGCAAATTAAACCCTTTTCTCTGCCCAAACTGTTAGCTTCTGCTTCGAAACCATAGAAAGCATGCACGTGAAAGTTTCTGATCACACTAACCAATAATTCTATTGTAGCACCAAAAAAGTGTAGGAAAATTTTCAAAAATACCTAAAAAGCAAACTATTTGAGCAAAATCCCTACATATATACTAATAAAGAAGTGCTTTTTAGTTCGATCTACCAAAAAAGAAAAGCATAACATTAAATTGAATCCCTTATATTATTTAACACCAAAAATTCTTTTGAATCTACTAAACGAATTTTAATTTTAAATCTGTCACAATCGAACCGTACGCGTCTGGATCCAACCATCTCGATTGTTCATTAAAAATAAATTCCTCAATTAAACATAACTTATTATAATTAGTTCCAGTGGGACGTTTTGTACACCCAAATATATATGAACTAAATAAAGGTCAGACTTCTCCAATTAATGGGAAATTTAGAAATATTGTTTGTTAATTATCTGAATAGGGCAAAACTAATTGTGGTACGTTTTGGGTTAAAAGTACAAGCTGCAGTTGAGGCTAAGGCTTTTTAGAGATATTGAGGTGCACTGTCTCAATTGCTACGCATGAACGTGAAGTACTGATTGGATTCTATCATAAATAGGGTGGTAACTTTTTGTATTATACTATATTCAGCAAATACTTAAATGTGTACATATATACTACATATGCATATAGACTATATGTATCTAAGTTCATGAGTTTTAGCCCTTAGTTCAAAATAAAACTGGCAAATAGTAAATTCTTCCATGTTATATATTAATATAATAGATTAGGTTCCAACTTGTATGTAATCGATCTGAGATTTTCATACTACTCTATTTTGACCTATGGTGCAATGATTTCGTTCATGATGGAATTGGTTACATGTAAAATCTTCATCGTTAGGTCTTCTACTAGCAAAATATTCCATGGTGGAAAAACATTCGGATTTAAAGGAAGAGAATCATGAAGCCTAAAGAAAACATAGATTAATCTTTTAGTCTTAATCTCCAACCATTTAATTTAGACATTTTCTTTTTTTTTTTTTTTTTTTTTACGACATTTATATTAGATCGACTTAAGTAAGCCAATGCAAGAGGATATTGTTTACAAATGTGACAAGATTCGAAACGGTACAAACATTTTGAGCCAAACGATCTGCTTTAACATTTAAGCGTCGTGGAATTAAAGATAGTGAGAAGAAGTCAAACTCCTCCTTGTCGCTTCGTATCGCCTCCAGGTAAATAGAAAATGCTGGCCATTCGCTAGGGGAGGAGATCATTTTCACCAAATCTGAACAGTCTGTCATGAATGATACTTCTCGTAATTTAGACATTTTCTTAGAACAGAGATTCTTGATTTTCACCCTCACCAAAAACATATTTATAGTTTTATTGGGAAAAATTATTTTAAAGCATGGTAAAAGCAAAAGAAAATTATAAATAACAAACAAAATGACAGAAGACAGATGCTAGAAAGTTTTACTCTTTTAATTTTTTTGACGACCATTTTAAGAGTAAAAGGTTAAAAGAGTAGAGAGATTATTACTCTTTTATATAATCTGTAAACAACATAGTTAACATCATCAAATGTAACGGCAGAAACGTAAAAGGTGTCTGGAGAATATTTTCCCTAAACAGAACAGGAAAAGTCAGCAAATTATAAGAACTATCAAGAAAATTAAATATTTATGGATTAATCACTTTTACTGGAAAAAAGTTGTACATGAGCTGATGAAGATCGAAGCTCACTAACGTTAGTTAGGGTCCTAACTCCTAACAATTTATTCCCAGTGTAAAATGATAATAACGAAGCAAACACTCTAAGAGTAAAAAGCTAAAGTAATGAAGAAATATTTTAAGAAACTATTTTTTTAAACCTAAAAAGGATAGAGAGAGTTGAGAAATCAAATTAAATTAAGTAGTTCTATGTATGAAGACGGTCTCGAGATCTGGTGGAGAGAAGAACTCTCTAGCGCCACCATAGCTAAACTTCAATGACGGTTTCCGTTTCTTAGGCGCCGGAGGACAAGTAAACACCGTCGGTATTCTAACGGAAGCCGCCGTTGGAGTCGTTGGACACAGATCTTCGTCTTCCGTGTTGGCTAAGGCAGAGGAGGAGAGGCTGATCGGCTTCATCGGCGAAAGTAAGGAGATTCCGGTGATAACCCATTTCTTTACTTCGGCAGTTTCACAAAATTTTCCGTCCAACTGGTGGTGGGTCTTGCCCGAAAATCCCATTAGGTTGTCGTAAGAAAGTTTGAGAGAAACAGGGGAATTGTTTGGTTAAAATGAGGGACTTATGGAGAATGAAATAGTAAAAGAATTGGTCTTTTAAGGTTAGATTAGTTTGGAACAAGAGAGAATGTGAAGAGAATGAAACATGTGATTCAGAGAAGAGGATTGGTCTTATAGTCAACAGCGACTTCAAGACATCCGATCTTTCGTTGTCGATTCAGTTCGGTTATTCCCCCCCCCCCCCCCCCCCCGATTAAATTTCTTTTAAAAAAAAAATTCGTATCTTAGTATTTATTTCCCTGGTTACATTAAAAGAACGAAGAGATAGTGAGATTGAGTGTACATTGTATCTTTTATTAAATGTGAAAGTGGAGGTTTAGAATACTAGACATGAGAGAATCCTTTTTTTTTCTAAAGCATGAAGAATGTAAATCATGGTATCTAAAGCTTCTTTTTAATTAAAAAGAATGATGAATATATACCATAAATGGAAAAACTTATGTTGATAAATGTTATTTTGATACATAAGTGCTGTAAAGTGGCTATTACCAATAGTTTTATGTGAATATTATGATATCAATATATTATAATTCTTTTAAAAATGCCATAAATAGGTACGATTAAATTTTGTTCAGTCCATCATTCTTATAATCAACTATTATCAAATTTCATGTTTTATTTCGAAATTGCTATGAACAGATTCCCTAAATTTTAGAAACATCCGTTCTATAAGTCTTTCGACTAACAAATCAAATTCTCTATAAGCCGCATAATAACGACATAGTTGCTCCTCATCGAACTTTATGTAACGAGAAGCAATTTTCGAGGAATTCACGCAAAGTACGTGCAAGATATTGCGATATGCATTCAATAAACAGGAATAACTAAGATCACTATCTTCAATAATAAGTTTATTCATTACAAACTGAAAGGTGATATAGTTATTAAAGGTTGGTGCAAAAGATATCGTAGTCAACTAAAAAGTGCTCTAAGTCTCTAACTATTGATTAAGTAACACCGTTTTATGTTGGTCGAAGTTATGTGATTAGAATATGGTTTCTCTAAAAGTAATTTGTTTGGCCACTGCAACATAAAACCTTCATGCACATATATTCTGGAATAATCTCCTTTTCTAATTAATCTCCATGAATATAGTCTATAGACTCCAAAGTACACATTTTTGTGAAACAAAAAAGATTCAAAATCTTATTAGATACCAAAATGGATTAAAGATATGGATGGATAACATTTCATAAACTTTTTAGACCGATTCTAAAATTACAAATATAAAAATGTATATGTAAACAAAAAAAAAGTGAGTATATTAGGGTATCCGCATAATAAAAAAAATTGAATTATGATTGGATCGTTAAGTTAAATCTACATTAATAACTGGGACATTTATATTACAAAAAGAATAATCCAAGGATTCTAGAATGTGTGTGTGATCCTTGAAAAATGAAGAGTGTGTGTTAGAGTGAGTGAACAAATGGAGAAAATATAGAAAATACTCAAAATAGGTTTTTAATGATAATAGGGAGCCCGACGAAAGGCGTGACTCTAAGCCATGTGAATTTAATTTGCACTTATTACTTCTAACAAATATTATGTGTAACCATTTTTTTTATATTTTTTTCGGTGCAAGTAATTAATGAAGTAACGAGATGAGAGTCTAAATATTTCAAGGTTTTGAATTTTTGGCCAATTCAATTCTACGCCGTCTGTTCTATTTGTGACCAATTCAAACGTTTGAGCTCATTTTTTCTTTAGTCATTTGAAAGTCAACGCTTTGGTTGACGTATTTTTACCGTTAGAAGTTATATCGAAAGATACCAAAGATTAATATTGTGGAAATGAGAAAAAAAAACAAAACAAGAAAAGTAAATGATGAAAAATGAATTTAAAACTTGACTAAAAAACAAAATTCTTTTATTTTTATTTTGTTTTTAAATTACGAATTATATCATTTTCATGCGATTATCCTTAAAAACTCAGAGCAAATAAAATGCAATTGGAAATCTCATAAATCTCACATCTATAATTCTTAATCTCATAAATCGCATATCTATAATTCTTCTTTGTAATCTTGGACGAGATAGCTCTAGAAAAACCAGTCTTGATACTTATAATTTTTTTTTAAAAATTAGAATTGGCAGTAACGTCAATATATCGTGTGAGTTTGGGAAGTCTTATAGCCAGCAAAAATAAGCTCATACGTACGTACAATTCCATGTTTCCATAACTTCATAGAAACGTAATAAGCAAATATAAAAGCGGGAGACTCATAAATTTTCTTGCAAATATTTCATATTATATTAGTGATATAAGAATGTTGCTATGAAACTAAACCAAAATGGACAAACAAAACTTGCCAAAGTGAACCGCTTAAACTTCTATTTTCAATTCGGTTTGCACTTTTTTGCACTTGATAAAAGTTTTAAAAATGATACTTTGATTTAAGATTCCAAATTTTAAAATATATTGACATTTGGGTTTATACTATTCCCTTCGTAAATGCATTTTTGCGATGGTCAATCGGATCTTCAGATTGCGGTTAATCCGATCTTTGATGAACGTGCAAAGCACATCGAAGTTCACTTGTATGTTATCTATGCAATTGAATACAAGTTCATCATCACTTGACTTGTGGACCGATTAGTTGATATCTTAACCAAGACTTTGATTGCCAATTATATTTGCTCCAAGTTATCTCTAGAGCCGAATAATTATTTCGCAGTGTGTTGTACCAAATTCGTGGATAAGCATGTGTGGAATCCAAATAGAATCTGGTATCAGTCACTAGTGGAGTATTGGTGGAAGTGGGACTTTTTGGTTCAACTTCATATTTGCGGAAAGCCTCGGCTATCATTCGATGCACAATATGATTTAACCACTTGTAAATATGGAATTGAGACATTTGTTCACTACATGAACTCGTTTCACTTTGTTTAGATTCCAGCGTTTTTAATTCATCACATGCCTAATATTTTCTGAATTTATATTAAACATTCGATTCTTTCTTTTACCTTTTCTGGGTCGATATCAAACTGTTTTAGAAAACCGTCTGGACACATTCACTTTTTTTATGTAAGGTAATTACGTTTGGTACACTTACCTATCAATAAAACACTGTCAGCCATTCACAAAATGTCTTGAGACGTTTCAACTCAGATAAACAATCATCGCCACATTGGAGAAGCTCAATATATATCTTGAACACTTCTACTATAATATAATTATTTCTCACTAATATATCCCCAAAGAAATATTCACATTCTATATGTTAGATGATTCATTTGTAAAATATGATGTAAACACTCTAATTTTTCCTCTAATGTTATTGACGAACTAGTCAAGTAGTCATCGTAATTAGTGTTTTGCCAAGAAATACCTTTCTTGCAGACCAAATACCTTGTTAACATTATACATTACAAGTAATTAATTTCACTACTTATAGTCAGAAGACCAATAAGGCGATCACTAAATTAGTTAAATTTCACTACCTCTATGAACCACATAACAAGGGGACATACACATATATATATAGTATTTATAAAAGACTAAGACAACACAGAAAACAGGAAAAAAGTCATTAACTAAAGCTAAAAAATTCATAAGTACACCATACATGTGGAAAGATAAGGGCTCTATGCCTCCATTAAGATCTCATAATCTTTATGATGAGAACTAAGAGCCAACCTAGCTATGTTACAAAATCTCAAGTTTGTAAGTCCTAAACTGCTTGAAAAATTTTCAAGTTCTCTACATGGTTTAGAAAAGTGTGAAATCTATTACCTTTAAACGCTTCCACTCCATGTATTTCAACTCTTCTGTTCGTCTTTCTCTTGATATTGTAGTATAAAATGTACGGAAGGCGTGTCAAGCACAATTTTATGTGTACCAATCAATCCAACAAAGTATGCAGTTACAGAGACCGAGATAAACTTTGTTGGAATGATTGGCACAAATGAAATTGTGTTGTCACCAGTCTATATCGTACAAAACACTTCATGTTGTTTTGTTCTATTGAATGTTTAAATGGAGAACTAGAACATAGTTGTATTTTGCACGCAGACAAGAGCTCCAGACGAGCTAAAGATTTTGTCAAGAGCGATTCTGTGAAACCTAGACGATGAAGTACGGAGCCCAAGAGCTTCCATACACAACAACATCTACCTATAGATTTCACAGAGGAGATCTTGACGAAATCTTTAGCCTCCAAGCTGTGGAGACATGAGACTTGATGAGGAAGAAAGCGAATGACCTATATGACAAGACAATACGTGGAAAACTCAAGATGGTGTATGCTAAGGAGAGTTTTAGGATTAGTTTATTCAAGGGAGCCAAGTTGTTCACGTGCTGCAGCATTCGAGGAGAAAAAGGTGTTGTAGGTATGGGAAAAAGAAAGCTTATAGAATAAACTAATATTATCGTATTGATCTTTGATAAACCGTAGGAGGCATTATTGACTTTTATGTTCATAGGGTACTGCACAAGGAAGACTTCTTTTACGACTAATGTGTGTAGTTGCAGGCTGAGAGTAAGCAAGAAAGAGAAAGAAAAAAAAACCCAGAGATAAGTGTAAGCTTAAAGGGTTTTATCTTGGGTAGATCAAAGGGAGAGAAATACAGTGAGGTCTAGAGTGTGTAAGCATAAGAGATCTCTATTATACTCTTTGTAACACCGTGTGTTTCTAGTGGATTCCGAGGGAGGTCTCGGCCCAGACGTAGCGTCATTGACGTGAACTGGGTTACCAAACTTCTCAGCCTTCTGCATTTCATTTCTTGCATTTATCTATGTTCCCAGCTTAACTTCTACAAGCATCCTCTGTTCTCAAACCAATCTGATCGATCTTGGTGTGTATGTGGTTCTAACTCGTGAAGACGTCGACGCATTTGAGTATTAACACTTTACACAAGCAGATCGCGTACTGCGTAGGTAAATGGTTAGACGATCCTCATAAACGTTCTCGCCATGATTTCATGATTCGTAAAGTTTTTGCCTCTTAAACTCTCCGTCATTTTCATTGATTCATTACAGGACTATTTATACTACTTCCATCATTAACCTACTAATTGAACTTATTGTTGCTAAACATACGAAACCCATCTCTATATGGGCCTGACTTTATATAATGGTCCAATGGCCTTTTCTTCTTTATTGACTTTAATGGCACGAGACTCTCTTCGTTGACTCTCCTTCCTCTTCATACCTTCGATGGTTCACTATCTTCTTTTTCTTACTGAATTCAAACTTTCTCTTGTGTAGGATGAATCAAAGATTATATCCCAACAGTAAACAGTTCATCTCCATTCTTAAACAACAACAAAAAAAAGATTTTGCAAGCTTGGTTAAGGAAAGCTCATCGCTTTGACACTTCTTAATACCTATATAACAGAATCACATTCAATTCTATGGTTTTTTTTTAAACGAATATAATTATTACTTATTCAAAATCATCCCTGATCATTTATTGATGAAAACTTCAGTTTTAGAACTTACCTCTAGTTTCAATTAGTAAACCCCTACCTTGAAAAAAAAAAGTAAGCAAACCGTCGGGTGGCAGTGAAACGCTGTCGGCCATTCACAAAATGTCTTGAGACGTTGCACGTCAGATGAGTTGCTAATCGTCACCATCGGAGAAGCTCAATATTTGAACAATTCTAGAATATAAGTTCTCTTACTCATATTCCCAAATAAAGTATTCACATGATGTTGGACATAATGTACGGTTCATTTGACCAACAATAAAAAAAAAATGTATGGTTTATAATTTCATATGTAAAAATGTAAACGCACTGATATTTTTCTCTTATGTTATTATTAAATTAGCCGTTAGTGGCTTGCCAAGGTTTCTTACAAACCAAGCACCTTATTAAGGTTATACATGACAAGACCATTTTTGCTTTCAACAACCATTGCTCTAGAGTATATGAACCACAAAACAAGGTAACGCCATATAGTATCGATAAAAAGATTACGACAATCACACAAAACAGGAAAAATAATCATCCAATAAGCCAAAAAGTGATAAAGGCTCTATTAAGATTTTCATGATCCTTATGAGGAGAACTTAAAGAGCCAAACTAGCTATGTTACAAAATCTCAACCCTGAAAGTCCTACACTGCTTGAATAAGCTCCACATTCTCTACATGGTTTAAAAAGGTGTGAAATATTTTACCTTTACACGCTTCCATACCTTGGATTTCAACTCTTAAGATCGTCTTTCTCTCGGTATTGTAGTAGACAATGTAGGAAGGCACGCATGGGCAGACTGGCTCCAACACGATTTCATTTGTACCAATCATTCCAACAAAGCATAACTTGGTCTCTGCAATTACATCATTCCACAAAGAATGCTTCGACCATTCATGTTTTTCGGCGTCTTCCAGAACCCACATCTCAAAACTTCTACTCCTTCCATCAACATAGACACCCTGTGAAAACAACAAACCTAATTTGCCATTATAGTTGATCAGCTTTGTTGAACAAGGTATTGGTCTACTGAAAATTTCCATGATTTTCATAGAACTGAACTTCTCAGAACCAAAATCAAAACAAACTATCATAGTATCCTCGGAATACGCCTCGAACGAAGCTAAATAGTACAAAACACCATTGATGCATATCCCTGTATATGCAGGATAATGGGGTATGCAACATTCGATCATTCTCCATGAAGGTTTTCCATTTCCTAGTGTCAAAACTTGAAACTCCTCACATATCCCATCTTTATTTCCTACTCCAAAGGTCATAGACAATACCTTGAACTTTTTCTCAATCGGATCATACCCAAAATAGCTTTTCAACCCAAACCTCCTCCTCGTCTTCATTTTTGGTAGCTGTAATGATTGTCCCGTGGTGGGGTTATATATCACCAACACCTTCACTTCTCTTTTCCTACCTTCTAAGATCTTCTCACCTCTAAGAAAGAGGAAGCCGTTGATATGACCAAGGATTTCAGTTGAACTTGGGCAAAGCTCAAGACGATTCGCGACTACAGTATATGAGTTGTTCTCATCAGGATTTTGAAGCTGATTTGATGTGAAGAAGACGTACCCATTCTTGTTTGCGACCCTGAACAAGAGCTGCGGACGAGATGAAGATTTTTTAAAGAACAAATCTGTGAAATCTTGACGGCGAAGTACGGAGGCCCAGAGCTTCGATACGCAACGACATCTCGCTATAGATTTCTTCGTCAACCTCGAGAATATCTCGACAATGAGATCGATTGGGATTGGCAATGAGTTTTCGATTCGGTAAAGAGAGGTTTTCGATCGCGTATTTCGTCGGGAGATGGTTGGACGATCCTCCGGGATGTTCCGCCGCCGTGAATTCATGGCAGTTAAAAAACCCTAGAATTCACCTGAGTTCGGAAAGAAAGATTGGATGAACAAAGTTAAACTGCAGTGAACCGGGATTGGGCATATGCTTGGTTTATAGAAAGCCTATGAAGCCCAAACTTAAAGCCCATTATCGGAGGTTCGCGCTAAATAATTACTCTTCCATTGTTGTTAAAACTTGTGGGTTTAATCCGGGTTTCGGTTCGGTTTAGTTTTTTTAAGTTTTTCGGATTTTTTTTTTTTTAATTTATGATGAATGGTATCCCAACTAAAACTAATTTAGAATGGATGATTCGATAGAATTTTCGGTTTGAGTTTCGATTCCAGTTGTAGTTAAAAACATCTTTAATTTATATAGAAACTTCAGTTTTAGATTTTTTTACTTTCGGTTCGGATATGGATTCGAGCTTTTGGATAAGCTTTGCACAATATTTGAACCTAAAGAGCCGAAATCGATCCAAAAAAAAACCAAACCAAATTCGGAACTGACAAAATACGCGAATGGATCTTAGATTCCTATATTCGAAGAACCGAAACCGAATGAGTGTCCAAAATACCTGAATTATAATTATGTACCAAAACATTAATTTTATTTATATTTTATGTAACTTAATTATCCCAAATTACAATTAAAAATCCGAAAATATCAATTATTTTAGATCGAAATAACAAAAATAGTCAAAATAACTAAAATATATGAAATTTCTTTGTTATATTTGTCAAGAGTTTAACCAAATTTAACTATTTTAAAAAACAATTTCCAATATTTCGGATATCCAAAACCAAACTAAATCTAGATAGAACCGAACCGAATCTAAATCGAAATTATAAAATAGCCGGAACCGAATGGATCTACACGAAACCGAAGCAAATACCCGAATGTCTAGCCTTAAAAAAATCTATTCTGGTTCGGTTTTAAGATAGAATATTTTTGTTCGGTTTGGATCAGATCGGTTTATTGGGATCGAACCCTTCCAGTTAAAACGGAAAATGTAAAAACGACGCCGTGTTAGTGGAACGCAGAGGCGAATATGAGAAAGCTCAAAATCAAAGAGTAGCTAGAGAAATCAAGGAACGATAACGAAATCGATCAGATCGCCAGAAAAAAACCAATAGCGAAATGAGAAATCTCAGCTGGGAGAAATCTATCTCAATCTCCTTGTAGATGTGGCTACTTCTTCTTCTCCATAGAAACAATATCGTCATCAGATCTCGCTGATTAATCATCCGCATTTTGGATCTGATTCGAAACTCCTAGGGAAGAACATGGCAGGAGCGGCCTCCGCGCTGTTTCTGCTTGATATCAAGGGTCGTGTTCTCGTCTGGCGTGATTACCGTGGTGATGTCTCCGCTGCTCAAGCCGAGCGATTCTTCACTAAGCTCATCGATAAAGAGGTTTTTTTCCTATTTTTTGTTCATTGATCGGTGTTTATTGCTGGGTTACTGTAGAATTGGCAGGGAACATAGAGTTAGTGGATGAACTTGTAGATTGGTGTTTGAGAGGTTCGTCAATTGGAATTGAGACATTTCGAAGCAATGAACACGCTTGATTGGTTTAAAAAGTTGGATTCATGTCTTGATATGATAATGGATTCGTGTCCGTCTTTGTGAGCTGATGCCAGTGAAACTGTTGGAAGTAATGAACAAGTTTGATCATCGGTGAAAATGGTTTGGATTAGGATTTGATCTTAATCAGCATTGTAAAGCTGTGTGGTTTAGAATCAGAGTGTTGTCATCATCGTTTTGTTTATTTGTTCAGGGTGATTCACAGTCAAATGACCCAGTTGCTTACGATAATGGGGTTACTTATATGTTTGTACAACATAGTAATGTATACTTGATGATAGCATCCAGACAGAATTGTAATGCTGCCAGTCTTCTCTTCTTTCTTCACCGCGTAGTCGATGTAAGTATGGCTAGTTAATTCTTCATTTTTTCTCTTTAAGGCTCCTTCTTTTTCGTGGATGTTTGATGCAATGGTATCTATTTCTGGTTTTAGGTTTTCAAGCATTACTTCGAGGAGTTAGAAGAGGAATCATTGAGGGATAACTTTGTGGTAGTGGTATGTTAAGTTTCTGCCATCGCTCTTATAGTACTATTTGGAAATAAACTTTCTAATACTTGCCCAACCCAACCAAATAGATCATCGGAATTTTGAAAAGTATTTGTCATTGTTAGATGCTGAAACTGATTTCTGGTGGTGGCAGTATGAGCTACTTGACGAGATGATGGACTTTGGTTACCCTCAGTACACCGAAGCAAGAATTCTCAGTGAATTCATCAAGACTGATGCATATAGAATGGAAGTTACACAGAGACCTCCAATGGCTGTGACAAATGCTGTGTCCTGGAGGAGTGAGGGAATACAGTACAAGAAGAATGAAGTGAGTGCTTTTGTTTTTAAGAGAGGAACATGTTTGTGTTGTGTTTGGGTTTGCAAATGATGACAACCTGCTCCTTTTTTCCAGGTTTTCTTGGATGTAATTGAGAATGTAAACATTCTTGTCAACAGTAATGGGCAAATTGTCAGGTCTGATGTTGTTGGAGCACTGAAGATGCGAACTTACCTGACGTATGTCAACACATCAAATTTTTCGATATTGTTTCTAATCAGCCAAAGCATGTTAAATCAAGTCCCTTTTGCTTTGATCTTTGTCTTGGCGTTTTATTTGACTCTTTTGCTCTTTGATCCGCGCTATTGCAGTGGAATGCCAGAATGTAAGTTAGGACTGAATGATAGAGTATTGCTGGAAGCGCAGGGACGAGCAACAAAGGGAAAAGCCATTGATTTAGAGGACATCAAATTTCATCAGTATGTCGTTTAAACTTCTATTATATTGAAACGTAACCCTTTTACTTTCTTTTTATTCAAAAAGATTCTATATTTGAGCTATATGGTTTATCCTCTTCAACAACCAATTATTTAACGCAGGTGTGTTCGATTGGCTCGTTTTGAAAACGATAGGACAATATCTTTCATACCACCTGATGGGGCTTTTGATCTGATGACATATAGACTCAGTACTCAGGTTTGACTTGTCGGATATAGCATGAATAGGAATTTTTCCCATCCTTAACAAGTTTATCTCAAGATATGTTTCTTTTATATACTCCTTGTTCAGGTAAAGCCTCTTATATGGGTGGAAGCGCAAATAGAAAGCCATTCTAGAAGTCGTGTTGAGATGCTTGTAAAAGCTAGAAGTCAATTCAAGGAACGAAGGTAAATATATTCTACGTTATTGTGCCACTTTTCCTTTTCCCTTTTCCTATAATCCAAAGATCTTAGTGACCAGATTCTTTGAACCTTTGATCGAGAAATTTCTATTTGCAGCACCGCAACGAACGTTGAGATTGAGTTGCCTGTACCAACCGATGCATCTAACCCAACCGTTAGGACATCTCTTGGGTCTGCCTCTTATGCTCCTGAAAAGGATGCGTTAGTCTGGAAAATCAAATCTTTCCCCGGGAACAAGGTAGAAGCTTATAACACTAGCAAGTTTCATAATATTCTTATATCCAGTTGAAACAATCAGCAATGTAGTATGAGTGCTAACCTTCAGAAAACCAATATAGGAGTATATGTTAAGGGCAGAGTTCCATCTTCCTAGTATTACTGCAGAGGAAGCAACACCTGAGCGAAAAGCTCCTATCCGTGTCAAATTCGAGATCCCTTATTTCACCGTTTCAGGGATTCAGGTAAGCTTGTGCTCAATAATAAATGGTTTCTACGTCTTCTGCATTTTTAGCTCATCCATTGCGTTATGGTCTCTTCCACAGTGTCATATCTTAAAATATATGTTTTTTTTTGGCGTGTAGGTTCGGTACCTGAAGATAATTGAGAAGAGCGGGTACCAAGCACTTCCATGGGTGAGATACATAACCATGGCTGGTGAGTACGAACTAAGACTCGTGTAAGGCTCATTCAGTTTCATCGTAAATGTCATTGTGATTCCCACATTCCTCGGGGAATTGCCTGAATCAATGAAGCAAAACGAAACAAGACAAAAGTAGAGAAAACGAAAACGTTTTGAAACATTTTAGCTGATCAAATTTCCCTTTTAATTTGTTTTAGAAGCCTGCCATATTCTTGTGAATTTGTCTTAATGGTAATTTTATTTAATTTTACTTGCGGCCCTTTGTAACCTTCATGACATGGTGGTTCTTTTTTTACTTCTTACATCAAATTGTTATACGATGAGGTGTTGGTTCTTGATCAAAATGTTTTACTTGCACATATATTATCTCTCAGAAAAGCAACTATTGTATGGTGGTGATTCGCATATTTGTAAATGATGATATGGGCCAAAATGAAATGAATCGTCAGGCCCATTAAAAGGTCCATAATCCATATACTTTCGCCTCTCAATCCTCTTCGAGCTTGAAACGTGACAGTGAATTAGGGTTTTACCCAAAACCTTCGCGTCCGTCGTTGCTCACTCTGTCCGACGGGAAAAAATGGCGATGCGACATTTGAGCCGATCGAGAGACGTCGCGAAGAGATCAACAAAGAAGTACATCGAAGAACCGCTTTACCATCGGCTCTTCAAAGATGGCGGCACAGAGGTCAAAGTTCGACAGCAGCTGAATCTGTTCCTCAAAGGCACTAAGCACGTTTTCAAATGGGAGGTTGGAGATACGATCAAGAAACTCCGAAATCGTGGCCTCTATTACCCAGCTCTCAAGGTTTCATAAATCAAATTGCATTTTCGATTCTTTAGGATTAGCTTCACAATAATTTTCAGATTATATAACCATTTGCTTCGACCTGTTGAATACATATAGAAATGTAGATTCTTAAAGTGATGGTTTGATGCTCATTATGATCAATTTAGTAACTGTTGAATGTCTTCTATTGAAAATTTGTGTGAGTTCGAGACTGTAAACTAGATTTTGGCTGTGTGATGATTGTTTCTTGAGGATTTATATTGTAGAGTTGTTTTTGGTTTTGTAGCTCTCTGAAGTTATGGAAGAGAGAGGTATGAACAAGACGGTGAGTGATCAAGCAATTCATCTTGATCTTGTTGCTAAAGCTCGGGGAATTGTTGCTGGGGAGAATTATTTTGTTGATCTGCCGGAAACATCTAAGACGGAACTCACGTATGGGTCTCTTTTGAACTGCTACTGCAAGGAGTTGATGACGGAGAAAGCGGAAGGTTTATTGAACAAGATGAAAGAGCTCAACATTACTCCTAGTTCCATGTCTTATAACAGCCTCATGACTCTTTACACCAAGACAGGTCAGCCTGAGAAAGTTCCAGCAATGATCCAAGAATTGAAGGCCGAGAATGTAATGCCGGATTCATACACATACAATGTCTGGATGAGGGCGTTGGCTGCTACTAATGATATTTCTGGTGTTGAGAGAGTCATTGAAGAGATGAATAGAGATGGTAGAGTTGCTCCAGATTGGACTACATACAGCAATATGGCATCTATTTATGTTGATGCTGGACTGTCTCAGAAAGCTGAGAAGGCCCTTCAGGAACTGGAGATGAAAAACACGCAACGGGATTTTACGGCATATCAGTTTCTTATTACTTTGTATGGACGTCTGGGAAAACTGACTGAAGTTTACAGGATTTGGCGTTCATTGAGGCTGGCTATTCCGAAAACCTCAAATGTAGCCTATCTAAACATGATACAAGTGCTGGTGAACTTGAAAGATTTACCGGGTGCAGAGACGCTGTTCAAGGAATGGCAAGCTAACTGTTCTACTTATGACATCAGGATTGTAAATGTGTTGATTGGAGCTTATGCTAAAGATGGTCTCATCGAAAAAGCAAGAGAGCTCAAGGAGAAAGCTCCTAGAAGAGGAGGCAAGGCTAATGCTAAAACCTGGGAGATCTTCATGGATTACTATGTAAAGAGCGGTGATATGGCTCAAGCACTCGAATGTATGTCTAAGGCAGTTTCTATTGGCAAAGGAGATGGTGGCAAGTGGCTACCATCACAGGAAACAATCAAAACTTTGATGAGCCATTTCGAGCAAAAGAAAGATGTTAATGGAGCTGAGAATTTGGTGGAGATTTTAAAGAAGGTAACGGATAACATAGGCGCAGAAATCTTTGAACCATTGATAAGAACATATGCAGCAGCAGGAAAGAGTCATCCTGCTATGCGCCGTCGTCTGAAGATGGAAAACGTGGACATTAATGAAGCGACAAAGAAGCTGCTCGATGAAGTATCTCAGGAGGAGTGAGAGGTCTGTTCCCTCTCTCTCCTTTTTTATTGCCTTCAAGCAAGACATTATTAGTCGTGTTAGGGGCACTTGCATTCTCACAGCTCTGTTTCTTATTGGTAATAAAAAATAGGCTCTATTTATATGATTGCGGATTGGCAAAATCAATCCTATGGGACTGTTTTACTTCACCTAAAGACTATCTGTTTGTTCATGTTTTTGTGAATTTTTTCGGGCGTAACTAGGATTTACAGTTGAGACAGCTCTCATAATGTAATCCCCTTTTTGAGATCTTATTCTGGTTCAAGACAAAAACATAATCAAGAATACGATTATTTGCACATCAAAGTTCGTTCTTTCACTTCCTCTAATTTCCGAAACAATGCACTCGAAATGACGTATATCACATTGTCGGTGTTGTGTTCTTTAGACGACCATTTTTGTTTTTTGACTGGCTATGGAACGATGGATAATTGTTTATATGTTTTGGCTTTTTCATCTTCTTTTAGTTACTTTAGTCTGTTTTATCTCTTTACTTTGTTTATATTGAATCTCCCCTCAAGCCAATCACTCTTTTATTACAATCACTCTTTTATTACTACATCTGCAAACAGAACGTTTTTTCTGTTAATTTTAACCGACATGTCATCAAATTTCCTGAAAAAGAAGCCACCAAAAATCTATGAAACAATTTGTTGAAATCTGAAGTGGCTAAAAGTTCTATTATAATTACATTACACGATTGATGTTGACCAAGAACACCCTCTGAAAATTAGAGAGGAACATTTACATAATTAAGTTTAAGCTTTTTTTTGTCTGTCAGTTTTTGAGGAATTAGTTGTAATGTTTTCTTCTTTTGTGGCTCGATCATCTAATCAATGTAGCAAGCAACAAGCAATTAGTTCCTATCTTCCTGAGCTCATCCACAG
Source organism: Turritis glabra (assembly GCA_900406565.1). Classification (NCBI taxonomy): domain Eukaryota; kingdom Viridiplantae; phylum Streptophyta; class Magnoliopsida; order Brassicales; family Brassicaceae; genus Turritis; species Turritis glabra. Next base: position 306,172 of record OVBN01000185.1, read on the forward strand.
CGTTCTGAACGGTGTTGACTTGACGTGAATCTATGAACCCGTTGACACAAACGCCGTAATCTGACACAGCCGCGGTCAAAAACATTTTCAGCGACATAACATTTCTTTTCCTAATGCTCTTCCTTGCATTCCCAAGATTGAAGGATGCATCCATAAGAGTCGCATAGCAAATAGCAACAGCCGGATTTCCGTTTTTGAATCTTGCAGAGGCTGCAATCGCCAATTTTGTCTTAGCCTCCAAGGCTCGAATCGTGTTGTGTGTGGCTCGTCTCGGGTTTGGCCCTTTCACCAGCGGTCGACACAAGGTTGGGTATGCGGTTTGAGCGCATAGGCTCTTGAAGCGCGCTTCCGTGGCTTGGCTTGCCGCCAGGAGGATCACGATTGCAACGACAGTCGTGAGGTACATCTGGATTGTGTTGCGGCTCACCATTTTCGTAAAAAAGTTGGAAGGAAATGATCACGGGTAATCTTCTAATCAAATTTCTCCTTCTAAATATAGAAACCTTTTTTTGTTGTTGTCTAAATTATTGGAAATGGGAGTTTTCTGATATTTATTTTCTTTGGTAATTAGAAATTGATTTGTTTGAGGTTTAACTTCTTTGTAGGAGAAAATTTAGTCTCTGAATACTTAATGCATATATGTATCGTGGCAAACTAAGATTTTAGATGGCAATGTTAATTATGTCTCTCTACAAGCATAAATTACGTATACATAAATTAAGTATCATAAATTTAGTGTACATAAATTACGTACATAGTCACACATCTAGATTAAATTAGTGTAACAATATCTAAACGAAAAATTGAATTTGCATGGTAACATGCACAAATTAACGTAAGTTATGTGACCAATACCATAATTATGACTTATTGTATTTCGATTTAACTTGACATTTTTGGTAGACGTTATGTTATTCATCAGAGCTGTGTTTTTCTACTTGATCGTCGCCGTTTTTTTTTTGTTCTATGTCTACTTAAGTGGCAAAAAAATCATGTGACAATCAATTTGATTTATTGGATTTTACATTTTCTTCGGCAGTTTCGTCTTATAAAATTATTTTGGTAATAAGTTCGAAAAAAAGAAAATGTTGGGTCAAATCTTTCATTAGATATTTTGTAAACAAATTTATTGATAAGAAAATATCATAAATTAATTTTTCAAACAATCAAATTATAAGATGATAAATTAAATTGGTTACCAAATATACTCAAGATCTTTATTGGTTTTTTTTTTAGTTTTTAGTTGTATTATTATATAATTTCACGAATAATTGTATAACAACTAAACCACAGAGTTTGAGGTGGTGGACATTAGGAGATGAATCATGGCTAATCAACTTCCATCATAAGGCTCGCATCGCATAGAATGCAATGTATATATATATAGGTACCCTTGGTAGCGAAACATTTACTTTCGAAACCGGAGATAGGGGATTATGAATGTTAAAAATGTGTTGTTTGGCTTTAGAAGAACTAATGGGGTAAGTTGGAAAGGGCAACCTAGGGTTAAAGTTGGGTGAGTTGTCTATAATTAAATCATTTGGTGGAGATTTTTTTTTGCATAGGAATTTTTGGAGTGATATTCTATTCTCGTATTAGGATAATGCGATATTATGTGAAATGAAGGTATTGTTAGACCACTTCCATTGGTGAATTATGGAGATGTTGGATATCTTTAAAAAATAATAAAATAAGTTTTTAGACACTCATTTCATTTTATGGTGTCTTTCAATAGATACCAATATCTCCTTTTTAAAACACTTTTATTAAATTAATAATAAAATTAGTTATAAAAAATGTTGAAGACACCCATATTGGATATCACCAATTCGATACATAGAAATGAAGACAATTTAACTAAAGTCTAAACACATTTTATTGTATCTAGTGCAGCATAGGTACAATATCCTAAGATCTACACCACGTGGAAATCACATCTCTTTATCTTCTTCTTATAGATTTGTTGTGTTTTTCACAAGCAACAAAATTGTGGATAAAAAAAATAACAAATTAGTATAATAACCACTCTTAAAAATAAACTGAGATATATAGTCTATACTATATAAGTATATATCCGAAATAAGCAAAAAAAAAAACTGAAGAAATATATGAAGACTAAGACACACCTATATCCGAAATAAGCAAAAAAAAAAAAAAAAACTGAAGAAATATATGAAGACTAAGACACACCAAACTAAAAAAGAATGATAAATGTTAGAAATATTAGGCATCGAACTTTCATAAAACAACTCTTAGAGCGACAATTATACCAACTAACCTAAAAAGATTATTGATTAATATGATCTCTAAAATTCGTATATAAAATATGGTCTAGGGCACTTGTCTGTTTAGGGTAGTCCATTATATACCAACCGATCAGATCGGTTCATTAAAAAAGTTCTCACTTAGACATATGGTGGATGTGGTCCCAGGATATCCGTTATTTTAGGATGCGAGATACGACACATAGCACCATATATTGTTTTCTCAAGGGAACCATATTATATAATGGTTAGAAAAAGTTCTCGAAAGATGATGACTTGCAGCTCAAGTAGACTTGCGGCTCAAGTTAGCCTACCTCATCGTTTTTAACATCTCTAAACCTCGTTTGATTATCCTTTATGCTGAAGATATCTGTTTAAACAACCTAACTTATGTAGTAGTTTTGACCAATTTCACTCTATTATTCTTTCATCGTACTTAAATACTTTAATTGAATATTAATTAGTGTTTGGCAATGTTCAAAAAAGCATTAGGCGCTAAACGGACGGTTATCCAGTGTCTAGCGCCTAAAACACCTAATCGAAACCTAGACGATTTTATGCAGTTTAGGCGTTTACAACATAAAATATTATAAATAAAAATTATATAAAAATATCTATTAAAGAAATAAACATATTAAATCATAAATAAAAATTAGATGAAAACATTTATTTAATTTATATCAAATATTATAACCATGTATATAAAGGTAAAACTTATAAATTTAAACTTATGTAGTTAAAAAATGAAAAAAAATACACTAAAAAGATTTGATGATCGGATTCACCTTATCTAGTTATCTTAGATGTATATTTTTCTAAAAACAACAAATTTTATATTGTTAATAGTTATTCCAAGTACTCACTTTTTTAGAATCTTCTTAAAGGATTTTGGAATTCAAAGGATGAATGCTGATATGAAATCATCAATGACGTCAAAGTTTAAAGAATAATTGATATTCCTTTTAATCATAACAAAAATTTCTAAATAATACAATCAAATGAAGACTACAATTTTGTTTTGTCCTCTTTGCTATTCTTGACTAATTAAAAACTCTAGACAGTAGACACTGTCAGTAATGGCGAGGCGGTGATCATTGCTTTATCTTCCACTCACACTCCACTTCTATAAATCCCACTCGAAGCTGCTTCTGATTTCACCAAAACACGTTTTAGTTGAATCTTCGAAAGATTGATTTATCAATGGCGGAGGAAGCTTGCAGAGTGCGGAGGATAAAGTTGGGGAGCCAAGGCCTTGAGGTTTCGGCTCAGGGACTTGGTTGCATGGGTCTTTCCGCCTTCTACGGTGCTCCGACGCCTGAAACTAACGCCATCGCTCTCCTCCATCACGCCATTAACGCCGGCGTCACATTTCTCGATACCTCCGATGTTTATGGCCCTGAGACAAACGAGCTGCTCCTGGGAAGGGTAACAATTCTTAGATACTGCTCGTGGATTTGATTTTTGGAATTAGGGTTGTAGGCTGTGATCTAGGGTTTAGGCTTTAGGGTTCATGTCAGCACTGGATCTGTTTTCTCTTTGTGGTGGCAGGCTTTGAAAGATGATTTGAGGGAGAAAGTGGAATTAGCGACAAAGTTTGGGATCATTGCTTCTGAAGATGGAAAATTTGGTTTCAGGGGAGATCCAGAGTATGTGAGGTTTGCTTGTGAAGCAAGCTTAAGGCGTCTTGGTGTTACCTCTATTGATCTTTATTACCAGCATCGAATTGATACAACTCTGCCCATCGAAGTCACGGTATATCTTCTTGGTTTTGAATTTACTCCAACTTAATTATATATCTCATGAGTAAATATTAAGGGAAGGACTTGGGAGTGTGAGATATGCTTGTGATGATTATAGCTTATCCATAATGCTCTGTTTCTTGTTCTGATTTTGGTTTCTTTATAATTTTGTTTGCTCTTTGTTGTTGTTGAACTTATGTTTTGGGTGAAGATTGGAGCATTGAAGAAGGTAAAATAAAGTATATCGGCTTGTCTGAAGCTTCAGCTTCAACTATCAGAAGAGCACATGCTGTACATCCGATAACCGCTGTGAAGATAGAATGGTCCTTATGGTCGAGAGACGTGGAAAAATATATTATTCCTACCTGCAGGTGTGAGGAATCAGAATCAGTTAAAATTACTCTCCTCTTCGTTTACATTCTTAGTTCATAACCCGTCTCTTTTGATTTCCCTAGGGAACTAGGGATTGGAATTGTAGCTTATAGCCCTCTTGGAAGAGGCTTCTTCGCATCCGGACCCAATCTTGTTGAGAATCTGGAACAAGATGACTATCGAAAGGCAAGTACTTGATTGATTCAGTTCTCTGTTCCGTAACTTGACATCGTTTGAGAGTTCTTTAGAGCACATTTCAAGATTTGGAGTCATCTTAGTATGTTCTGCTTATTGCTACTGCTCTGTTACAGGGTCTACCAAGATTCCAACAGGAGAATTTAGACAACAACAAGATTCTATACGAGAAAGTCCAAGCGATGGCGACAAAGAAAAGCTGCACTCCTGCACAACTAGCTCTCGCATGGGTTCACCACCAGGGAAATGACGTCTGTCCCATTCCAGGAACCTCCAAGATCCAAAACTTGAACCAGAACATTGGAGCTTTATCCGTGAAGCTCACTCCTGAAGAGATGGTTGAGCTTGAAGTCATTGCTCAACCGGATTCCGTGAAAGGGGAACGATATGACAACAACATGATTACTTACAAGGATTCGGAGACTCCACCACTGTCTTCTTGGAAAGCAACATAATATACATGTTTGGTAGCTTGTTTGAATGGTATGCAACGTTGGCCAAATCGTGGTCATATTGTGCCGAAGGTGTGTGTGTGTGTGGGTGTGCGAGTTCGCAATAAGAAAGAGTCAATGCCTTAGAAGGATAAAGTTTTATGTAGGTACAAAGTAATGTTTCGTTTGCAGTTTACTTGTGTTGCAATGTTATAAAATATGGAACAAATTCGATCACTAATTGGTAAATCGGTACCAAAATTGATAATAAAAGAGCAAAACCGGAAAAGGAACGGTCAAATGACTAAACCGATCACTAATTCTGTGTGTTTCCAAATCAAAACCAATCGATTCGGTTACTGATTTAAAGGATAGACCGATCTGAGTAATCGTAATTGGGTCGGTTCATAATAATCGATATAATTGATTAGTAAACCAACTTTTAAACCGTAGATTACATCATCAGAATTCACATCCATCACCAACAAAACAACAAGAATCCAAGTCGATCGATCGAGAGAATCCATGGCGGAAGCTTGCAGAGGGAAGAAGATGAAGCTTGGAAGCCAAGGCCTTGAGGTATCAGCGCAAGGTCTTGGTTGCATGGGAATGATTTTTCATTGTTGAGATTGTGAATTTTGTTAGGCTTTGAAGAATGATGGGTTGAGGGAGAAAGTGGAACTTGCAACCAAATTTGGAGCCACTTATGCAGAGGGGAAAAGAGAGGTAAGAGGAGATCCTGAGTATGTTAAGAGCTGCTTGTGAGGTGAGTTTAAAGCGGCTTGATGTGACCTGCATTGATCTTTATTATCAGCATCGGGTCGATACTCGTGTCCCTATCGAAATCACTGTAAGCCTCCTCTTCCCAATCCTCCTCCATGCCATGGTTTCAAAGTTTACAATTTGGTTAGTCTTTGGCTTGTGTCACAATTTTTCCTCTGTTTGTGCTATTGCTAGCTTTTTCCCTGAAATGGTTTTGTCCAATTAGACTCATTTCTAGAAAGCCGAATACGTTTTGCTGAACTCATCAGTACTCTTGTCTATCAATTCCTAGATGGGATAACTGAAGAAGCTAGTTGAAGAGGGTAAAATAAAGTACATTGGTTTGTCTGAAGCCTCTGCTTCAACTATCAGAAGAGCGCATGCTGTTCACCCAGTTACTGCGGTGCAGTTAGAGTGGTCCTTGTGGACGAGAGACGTGGAAGAAGAAATCGTCCCAACCTGCAGGTATCCAGATTTCATCTTCCTTACTTGGTGCAATATCCATCAATCATGGAACTTCATCTTCTCTTTCCTTCTTCAGGGAACTTGGGATTGGGGTTGTTGCTTACAGTCTTTTAGGACGAGGTTTTTTTGCATCAGGACCCAAGCTTGTTGAGAAGCTGGACAATGATGACTTCAGAAAGGCATCAACTGTTATATGCATTATGAACCTTAGATAAGCTGTGAATATATACATCAATTGACTTTATATGTCCATCATTGCAGACTCTACCAAGATTCCAACAGGGAAACTTAGACCACAATAAAATTCTCTATGAGAAGGTTTGTGCAGTGTCGGAGAAGAAAGGATGCACTCCCGCACAGCTAGCTCTGGCATGGGTTCACCACCAAGGAGATGACGTTTGCCCCATCCCAGGAACCACTAAGATCGAGAACCTCAATCAGAACATTGGAGCTTTATCAGTGAAACTCACTCCTGAAGAGATGACTGAGCTCGAGACCATTGGCCAACCAGATTCTGTGAAAGGAGAAAGATACACGGCCATGGTGCCCACCTTCAAGAACTCCAATACTCCACCGTTGTCTTCTTGGAAAGCCGGTTAAAACTGCTTGAGAGTGTCTATGGTTATGGACCTTATGGTGGCACCTTGGCATTGAAGTGGTGTAACTTATGTCAGCCAAATCGAGGTAATAATATGTTGAAGTTGTTCATCTTTGAGAGTTCGACTTCGACCTATGCTTCTTCAATTCTCAGTGTTTATGCCTTCAAGAGTAAAATATCCATAATGCATTCTGATTCGAGAGTTCACCAAGTTATCTTCGAAACTTTGAAATATTTGAATTTTATCAATATCAAGTGATTCAAAATGTTGACCAAAAAAAAAAAAAAGTGATTCAAAATGTATACTACATACTACGTTTATATAATATTAATTCAAATATATATCTTAAAAAACAAAATTAATAAGAGAAAATTGAAAATAGCATCTTTATCAAAAAAATTGAAAATAGCATTTCTGCATGAACAAATTATCGCAAGTAGCATCACAAAAATAAAATAATAAGATTTAGCAAATTTTTATACTCTCTCTCTTTTTTAAAGAATGGTTTTCTTGAATTTTCAAACAGCTTAACAAACAATTAATGCTTAACTATACATCCATCATTTTTCACATCAAATACTTTTCCATAGCTATGAATCAATAGTAATCAAATATTTGCAATTAGTATTATTTAATTTTATGATTTATTAACAATAATTAATTAAAAATGCATAAAATGATTTGTTTTTTATGGAGCTAGAATAAATTTTTTTAAAATCCATTATATGAGGAAGAGAGAGAGAGTAGAGTATTTTATTAGAAACAATATATCGTATTAATTTCTTTTAATTACTAAACTAAAATCCGAATACTAACGGAAAAATACAATAATACTTATTTTCTCTTTTTTGTGAAGAAGCTAAGTGATGATAAATGATTTTTGCAGATAAAAAATTGCGATACTATTTAACAAAAAGTATGATTTTTATAAAAGTAAGAAAAATTATTTAGAAAATTAACTCATAAGTCATTACATTTACTTCAATTCAATAGAGGTAGAGCGTTTAACTCAGTTTAATAAACTTAAAAACAATATATAATTATTGTTAGAATATGATCACATCGAAAATAGAAATAAACCTCTTCATGATCATTATTAATTGATTTTAAATATAAAGTTTATAGTTTCTCACAAGTGAAGACATTATATCCTACATCAAATAAAGTAATGGGTTTGACTTATGGAAATTCCATTACTTAATTTGGTTAACAAATTCAAATTTGTTTTCATAAAGAGGAATAAAACTGCACCAACCAGACAAAAGCGACACATGGCTTTTTTTCTTCATCATCACACTCGCACCATTCACCACCAACCCAACTCCTCCAACAACAACTCCACTCAAATTCACAGCTCTACTAGAGTCACATAGAGAGTAAGAGAGGTTTGATAGAGAGAGAGAGAGAGAGAGAGAGAGAGAGAGAGAGAGAGAGAGAGTTCTGACAGAGAGATTCATGGCGACTTGCGGCGTGAAGAGGATGAAACTAGGAAGCCAAGGTCTTGAGGTATCAGCACAAGGCCTTGGTTGTATGGGCCTCTCCGCTTTCTACGGTGCTCCGAAGCCGGAAACCGAAGCCATCGCTCTCATCCACCACGCTATTCACTCCGGCGTCACTTTCCTTGACACCTCCGACATCTACGGTCCTGAAACCAACGAGGTTCTCCTCAGCAAGGTTCGATTTTGATAATTTCCGATCTTCGATTTGATATTGATTTCAGCTATCAGATGGTTGCTTTTTTGAGATTGTTCTCTTTTGGGAAACAAAAGAACGATTTAGAGATGGGTATTGGCCTTTGATTCGTTGAGCTTCATAGCTGTAGAAATGGTTTCGATGTTTGGATTTTTTGTCAGGCTCTCAAGGATGGGGTGAGAGAAAAAGTGGAACTTGCAACCAAATTTGGTATCAGCTATGCAGAGGGAAAGAGAGAGGTTAAGGGAGATCCTGCGTATGTGAGGGCTGCGTGTGAGGCGAGTTTAAAGCGGCTTGATGTTACCTGCATTGATCTTTATTATCAGCATCGTGTCGATACTCGTGTCCCTATCGAAATCACTGTAAGCCCCTCTTATTGTCAATCCTACTTAATGGTTTTGAAACTTTCTAATGAAATGGAAGTTATTACTTCAAGAGAAATCTCAGTGAGCTTCAAATCTTGGTTATGACTAATAGGTTCGAAGAAAATAGATTGGAGATGATGTTTTCTGCTTAGGTTTACTCTTTCGAAGTTGCTAGCTTATTCACTAAGAACAATTTCTGGCGAAAAGATCTTTAACTGAGCGAATTTGAGGCTTTCTCATCTATTTTTTCACCTATAAGTACTCTCCTAATTAAAAGCCAGCTTGTGAAGATAGGGAAGCTGTCCTCCCCTTTCCAATGTAGGATGATGTTTAGTCACTTAAGTATTTCATCATCTCCTCTTAGGATTTTTCGTTTGAATAGACTCTGTTAGGGTCGGTTCTGAGCTCTAATTCCTGACCTTCATAGAAAGCCGGCATCTTTTGCTGAACTTAACCATTCTTTTTTGTCTGTCAATTCCAAGATGGGAGAACTGAAGAAGCTGGTTGAAGAGCGTAAAATAAAGTACATTGGTTTGTCTGAAGCCTCTGCCTCAACTATCAGAAGAGCGCATGCTGTTCACCCAATTACTGCTGTGCAGTTAGAGTGGTCCTTGTGGACTAGAGATGTTGAAGAAGAAATCATTCCGACCTGCAGGTATTCAGATTTCATCCTACTTTCCCGGTGCGATATATATCAATCATTTAACTTCATATTCTCTTTCCTTTTTCAGGGAACTTGGGATTGGGATTGTTGCTTATAGTCCTCTAGGACGAGGTTTCTTCGCAGCTGGACCCAAGCTTGTTGAGAACCTAGACAAGAATGACTTCAGAAAGGCAAGTACATAGGCTTTGTATGACTTGTTTGTTGATTAGCCTTACATAAGCTGTGGATTAATCAAATGACTTTATATAAACCCAATTATTGCAGGCTCTACCAAGATTCCAAGAGGAGAACTTAGACCACAACAAGATTGTTTATGAGAAGGTATGTACAATCTCGGAAAAGAAAGGATGCACTCCTGCACAATTAGCGCTCGCATGGGTTCACCACCAGGGAGATGATGTTTGTCCCATCCCAGGAACCACTAAGATCGAAAACCTCAACCAGAACATTGGAGCTTTATCAGTGAAACTCACTCCCGAAGAGATGACTGAGCTTGAGGCCATTGCCCAACCAGGTATTGTGAAAGGGGAAAGATACAGTAACATGGTTCCCACTTTCAAGAACTCTGAGACTCCACCATTGTCTTCTTGGAAAGCTGCTTAAAATCGTCTGAGTTTCTCTGGTTGTTGTGGGTTCATGACATTGAAGTGGTCTAACTTCTGTCAGCCAGATCAAGGTAATAAGTGTGCTGTGTCTTCGAGAGTGGGATTATGCTGGGTTCATTCCCAGGGAAACCCAAAACTATAAGTGTTAATGTCTTGAGGATAAATTATGTATAGAGTTCCCCAGGTGAAAACTTCAATTTACATTTCATACATTGTAACCAAACTCTGAAGAAAGTTGTGTTCTGATACAAATTTAAATAAAGCTTACAGCTAACTCTATGAAGGATATATGCGACGAATTGTATCGGTTTCATCTCCTTGGTTCTTGGTTTCTTCTTCTGCATTTCCCACTTCCTCCTCTATTGATGTTCTATACCCACGTTTCCTCTATCAACTTCTATTTAATAACTTCTGCTTCCTTAATTACCATTTCAGAGACTCAAATGGTAACAGATCAGCTTCTTATCTATCAACTTTCTTCTACTCAATAACTTCTCTGATCATCTTTACCAACTTTAGAGTTTCAATGGTAAAATCATCCATTACGTAATTTTCGGTTTGGTTTGGTTAAACTTGGTTAATTTCTTTTGGTTTATTTAAACCAGGATTCGAGTGTTCAACCCTTAAAGCTAGCTCTTCGATTAAGCATAAATCATGGTGAAAATATTCGGCAGAAACAATCAGCATCGTTGCTTGGAACCGAGGTGGGTCGTTCGATTTCAACTAAATGTGAAACATTTCCAGTTCAACAAGGGAAGGTCTTCGAGATTCTGAACATCTGTTCGTCTATAAGGACCTCTCTCTCTATTCATCTATTGGAGCATATCATTGATTCCCTAAACATGATGTGATCATCTCATTTCATGATTTTCTCGTTTCTGCTGCACTAAATCCTAAATGATCGATCCTCTTCAGTAGTTTAAGAATCTCACTATTGCATTACATCCGTTGTTTCGTTTTTATGGTTAGATTCCAGAATTTTAGTTCTCAATTGAGAAATTTGCACAAACCCTTTTCCTGATTTTAGTCTTTTTCACATGACAGGATGGTTAGTCCTGATAATACATCAGAGAGTTCCAATGCCAAAAGGAAAGTTGAAAGCCTCTTCTGTGTCATGAGAAAGAGAACTTGTAGGCACAAGTCTGTGGATGATGATATGTTTCCGGATTTAGATGATGGTGATGAGGATTTACGAAATTGTTTGAGACCCGAAAGTGACTTCTGGTTTGAAAATCTTGTGGATAATCCTTATGATCCACTGGATGAGGGTTCGATTGGAGACGACTGCTGCAGTGGCAGTGACACAGACCTATCTGAATCTTCAGAATTTGATGTTATATCGGAACATGTTCTAGATGACAGTGATTTGATAACGGGATCAAAATCTCTTTCTATATGGTCCAAGGAGGATGAGGGAACTCTGGTTAGTAAGTGGTCTTCAGAAACTCTGAATTCTATCTTGTTGTTATCTCCCGATGAGAATAGTCGTAGCAGGAAGAAAGATCAAATGTTCTTTATCCCTGGGCATTGTGAAGATATGTTGAGGTGCAGCGTCAGCAAAGAAGATCCAGAAATCCCATGCAATTCTGATATCTTCGAGAATGATGGCGACAATTCATCTGCAAATGAATCTAGTTGTGGAGATGTCATCAGCATGCAGGGGTCTATGGAGATAATGTGCATTAATGATGAGCTTAGACTGTGGAATAAAGACGATGAACCAGTACCGATCAGCATTGTTCCTCCTGATGGTTGGGAAAGCATATTGCTAGAAACGTGTTCATGTCATCAGATCGACAGATGCATAAATGAATACAACGTTCATGAGGATAATATTGGTCTTGAAATCTCTCCAATACCTTTAATAAAAACTCTTGAAAGACCTAGTAGGCCATGGTCAGTTTGTGGCTCTGTAGCTGCAGTCCGAAGCTTACCTCTAGTGGAAGATAGTTCAGGTGCTTGTAATTCTTCGGATGAACAATTATATGTAAATGTTGGTAGCTCTGAGGACAGGGACGCAGAACTTGCTCAAACCCCATCAACTCTATATCAGGAAGAAGTGGATGGTGAAGATGAGATTGACATTGATGCAATGGTAAACCCTTATTACTCTTTACACAAGCGTGTCACAAATTATCCTTCAATCTGTTTTCTGATCTCTCTGACATCACGTGAAAATATCTCCAGATCCGCAACTTGAATCTAGTCCCAGATGTTTCAGATTCATGCTTCAACATGGAAGGTAAACCATATGGCTTTTGATGTCCAATAAATCATGTAACTAGTTCACACTGTTGCATCCAAAGGGGTTGTAAAAAACAGTTATGTCTCTCTCAGACTATAGTTGTCTCAATCATGGTTGCTTCATGATACCTAGAATGGAACATGGCTAAGCACCCAAGACATGCATTCATTGGATTGGGACACTGCACAAGAACTTCAATGGGAAGAGCAATTATATTTCATGGGGCGATTGCCGTCCTGCATTGTCGTGATTCAAAGCATTTTGTCAAAAAACGCGAGGTATGTTAGACAACTCATTTTCTTCTGTCGTGATGTTTTCATGTCGTATCAAGTCCTCTTAGTGACATGGCAGAAGATCGTTTATTTGTCATAGGTAATTATTGGGAGATCATCTGATGGCCTGAATGTTGACATTGACTTGGGTAAATATAAATATGGGAGAAATATATCTCGGCGTCAGGTGATCCTCTTTCCCTTTCCCAAATTAAAATTAGTTCACTATTTAAGTTCTTAATTACCACCTTGCTAATTAGTTGCTAATGTGCTATACTTTTCTTTCTCCATATTTTTTACAAGGCATTGGTTAAGCTAGAGAACTACGGATCATTCTCTCTAAAGAACCTTGGAAAGCAACATATTCTTGTAAATGGAGAAAAACTCGATACAGGACAGATTGTAATCCTCACATCGTGTAGTTCAATTGATGTAAGCACGAGCTTATGCTTTGTTACATGCGCGATTATGCATCTTTCTATAACTAGAACTCCCAAATTTTGCAGATCAGAGGAATAACCTTTATTTTCAAGGTTAACGAAGAAGCAGTGAGACAATTCTTGAAGAACTACACAAGGAGAAAGAGCGAGGACGACACCAGATTCAGATGGTGTGAATAGATTCTGTTAATACCTTCTGCTCTACCACTCTCTGCATAGTCTTTAATGATCCATCCGCATGATTTAAATGTCCAACCTGGCTTAGGGTTAGGAGTTTAGACACCTAATGCCAATGAATGAGTGATCCCATCGAATCCGTGTTAATGCCTTGAAGAATAAACTATGTATAGAGTTCCCTAAGTGAGAACTTTAAACTAACATTTCATACGTTTTTGACCAAACTCTATTAGAAAGATATGTTCAAGCTAAAACCTTACGGTAACAAAGGCTATCAGTTCACCCAACTCTACAAAGGATCTGCTGCGACGAATTGAATCGGTTCAATCTCTGTTCTTGATTTCTTCTTCCGCATTTTCCCCTTCTCCACCATGGTTATTTTTGGTTTGATAAAACTTGGTTTGTTTTGGTTTAAAATCATTGGTTCAGTTAAACCAGGATATGAGTATTAAAGCGCATTTGGCTTTATATTGGTCCGTCGTTATCATCACTAATCGGAGTCAAACAACTCCACTCAATTCAAAAAGTTCAAAACTCTACAAGAGATAGAGAGTGAGAGAGAGAGAGAGAGAGAGAGAGAGAGAGAGAGTGAGAGGTGTTACAGTTACTGTAATCCATGGCGACCTGCGAAGTGAAGAGGATTAAGCTGGGAAGCCAAGGCCTCGAGGTATCAGCGCAAGGCCTTGGTTGCATGGGTCTCACCGGTCATTACGGTGCTTCCAAGCCGGAAAGTGACGCGCCATCGCTCTCCTCCACCACGCTATTCACTCCGGCGTTACTTTCTTTGACACCTCCGATATCTATGGCCCTGAGACCAACGAGGTTCTCCTCGGAAAGGTTCGATTTCGAAATTGCGATCTTCGATTTGATCTTCGGTTTTTTTTTTGAAGAGATTGTCCAAGATATTTGAATTCGTTCTCTTTTGGGAAAACATAAAGATGGGAATTGGATTTGAGCTTCATAGCTGTAGAAATGATTATTCATCAATTTCTGTCAGGCTCTCAAGGATGGGGTGAGGGAGAAGGTGGAGCTTGCGACCAAATTTGGAATCAGTTATGGAGATGGGAAGAGAGAGATAAAGGGAGATCCTGCCTATGTTAGGGCTGCTTGTGAGGCTAGTTTGAAGAGGCTAGATGTTGCCTGCATTGATCTTTATTATCAGCATCGTGTGGATACTCGTGTCCCTATCGAAATCACTGTAAGCCTCCTTACTTTCAAATGAAAGGGAAGTTAATATGGTTCAGTACTTCAAAGGTGCTTGAGTTAATCTCTCAGTGAGCTTCACATCTTTGGCTTGGTATATGTCTGGAGATGATGTTTTCTGCTTAGGTTACTCTTTCAGAAATTGCTTGCTTATTCATATAAAACCAATTTCTGGTGAAATGATCTTTAACTGAGCGAATTTTAGGCTCTCTCATCTACTAATTAAATGCCAGCTTGTGAGGATAGGGTGCTCTTTAGACTTATACGCCATTTACTATTGTTTCCTCTTCCTCATGTGGGATGCTTACTTAATAACTTTTCCTCCCAGTGTGGGGTCTTATCATCTCCCCTAATGATTTTTTTGTTAGACTAGACTCCTTACGGGTTGGTTCTGAGTTCTCTAGTACGTTTGCCACACTTCCTGACCTTTATAGAAAGCTGACTCCGTTTGCTTCACTTAACAATTTCTTTTGTCTATCGAATTCTAAGATGGGAGAACTGAAGAAGCTGGTTGAAGAGGGTAAAATAAAGTACATTGGTTTGTCTGAGGCCTCTGCCTCAACTATCAGAAGAGCGCATGCTGTTCACCCAATTACTGCCGTGCAGTTAGAATGGTCCTTGTGGACGAGAGACGTGGAAGAAGAAATCGTCCCAACCTGCAGGTATGCAGATTTCATCTTCCTTTCATGATACACTATCCATCAATCATATAACGTGTTGTCTTTCTTTCTTCAGGGAACTTGGGATTGGGATTGTTGCTTACAGTCCTCTAGGGCGAGGTTTCTTTGCATCAGGTCCCAAGCTTGTTGAGAACCTAGACGATAAGGACTTCAGAAAGGCAAGTACATAGGCTTTGTGTATGACTTGTTTGATTGATTACCTGTGAGTGATAAATCAAATGACTTTATACAAACTCAATTATTGCAGGCTCTACCAAGATTTCAACAGGAAAACTTAGACCACAACAAGATTCTCTATGAGAAAGTTTGTGAAATGTCTAAGAAGAAAGGGTGCACTCCTGGACAACTAGCCCTGGCATGGGTTCATCACCAGGGAGATGATGTTTGCCCCATCCCAGGAACCACTAAGATAGAAAACCTCAACCAAAATATTGGAGCTTTGTCAGTGAAACTCACTCCTGAAGATATGTCTGAGCTCGAGACCATAACCCAACTAGAGTCTGTGAAGGGAGAAAGATACATGGCCACAGTGCCAACCTTCAAGAACTCCGACACTCCACCCTTGTCTTCTTGGAATGCTGTGTAAAGCTGTCTGTGAGTTTCTCTAGCCAAACCGCTGTAACAATATGTTAAAGAGTTTGTATTGCGTGTTCAGAGTGTAGAAACTATGCGTAGGGATCCCCAACTATCACAGGGGTTATGCTCTCAAAAGATAATTTATGTATAGGAAATATTATTTTCTACCCATCTTTATATATTGTGACCGCTCTCTGCGTAGTCTTAGTGAGTTTACACACCTAATGCCAATGAGTTAATCCCATCATATTTGACAAAACTTGCCTACAAAGACTTCTAATGAGACAAAAGATAAAACTTGCCATGTATTATAAAAAATAAAGCCTTCCATGTAGATAAAAACTACCTATAATGAGACAAAACTTGCCTACTCAAGAAGACATGACTCGTTTGACTCAAGACTATAAGAAAAAAAAAACAAAATCATCTATTACGTGATGACTACTTAGTGAAGACACATCTTTGAAGATCACTCAAACACGTACGTAGTTTTTGTTTTTTTTTGGTTTAAATAGACGTACATATTTCTCATGTAAGACTAGAAAGATCATTCACGCTAGAGTATAAAATAGGGAATAAAAGCGCTTTTGTAAAAGAAAGAGGCAATTTGAGAGTTTTTTAGTCACACCACTCATCAACCCAGCTTCAACAACCAATCCACTTAATTCTAAACTCTACAAGAGAGAGATAGCGAGAGAGAAGTGTGATAGAGATTCATGGCAGAAGCTTGCAGAGTGAGAAGGATGAAGCTAGGAAGCCAAGGTTTTGAGGTATCGGCGCAAGGCCTTGGTTGCATGGCCCTCTCTGCTCGCTACGGTGCTCCCAAGCCGGAAACTGAAGCCATTACTCTCCTCCATCACGCTATTCATGATTCAGGTGTTACTTTCCTTGACACTTCTGACATGTACGGTCCTGAGACCAACGAGTTGCTCCTCGGAAAGGTTCCATCTCGATTATTCCCTGATCTGCGATTTTATCTTGTTTTATTTGAGAGTTTGTCCAAGATATTTTAGTTTGTTCTCTTTTAGGCAACAAACTTAGACCACAACAAAGATTCTCTATGAGAAAGCTTGTTGAAATTTCATATTCTTGTCAGGCTTTGAAAGATGGGGTGAGGGAGAAAGTGGAGCTTGCGACCAAATTTGGATTCTTTATAGTAGAGGGGAAAACAGAGATAAGAGGAGATCCAGAGTATGTAAGGGCTGCGTGTGAGGCTAGTTTAAAGAGGCTAGATGTTGCCTGCATTGATCTTTATTATCAGCATCGGGTCGATACTCGTGTCCCTATCGAAATCACTGTAAGCCTCGTCCTCCCCAATCATTCTTCATGCCATGGTTTCAATGATTACAATTTGGTTCTTCTTTGGCTCGAAATATGATTGAACTTATAGGCTCTAAGTAAATAAATTGGAGACAATGTTTTTAGCTTCTGTTACTTTTTTCCTGAATTTAGATGAGCAAGTATTCAAACAGTTTCTTTCTATGTGAATTCCAAGATGGGAGAACTAAAGAAGCTAGTGGAAGAAGGTAAGATAAAGTATATCGGTTTGTCTGAAGCTTCAGCTTCAACTATCAGAAGAGCACATGCTGTTCACCTGATAACCGCAGTGCAAATAGAGTGGTCCTTATGGTCGAGAGATGCAGAAGAAGATATCATTCCTACCTGCAGGTGTGAGGAATCAGAATCAGACAAAACTTTCCTCTTTGTTTACATGTTTTATTAACATTCCCTTTATATATCACCAGGGAACTTGGGATTGGAATTGTAGCATATAGCCCTCTAGGAAGAGGCTTCTTAGCATCAGGACCCAAGCTTGTTGAGAATATGGACAATGATGACTTCAGAAAGGCAACCAACTATTTTTTTGCACTCAAATTTTTAATCTTAGATAAGCTTCCTCATTTTCTTTATTGCAGACTCTACCAAGATTCCAACGGGAAAACTTAGACCACAACAAGATTCTCTTTGAGAAAGTATCTGCAATGTCTGAGAAGAAAGGATGCTCTCCCGCACAACTAGCCCTTGCATGGGTTCATCACCAGGGAAATGATGTTTGCCCCATTCCAGGTACCACTAAGATTGAAAACCTCAACCAGAACATTGGAGCTTTATCAGTGAAACTTACTCTCGAAGAGATGTCTGAGCTCGAGTCCCTTGCCCAACCAGAGTCTGTGAAAGGAGAAAGATACATGGCCACAGTATCCACCTTCAAGAACTCCGACACTCCACCATTGTCTTCTTGGAAAGCTGCTTAAAACCGGATGAGTTTCTCTAGCCAATCCACAAATATAATATGTTCAAGGGTTTGTGTTGCATGTTTTCAGTCTACAAAAACAATATGTTAAGAGCTTGTGTTGGAAGTTAGGAGTCTTCAATATATAATTTTCTATGCATCTTATATATTGCGACCAACCTCTATAAATCAAAAGCATTACATCACCTTTTAAACCATTAGGACAAATTTGTCTGAATTGACACAAATATGCTCACAACCCACGGAAAAAGAGGAGCCATATCATATGGCAGCTAAACTGAGAATAAGTACTGTAAAATATGAAGTGCCTCTGAAGACCAAAACATTACAAAAGATGTGTTCTTAATACAAACTTCAAATAACTCTCATCTAAAACCTTACAGAATCAGCTAATCTATACAACCAACTCTAACACGGATCTGTGCAACGAATTCATATCTTGTATTGACCGCCAAAGCATTTTGGCACGGGAAAAATAATCAGTTTTGGAGACATGAAAGGATTTGCAAAAGGGTTTCCACAAGATCCCATCTTGTTCAATCTTGTGTTTTGCAAGAGTGTTTAGCAGTTGACAAAACCATCATCTTTCAGTCAGCTGGGTCACGTTGAACAACTGCCATTTACCGGTTTCTTGTGCTATTTCCTTAGAATTGGTCAAAATCCAGTTTCCTCCCTATCAGTTTCTTGGCTCCTGCTTCAGATAGATACTCGAGGGAATGATATAAGATCTCGGCTGAGAGACAAATAAAAACATTCTATTTTAACATCAAACATGGAGTCAACCAAACGATACAGTAAGGTTTTCCATAATTCATCCAGATCTAAAGCAATGTTCTTGTACAAGATCATAGTCCCATAAAATATTAGAAACCAACTAATATTTGAAGTGGTGATATATTTTTGTATCAAAGGCAGATTTGGTAGGGGAAGCATTTGAGGTTTTTTTTCCCCTTAATATTCAAGAACATCATACCTTTACGGATCTAATCCAAATCACGTTCAGAGAAAATGCTAGATTGCTTACCTGTGTCATACTCGTCATTAAATTGCTTGCAAGATCATTGTTAATTGAAACGGGCAGAGGCGGCATCCGGCTGATGATACCAGGCATCTCCTTCATGCTGTAGGAATGATAAGAAAGAGTTTCAACCTTTTATAAATGAGCAGGAGAAAGACGACAGAGGAAATGTATCACTAGTGATTCAACGTGCTATTAGATTCACATACTCATTCAAGATGGCACTGATGTTATTTCTTGCCATATAAAACAGACTGATGTTATCCTGTGGCTGTATGCAGAAAATAGGATGTCAGGACCATTACGAAAGGACACTAACATGTACCCAACCAAACAACATGTGAAAACTATGATCTATGATTTGTTTTTAGTCAATTTTCTGCTAATGCCAATCTTTTTCTACCAACTAGCACATGGATCAGATTCACCTGTGTAGGATTGCTAAGACGAAAATACAAATCAATTACCTTGCATACAGAAAGGTTTGAAGAAATTTGACTGAAAGCTTGAGTATTCTGCCGTATACGCTCCATAACCGCATCACTTAAACCTAAATGATTAAGAGTTCAGAAAATATATGATACCTAAAAGTGTGACAGCTGAGAAAAAGGTATACAGCTAACAGTATTGAGTTTTCTTTTATAAGATGACACAACTACGGAGATGATACAGTAATGGAGAGAGTCCAGGAACTCTCCAACATCAATAATGCCTAGATTCAGGCAGTAACAAGATGAACCACAAATTGCCTAGTACATCTGATTGAGATTCCAGACAAGATGCATCTTGTCTTTCTGAAAGATCTATCTTTACAGTTATATTCTCTGCGGGAGAGAGAAAAAAAAGATGATGCCGACAATACTGTGACCCAGATAGTACTAACCTTCAAAAGGCATGCGTGGACTCTGGCACATATGGTTCATGGCATATGTAGCATTTTGTTGTGGCACGGAGGAGAACATGTTCAGTTTTGGGGGTAAATCCACCACCTTTATCAGGAAGAATCAGTTACTTCTTGTATGTTGGGTTTCTCATCAAGAAGAACAAGTTTGTAAACGTTGAACATAAATCCATTTGCAGCCAATAACCTCTTTTAAAGCAAAATATAACCTAGGCCATCTACCCTCAATCTGTTTATTTAGTTACAGAAGAAGATATACCATAGGGTTCAACTAAGCAAACATACCTTTCTACAGCTAACCTTCGTGCTGGCACTATGTTCTTCCCCTTTTCTTCGTTTTTGCTGAAAAAACGGATGTCATTCTTAGCCCAGACAAACTCAAAGGTCATGAATTAAAATAGTTTAGCAAACTAGCAGTTATTATTAAAGATAAAAAGGGCCAATGTTAAAATTTCTGTTTGTATGAGTATATATGCTTGTACAACTCAAGTCACAAAATATCTATCCATTTCTACAGCCTAACTTCATAGAAGAAATATGACAAGGACAAGGTAGAGACAGTATGGATAAGCCGATAAGGTAATATTCAGCACTATAATCTGTTAACTTATTTTTCCCATTTTATTATGCGAATCTAACACTACAGTGTAGGCCATACTGCAGACAATATAACCAATGCTAAATCATCTCTTCATAACTCAAGAGTCGGCCATCTAAAATCTTATCCTTCATAAAAGGTAACATGTCAAAAATAAACTTCAAAAAGTTGAAAAAGCACAGGGATATCTGACATCACCATTTGGCGAAATTAGTTTCAGGGTAACTACAGAAATCAAATCAAGCTTTAGGGTCAAATCATGTTCCAACATGACTCCAGAGCTAACAGAAAGCCAGATCTATCGTCAGCAATACTTGTTATTCCTCTCCTTGCACACTCTTAACCATACTTTAAACAACCTTTTTGATATGGTAGGGTGTCTTTTCATCAATAGAGCAATAGAACTTTAAGCCTACCTTATAGCCAAAAAAATATAAAAGAACTTTTCCCATATGACTTTATCTTTAACAAAGCATACACCCAAAGTAGCGTCACCATGTTGGTTCCTCTTTTTTTTCATCTCCCAAGCAAAAGGATGTTACCAAGAACCCATGAATAACAAGAAGTATGCAAGCCACTTAGTGAAACTTAATGACAATGCATTAGGAACTTACCGTCATCCATTTACATCTCATTGCTACATCCCGTACACTTTTATCTCGTAGAGTTGCTGCGATCTTTACATATTTCGTAACCTGTGGTTCATCTTTAAATCTACAAAAGACAAGAAAAAAGGTTTCAAGCAAGTAAGAAAATAAAAGAACATACTAGAAACAACATATTACAACTAAAGGTAAAACTACCATTGAAATACGAAAAAGAAAGCAAAACTCAGCCAGCTTCCTTATAAAACTAAGGGTACAAAACTGATATATCTATAAGAACCTGACTCTGCTATGATTTGAGATAACAATATGTACTATTACAATTCATGGGAGACGCAAAGGCAAAACTTTTTAACATTTATATACACTAATTCTCAAAACACACAAAGTTTCTCTACTTAAACATTGTATAATATCTACAAAGTAACATAATTTGCAGAGAACAAAGAACAATGGAGAATAACATGAAAGCGCAAAAGAAAAACACTTACTTTGCTAGGCCTTTCTCCAATATATACTGTTCCTCAACAGACCAATCGACAGCCAAAGAAGCTTCATGTTTGAGTCCAGTAACGGAAGCCGGAGAATTTACAGTAAGGTGGAATCCAGAGGAAGCATTCATGCTCGAATTCGCCGAAAATACTAAACCGGTCGTGCTAGTGCTCGGTACGCAATAATTATCCATCGGAATCATCACTCTAGAGCTTTTACACAGCGAGTAATTTGACCTACGACGAAGCACGCCCAAAAAGACATGTTCAATTTAGGGTTTTAGTAATTCAGAATTACACGAAAAGAATCGATTAAAAATCAACAGAAACCTAAAAAGAGCATAACTTGAGCAAAACCCACCTCGGATTTAGCCAAAATAAAAGACGAGTATGCTTCTCCGGAGCTATAGATGCGAGCTCGATACAAAACCCTAAACCCCCAACGATTGGTGATGCAAGTAGAGATTGAAATCGTGAAGAAATACGCAACAAACCACCGATAGATCGCAATAGAGCTGAAGAAGATTAAACAGGCGTGATTCGATTCGCGAAGAGTGACAGCAAGATGCGAACTTTCGAATTGCAGAAGCTGGCGAGGAGAGAGAGAAAGAGAAAATGGTGGTTTTGTTTTGTTTTTGGTTTATTCTTTTAAGCAGCAGAACCACTTTTTTATTCCATTGTGGTATTGCTTTTGTTTTGTCCACTCTTTAGAAGAAAGATGGTTTGTTCGTGAATATTTTTTTAATCTCTTACGCAATTTTGTGAATTACACAGTCACATTCACTTTGGAAACTTTTTTATCTTATTTTTATTACAACAAGGTATTAAGAAATTCATAAAGTTGAGTAAATTCATTTTCTTCTTTTTTTAGGCAAAAGATGAGTATCCATTTCAATATATATGACATGTGTTATTTTTAGTCTTTTTTTATATCCATTTAGTGTTATTTTCAAATTTATTATGTGTAATATTACCTCCACAGTTTGAATATATCTTTCTTCTTCACCTCAGAGAAGGAAACACTGTTCTCTTAGATTGCCTATTCTTTTACAGTGTTCTGACTTCTGAAGATCTACTAGGCATCAAAGATAAAGCACAGACCCTCTCAGTTGCCGACACAAAAGAGATAATATTGAACCCAAGTTGATTAAAGCACTCCTAGTTCCTAATCTTGCCAACCCCTTTTGAAGCATCTAAATGGATTCATGTGGAAATGTGTAACACATAAGGAACAGATGTATATGATTTGCTGCTTGATCAGTTGTCTGTTTAGGTTTGGTGGTTTTGCGACTTGCGAGATTGATGATTTTCATGGTATGGCTCATTCATTAGTCAATGCAGGAACCAGTTCCTGAATTTCTTGAATTGAACTGATGTAAATACTTAGGTTACAATGTCGTTGGCGTCTTGTAGCTCTTACAACAATGCAGCCCTGAACACCACAAACCCACATCAAAACACACAAAAAAATAAAAAACAGTAGAAAGCCTTATCCCTAGCTCATGGATTTGGTTTTTGAACAAGTTGGTCCAAATTCAATCCCAACCTTAGTGAAAAGATTACTAAGCTTCTAAGCTGTGTTTCTCTTAACACTGAAATACAATCTTCACCATTACTAGATTTGGGTGTATATAGTTTTAGTCACATTTGAGCCTTTGAAAAGGGGTAAAAAAAGAAAAGCAAACAACAAGAAGACTCTGTTCTGTTCCACAGAGAATCTGCATCTGTAAACTCTTCGTCTTCCTAGTCCAAATCCGAATCCAAAATCGGTAAAAAAACGATAAAAGAAAAGACTTTGTGAGAACCCACATTAGAGGAAACTGATTAGAAACCTCGACAACCACTGAACGTCTTACGAAGAAGAGAATGAACGATAAAAAGTTGTGTTTTGACCTTTATGCCCCTCATCGTTCCAAAAACCCTAAAATTCAATCATTTGGGTCATCAATCTGGATCTAATCCACCAACTCTCTCCAATTGGCATCCTCTGTCAAACCCATTTTAGCTTATTCAAGTAGAGAAAGATGATAGCTGTGATCGGATTGCTTCTGGGTTTTCTAATTTCAGCATTGTTCTTAATCCAAGGAAAGCGAAGATCAAACGGAGATCAAGAGAAGAAGAGATCTAGTAATGAGCCTGCAGATGTCGTAAAGCCTAAGAGTTACAGCAAGAGTGAAGTCTCAGAACACAACAAAAGGAACGATTGTTGGATCATAATCAAAGATAAAGTCTATGATGTTACTTCTTATGTTGAAGAGCATCCTGGTGGTGACGCCATTCTAGATCATGCTGGTGATGATTCTACTGATGGGTTTTTCGGACCACAACACGCCACTCGTGTTTTCGACATGATCGAAGATTTCTACATCGGAGAACTTCATTAGTAAGAAAAAAAAGTTGGCTTTTTTTTTTTATAATTCTCTTCTGATTGAAGATTTGAGATTGCAGAACCTTTTTCTCTTGCTAGTGTAACTCTTTTTTCTTTTTTTGTAATGCCAAAGTTTCCTCCTTTTTCTGTTAATTTTCATTTCATGGCAGATCTTGAGTTTCAACTTCAGGGTTTTTTACTCGTTTTGTTCTGAATCTGCAAATATGTCAGTGAGCTTAAGCTAAGCTCTGTTTCAAGTGTTCTAATTCCATCAATTTTGAGTTTAATCTATTGAGTTTCTTGTGGGAATCAATAGGATCATTCAACACAAAACTATTTAGTGTGATGAAGAATCATAATATTCCACAAAAAAAAAAAAAGCAGAACTGAGATCTAGAATTCGAGTTCTATCTGATATAGACCTAAATCCAAAAACAGAAGCATTGACATCGACATCGACATCTACATCTGGTTAACCCAAACAAACTACCAACGTTCATATGAAGAAGGTCGGCCTCCAACTCGGCTAGGACGGTCATAAGGACCCGGTCTGCTTCTATAGCGTCTTCCCTCATCGCGTAAAGGTCCCATAGCTCCATACCTGTCACTTGTATCCCTTGCGTATCTGTCCCTGTCATAGCTTCTCTCTCTGCCGCGATATTCATTCTCAAGATGATGATGTTCAGGCATCCCATACCTATCAATCACCAAACGGTCTCCAGGTGGTGCGTATCTAAATTGTTAATGCATCAAAATATCATGACTTTTCCTAAACCAATACAATGTTGGAACCATTTATTTAGACCAAAGATAAAGAGCTACAAACCTCTCCATTGGATAGTGATCACGAGTTTCATACTTGTCTCCACCCTCGAAGCGGTTCCTATAGCTATATCGTCCCCCGTCACGCTCACCCCGTCCATCCATGTAGCGGTCACGCTCCCGCTCCAGCTCACGATCTCCATAGCGATCTCGGTGTCCATCGAAGTCTCCAAGTCTAGAGCGCATCGTAAGGGGATCTCTGAACCGTCCTCGATCACCACCAGTTGATGGGCAATCTCGAGCCCAATGACCAGGGCGTCCACACTTAAAGCACTCACCCTCGCTTCCTTTCCCTCGGGATGAATAGCTTCCACCCTTATGTAAATGGTCTACATCGTCTCCACCAACTTTGGGCTCAGCCTTGTTCACCGAGATGACCCTATCACCCAACTCCCTCCCATGCATGTGCTTAATTGCCTCATCAGCTCCTCGGCGATTAGTGAATGTAATAAACCCAAAACCACGTGGACGGCCAGTATCTTTCCCCACCATAATCTACAATTACACAAAGAAGACCAATAATGTTATTAAAATGCATGTAGAGCCAGGAACAAGATACATTACTAAGAATCAGATGTTACATTAGAGTTTAGAAGTAAGCAGATATATTACATTCCTATCTCTCATATAGCATGTCCTAGAAGTGGCAAACTCTGAACATTTACAAGCAAACAGAAGACAGCAAGAGTCAGAAACTTTCGTTTCATAAGAGCATTGAAATACTTTGCAGCTCTTGAAATCCATAAACCACAAATTTTACTTCATTTGAAGTCCTTAGAATCACAAAATACAAAGTCAAATTACATCTGCATACTTGTAGCAAAACAATGATGGAGATTAGCCTCTAGCCAACCATACTTTTAAGTTTTAACCCTTGCCATTGGCTTGTTACCTCAGATCACTTTCGCATTACCTAATGTGCCCACAAAAAATCCACAGAAAAATGCTTTTCCATGCTAATTCCACTAAAAAAGAAGACGAGTATTCTGACCAAGACCATTATTGACCAGAAGCTTATCATCTTGGTGTATGGATATACAAAACTCATGAATACAAACTGATTTGTATTCCAAAACCGCTTACTCTAACAAATCACAGAGAATTACTTAGGAATCTCAGATGTCAAACAAAAAGTACAGCACTGATGCGGAGAAAACAGCCATAGGTAAGAGAACAGGATAAGGTATGGTTCCACAGAGTATGATCTATATCAAAACTCTTGCATTTCCAAGCATAGTGCTCTCAAACATATCTTCAGGTCCAGAGAGGTTACAGCTGCGTATTTAGGTCCTAAGAAAGCTCTACTAATTCCTGCACTGCATCCTTCAACAAGTCAAGAAACCTCAACTAAATGCGTGGATTCTTCCTCATTCCATCTCAGCCATGACAGATATTCCAAATATCTGGGCATCAAAACCAAATCTTCTACATAATAGATGATGGAGTAGTTTTAGGTTCATCAAAAACAAAACTACACATACAAGCTTCAGAGATATCATTCACTAAACACAAGTTCCAACACGAGTCTCTGATATTTCTGATCGTCTGTATGCAAAGAGCGAGATTCAGACCTGACACTCGGTGATTTTCCCGTAGCGATCAAAAGTACTCTCAAGCTGTCTCTCTGTGACATCCCAAGACAATCCTCCCACGAAGATTCTGCTCTCAAGATTCCCATCGTTTTCTCTATCTCTCATCGTGCAACTTTCACTGAAAACTCGAGAGAAACAAAAATAAACGCATAAACATAGTTAGCCCACAAAATCAAAGCGAAACTCCAAAGCGAAACGCCAACTCTTACAAAAACAAGTCAAAAACTTTCAATCGGGACTAAAAATCGAGTCAAGAAACTTGCTGAAATCCGAAGTAAGAAAAATAAACCCTAGAAATTTTGCTTTGATAAACCCTAATTACCCACCGCTAATCCAACAAAGGTCAGAGCTTTCTGCGGTTTTGGTGATTGTGATGGACGATGAAGTCACTGGGGAAGATTAACTTCAACTTAACTAATATATAAGTTGTGCACGCAATGACGAAAACACCCTTAGCAAAGTTGTTTAATTACAAAACTAACCTATAAACCCTAAAACCCTTCTCTTTTAGTCTATCTTCCCCCTTTTCAGTCTCCAACCTCTCTTCTGCGAAACTCACGGTACGAAAGTCTGCTCTTTTCTGTTCTATCTAATCCAAAGTTTGGTCCTTTTGAGGAGAAATTCGATTTCTAAATTAGGGTTTTGCAGGTTTTTATCTCTGTAGTTTAGAAGCACGAATAAAAAATGATAAAGAGACGATTTTACAAGCTTGAGCATGGTGATAAAGACAGTGGATCGGATTCATCTTGCTTCTCTTCTGACTCTGATCCTGAGACAGAGCAATCAGAAGAATCTGAAGAAGAAGACTCTGTTGCAGAAGTTTCCGAGGACGATGATGATTCAGGAGATGATAAATCCCCAGGTTTGCTTCTACAATTGAGCCATTATGTCTTTTAGTTCTCTTGTCATTGTAATCGATGAGAACCTTTAGTAAGTGATGGTCTTTGCTTATGCTCTGTTATAGCTGCTGAAGATAACGCTGATGATGATGATAACTCTGATGGTGATGAATATGGAGGGAGATTGGAGAAGATGCCAATGAATCGTTATTTAGAAGAACCACCTGAAGAGGAGGAAGAGAACTATATTCTAGGTTGTATGATAAAATGCAAATCGGTTTATAAATGCAGATATTGTCCAACCGTTGTTTGCTTGAATGAGACCACAATGCAAGCACATGTTTCATCAAAGGTAAATTAGTTAGCTTTATCATTCAAAGCATTGTATTAGGATGGAGTGTTTGGTCTTTTCGGAATCAAGAAGAAGTAGATTATAAGCACCAGATTTGTTTTGAGCTATTTCTCTTCAGTCTTGTGGTTGATCAATGATTGTTTTTTCATTTGACTCATTTCAGAAGCATGCTCGTATGGAGAAATTACAGAAAGAAGGAAAGCTCAGAACTGATGATGAAGAAGTTGACGATCCAGAGACGGTATCTCAGGTGACATTTGAGAAGATGCCAACAAATGCTTTGTTTTCTTTGCATGAGTCCTAACCAAATTCTTCCAAAAATCTTAAATGTAGGAGAAGCAGACTAAAGGAAACAGAAGATCACAAAGACAGGGAAAGAGATCACAAAAACAGGAAAAGGTAAACATGGCTTGCTCATTTCTGTAACCTTGTGACCATGGTTAGTCTGTTGAAAACCGTAATTCGTGTTTTTTATATGAACATCTAGGGTTCATCAACCAAACATGGGGAAAACAAAGAAGTTGACGATCCAGAGACGCCATCTCAGGTGACATTTGAGAAAAGGCCAACAAATGCTTTGTGCTTTTCCATTGAGTTGTAACCAAAGTCTTGCAAAAATCTTAAATGTAGGAGAAGCAGATAAAAGGAAACAGAAGAGCGCGAAGAGAGCATAAGAGATCACAAAAACAGGAAAAGGTAAAACTTGCCTGCTCATTTCTCTAACCTTGTGACCATGGTTGGCCTGTCAAAAACCTTATTGTTTCGTTATTTAATATGAACATCTAGGTTTCATCGACCAAACATGGAAAAAACGAAGAGATTGACAATCCGTCATCTCAGGTTTTTTTTTTTTTTTGGCATTCGAGCAAATGCCTACAAGTGCTTTGTGTTCTTACGATGAGTCATAACCAATTTCTTGCAAAACGCTTCAATGTAGGATAAGCAGTTAAAAGAAAACAGTAGAACACGAAGACAGCGTAAGAGATTAGAAAAACAGGGAAAGGTAAGAGTGGCCTGCTCATAACTGTAACTTTGTGACCATGGATGGTCTGTTGAAAACCTTACCGATTCATCTTTTATATGAACATCCAGGGTTCATCAACCAAACATGGAGAAAACGAAGAAGTTGAAGATCCAGAGATGCCATCACAGGTTTTCTTTTTGAATTTTAGCTAATGCCAACAAGTGCTTTTGTTCTTTCGATGAGTCCTAACCAAATTGTTGCAAAAAATCTTAAATTTATGAGATGCAGATAAAAGGAAACAATAGTTCTCGGATACAGCATAAGAGATCAGAAAAAAAGGAAAAGGTAAATAACTGTAACCTTGTGACATTGGTTGGTCTGTTGAAAACCTAATCGTTTCATTCTTTTATATGAATATCCAGAGTTCATCGGCAAAACAAGGAGAAGATGAAGATGCATCACAAAAATCTAGGAAAAAAAGGCGTCAAACCAAGGATTGAAACCGGATATATGATAGGGGCAGAAAGATTCATCTTTTTTACTTGGAAATTGATGAATAGATGAAGAAACATAGGATGAGAATGAGTGGTTTTGAGTTGATTATGTGCTTTCTGGACTTCCAAGTTTTGTCTACAAAATATGGAATGATGCTTGTAACTGATATATTATTGAGTTATACAATTTTTGTGTTTTTTGCTTTGTTCAATTCTGATTTGTCTACGACTTGTTATCTTTTGTCCTTAGAACTCTTCCACTATTCAAGGTTATGGTCCAATATGTAAAATCGAAACATACATTTAACAAGAGAGGTTGGGAAACATTATAACCCAATAATTGCTTGAAGCATAAAATCGAATATCAGATTACTTAAATTAAGATACAACAAGTATACGTTTACTTAAATTATTTGGCTCCAATACCCATTATAACACCATTGATCTCTCGCACTTCCATCCAAATGTTCTGTCATTTTCTCTCCCCTAGTCAGCAGCACTCAGCACTTGTCTGCCTGAATCTTGAGAAAGTTCAAAGACTGGAGTGAAAAAGACAAGAACTTTAATATTTTTTCTTCCCTTATTTTACTCTTGGTCTCCACCATAAACAATTATTGATCTCCATATGTGTGTAAAACAGTGGAAGTGTGTATGTATATATGGACACAAAATAATATTTATAAATGCATTGAAAAAGGGAACAAGTGAGACAAGTGAGATTTGATTAACTTCTCCCACTGCTCCTAAAGTATGAAGAAGCATTGGCTTCACGTGACATCTTCGCTGTCATGTCCGTGATCGAGTTTCTTCATCGATGCCATTACAACTGATTCTATCATCACTTGTAAAACTCTTGATTCCATCATGATCTCTTCTTCTTGTGTGTTCTTCTTGGTCTTTGCTTTCTACTTGATTTCTCCAGTGAGATCAAGCGATGTGGAAGCTCTACTGAGTTTGAAATCATCCATTGATCCTTCAAACTCGATTCCATGGAGAGGAACAGATCCTTGCAACTGGGAAGGAGTCAAGAAATGCATAAATGGAAGAGTCTCAAAGCTTGTTCTTGAGAATTTGAACCTCACTGGCTCACTCAACGACAAGAGCTTGAACCAGTTGGACCAACTTAGAGTTCTTAGTTTCAAAGGCAACTATCTCTCTGCCTCAATCCTTAACTTCTCTGGTTTGGTCAACCTCAAATCTCTTTATCTCAACGATAACAACTTCTCCGGTGAGTTCCCTCAATCACTGACCTCTCTCCACCGATTGAAAACCGTTGTTCTTTCCGGAAACCGGTTTTCCGGCAAGATTCCTACCTCGTTGCTCCGTCTTTCCCGCCTTTACACGCTCTATCTTCAAGACAATCTCTTCTCTGGTTCCATTCCTCCTCTCAACCAAGCAACTCTCAGATTCTTGAATGTCTCGAACAATCAGCTCTCTGGCCATATCCCACCAACACGAGTGCTGAATCGGTTCAATGAGTCGTCTTTTACTGGTAACATTGCTCTCTGCGGTGATCAGGTTCAAAACTCATGCAATGACACCACCGGAATCACTTCAACTCCATCAGCACAACCAGCGATACCTATAGCCAAAACACGGAGCAGAGCAAAGCTTATCGGAATCATTGCTGGAAGCATCAGTGGTGGAATTGTGATACTTCTTCTGACATTGTTTCTCCTATGTCAGCTTTGTAGACAGCGACGAATCAAATCCAAGAGAGAATCGAGGAGAAGCAAAGCTGTGGCAGAGTCAGGAGCAATGGCGGTGGAAACAGAGGAAGGCACCAGTGACCAGAAAAACAAAACATTCTCATGGGAGAGAGAAAGCGAAGAAGGATCAGTGGGGACTCTTGTTTTCTTGGGAAGAGACATCACGGTTGTGAGATACACCATGGATGATCTACTCAAAGCTTCCGCGGAAACGTTGGGAAGAGGAACGTTAGGGAGCACTTACAAGGCAGTGATGGAGTCTGGTTTCATCATTACTGTTAAGAGGCTCAAGGATTCAGGGTTTTCTCGAATGGAGGAATTCAAGAGACATATTGAGATCCTTGGCAGGCTCAAGCACCCTAACCTTGTGCCTCTCAGAGCTTATTTCCAAGCCAAAGAAGAGTGTTTGCTCGTCTACGATTACTTCCCCAATGGAAGTCTCTTCTCTCTTATCCATGGTATGTATTGCAACACACACATCCGTGGATTTTGGTTCTCTCAAGCTTTAATGTGTTTTTATCTGTGTCTTGTTCGTAGGAAGTAAGGTTTGTGGGAGTGGGAAGCCTCTTCACTGGACATCATGTCTGAAAATAGCAGAGGACTTGGCCATGGGTCTAGTCTACATTCATCAGAATCCTGGCTTAACGCACGGGAACTTGAAATCATCCAATGTTTTGTTAGGTCCTGACTTCGAGTCCTGCCTCACTGACTACGGTCTCAGTGATCTGCATGACTCTGACTCAGTTGAAGACACAAGTGCAGCCTCTCTCTTTTACAAAGCTCCTGAGTTCAGAGACTTACGCAAGGCCTCGACACAACCCGCTGATGTCTATAGCTTTGGAGTACTCCTTCTAGAGCTTCTAACAGGTAGAACTTCATTCAAGGACCTTGTTCATACATACGGGTCTGATATCTCCACATGGGTGCGTGCGGTGAGAGAGGAAGAGACTGAACTAAGTGAGGAGCTGAATGCTTCTGAGGAGAAACTTCAGGCTCTTTTGAGCATCGCGACAGCTTGCGTGACTGCTCAGCCTCAAAACCGTCCTGTGATGAGAGAGGTGTTGAAGATGGTGAAGGATGCAAGGGCTGAAGCAGCACTGTTCTCATTTAACAGCAGCGATCATTCGCCTGGGAGATGGTCGGATACGGTTCAAAGCTTGCCGAGGGAGGATCATATGAGCATATGAGGCAATGTTGTTGTGCCTTGTCCATTGTTTTGATTTTTGAAGCAACATAATGGTGCATCCAACTAGTCTAAGAGGATATCAACTACTGTTACCATCATAACAAGATTGAATGAAAAAAAACAACCTTGACACAAACTCAGTGATGTAAAACGCAAAAAGAGGTTATGTAAAAACATCATTTGGATAACATGTAGTGAATACAGAGTATGGAGTAGAGAAAATAGGTTCACCGCAGAAATAGATGACCTACATCAGAACCTGTTTATAACAAATGATTCATGCAAGATCATAGTATAGACAATGGCACTCAACAATTGCAAACACAACAAGCACTTGTGACTTGTCTCTGCCTAATGGTTTCAAAAAATCATTTTGTTTCAGAATATACAAAAAGTGGCACTCATGGGATCATACAAAAGGGTGAGAATTGATCCAAAACTTATAAAATGCAGTTTGAAACCTCAACTAAGCTTGTAGATTTAGGAAAGTGACAAGAGTCAATTTTAACCTGTTCAAAAGCAGGAACATATTAAAGACAAGATTAATCAGCAAAAGTTTGGATACTCGGCCATGCAAATTTGTGAAACTCACAAGGAACTCCACTAATCTCCCTAAAAAAGTCAGTTCACCGAAAGTGGCGCTCATGGGATCATCAGACACCCGCTCGAAGTGTCCACGAGAATGGAGCGATACCATCAATCGAGGGATAGACTTGCCCCTAGGAGGATGGACCCGGGCTGTGACCACTTGGGACACTCAGTAAGACTTTTTTCGTAACACAAAAAAAAAGAGTATCACATCAAAAAAGTACGAAGGACCCATCCATAGCCTAAAGACTAGTTCCTCATAGCTCAGATGCACCAGCCGGGAATCGAACCCGGGTCTGTACCGTGGCAGGGTACTATTCTACCACTAGACCAATGGTGCTATTAGTTAGTGTGGTCCTTTCTTTTATTTATTGATATTAGTTGCAATAATTAAAAACTTGTAAAACGAATGGAGTGGACAGAGTCAGTGATTCATTAGACGAAAGCCGAAAAATATTGGAGAGGAGAGAATAATTTTTATAACAAAAAGAGTTCTGATATTTTTATATATATCAAAATCACCATTTTATTCATTTTTATGTTAATTTACTCTCTTCGTCTTGTAATTTGTAAAATGTTCTAGCGATCAGCGAACGCCAATCTATGTGTATGCGTAGAGATATTCAAGTTTGTAGAACACCACTGTCTTATGACACAAAGAAATTGCATGTTTCAGTATCTTACATTTTACATTTTTTTTTGTCCAAATGCATCGCTTATGATCATTTACTTATCAGAAAACAACTATATTTTCATCTTTTATGTATACTTGGAGCCAAATAATTTAAAATAAATAAAACTACTAATTCATATTATTCTAGTTTCATATGAAACACAAATACAGAATACTAAATTGCATTAATTTTAAAAGATACTATATAAAAAAACCTTTGCGCTTAGCACGTACTCTTCTAGTTATCAATAATATTAGCTTGTCCTATGGTGAACACACTTAAAGCCATTACAAAATAGTAGCTGGTACATTAACCACATTAATGCCAAAATGAATTTGAAAATTTGAATGGTTCAATTTTTATTTTTTTTTGTCAATAATATGCAATATACTAATTTAAACCTAGATAGTGAGATGACATTAGCACAAACCACTATACTACATCTTTATCGATTCAATAATATTATAAAATTAAATTAAGTTATGTGACAACTCAATAATATTATAAATTAAATTTAATTTTTGTGACAACTATACATTGCTTGTAATTTGATAAACAGATTAAATTTGCTGCCATGCTAAAAAACCATTGGATATCTTTCAATATTGAAAATTCCTGCTAATCAAATAAAACTGTAAACCGCAAATGACATAAATAGCCACTAAACTCTTTATGCACTGGCCTTCTTTATTTAGAACCATCTCTCTTGCTATAAATCAAAGCAACACAAATTTATAATTAATCACTTATTCATATTAAAATATAATAACACAAATTTTCTACTTGTGAAAAACAATGGCTGCACACAAGAAGAGCCTTACCTGTTTTTTCTTTGTTTCAATAATGATTATGTTATCATTTTTCATCGGATTCGGCGAAGGAATAAATTATATAGGGTATGGACCTTTGGCAAAAGACAGAATTCCTGGCTGCAGCAGTAACAACCCTAAAGAATGTGTCAAAGATCCAGTTAATCATTACCATCGTGGTTGTGAAAAAGATACACGATGTGCTCGTGATGCTTAAATTTTTTTTATATTCATTTGTCTAAATCATTTTCTATTGAATATGAAGAAGAATTATTTTATCATTTAAATTGTTACCATCAATTTTTCATTATTATAAGATTCGTTCGATTGTTTTGTAACTCAAAATTATTATATATTTTTTTAATAAATAATAAATTATTATGTTACCATAAATGCCTAGCTTAAACTTCTTTAATAAACTATTAATTAATTGTCGTCTTATTGATCTATTTTATATAAAATAAAATCATAGTTAGACGTGTATTTTGACATCTTATACTATTAATTGGTAAGTACAAAATAGAAACTAACCTAAAAATTGTTAAAAATTATAATACAATGCCATTAGTTTTTAGTGTTATTTAAATAATTTCATTAAGAATATAATAGTAATAACAAAATCAGTATAATTAAATTAAAAAATTTATTAAAAAACTCTTAAACAATTATTAGTTTCCAAAAGGTTAAACTCACTTTCTCTCTCTCATTAATTATGAATGAAAATATAAATTAATTTTTAAAAAATTGTTAACCAATCAAAATTGAAAAAACTAAGATTTGATATTTAATTATACCATATTATTTATTTTTAGTTATTATATTTGTGAGATTTTATTAAGATTTAAAATTAAATTTATGATTCTTTTATCATCTTTTTTATTTTATTTTTAAATTGTTCAAAATATCATATTATACATATAATTAATAAAAATAAAGATTTTTTTATATATATTGTGATTTGAATTTTAAAAAACGAAAATATATTACTCAATCAATGAAGAAAAAAGCATGTGTTCATCGTCCTACATCAGATAAAAATTTTGGACAATAATTCTGAGTCATATTTTAAAAAGATCAAAATGATTCAAAATCCGAATGAGCAAAAATCTTGACTTATCAAATGTCCAAATTTAAAATGTTTATTCAGTTTAATCTGATTCTTTACTTTGAACTAATAAATCTATTTCTTTTTGCTCTGTTTCACGTGTCACAACGACTCTTTTTGAGCTAACACATGTGCCTCCTATCTTATTAATACTCCCCCTTTTGAAGACAGCTTGTCCTCATTCCTCAAGCTGAAAGTAGAATTGTTGCACCATCTCGTCTACAATATCATATGTTTCATGACGGCTCGTAACACAAGATCTGTAGCAATAGTTGTGTAATTATTTTGTAGCAAACCCACAAAATCTTCATATCCTTGTTTTGTTGCCGGAAATTTGCCAAAAGCACAATTGTGGCTGTCCTTGCATCTCCATCGGTGCCACAGAGAAGAGGAAGCTTTCTTAGTTCCCACCAAATTGCAAAGATCTGAAACTGCATTATATATTTCTGCGATTGACTCCTCCAAAACACACTGTGTAGTCTCTTTCTGTATCAATATTCGTCTCCATGTACTGTTCAGAAAGACTGTCTATGTTTACCTTTGTTGCCAACCACCACTGAAAGCCCATAGTTACTTCCCATTGTTTCAACAAAAAGTTCATGCTCTGTTGATCAGTGCCCATTGTTCTTTGTTTAAACTTGAACATCCATGATTTGGAACACTTCGTCTTCTTCTCTGTGACAGCAGCTACAATTGATTCCTCTTCCTGATATAACTTGTCATATGTCAAAGAAACATAGGACATAATATACATATCCACACTGAATGCATTCTCACAAATCTCCATCACGGTTTTGACAAAGAAAACCTACCACTGCACCTCTCTTCCCTTTTGTAGATACCACCACGTTGTCATAGTCCAAGTCGATGCAGTTTCTTAATTCTCCAAGAGTGCCACACAGAGAAATAATAAAGCTAGTACAACTTGAATGAAAACAGTCTTTGTAGACCTGTTATCAATGCCTATATACCAAACTGTGAAGCATTAATTGCAAAATCAGATTGTAACTGTGATCTAGTTTCCCACTTTATTATTGTGTGTAGGTGCTTATATCTCCATTTGCACCAGTATTGGTGCTTCACCACACCAAAAAGAAGTTGTGTCATGCCACTTGAATCCTGCAGCATCCTTATTTTGCACATAAACCTTGACGTGTGTGGTTAACTCACCATTCTCGAAAGTTTCATACCCTTTGCCGGACTTAAAACTGATCATACACTACAAGAAAACCAGGATTTTGGGACTATCTTTTGTGATATTTTTTTTTGTCACAAAAATGAGCGACACTTTTGTGATTACTTTGTGACGTATTTACGACTCATGTAAAAAGATACGTAAAATCGTCGCTAATATACAACTGATACATATGGTCGGTAATTAATCGCATAATAGCGACTACTTTCTGACTTCTTTACGAGTTAATATATTC
Organism: Turritis glabra; assembly: GCA_900406565.1. NCBI lineage: Eukaryota > Viridiplantae > Streptophyta > Magnoliopsida > Brassicales > Brassicaceae > Turritis > Turritis glabra. Next base: position 342,717 of record OVBN01000185.1, read on the forward strand.
AGTCGCAAAACAGTGGTAATGTAAGATGAATTAGAGACTCCTAAATTCGTCATAAAAAGGAGTCGCAAGGTAGTCTCAAAAGTGTGACTGTTTTGCAACTTATATTTGTTAGTACATTATAGTAGCAAAGTTGTCGGTAGAAGTAGTTAATATAAACGTTGAAAATATGAAAGGTAGGTGAGTACCGAACTTTTGTGCATTTAACTGTAGTCACAAAGGAGTGGCAAATAAGTCAGAAATTAGTCACAAATTTTTTATATATACACCACTTGCTCTCAACATTTGTACCCTAATTCATTATATCTAGCTAAGAAAAAAAATCCAGCAAATCATAAGAAAAAAACGTGGGAGATAAAAAGTTAGAAAAAAATAACGAGATAAAAGAAGAAAAAAACGATGTGGAATTTACAAGAGTGGATGTATAGGATCGATCCATGTACTAATCATATCTCCACAGAATGTTTGGCGGGGGTGGAGCAGTTCATAAGTTTCGCAAGTAGCTAGGCTATAGCATAGAGCAGTGGAGGTAGGTTTTACCATTTAGCGAGTATCAACATGAACATGATCAAAGTGGACATGATCATGTACATGAAGAACCTATCCAAGAGGCAAAACGGTTTTATGACATGTTAGGTGCTTCAAGTACTCCACTTTATGATGGATGTCAGGAAGGTCAGTCAAAATTATCGTTGGCTGCTCGGTTCATGAACATAAAGGTAGATCATAATTTGTCTGAAACCTGCATGGACTCATGGGCTGAATTGTTTGCGGTGTATTTACCAGAGGGTAATCAGGCAACTGGTTCATACTATGAGACAAAGACTTTGATGCGAAAGATAGGATTGTCGTACCATATATTTGATGTATGTATAGATAATTGTATGCTCTTCTGGAAAGAGTATGAGAAGTTGGAGCATTGCAAGTTTTGTGGAAAACCAAGGTACAAGACTAGTGAGGGAAGAACTAGAATACCTTTTAGTCATATGTGGTATTTACCTATTACTGACAGATTGAAGAGAATGTACCAATCAGAGAAGACTGCATCATCAATGAGATGGCATGCTGAGCATGATTCAGAAGACGGGGTAATGTGTCATCCATCTGATGCGGCTGAGTGGAAGAATTTCCAACAATTGCATCCTAGATTTGCAGAAGAAACACGAAATATTTATCTTGGATTATGTACAGACGGTTTTAATCCTTTTGGCATGTCCAAAAATCATTCGTTGTGGTCTGTGATCTTGACTCCATACAAATTACCTCCTGGTATGTGCATGAGTAGTGAGTGTTTGTTTCTGACAGTTTTGAATTCAGGACCAAATCATCCACGAGCTAGTTTTGATGTTTTCCTCCAACCACTTATCGACGAGTTAAAAGAGTTATGGTATAACGGAGTTGAGGAATATGATGTGTCATTAGATCAAAACTTCAATCTGAAAGCTGTCCTTTTATGGATTATTAGCGATTTTCCGGCATATGGTATGTTGTCAGGATGGACGACTCATGGAAGATTATCGTGTCCCATTTGTATGGATGATACATATTCTTTTCAATTGCTAGCTGGTAGGAATACATGTTGGCTTGACTGTCACAGGAGATTTCTTCCTATTAATCATCCACTGCGAAAGAATAAAAAAAACTTTTTGAAGTGAAAACATGCTTTGAACGACTATCCACTGGCATCTCTGACTGGAGAAGTTATATATCAGCGTATAAGGCAAGCTCAAGCACCTAAAACATCTGTCTGCGGTGGAAATGGTCATGAAACTAAAGTGGACAGCTATGGAAACTGGCATAATTGGCATACCGAAAGCATATTTTGGGAGTTGCCGTACTGAGCGGTTCTGATGCTACAACACAATCTTGATGTGATGCATATCGAGAAGAATATGCACGATAACATCATGTATACTGTTATGAATGCTAAAGACAAATCAAAAGACACAGTGAAGTCAAGATTAGACATTGAAAGATTTTGCTCTCGGAAATATTTGAATGCAGACGATGAAGGGAGAGCTCCATTTCCTATTTGGAGATTGACTCCAAAAGCGAAAGAATACCTACTAGAATGGGTCAAACATAAGGTTAAGTTTGCAGACGGCTATGTTGCAGATTTAGCTAGTTATGCAGACGTTAATGGTGGAAAGTTCTCAGGAATGAAAAGTCACGATTGCCATGTATTTATGGAACGATTGCTTCTGTTTATCTTTGCTGAACTTCTACCTCATAACGTGCACCTCGCAGTATCAGGTATATATTAGATAATAATGTTAATTATTTCTTAATTTTGTAATTATTGATATTATTGGTATAAATAACGATATAATGTTTTAACTTTGTAGGGATTGAAGCATTTTTCGGGACTTATGTAGTAGATCATTGGATCAAACCCGCCTCGAACTTCTGAAAGAGAACATTGTCATGAATTAAGTAAATTCAATATTCGCTTCAAATTATATTTATGATGGTCAAATAAATTGAATTTTCAGGGTAAATAGATATGACGAAGGTGAAGTACCCGTTTATTCTATACCGGTACCAGAGATGTTCACTCAAGTGGATCGTCCAAGTGGCAAATGTAGTGAATTTTGGTTCAGCGAGAAAGAGTACAAATGTGCACATGCATATGTTCTGTGCAATTGTGATTATTTTCGGCCACTTGAGAGGTACTCATGCGCTTGTGACTAATTGATTGTTGATTTACATCGTATTTGTTTTAGTTAAATCTGATATATTTTTGGTGAAACACAGATTGTTGGAGGCGCATATTTGATATGATGATCCAGAACTTTCTGATGATGAGGTCATGTCGAAAAGAGAAGAAGATTTTCCTATATGGATTCGCCAATATGTACGTATTTACTATCCTATATATATATATATATATATATCTTAAATTCGATTATATATGTACGTGCATAAGTTTCTACAAGTTCATAAAGTTTTCCTCCTTGGGTCCATGAGCTAGTGGAAGGTCCTGAAAATAAAGTCAAGTCGTGGTCTATGTATTTTACAAGAGGTTATTTGTCTCACACGAAGGCCCACGGGATCACGAAAAAAACAATGAATTATGGCGTATGTGTCCGAGGACAAAATTATTCAGAAGCACCTGCCGAGTATGATTATTATGGGACCGTGGAAAACATTATTCAGCTCGAGTATCCAGGATTTGTGAATCTAAAGAGAACACTTTTCTTCTGTGAATGGTATGACCCTAGAATTGGCAAAGGCACTCGCATGCGAGATGGAGGCATTGTTGACGTGTTACAATCAAAGAAATATCAAAATTACAAACCATTCATTTTAGGTATTGTTCTGTTTTACCTAAGCATATATATGTAATTATAAATACTTTTAATTTAAAACTCAACAAGTTTTAATTATTTACATATGCACGTTCTCAAGCTGACCAAGTTTGTTATCTTTCATACCTAAATACTAAACGACCTCGGCAAATTTGGCACACGGTTCTAAAAGTCAATCCAAGGCATGCTGTTCAAGGAAGGTTTAGCCAAAATAAACTTGTTATATTGCAACAAACAGTTGATGATGGAATGACTGGTACGATTGAGGAAATCATAATTGATAGTTTGGTAGAGCCAAATCATCCCGCTGAGAACATAGATTTTGAAATCGAGGACGCTTAACCAGAAGACAAATTTCGATGTAACGAATCATCTTCGGATGATGAAGATGATGAATGACAAAAATTATATTATGATATATTTTTTGTTGAATAATGATATTATTTATGATATTTAAGTTTTTATAATTATGGTGTTAAGATTTTTAATAATCATGTTTATGTTTTAGACTTTAAATCATGGCATCCTCTGTTGTTTAAGACGTCGCAAAAGAGTCACAAAATACCCACTAATGTGCGACTAATTTGCGACTAAACTTAGGAAATACCATATTTGATTTTACTGTCCCATTTCGGCCACAAATATAGTCTATTTAGTGACTAACACCTAAATAATTTGCTACTGACACCTGAAATTGTGACTTATTTGCAACCTTTTAGTAACTCCTAAATTTTGTTTTTTTGAATTTTAAAAATTTAGTATTGTAATAATGTTAAGCTTTAAGTTTTACATATATTTGAACTACTATATACACTAAATCTTAATAATATAACAAATAAGTCCATATTATAAATATATGAGTGTATATTCCATATCATGTATTAAGTGTTACATGTGTTATACTAACAATATTTTCCAAAGTTGTATATTTTCAAAATTTGCTTTCTAATATTTTTGTTTCCTCTTTAAACATGTTATTATGACTCTAGAATTTGTATATGAATGATTATAAGTCAAGTTTGTATATTTTTGTGGATCAAGATCTAAATAAATTTGTGACTACTGAAATAGCGTCACAATATTGTTACAATTTGCGACAGTTTTGCAACTATGTTTATCTTTTTGTGACTAATTAGCGACTAACAAGAATTGTAACCGATTTGCGACAGATGCAAATTTCAGAATAATTTTGTGACTACTAACATAGTGTCACAATATTGTTACAATTTGCAACAGTTTTGAAACTATTTTTATATTTTTGTGACTAATTAGCGACTAACAAAAATTGTAACCAATTTGCGACGGATGCAAATTTTATAATAAAATTTTTGGCGTTTTGGTGAATTATTGGGCGCTAATGTTCCCCCTAATCTAAATTATTTCGCGACAAAATCTAAATCTCTCAAAATCCCTAAGTCTCTCACTCTCACCTAACGCTTCTTCTCTCAAATCCCTAATCTCTCACTCTCTCAAATCTTCACTCTCTCGATTCTTTACTATCCCGATTCCTTCTCTCACTCTCTCGAATCCATCACTTCTTCTCTAAAATCACTTAAACCTTTTCTCTCAAATCCCTAATCTCTCACTCTCTCGAATCCTCACTCTATCGATTCCTCACTATCCCAATTCCGTCTCTCACTCTCTCGAATCCTCACTCTCCCGAAACCTTCTCTCTCAAATCCCTAATCGCTCACTCTCTCGGATCCTCACTCTCTCGAAACCTTCTCTCTCAAATCCCTAATCTCTCAGGAATCCTCACTATCCCGATTCCTTCTCTCACTCTCTCCAATTCTCACTCTCTCGAAACCTTCTCTTACTTCTCTCGAAATATATTCTCCAATGGCGAACAAAGGAAAAGTTGTCCGATGCCGCGGTGGTATATATGGCGCCGGTGGGAGATCAAGCGGCGTTAGGGCATCTTCTCACTCCCCCAACCCGTCATCCTCTTACGAGACATCATCGGTATCTCGGGCTCTCCCGTGTCAATACCCATCTAATACACAACAACCTCCGGCTTAGCCACAGCAGCAATCGGCTCCAAACCAACCACAACAGCCACTGTACCAGATTCAACAGCCAACGTTCCAGATTTCCCACCCACAACAACCATCGTACCATCAACCCCCGCCTTTGAATCATGAGCATCAACCGCAGGCGCCTCAGAATCCGGAGCAACAACCGTCGAATCCGCTCCAAGACTATCAAACACTGTTAGATGATTTACTACTTCTTCCTGGACGCCAACATCTATCCCTCTTGAGTCAGTATCCTATCCCTGACGTTGAGACGATATGGTGAGAAATCACTTTCTTTTTCTTTTGGTTATGAGTCTACAATCTGAATCTTGTTTTGATTGCTAGTATTTGTATATGATCTGAATCTTGTTTCGATTGCTATATTTGTATATGATATACTTGGTTATATATCACTTAGGTTTACGACTGCAATCTTGTTTCGATTGATAGTATTTGTATATGAATCTTGTTTTGATTGCTAGTATTTGTATATGATATCACTTAGTTTTTATATCACTTAGGCTATTGTGTTTGTTTCCGAAATTCACTGTGATTACTAAATTTCATAGCTTGGTTCTCTTGTGTTCATAGCTTCACCTGAATCTTGTGTTCATAGATTTTGCATCTTCTTTACCTTCTCATGTTTTGGGATTTTGTATATGATCGCTTTTGTATATGATCGCTTTTGGTGTGGATTCGTTTTACTTTTTAGATCACTTAAGTTTGGTTCATAGATTTTTTGCGATTACTTTGGCGAAATTCATATCTGAGATATTGTGTAGATTTACTGCTTAGGTTGTTGTGTTTTTATATCACTTAGTTATATATCACTTAGGTTTAAGTTTTTATATCACTTAGTCTATTGTGTTTATTTCTGAAATTCATTGTGACTACTAAATTTCATTGCTTGGTTCTCTTGTGTTCATAGCGTCACCTGAATCTTTTGTTCATAGATTTTGCATCTTCTTTACCGTCTCACGTTTTGGGATTTTGCATTTCATGTCTTGACCTCTTCTTATATGCAGCTAATAGGTTTGGACGGGACAAAGGAAAACTCTCTCGAGTCATAGGTGGAATACTTTGAAGGAAGTTTTATGGTCTTTACTACAGCTGGAAGGTTACACCTATAAGCACTCAGAACGATACTTCAGAACTTTTACTGTAATATCATATACAATTTTTATTTTTTTATAACTACATACTAATTATTAGAATCATTCAAACTTAACCATATTGTATTATGTATCTTGTAGCTGAAGTTCAACTGGGACAGTGGAATTACCGAGCTGGTGAAAGAAAACTTCCTGAGGGTCGCCAAAAGAAGGATGAAGGGAATCGTGCGCTAAGCAAAGAACAATGGTGTGAGACCAGTTTGTATTGCTCCAACGCTCTGGTCTGAAATGATGGATTATTAGAACACTCCAGAAGTTATAGAAAAGAGCACTACTGCATCTCATTCCCGTAACTCTGATTGTGGCGGTCTTGGAGTCCACAAACACTTATCTGGACAGAAATCCTACTTGCAAGTACAACAAGACTTGGTAAGAAATTGGTACTAAACATTATTCACTGCCTTTAAATATTGTATTTTACACTACTAATATGTTTTTGAATCATTATAGGAGGAGAAATTGGGGCGTCATGTAGCACTTGGAGAAGTTTTTATGGAAACTCATACAAGGGCAGATGGAAGTTTTGTTGATCAAAAGGCTAAACAAGTAGCTGAGGGTTATGAGAAGAACTTAGAAGATACATTGAGTCAGCTGGATGTCGATGGTCCTCACACTTCAGACCATTCTTCTCAACAATCTACTCAACGGACCCTTACCATGCAAGAAAAAGATGACATATTTCTCAAGGTATAATCGACTTTCTTTTGCTCATGTTGATTATCTGGTTTTGCTAATACTTGTTGTCTGGTTTTGCTGAGCATTAGTCTGATTTTTTCTGTTTCTGATCTCTATCTATCTGAGCATGAATATTATACTTGTTGTTGTTGTTTTGCTGAGCATGATTGTTAGCTGAGGTTGAAACATTTTATGATTAAGGTTTCTGCTTGGTTTTGTGACTATGCTGAGCATTAACACTGTCTGTTTAATTCTAATTGGTTTTGCAACATTTTTTTTTGTGCTTAGTGTACTGTCAAAGATGACAAGAGAACCCCCTTTGAACTTGGCCTACTTGCTGAGACGATAAACAAAGGAAAGAGAAAAGAAAGCTACGCAAGCTCTTCTTCGTCATTCTTAGATTTGCAAGAACAACTTGAAGCTGCTACTGTTAAGCTCGCTAAAGTAGATGAAAAAAATGCTAGACGTGATGAGGAGCAACGCAACGATCAAAATCATATAGCAAACTTGGAGATGCTAGTCTCTTACATGAGGAACACTGATCCTGGGTTTGCAGAATTTATGGCTACTGCCACCTCTCCAGCTCCTCAACCACCAGCCACTACAGCAACCAATGCAACAGCCAACCCACCTGCCAATGGACCAGCCACTTCTCCGATGTCAAACACTTCTTCATCCTCTCCTTTGTCTTAAAATTTTATGTATCATGATAGGTTTTTTGCTTAATCTTTAAGATTTTTATGGATGTTTTCAGGTTTGGTACATAAATTTTTTGATGGTATAAACCAAATCAAATTCAGTTTAAAATCAATTTTTTGTTTTTTTTTCGATTTAGTTAAAGAGTCACAAAATGGTTGTTAAAATCTCACTTTTTGTGACTTTTTGTGACTACATACATTACTAAGAATAACAAAAAAGTTGCATAGTGGTTGCTAATATGTGACGAATTTGGGACTAATTTCATATTGTTTTAATTCGTCTTAAATTCATCGCTACCATAGTAGTCGCGTTGCAAATCTACAACCAAGCAAATCGTCATAACTAAATCTCTATAATGCGACTCTCAACATATGTCACAGAATAGTCGCTAACATTAGGAGTCCCTATTTAGTCGCTAATATTAGGAGTCTCTAACTAGTCTCTTATTAGTCTCTAAGTGCGACTACAAAAGTAAGTCTTAATGTAGTCGCTAAAATACGACGTTTTTTGTTCTCACAAATCAGTCGCAAATTAGCGACTACTTTGTCACTACATAATTTTGCGACGAGTTTTTAGCGACCGTTTCACTTAGTCTCTAATTAGTCTCAAATAGCGACTTTGTGATTCCTTTATGACGATTTGTATGGTCACAATTTGCAGGTTTTCTTGTAGTGATAACAAACCGGTTATGTTTTGAAACAGTCTGTAATTTCGCGGCCTTGTTTCTCCTCCAACTAACTCTTCTTCTCCAAGTGTGTAAGTAGTCATATGATTATATCGTTTACAAATTCTTACCTTCTCTAGCTTGTATTTGAACATCCATGATGTCAAAATCTTTCATCTTCTTTCTCGGTTTCAGCATGTCTTTATGTGGAGACATTTTACCAAACATCTGGTGTGCAGAGCAATTTTTCATGATTCTCCTTTCTTCCTAAAACCTCTCAACGTCTCCTTTAAGATCAACCATCTTAATATTCTTGTGAATCGATTCTTCTTCCAGATCTCGATTTTCCAGTACTGAATTCACTTAACCCTCGATCACTTCTAAACTCTTTTTTGAAAAACTCACCACCTATTTTTGGTTGTTGTGATCCACATAATACCTCTTAAAACATATGAGTTTTTTTGTGAAATCTAAAACATGTGACGTTCGTTATAAGATTTCACGACCATATACTTTCCAACTTATGATGGATCTTATCATTGTAAGACATTTTTTTTGACTTTTTACTAGCATACGACTAAAAAGACTAATTTCTAATCAATATTAATAAACGAAATCTACTGAAAAAACAAGATAATAGCCGGTTTCAACGCAACGTTTCAAAGTAAATCTGAGTGAAAGTCCTACCAAATAATTTTTACTTTGGCTACTATATATAACTGTAAACTAGAATTGAAATAAGTGACATAGTTGACAAAAATGAAAGTTCTGAATTTGACCATTGTATATCTTTCCGATGGATATGATGTATATATGACAGTCTTGGCGCGGCCAGATTGCTCTTAGGAGATGTCACTTATGAAAGTGTGGATCTGGGTTATATCTATGTTCGAACGATATGATGAGAGAAAATAAACCAAACACAAAATTTGTTAACGAGGTTCAGTTTTTCCTATTTTATGGGATTACGTCCAAATATCGATTTCACTAGAACAAGAAAGCAAATACAACATATTCGCAAACGCGTAAATTAAACACAACCCTCTTGATTCACCGTTCTCTTCAATAACATAAAATCTTAAAGATAATCTCTAATTTTAACTAAACTCTCATGAGTCTAAATTTCAATCATGCGAAACCTCGCAATACCAGCAACTCCTACGCACCACCATCTTCACCGATGGCTCTCTTTCTTCACACTAACACCGCATATAGATTTTTTATTATGCTTCGGTGTGATGTCGCTCCTTACACATATGTGCTTCTCACATTATGGCTCATGACATTAATTTTCAAGCAAAGTTTTTCCCATTTCTAATCAAGAGACCTCATAGAAAATAGTAAATATTCACTTTTTCTATTTTTCTTTTATCTTAGTTTCCAAAACTTCTTTTCCAATTTGTGTTGCGATTTCCATTACTTCTAGACTCTTCTCCAAGCTTCTACCTTGTCTAAACCACTCTTTGGTTTGAATATTAACCGCTACAAGTCAAGTTTCTTACTCCACTCCACGTCATCAACTTTAACATTCTGTTGTATTACTTTTTGAATTACTTCAAAATGATATAACAAGTATGCCAACTGTCTGCATCAACATGTTTAGCGGAGCTGAGGTGAACGAATTTATACGTACATGTTATTTAATGATTAATCGGTTCTATGTGGACCATTTTTTCAAGTGATAAAAAACGATTTATGAATTTATTGGAGTTTTGGAGTCGGAGCTTCCAAAAAAAAATTATTCCGCATCATTTTACTCTTTTTAGATGCTAAATCACTTCTTTATTTTTCACCTAAATAATAGTCAAAATCTTATCAAATACCAAATCCCTCTACTTATATATGGACCAAGTGAGTTCAAAATTTGATAGTCCAACTCTGAATCTAAGTGGGATCCAGGATGTCAAAGAGAAATAGGTCCCTATCGTAATTAACAACAACAAATTAGTGTTGTACTCTCTTTAAATTTTGAAAATTTCTTATTTGATCAAATTGAATAAAATAATGAATTAGTCAAATAAAAAAGGACAGAAGAAAATTGCAGAAAAGTAGAGTAAAATGGCGTCACCAGAAAGGCACAACTCACGGGGGAAAAATCAGCAGAACCAATACCACCGGCACCGGTTATTATTACTATTCTTGATCTCTTTCGTTTATCATCATCACCCCCAAATTTTTATTTCTTTCTTTTAAAAAATATTATTCTTTGTTATGTTTTCAAGATTTTGTTTTTTTTTTTAATTTCGATTTTGCCACCCAACTTCTCCCACTCCTTCACCACTGTTGTCCTCTCTGCTTTCTCACCTCTCCATCATTCATTTCATTCGTTTTCTTTTTCTTTCTTTCTCCCATCCGTTTCTTTTATTCTTTCTTCTTCCCTTATATTAAAGTTTTAGCCTTTAAATTAAAATTCTTGGATGTTGTTGTTTCTCTGCGTTTCATTCAACAAACCCATTTTCTTCTTCTTTTTAAGATTCTAAAGTATAGATTGGCTAACTTCTCTTCGACTCCTTGGTTTTACAGGTTTTTGTATTTTCTGATGTCAATAGATGTAAAGAATCAAACTTTTTTTTATGGGTCGCTGTGATTATAATGAAGATGAAGAGTTTTTTTCTTGTGTGTGTTTGCAGGATCTGAGGGAAGCTAGGGTTTAATTATTTTTTTCTGTAAATCGGATTGATTTTCTTATGGGCAATCTCTAAGACGAGGTACATGTGTTCTTTTAGCTTCTCTTACAAGATCTTTTGGGTATATGTCTCGTTCATTGAAGTTTGATATGTTGTTTCCATGTTCAAGAGTTTTGTCTTGTTTTGATCAATTTTGATATAATTTCTTTTGCCTGTTTTTGTTAGTTACTTAAATATTCAGATGAATTGAATCTTTGACCATGATCAACCATTCTGGTTCATAACTCCTTGTATCTCCAATTAATAGGCAAGAAAATCATAGAATCTTCATCAAATATGTAAATATGTAATCTTTAGACTTGGTTGACTATATAGCTTAAGAACTCAAATCCCTTATTTTATCATCTGGGTGTTGATGGCGAATCAATCAACTCCTACTTGTACTTAGTATTTATAATATATCCAGACTTCGATCATTGTGTTGAACCATAGTTTCTCAAAGATCTCACTTTCTCAACTTTTTCTCTAGTTGGATTGTTATCTGTATTGCTTAGGACAGTTTAATCCTAGTACGTCTTGGCTCTTCATAGCTTTCAGCTTATTAGTTTCATTTATCTGCAGGTTTTTTTCTGTAATTCTTCTGAAAGCTGGATACTTTACGGCTATATACACACAAAACGGTCAAGCTCTAGAGAAGATGTTTGGAGGCAACAATGTGAACCCTGTGCCGCAGGTTCTAATGAATGATAGCCAGTTTCAGTATCAAACAAACACATCGTTGAATCAGCTTCACTTGCTCGGGACAAGTAAGTTTCTGATTTCTGTTTATCATTTGGTTTGAATGTTGTTAGAGCTTTATAGAGCTAAAGCTTGTTCCTTTGTATGTGGTTGCAGTGAGAGCTGGTTGTACTATTGATCCCGTAAACTACTTTGCTAATGATAACCTTGTTCCAATGATTCGACATAATAGCAAACGTGGAAGGGATCCTGAAATCAACAATAATATGCAGAGACAGCAGAAGCTGCAGATCTCTTTGGATTATAACTACAACAACAGTAGTGTTGTTCAAGATAAAGTCCCAAAGCAGAACTTAGTGTCAACTGGTCTGCGACTATCTTACGACGATGATGAGCGCAACTCTACTGTAACTTCGGCAAATGGAAGCATCACAACTCCAGTCTTCCAGTCACTAAATGACAACATTAGAGTGGACCTTGATAGACAGAAAGAGGAGCTTGATCAGTTTATCAAATACCGGGTATAAATTCTATCTGCAAAGCTTCTGTTTTTGCGTTTATATCCCATGTTTTTGAGATTGTACTCTCTTTGGAACAGGCAGATCAAATGGCGAAAGGTGTGAGAGACATAAAACAGAGACATGTCACATCCTTTGTCAGTGTCTTAGAGAAGGATGTGAGCAAGAAGCTTGTAGAGAAAGACCAGGAGATTGAAAGCATGAACAAGAAGAACCAGGAACTCGTGGAGAAGATAAAACAAGTGGCAGTGGAAGCTCAGAACTGGCATTACAAAGCAAAGTACAATGAATCTGTTGTTAATGCCTTAAAGGTAAATCTGCAACAAGTGATGTCACATGGAAACAACAACAATGTAGCAGGAGTAGTAGCTGATCACCATCAAGTGAAAGAAGGATTTGGGGATAGCGAGATTGATGACGAGGCAGCCTCATACAACTACCTGAACATCCCGGGGATGCCATGTGCTGGGATGAGATGCAAGTCGTGTAATGTAAAGGAGGTTTCGATCTTGCTGGTGCCGTGTAGGCACTTGAGTTTGTGTAAAGACTGTGATGTGTTTACTGGTGTTTGTCCTGTTTGCCAGTCTTTGAAAACTTCTAGCGTTCAGGTCTTCTTCTCCTGAGTTGTCTTCACACTCTTGACAAGTTAATGATGGAGAAACATGAACAAATTTGTATGTGATAATGATGATGAGCTCGAGATGAAAACCTTGCTCGTCTTCCTTTGCTTTTGCCATTAAACCCATATAACATGATTCATTGATTCTGCTATTTAGTAGTTATTAAGCAGCCGATCTTCATACATTATCACATACAAATATGTTCACACACGTTTTTAGGAAACAAACAGCTGAACAAGGATACAATTAGCCATAATCTCTCGCTACAACAAAGATTAAAACGGATGATAACCAAAATATAACATTCATACATAAAATTTAAAGTTATCTTTCCCATGATGTTGTGAAAGTAAATATACCAAAACATAAAATGAATGATTGGTTGAACTGTACTTATAGATTTTAGGTTGTAAACGATATGGTTGTAGACTTGTAGATGTAGATTTTAGTACCGCATACGTTTTTGTTGTAGTGATAGAATTTAGACTAATTATTTTCAACTCTAAATAATATTATTTTAAGTAAATAATAGATAAAAATATTATTTATGTAAAATAATGTGTGTGTAATATAAGAGATATTAGGTAGACGATAGGTTATTGTCTGGAAGTCGGCCATTTTATATCCAATCTAAACATCAGTGTTTAATTCATACTTGACATTATTCTTTGTGCCAATATATATACAATCTTTAAAAAAAAAAAATTTTATATTTAAATTTACCAAATCATGCGAAATCATATATTTCTTATCACGGCTGCTGACGTAGATGCTACAATGACATTGATAACATGGTTGCCACATCATTATATTTTTAAACAAATATTTTTTTTTCTCTTCACATTCTTCTTCTTCATTACTATCACCCGACGGAACTGTATCCAAAATATTTTTTTGATGTAAAGATTTAAAATATCCTTTTCGAAACTAATAACCAATATTTAAACTGAATCTCATATTGCAACCGAGTTTATAATCTCAAAATTCGTAATTCTTTTTTAAAAAGTTTTCAAATCGCTTTCCGTGAAAAACATAAACTCTACAATAATCTTATATATTAATCGAAAGACATTTTTAAGTTGAAAACAAAAAAGAGAACTTAATTACATGTATTGCCATTGGAATAATTGTATTTTGTAATTGTATTTTAAGAACAAAATACAATTTCTCATTAATTGTAATACTGTCTTTGTATCTTAACTTATATCTATGTATCCAAACAACTCTAATTGCCAATGACAATTAATAAGAAATTGTATTTTGTTCTTCAAATACAATTATCCCAATGGCAATACATGTAAAAAATGTCTTTAAAGATTAGTATATAAAATTGTAGGGTTTATGTTATTCACTGAAAACGATTTGAAGACTTTTAGAAAAAGAATTACGAATTTTGGAATTATAAACTTGGTTTAAATATTAGATTTGGTTTAAATATTGGTTATTAGTCTCGAAAATAAGATTTTAAATCTTAACATCATTTTTTACAGTTAAGTCGGGTGATAATGATGGAAAAAAAAAAGATGAAGAGTAAGAAAAAATATATATTTTTGTTTAAAGATGATGATATGGCAATGACGTCATCAAAGACGTGACAACCACGTCATCAAAGACGTGACATCCACATCAACAGTCGTGATAAAAAATGTATAATTTCACATGATTTGATAAATTTGGGTATGAAATTTGAATTTTTAAAGCAGTTAAGTATATATTGTCACAGAAGAAAAAAATTATGTATAAAATGAACACTAAAATTTAAGTCAGGTATGAAATAGCCGATTTTTGACAGTATAAATGAATTAAAAATATTTAATTTTAATACCTCACATCTAACTATCGTTCTGAGACTAACTAATTTATTGGACAAGTTTGGGCCAAACTCGAAAACCTTCGTTTACTTGGAGAAAAATAAACCAAAAAAAAATAATAGTACTCTTTGAAGACAAACCCCATAGTAGTAACGATGAAGTACTACGATGAGTTGGAAGACCATACAACCATAGATTATTTTGATTTTTTTTTTCTTCTTAAAAGTCGTTATTAATATTTCACAAGGTTTTGTTTATATATATAAAAAACATAAGAGATGCCAAGTTTTGTCTTAAGAAACATAGACCATGCCAAAGACACAAAACTGAGAGTGTTAAGTGCATTCATTCATTCATTTTTTTTTTTAGTTTAAATTAAGTGCATTCATGTCAGAAGTGGAAGATACAGAGACAAAGAGCAAAACATTATGTTCTTTAGACGAGTTTTATCCATATTTCAGTTTATTTTTGGGTGTCGACTGTTCATATTTTTAGAAATTTATTTGCACTACATTTGGATGGAAAAAAAAAAACAAAAACATAAGAAATCTATAATAAGTCTTCAACATATAATTAGAGAGAAAAAAAAGATAATAAGATATGAACTTGATCAAGTTTGACAAAAAAGATCAAGTACATGGTGTTGTTCTTGAGATATTGTACCCATATGGCACAAGATATCACAAGAAAACACTTTGTTTTTGGCATTGCTTGTCATCTTAGTGTCTTATTCTTAAAACTCGTACATTTGGAAAAACAAATTTAATTTAAAGTTAACTTAAATCAAGAATGTAATATACAAATTTACTTGCCAGAGTAAAAGAGGATGGACTAGTGAGCTGGTTTAGATCATAGCTTGTAAAAACTAAAGAGTCAAAATCAAGAAATTAAATAGATTGGTCCTAATAGCCTTGTTGCTACTGGCTATCTTACCGTAATATATCACATATTTAGAACACTCACATATTTAACTTGCGTTCAATCCAATTTTGCTATAAATTGTGTATCTCTGGAGTAACAATTCTATTATGGTAAGTAACATATTTTAAGTGAAAAACCTAATTTATAAAATAGTTTCTACAAATAATATGTCCTTGTAAAAATATATAGATATGGAGACATCTATGATATACAAACTTAATTGATCATCTTATAATTTTCTTATTTATTTATCAACAAATTTGTCTACAAAAATTTCTCTCTAATGAAAAAACTGAAACAAAATGTTTCTTAACTCAGTTTGGATTTGAGACAAAATAGATTTTTTTGGATAATGTGGTAAAATATAGTTGCCAATCAAGCCATTCATATATGGAAAACAATATTTTGCAAAGATATATCTTGTGTTATTCTTAATCCTTTTGACGAAATATATCTTTGTACATGTTATTTTCTAATTTTTAAAAAGGTGATGATTCACCACATGTGTTTATAATCATCATTGGTAGCCTACTCGTCCACATTGTAAAAGTTTTAAATAGAAAAAATAATTTTTTGTGTAAAAGAATGTGACAATAAAAAGTTTTTAAAAATAAAATAAGAACATTTTTATTATTTAATATTTGATTAAATAAGTTTTTAGAAACAAATATAGCAACTCCTATAATACTTACATATTGCAAGTGTAAGAACTAAAGTATTAGGATAAGTATAATCTTATTAGGATTAGGACTACATTCTAATAAGCCTATATTTTAGGAGTTCATGTATATCTCTTTATTGAGATGGTTGTGTATAAATACCAAAGTTTGTGAATCAATAAAGCAAGCTGGTTCAATATCTAATTATACATGATTTATCTTATTCAGTTCATGTTTTGTCACAATTTATGCAAACTCCTAGAGAAGCTCATTGGGAGGCTGCGCTCCGTGTGGTTCGCTTCTTCAAAGGTTTTCCGAGTCAAGATATTTTGCTTTCTGCAAGTGCTTATCTCTCGCTTACAGTGTATTGTGACTCCGATTATGCTTCGTGTCCTTTAACTCGACGCTTTCTTAGTGTCTTTGTGGTATTGCTTGGTGGTTCTCCCATCTCTTGGAAAACAAAGAAGCAGGACATAGTCTCTCACTCTTCCGCAGAGGCTGAATATCGAGCTATGACAGCTGCTCTTCGTGAAATTAAATAGCTTACTCAGATATTGAAAGAATTAGGTGTTGAACAGTCTGCGCCAACTTGTCTTTTTTGCGATAGCAAAGCTGCCATCCACATTGCTGCCAATCATGTGTTTCATGAACGCACGAAGCACATTAAGAATGATTGTCACTCTGTTCAGGATGCTGTGTCTGTGATGACATCATTGAAACGCATCATGTTCGTAAAGCGGGCCGATGTGTTAACAAAGGCTTTTGGTCGTGTTCATTTTCAGGAGCTCATATCCAAGTTGGGTGTTCAAAATCTCCACACTCCAACTTGAGGGGGAGTATTGGAATAAGTATAATCTTATTAGGATTATGACTACATTCTACTTTGATAAAGTTTATAGCCTATATTTTAGGAGTTCATGTATATCTTTTTATTGAGATGGTTGTGTATAAATACCAAAGTTTGTGAATCAATAAAGCAAGTTAGTTCAATATCTAATTCTACATAAAGCAATTCATTTTTATGTAAAGGATTTTGATCAATTTTTCCGTTAGAAAAAAATTCAAATAAAATTGAATATTAAGAAAGTTCATTTTATGTTTGCAAGAAGACACTATTGACTTTGCCATCTAAATATTAATTTATTTATTTTGGCATTAATATTAATTTGGTTTAAGTGTAAATTTATGTAAACATTGTTTAATTTGTAAATCAAATATAGTTTACTTTGAAGTTTGTACCAATCAAACCCTCAAACTATTGGGCCTTTAAGCCCATCTTCTACTTGTATTAGAAATTGGTCAAAGACACGTGAACCTCACGTGATTTTATCTTCGAACGAGCGCTTGTGTTATATCCACTTGATCATTCATGTCTCTTTCTCAAAACCCAACATTCAAATTCTGTTCTGTATAAACAAATCCAATCACTTTCTCTGCATTTGCATTGCATAGATTCCTTCACAACAAGTCCTCTGATTCTGATTCAGTTCACTCAATTGTGCTTGCATCTTCTCCAAATTAAGCTTCAAGATTAGTGGGTTCATGGCATTCGCGTTGAAGACGAGCCAAATTTATATACTTTTCCTATAAAAGAAGTGAATTTTTTATGATTACTTCGTCCCTGATAATGCCCTCTTCGAAGGATTCGTGTTAGAAAGGTAAATTTCCAAACTTTATATCTATCTTTTGCTACATCGTACTCATTTCCATTGTATCTCGGAACAGAGATTTTAGTTATACGTTTCCAAAATCTCGGACTTTAACTCGGGAGTAGTTTCTTGTTCTAGTGTTCTTGGCTCTGTTGATGTTATTAACTGAAAAGTTTTCTTCTTGTTTCTACAGAGAACTGAAAATGATGAATTATGTTTCTCTCTGTGACATAACTTATGGGTTTGTGCCCAAAAAGTCAACTGACTTGTTTGTGAAACGCGAGGTTCACAAGGTAGGCTTAGTGCTACATCCAAAGTTTTGTTCTTTGACAATAATCTTTCCGTTGATGATGATGGATTCATCTACTTTGAGACTGTCACTAAAATTACTTATCTTAGTTTCCCAGCAGAAGAGATGTAATCACAAGATTGCCGGTGTTTAATTCGTATGCACGGAAGAATCTAAATGCTAAAAGGATAAGAAACCTTAGAGTTGAACCAATCTTTTGTAAGAGTTATGAAGATGCAGCAAAAGTGTATCAAGAAGAGGAAATCTCCAAAGCAAAATTGATATGGAGAGCAATCAAACTACCCATTTACTCTGTCGCTTTTATTCCTCTTACCGTATGTTTCCTCGAGAAACCTTTCTATGTCCTCCATTGCCTTTATATGCTATAGGATACTCACTGTTCAAATGCCACAGGTGGGCGCTTCAGCTGCCTATTTGGAGACGGGTTTGTTCCTAGCTAGACGTTATGCTAGTGTAATGCTCTCATCAATTCTTATCATTACTTGGCTCAACCTAAGGTGATTGATTGATTCCTTTAACATTTTCGTTGTATGTATTAGCTAACTTTTTCATGTATTTACTCTTTCCAAACATGGTTTTATGGCAGTAATGATGTTTATGATTTTGATACCGGAGCTGATAAGAACAAAAAGGAATCAGTAGTAAATCTGCTTGGAAGGTAAAGAATTAAAGGATAGAGTTTGCAACTTTCAAGTGTATGTTTCTCAGTTCCCTTCTAATAAATTTGCTTTGTGGGTTTTACTTGGAAAAGTCGGGCAGGAACCTTAGCCACTGCAATCACATCGCTCATGCTTGGTGTTTCTGGTTTAGTTTGGACATCTTTGAATGCAAGTAATATCCGTGCAATACTATTGCTGGCCTCGGCAATACTCTGCGGCTATGTATACCAGGTGATGCTACTTCCTAGATGACAATTTGATACTTAATCTAGGAGATTCTAACTTGAGTAATACTTTGTGATTGGCTCTAGTGTCCGCCATTTCGGTTAAGTTACCAAGGATTAGGAGAGCCTCTATGCTTTGCAGCATTTGGTCCATTTGCTACTACTGCTTTTTATCTACTTCTTGGTAGCTCAAGGTAATATCGAAATTTCGTTCTAACCCTCATCAATATCTGTTTCCATGAGTTGTTAATAACGGAAACTAGTTAATCGGATTTGGCAGCGAGATGAGGCATCTTCCGTTAAGCGGTAGGGTCCTTTCATCATCTCTCCTTGTTGGTTTTACCACATCTCTCATCCTTTTCTGCAGCCACTTTCATCAGGTTGGTTAAACAAAAACGCAGTCTAAATAATTCCTGAAATGACCAACATAATACTGATGATGACCTTTGAATTCCACAGGTGGAAGGAGATTTAGCTGTGGGGAAATATTCACCTCTGGTACAAATGTGAAATACTCAACAAGGTTTAAATGAATATTGTGACTGTGTTTATGATTAAGTTTTTTTTGGTTTACAAAGGTTCGGTTAGGGACTGAAAAGGGAGCTTTTGTTGTGAGCTGGGCTATTCGTTTGCTCTATTCAATGCTTCTTGTTCTTGGTTTAACCAGGATTTTGCCAATACCTTGCACAGTAAGTTAACAGATTTGAGACACATGACTGAAATACAACATATAATTAAAACCTCTTTTTTTTTTTTTTTTTTGTTATTGTTGGGTGTTTCAGTTGATGTGTTTCCTAACATTACCAGTTGGGAATTTGGTTTCAAGCTATGTCGAAAAGCACCACAAGGTAAGAAAATTTAGAATTGAAAATTGTAAAACTTAGTTTTGCTAATCTATTCTTTAAAAGTAGGAAAATGAGAAGATATTCATGGCCAAGTATTACTGTGTGAGACTCCACGCATTGTTTGGAGCCGCATTGTCGTTGGGACTCGTTATGGCTCGCTAGATTACACTTACCAAACATTTGTTTTTCTCGTTGGCCTTGTGTTGTATCTCTTTATTTTTTTCTGAAAACCCCAAAAAGAATTACCAAACGTTTACTTGTCAAGCTTCTATAGTGTACTGTACCTAAAACGGGTCGATCCAACGTTTTCCGATACTAAAAAGAAGGTATAGTAACACCTCAATAAATAAATATTCGATAAATTAATAATCACTTTAAATTAATAAATTTGTCCAGTTTCCAATTGGGCTAGTGTAAAATCAACAAAATTTGATAAAACAAAAATATAATAACTTTTTTTTAGAAATTCTATGTCAATATATGGTCTCATAATTATTATAAATTAATAATTATATAAAATTATTCAGATATAACTACGAAAATTAAGTAAATATGACTCTAGTGTTATATTTTTTGTTTTTAAATTTACATTCTTGTTGGAACTCATATTTAATCTTTCTTATTTCATCAAAAAATTTCGGCATTGTCCTCTCGAATTACATCCAAAAATTATGAAATTTTAGAAAAATATAAATTTTAACAAAATTTTCTTATTTTGATTAGAAATTTTTTAATTTTTTGTTAGACAATTAGGCAAGTTTCACTATAAATTAATAATTAATTTATCGATAAATTTATACATCTATAAATTAATAATATATCATGGTTCGACATTATTAATTTATAGAAGTTTGACTATTTAACCTTTCTATTTTTATGCAAACTCATTGATAATATTAAAAAGTTAAATTAAAACTTCAAAAACCAGTTTCTAATTCCATAAACAGTTTTTAGAAATATGAATCCTCTAATCGATATAATCCACATAAACTTTTTGTCGTTGTTTAGTGTTGGTATCGACTATCGACCAAGTTAAAGAGTGTTGACATTGCTATTTGGAGTCCTAAATATCCCGATCCGTTGTTGGCCGAGAAGCGAATTCCTTTGTAGACTAGTTCATTCCGATCTTTCCACATCTTCCAAAAAATCCACAAGCTAGTAATTTTTCTTAAGCTTTTAAAACTAAATTCGATAAAATTATTTATATTATTTATGTCATTTGTTTTAGGATTTTCGTTGGAATTTAATTTAACCTGTATGATTGCTTTTGGATTTGACAAATATAAGAACCACCTTCTCGGGTTGCATAATGACGCAGATAATGTAAACTAGGTTCCTCATATTTACCCTCTTTATATCTCCGACGTGAATCTTGCCCCAATCATTAGTTACTCTATTTATCCTTCTCCGGTTACCACTTAACATGTTAGGATCCCACAGTCCCACATCTAAAGTTTAAAACGAACCAATACTACAATAGAAGGGATATGAACTAATTTATTTATTGTCCATTGATTTTGAGCTGGATCCAAAAAACTTAATATGGTATCAGAATTTTGTTTGTTGATCCAAGTAGGGTTGTTCAATAAGGGTTTATTATCGGTCCTAAAGTAGAATTTGGTTTGAGATTGGTCGATAAAAGTTATTCTCTCGAAAGGGCGTGTTAAGATCTCACATCTGAAATTTAAAAGAAACCAACACTAGTATATAAGGGATATGTGCTAATCTACTCGTTACTAATTAGTTAAGAGTTGGAAGCCCATAAAACTTAACACTTCTTTCTCTTTACGACATGACCGTTTTACTTCAAAAGGCAAGCCCCGTTACTATAGCCAAGGCGCATTTCAAAATTTATGCACAATAGTTGTATTGTTCTTAGGGCAAAAAGAAAAATTAAATGTCATCAATATATGCAGGGAAAATCCAGCCCAATATATAGTTGTATTGTTCCTAGGGCAAAAAAAAAAAATTGTCCTTTTTATCAATACATCTAAAAATTTTGAGGTTTTTAGGTCTATCTTAAATTTCTTTTCTCTAAAATATAGACCCTTTATGTTAGAAATTCATTTAAGGCAATCAAAATATGACCATTTTCTATGAGAATTTAGAAAGAAAATTTTCATAGGCTCTTTTATATGTTAGGTTTCTTTTAAGAAAAATCAAAATATGGACTCTTGTTTAGAAGTAAAAATTCATGGGCTCTTGCCTCTTTGCCCACCCTATTTGGATGGGACCTGCATAAGAGATAAGAATCAAGAATTATAAATCCAACATAATCAATTTAAGATTTGATTTAGGCCTGCGAGTACGGATAATTCAGGTCAATCGGGTCGGTTTTTTTGGTTCTTCGGATTTTCGGGTCATAGAATTGCGGAACTAACCGGAAAAAAAAATCTCAATTTAGTTCGGTTCGGTCATCGGGTTTTCGGGTCTTGGAAAAGGCTGTCGATTTGAACCGAATTCTAGCGTAGATCTTCTGCTTGTACTTTCGAAAATCATGCACGATCTGTGTTTTTTTATTTTGAAACCTTCAGCGGTTATGTTTCTCGAAAAGTTAAAGATTAAGCGATTAGGATTCAAAGGAAGAAGACAATCACGTAAGTTTTTAATTAAATGGGCCAGAATAACAAACTCAATTGCATATAATGTTTTTAATGAAACTGGGCCAGCAATTAAGTGGGCTAACAAACCCATTAATATTTTTAAAACTTAAAGTTTATCTTTTTTAGGGTCGTCGAGTTGTAGCCCCATGAAAAATTTAGTTTCTTGCTTCAGCCCCATCAAACTTGAGACTCAATATATAACTACACATTTGAAACTTTGTCAATGTTTAACCCCATTAAATTTTAATTTCTGAGTTATAACTCCTTTTATGTTAATGATAAGCGATTTCCATCTATTTCATATTAAACCGGATTAAATCATTATTAAACCAATAATCCGACAAAACACAATTTAGACTCAAATCAAACCTTGTAGCTGGGGAAGATGGTTCAGAACCTCAAAACCTTTCTCTTCCAACGCTAGAGAAGAAGCCTCAAGTCAAGTCTAACTTATAAGGTTTGGGTTATCGATCCCTGAATTCGAAGGAATAGAAACACGAGGAAGGAGAAATCGATCCGAAGATTGCAATGAGGAAAGAGATTCAAACCCTAACTTGTTTTGACTTAAAACCCAAAAACTTAGATTTCAATCCAGAAATCGTGTTTGTTTAAATTCTGAAATTTCCCTTCTTATAGTGACGAAACCGAAGAAAATGCCCTTGGGAGAGAGCGAATTCAAAAGATGTTGGAAGATAAGAGTGATCCAAGTGACCCAGACTTTGAGAGTCCTGTTGAAGATAAAAGCGAATCTAGTGAAAGTGAATTTGATGCTGAAGGCGATGAAGAGTTGATGGAAAGATTTGAGTTAGAAATTGAAAATTCTGTAGCACAGTTTAGGGATGAGCTTCCGATGCAGCATAATGTATATCCGGGTACTAATAGTGATTCTGAAGATGTTGAAGTGGTTCCTGCAAATAAAAGACGACATGTAAGACGAAGAGGAGATGGGAATTTACACTTTCGACAAGTGTTTTATAGTGGTGTTGCGTTTAAAAAAGTTGTGTTGGACTATGCTCTGAAATCTGGCCGCAATATAAGACAATATAGGTGGGATCAAACAAAACTTGGGTATAAATGTGCTATGGCTGGTTGTAATTGGAGAATATATTGCTCACTAAGTCGAAGAAGAAATAGGTGGGAGGTCACAGTTTATAACACTCTTCATGATTGCTCTCGAAATGGAGAATGTTTGATGTTGACTGACCCTGTGATTGCGCGTTTGTTTTTGGACAAAATAAGACAATATGCGGTGTTAATGATGCCTATGAAGATTCAAGAGATGATTAAGGATCAATGGAAGCTCACTGTTACAAGGAATCAATGTCAAGAAGCTAGAAAAAAGCATTAAGGTGGATTAAGAAAGAACATGAAGATCAATTTGCTCATATCAGAGGCTATTGCAAAGAGATCACTACTTCAAACCCGAAATCTATTGTGGAAGTTGAAACTATTCTTGTGCCAAATGGTAAAGATTTATTTGATCGATTTTGAGACGACCCGACCCGCTTTATTTAAACAATACCAAAACCAATACTCCATAATATTGATTATACCCAACGAGCCCGAAACATAATACTCAAAACAAACATACTACACGCTTTAACTCCACATAAAACGTTAATATGAACACGCAATTATAACATAATAAACAAATACGACTAACAACACAATACCGAGTCCTAAATCATCCTCCTCTTCATTGCCTTGATTCTACAATCACACCTTATCTTTACCTGTACTCAAACACAAAGAGATGTGTAAGTATTATCACAAATACTTAGTGAGGCGGTCCTCCCATCTACGAGCTATACACACAAGCAAGAGATCACAAACCGCTCACATACGCAAGACCAAACAACAAGCAACCATGGGCAAACCCAACAACCATGGGCAACCCAAACAACCAACCGAAACAGCAAATAGCTGAACACAACCCACTACTGGTGCTGGTGTCGGTCGACACCCACCACTGGTGTCGATCGACACCCACCACTGGTGTCGGTCGACACCAAGACCCATCCGGACTTCCACAGGTGCTGGTGTCGGTCGACACTAGCCTTTAGTATCGGTCGACACCAATACCCATCCGAACTTCCACAGGTGCTGGTGTCGGTCGACACTAGCCCTTAGTGTCGGTCGACACCAAGACCCATCTGAACTCTGCAACACGATCTGAGCAACACCTCTTGCCTTCAACCACAACAAACCTCTCATAGGTTATTCACTTCCCAAAACGATTACTTCCCTGCACACACAACACAACAAAGAAGCAACCCAAACAAAACAACCCACGGATTCTCCCAATCCAACCACACAATCACAAAACAAGCCACACAACCCTAACTTGCTTAGATCAACTCATGGTCACGCACTCACCTTAGATTTCGGATCGATTCAGGCGGAGAACAGCACCACAAGCCCATGGATGACTCTCTCTCCCCCTCCTCGCCTCTGCAAACCGATCTCCTTCTCTTTCCCGAGCCAAACCAAGCTCTTCCTTCCTCCCTACCTCTTTCACACCCAAAGACCACGCTCTCTCCTTTTTCTCTCACTTCTCTCCTTTCTCCAACTCTCTCCAGCTCTTCCTGAGCTCACAGAGACGGCCACCCTCCGAAACGAAGAAAGAAGAAGAAAACTACCAACCACATCCTGCCAACACTGGTGTCGATCGACACCCCGCCTTGGTGTCGCTCGACACCTTCACGAGTCAAGGCTGCTCGACACAACACACTGGTGTCGATCGACACCACCCCCTAGGCGTCGCTCGACACCCGAGCCTCCAAGCCAAGCTGCTCAACGAACACCTCCAGGATCGATCGGTTCAAGCCTCGAAACGATCAGCCCTCTTAACCATTTGCCTTGCAAATGATCCCCCGGTCTCCAAACCAAGACAAGTACTCCACACAACAGTACTTTCCGGGACACGGGCGTTACAATTCTCTCCGACTAACATAGATTTGTCCTCGAATCCAGGGGTACAGCTCATCCGCAATGAACTTAACTCACAACCGTTGCAACGGTTCACGTGAACCTTGACCAACCCGGTCAACACAACACAACACGAGATCGAACACCAATAATCTCCGAGGTCTACTCTTAGTCTCTATCCTTATATCCACGACCCAGACAGTCATTGCTCAATCATACAACTCGTACTCGTACCACTCCACACTCAGAACCAAAGTTCATCGAGTTCTCGGTACCACACGCCACTCGCATTCTCAGGTCAGAAAGACCATCAAGCTATCAACACGAAACTCATACCACACTCACTCTTAGGTTACATGTCCTTCGGGCTATCGGTATAACTCTCATACCACTCGCACCCTCCGGCCACATGTCCCTCAAGCTATGGGTATCATATACATACCACTCACACTCTCAGGTCACATATCCCTCGGGCTATCGGTATAACTCTCATACTACTCGCATACTCATGTTACATGTCCTTCAAGCTATCGGTATCTGGGGAACTAAACATCCCCTCACGAGTTGTACAGGACCAACCGTCCTCAAAGCAAACAAGTCTAACGTCTATAAGCATCTCAGACCGAAACTACCTCACATGGTCTGCGTAAGCATCACAATGCAATACTCAACCACACATATTCCATACCCGAAATATCACCACAACCATGACCAACCTTTGGTCAACTCAAAACAGCCCACTCACACAGAGTTGTTCTCATATCCAACACGAAGGATATTTCCAGTTTATAAACTCATAAACTTCTTTCTTTAACCTCATGACAAAACCAGTCATACACAATAACAAAAACTCATCTTATTGTAACTTCAAATGTATTAATCGTTTAACACCCCAAAATGAAATACAAATGAAACCACCACAGGGCAACAACCCAAAACTCGAAACTGGAAACCAACGAAGAAAAGATCAAGCCACAGCTTGCTTCCATCCTCGCCTCCGGTTCCCAAGTTCCTTTCTCACAACCGTCATAGTTTCACAAGAGTCATGACCACGATCCTACAGGTGGCAGGATACGACATACCCACACGATATCGTCATCCACACAAGCTGGATCCCTGGTGCCGAAGCACTTCATCCAAACTCGACAACTGGATGGCTCACCCGCCATCCTGATCTATTCGTGGAAACCACGCGCATAGACCACCATAACACTACAAGGATTTCTCCTTGTGGTACTCCCCGCGGCTCACCCGCGTCTCCATGCCCTTGGTACTTTACGCATGTTCAGTCTCAAAACTCGGATCCTCTCCAGAGTTACCTGAACAAAAACCACACCATCAATGCTACTTTCCCCCACTTGGGTCCTGCATAACGATGTACCACATGGCCGCCCATACCTCACCTCATATGGAGCCATCCCACAACGCAAACACTTAACCACACATCTTGGCGACTCTCCAAGTCCCCAAAGATGATAGAACCGACCCGACATTGGCGAACTCAACTAGTTTTCACCGACGTGATCTCGTCAAGCATGATATCCTCTGTGGATACTCATCAAGACACGATTCTCGCAAGAATCTAACCACACTCTCTACAAGAACGAAACGACTAAACCACCGTCACGTTCTTTCTAGGCTCAATCTAAACCGCAGTCGAACAACCAATTCAACCAAGTCAATAAGGCATGTCACACCCATACATGACAAGCAATTAATGACTGGCCAAACCGATCGCTAGAAACGATTTAGATTTAACCACCACTTAACAACCCAACCGCTCCTCGGTTGCTTCCCGCAAATTGCCCTCTCGACAATTCCCGGAGTAACGAAGCAATGCGATGCTCCATAACCAAACAACACATGGGATCCAACATCCCACAACCAAGGTCTCTGCATATTCCTTATATGCTCAGAACCCTGACCCCCCATCATAAAGACAACCCGGCCCGAAACTCTGGCCACCCGTCTCTACGATAGAATACACCTGTGGCGCCACTAAGCTCTAGCTAGCTATCGGTGCCACTACCACCTCCCTCTGCAACTTGGGACATCTCAGGTTGACATGCCCCAACGCTCTACAGAGAAAGTACACTCGCGCATCCACACACGCCTCGCCCTTCTGAGGGCAACCCGCAACCCTGTGACCCTTACTCTCACACATGAAGCACCCTGGACCACTCTGGGTAACCCGCGAAGAACTTTCCATCCTCCGCTCCTGTCCTTGCATTGGCCTACCGTCTCTGCTCGGACTAGACTGCTGTTGAGGCCTACTCGCCTGAAAGTTGGGGCTAGCACCCACCACCTCAACTCTCTGACTCTCCTCCAGCCAAGCAGCTGTCTCCACCAACTCAGAAACTGTGCCACAACCCGCACCAAGCAACGGTTCCTCAACTCAGCCCGAAAACCCACCAAGAATCTCCGAACTCGGGCGCGCTCACCCTCCAACACTCGACCCTCTAACCGGTCAAGCACCCCCTGTGGAAACACCCCTCCACAGAAACCTCACAGGCCAACTCCGCCTGAACTCCCCTGGCCGCAACACCCCTCTCCAAGAGATGTGCATCACTCTCCAGCTAATGAACTGTCAGGTCAACCCGGTATCCCCCTGGACACCTAACCGAACAGAAACATCCGCTCCAACCACAACCTCCACGCAACAGCGTGCTCAGGCTTGGCACCTCCCGGGAAGAATTCCGTGCCAATCCTCTGCAATGGCTCCATCATCTTAAGCAAAGATAGGAGCTCCTCTGCAACCGCAACACTCGGTTGCACCTGACCCACAAGTGGCACAACAGGAGCTTGAACTGGTACCCTCACTGGTAACCGCTCCAACAGCAGAGTTAGCAACCCGCCATACGATCATCTCAGGCCTGAGCAAAACTCTGCTGCAACACCCGCAGCAACCGCTGGAACTCCAACTACACCGGCACTCACACCACCCACACCCTCAGACCCCTCCTGATACACATGCGAATCAGCTACTCGCTCTACCATAGCACCCCGTGCTACACTCTCTGCCACCACAGGAACACAACTACGGCCTCTACCACAGCCACAACCTTGGTTACCAACACTGCCAAACCCCCGGCCACTGCCACAGCAACAACCCCAGCCACCAACACGGCCACAAGCACCCCTAGCCAACTGAACCCCCAAGAACAGAGACTAAAGACGCAAAACAACACAACAAGACAAAGATAATTTACCGTGGAATCTCACAGGCTCGAAGAGGATGATTCTAAGACTCCATACTCAACCAAATTGATTAAATACCACATAATCAATTTCTAACACACAACAAACGGTTCAAACACAACATGCAACAAGCATCACGAAAATTAATTCAACTGCAATTAATTTTCTAAACCAGCCTAGAACCGTCTAAGCTCTGATACCAATTGAGACGACCCGACCCGCTTTATTTAAACAATACCATAACCAATACCCCATAATATTGATTATACCCAACGAGCCCGAAACATAATACTCAAAACAAACATACTACACGCTTTAACTCCACATAAAACGTTAATATGAACTTGCAATTATAACATAATAAACAAATGCGACTAACAACACAATACCGAGTCCTAAATCATCCTCCTCGTCATTGCTTTGATTCTACAATCACACCTTATCTTTACCTGCACTCAAACACAAAGAGATGCGTAAGTATTATCACAAATACTTAGTGAGGCGGTCCTCCCATCTACGAGCTATACACACAAGCAAGAGATCACAAACCGCTCACATACGCAAGACCAAACAACAAGCAACCATGGGCAAACCCAACAACCATGGGCAACCCAAACAACCAACCGAAACAGCAAACAGCTGAACACAACCCACTGCTGGTGCTGGTGTCGGTCGACACCCACCACTGGTGTCGGTCGACACCAAGACCCATCCGGATTTCCACAGGTGCTGGTTTCGGTCGACACTAGCCTTTAGTTTCGGTCGACACCAATACCCATCCGAACTTCCACAGGTGCTGATGTCGGTCGACACTAGCCCTTAGTGTCGGTCGACACCAAGACCCATTTGAACTCTGCAACATGATCTGAGCAACACCTCTTGCCTTCAACCACAACAAACCTCTCATAGGTTCTTCACTTCCCTGCACACACAACACAACAAATAAGCAACCCAAACAAAACAACCCACGGATTCTCCCAATCCAACCACACAATCACAAAAAAAGCAACACAACCCTAACTTGCTTAGATCAACTCATGGTCACGCACTCACCTTAGATTCCGGATCGATTCAGGCGGAGAACAGCACCACAAGCCCAGGGATGACTCTCTCTCCCCCTCCTCGCCTCTGCAAACCGATCTCCTTCTCTTCCCCGAGCCAAACCAAGCTCTTCCTTCCTCCCTACCTCTTTCACACCCAAAGACCATGCTCTCCCCTTTTTCCCTCACTTCTCTCCTTTCTCCAACTCTCTCCAGCTCTTCCTGAGCTCACAGAGACGGCCACCCTCCGAAACGAAGAAAGAAGAAGAAGAAAACGGGTTTTAAGTGAAAGAAAACTACCAACCACATCCTACCGACACTGGTGTCGATCGACACCACGCCTTGGTGTCGCTCGACACCTTCACGAGTCAAGGCTGCTCGACATAACACACTGGTGTCGATCGACACCACCCCCTAGGCGTCGCTCGACACCCGAGCCTCCAAGCCAAGCTGCTCAACGAACACCTCCAGGATCGATCGGTTCAAGCCTCGAAACGATCAGTCCTCTTAACCATTTGTCCTGCAAATGATTCCCCAGTCTCCAAACCAAGACAAGTACTCCACACAACAGTACTTCCCGGGACACGGACGTTACAGATTTTATGTTTGCTTCAATATTCTTAAAAGATAATGGAAAGTAACATGTCGTCCAATTATAGGAGTGGATGGTACTTTTCTTAGAGGTGTAATGAAAGGTCAACTATTAGTTGCTATTGGTCGAGATGCATGTAACCAAATCTATCAAATAGCTTGGGTTATTGTACAAGTAGAGAATGAGGATAATTGGTTGTGGTTAGTCAACTTGCTCAAGACTAATATGGATCTTAAAAATGGTGATGGGTGTATCTTAGTCTCAGATCGACAAAAGGTATGTCATTTTGTTGTTTTGATTGCCTTATTAGTGTAATGTGATGTCCAGATTTGATGCTTCTTATATGTCAAAAAGCTCACCTATGTTTGCTTCTTTCAGGGATTGATCAAGGCAGTTGCAAAAGAGTTACCAAATATTGAGCATAGAAAATGTGTTCAACACATTTATGGTAACTTGAAAGCATGACATGGAAAAAAGATGGAGATGAAACCATTGATTTGGAACTTGGCATGGAGCTATAATGAAGAGCAATTTGAAAAAAATCTGGAAAGGGTTAGAGACTATGATTTGGGTGTCTACGATGATGTGATGAAATCAAATCCCAAGAGTTGGTGTCGTGCTTTCTACAAGATTGAAGGAAACTGTTGTGAGGACGTAGAAAACAACTCATCTGAATCATATAACAATACCATAGTTAAAGCAAGAGAGAAACCAATGATACCAATGTTGGAGACAATTAGGAGACTAACAATGGTGCGGAATTCTACAAGATCTACCATTGCAAATGCTCACTCAGGAAAATTCACACCATATGTCCAGAAGTTTTTTGATGAAGAACATGAAGATGCTGGTAAGGCTTTTGTATTTTCTTGCAGTAGTTGGGTCTATGAGGTTGAAATTAATGGTCATTCAGAGAAGGTAGACATGAGAAGCATGACATGCACTTGTTGTAAGTGGGATATATGTGGGATCCCTTGTCATCATGCTTATGGAGTTATATTGAAGAAAAAACTGAATTCGGATGATTACGTTTCTGATTGGTTTCTCACATCCCGCTGGAGAGAGTTATATGCTAACAACATGAAAC
This sequence comes from Turritis glabra, assembly GCA_900406565.1. Taxonomy (NCBI): domain Eukaryota; kingdom Viridiplantae; phylum Streptophyta; class Magnoliopsida; order Brassicales; family Brassicaceae; genus Turritis; species Turritis glabra. Next base: position 374,276 of record OVBN01000185.1, read on the forward strand.
CACTAATAGGTTCAGGTCATTGGGCTCGAGGTGATATCTCATTGGTGAGTGAACACCTGAACCGCCACAACCTGGAAGGAAGAAGAAGAGTAAGAAGCAGAAAAGGAGAAAATGAATTAACGAGTCCCCATCCAAGAAGAAGAAAAAGAAACAGACAAAGACAAAAAAAAGTTTCTATATCTCCATTGAATGCACTAACTAAGCGGACAATGCATTGCAAAAATTGTGGACAAGCTGGTCACAATTCTCGTTCTTGTGCTAAAAGAGCCAAACGGGTAAGTTTTTGTTGATACTCACGATGGGTTTCTCTGGTTTGTTGGTAGTTATTGTCATGTGTTAATGCTTTTTGACTATTGGTTTAGGGTCATGATAAAGCTTCTTCCAGTCAATTTACAGAACCCATTTCGCAAGTGGATGACGCGTAGAATACGATAATTGGATAGTTAGAGGTCTCTGGTTTTTTTTTGCACTCTAAGAAAATGAATCTTTGTTTTTTTGGCATTCTAAGAAGATATATCTCTGTGTTTTTGGCATTCTTTTTTTGTGTGTGCAAACATACTTGTTACCATTTATTCAAACCCAAAGGGTGATAAAGAGTACAAGATCATCAACCTAATGGTTGGATACAAGAGGCTAATCAAAACCAAACTTACAGCCAACGTAGATAGATAGATTGGAAAAGGGTCTTTAGCTTCATTGGTTGCCGATGCGAACCACTTTGAGATAGCTATATTAGGTGAGGGAGCTGGATCAGAATTCTTAACGAATAGGTGATTGAGAGTTGCAATTTCTTGTGGCTGGTGAGAGGATACTTGAATAGATCTTGTATCAATGTTGAGGCCTTGAAAAGTGTCCTTGGTATGGTGTCGAAACATCAAAATTAAAGAACGTTGATGTAAAACGGACCTGTGCCTGAAAATTGGAAATATTGGGCCGCCATTTCTTAAGTTAGTCCAATAGGAGATAAGTGGGTCAAACATGGAAAGGCCCATTATTTGAAACCCTACTTTTTTTTGCAACGATGGGTGAGGTTTGCTAGGGTTGACGGCGGCGAGTAGATGATGGCCAGTTCTAACACAGTTCTCCGGTGAACATCGGGACGGCTTCGAATCAAGCAGATCTGTGAGAGAATAAGAGACAGTTCTCATATTTCAGATCGGAAATGAACGCCGTCGCCGGAGACCAGTAGATAAGGGTCCTTGGCCGACCAGACTTAGTAGCGGATCTGGAAAATCCGAGAGACTAGGTGACAATTCTCACCATCTTTTCTGATGAAGCACGATCGGAGACATATGATTTCTAGAACAAGCGACAATTTCACAATACAACAAACCCAAAAAAAAAAATAGTTCCGGTTAGACTTAACTTGAGGCTTCTTCTCTAGCGTTGGAAGAGAAAGGTTTTGAGGTTCTAAACCTTCTTCCCCAGCTACAAGGTTTGATATGAGTCTAAATTGTGTTTTGTCGGATTATCGGTTTAATAATGATTTAATCCGGTTTAATATAAAATAGACGGAAATCGTTTATCATTAACAGAAAAGGAGTTATAACTCGAAATTAAAATTTAATGGGGTTAAACATTAACAAAGTTTCAAATGTGTAGTTATATATCGAGTCTCAAGTTTGATGGAGCTGGAGCAAGAAACTAAACTTATGGGGCTACAACTCGACAACCTAATTATATTGATGTTGCACAATGAAGTCTGTTTTTGTTGTAGCGGCGGCAGCTCAACAATGAAGGCGACAGACGACTGGACATTGAAGAAGACTGGACGATGAAGACAACGGTAGCTAATGAAGATAGTAAAGTTGTTTATATATATGGGTTAACCGTTCGGTTTTGATGAGCTGAACCAAACTGAAACGATAACCGAACTTAATTTATAATGATGCCGATCGGGTCAGTAGTAATAAACGAACCCGAACCAAGATGACCAAAAACCAGTTTGGTTTGGTTTGGTTCGGAAATCTCGGGTCGGGTAATAGTCTCAGGGCTAATTTGATTCATTGTAATTAGGAATTATGGATAAGAAATACAAAGGATTACGCTATATTCTTATCAAATTGGTGCAGTGAGTCGACGAAAATGACGATTCAGATGTATGAGGTGACGACTGACGAGCAATTCTGAATCGCACCAATGTATCTCACAATGGTAAATTTTCTCTCTAAAATCAAATTGTTTTAAGAAAAAATATTCTATAGTCATTCCTTCTAACTTTATTAATTTTTTATATTTCTTACAAATTTTAATTATAATGATCATGTTGTAATAAATATGAGAACATCATTTCAATATTAAATTAAAAAATTAAGGTTAATTGTTTTGTGATCATATATGAGAATATGTTAACAAAAATACTAGTATTTTGGGTACCCTAACCTTGATTATTACAAAAAAAAAATATATATTATATATGGTGGGATGTGTATAAGTAACCTAATCAATTACATGTACATATCGTAACGAAAAAGTACATTGATATTGTATGCCAGATTTAGTTTCAAATACTAATTTTAACCATGCTCCATATGTGAACTAATTCGATAATTTTTTTTTTTTTGGTTATAGAATAAAGACTAATTCGATAATTTTTTCTAGGAACTGCATATGTCATCAAGAATTTGGCTGGATCAGGACATTTATCAAACCAAGAAAATTAAATGATTATACAGAAACCTAAGATGGGACGGAAGGGCTAAACGGTCATTCGTCACCCAACGAATGGACAGTGGAGTTCACTTCACGCCTCACGGGAAGGTTAGAAAAACAAAACACAACAAAATAAAGAAATAATCACGAGCATGTCTTCGCTAAAAGACGGCATATAGAAATAGAAGAACGCATCTCTTGAATTTTGTAAAGTCATACGAGAAAACAAAAAGACAATTAAAAAAAAAAATCTAGAAGAAAATCAGAAAAATAATAGCCACATGAAGATTATCGTTTTTATGTCTCGTATACCTTAGTTTAATTACTTTATAATTCGATGTCTTAAAATGAAATTCAACTTAGAAATTAATCATTGAAGAATTGTCAAATAAAGATTCTGTTAAATTACATAGTAAACTGGTAATTAATTTAGAGCAAAATAGACGTTGATGATTGTTCGTGTATGTATGTATACAGTGTATATAAACAAATGTGCACACATGCAGTTACGTGTAGTGTATATAGGCATACATAGAATATATTATTATAAATGTTGGAATTTATATGAAAACCTCGAAGACAGGTAACACATATTCACATATATAACAGATTACTTGTTTTGGCGTATCAAGAAAATGGTACGGTCCACATATTTTTCACATGATCAAGAGATTGCCTAATTCACAAAGAGTCGAGCTATGAAGTCAAATGGCTTGTAATATTGTATTCGTATTTGTAACTTTATATATTATCCAATTATTTTTTGTTATCAATTTTTTAATAAAACTACTAATTAGGAGTGGAACGATAAATAAAATTCAATTAATTCCTAAAAAAAAAAAAAAACCAAAAGCCGGCATTGCAAGCAAATAGAGAGCCCCCGCCCGTTTGAGTCGTTGCGAGCCGGATCTGGTCAATAATGGAAGCAATCGTCTCTACCGTCGCCTCCTTTTCAACATCTTTGTCTTCGACATCGACCTGATGAATCTCAGTTATTGGATTTTTTGTCATCCGTCCGATTGTCCATTTCGATTGTCTTTTGTTTTTTCAAGCTATGAAAGAAAACACAAACACTATTGATAGAAACGATCATCACTAAAAAAGATTTGTTTACAAAACAAACTAAATATATTTATTGAATATAGCACAATAAAATCCGTGTCTCATAACTACATCTAGCTAAAAACAATATACTTGGAGTTTTTATATTGAACATATAAGCTAACCAATATTTTTTTTAAACATATGCGGATTGTGGTGGTGGACAATTGGACATACTTCTCTATTTTAAGAAAGAAAAAAACAGTTCTAGTAATGGTTGTATGACAAATTTCCCGATTCTTCAAGATCCTTTAATAATAAATGATATGAAAAGGTTGACAAAAAATATAAAGAAATGAAAAGGATTATTGTTTTTTCTTTTATTTTTTCCATTTTTAGTTATATATAAGGGTTCTTATTCTTGTATATAATTACTAATACGTCTCGTGTAACAATGAACAGTGGCATTTTATGAATTTAATGAGAAAGGAACATTTGAAAGCATCTTGATTTGTGTACATATACAGACACACACAAATATGTGATGATGCCCCATGGGATCCCTCCCCTCACTCATATTCACACATGGACTAAACTTTTTTATATTCTTCTTAGTATATAGTGTAAGTTAACCATATGATATTAGAGCATTTTCCAAAATGCTCTTTTTACAATAGCCATTTGCATATTTATCTACACAATATCCATTTTCAATTATACATTTTTTTTAATTATACCTTTTTTTAATATGAAACAAAAAACCTTTTTTCCCCTTAAATTTTTTAAATAAAAAAGAGAAAGAATAATAAACATCCTCGTTTCATGTCTTCATCTTTGTCTCTTTTTCTGCTTCCGATTTTTTTTAAAAGCTAAAACTCTAAAACTCAAAATCTTGCGTTTACTTGCTTTGTGACTTGGATATTGGCCGATTATTGAAAAAGAATAATGAATTTTGTCTATTCTCGCCTAAATGAATCCAAAATATGATCTTAGAAACTCAAAGAAAAAATTCGACGATTACACTGCTCATTATGTCGGTGTTGAGATCCTCAAAAAGATGAAGAAATATGTAATCGAACCAATTCTTATTGTTTTACAAAGTTTTATAAAATGATTATAAAACTCAATTCTTATTATTTTAAAAAGTTTTATAAAGTTTTAAGAAGATTTATAAAGATGATTATAAAACCTAATTTTATTGTTTTACACGGTTTTAAAAAGTTTTATAAAGTAATATAAAGATTTTAAAAGGTTGTATAACAATTTTAAAGATTTTATAAAGATGATTACACTGCTATCGTACCATGAGGTAGGTGGAGTCACCGTAGGCGTGGCCATAGACATCGAGAGACATTTTCAAAGAGACATTTTTTGATAAAAATATTATAAAAAAGTATTTCTCAAAAATTCTCATAATATAAGTGGTGATCGTTTCTGTAGGAAATCGAACCTATTTCTAAGATCACGGAATTGATTGTTTGAGAAATAAACTAAACACACAGAGAATTAACGAGTTCAGATCACGATGAGTGATCCTACGTCTCGGTCTGGAGCTTCCAGCAATCCACTATCACCACGGATTACAACAATTAGGATTCGCTTACAAGACCTCTTTAAGCACAAGAGAAGACTTTAAACTTGACGACAACCCTAAACACACACACATGCTTAGCTTTATATAGACTAAGACAATTACAAAGAAAAGACGGTTTAACCCAACCGTGGCCCAATAGAAATAAGTCAATTCCTAGGTGACTAATCCAAGTCGTGGACCAAGTTACTACTCAATGAATTTCATCATCAAATAAGGCCCAAGCCTAACAAATCTCCACCTTGATGACAATCATTAGAGTATAACACCTTCATCTCTGCTTACATATGCCGCTCCAGACAATACCAGCACCTTAGTGCTCTTCTAAGTTGAGAAAACTCAGAGCCTTCTCAAACTTCTCCACAGGAAGAACCTTTGTTAACATATCAGCTGGATTTCGCTCAGTCGGGATCTTCGACAACTTCGCTTAGTTCTCTCATGATGAACGTTATTCTTGGCTAAACTTAAGGCACTTTGAGAATCACACCATATCTCCACCGAGTCTTGTTTGAAACCAAACTCCTCAGCTAAACCTTTTAGCCATATGGATTCTTTTACAGCTTCCACCAACGCTATATATTCTGCCTCTGTAGTAGACAGTGCAACGACATGTTGAAGACTTGATTTCCAACTGATAACACTTCCACCAGCCGTGAAAACATATCCAGAAATCGATCTGCTTCTGTCAAGATCCGATGAGAAATCAGAATCACAGAAACCTTCAATCTTAAACTTCTTTGTCTTCCTGAACACAATCTTTCGATTCTGGGCACCCTTCAAATACCTTAGCACCCACTTTACTGCAGTCCAATGTATCATGCTCGACTTACTCATGAACCTACTAACCAAGCCAACAGCATACGCGAGATCACACCTAGTACCCAACATCGCATACATGATGCTCCCAATAGCGCTTGAGTATGGAACATCATCCAAAATTGTCTCAGCTTCATCATCTTTGACAGCTGACAGCTTAAAATGCGAACCAATAGGTGTTGCAACCGATTTAGACTCATCCATATTGAATACCTGTAGAATCTTCTTGATGTAACTAGATTGAGACAAGGTAAGAACTCCACCTTCACGGTCTCTCTCAATATCAATTCCGAGAATCTTTCTCGCAGCTCCTAAATCCTTCATCTCGAACCTACTGCTCAACAAATCCTTCACAATCTGTATCTCTTTCATGTCCTTTGATGCGATTAGCATGTCGTCAACATACAAGAGTAGATAGATGATACACCCACTTTCTATCTTCTTTATGTAGACACAGGAATCATACTCACTCCTTTTAAACCCATGACTAATTACGAATTGATCAAAACACTTGTTCCACTGTCTTGGAGCTTGCTTAAGTCCATACAACGCCTTCTGCAACAGGCAAACATGGTCTTCCCTCCCTTTAACAACAAAACCTTCAGGCTGCTCCATATAGATCTCCTCTTCAAGTAACCCATGAAGAAACGCAGTCTTAACATCAAGTTGCTCCAGTTTCAGATCCTCATATGCAGTAACCGATAGAAGAAACCTGATAGAAACATGTTTCACTACAGGTGCAAACACTTCCTGATAGTCAATACCCTCCTTCTGAGAGTATCCCTTGGCAACAAGCCTTGCTTTATATCGTGGTTCCTCTATCCCAGGTATGCCAGGCTTCAACCTGTAAACCCACTTGCAACCAATAACCTTTCTTCCTTTAGGCCTCCTAACTAGCCTCCAGGTTTTGTTCTTATCTAAAGAACTCATCTCTTCACCCATACCTCCATTCCATAAAGATTTATCTCTGCTTTCAATTGCTTCTTGATAGTCTCTTGGTTCTTCACAACTCATCTCAACAGCAGCAACCAAGGCAAAACTGGCCATATCATAATCATTGAGATAACTAGGAAGTTTTGTGATTCGTCCAGAATTAGTACGACTCTGAGGTATATTATCTGTATCTGAGCTTCCAACAGCTTCACTTAAAGAAGAACTTTGGCTGTTATCTTCAGTAACAGGATTTATCGATTTCAATCCTTCATGTCGATCGATATTATATGTAGTGTCGATCGACACATTCTTCGTGTGTCGATCGACACTAACAAGCATGTCGATCGACACAGTGTCTGGAGTCGGGTTCTCCAACTGAGTTTCTGATGCAGAAACTTCATTTTTCAAGTCTTTGAACACTTTATCTTCTGCAAAGACTACATTCCTGCTAATTACACTTCTTGATTCATCCAGGAGCCACACTTTGTAACCTTTAACTCCTTCTGGATAGCTAGTGAAGATTCCCTTTACTGCTCTTGGTCTCAACTTCCCTTGATCTACATGCACATAGACTAGTGACCCAAATCTCCTCATGTGTCCATAACCAGGCTTTCTTCCTAGCCATAGTTCCTCAGGAATACTGCCATCTAAAGCAGATGAGGGGCTTCTATTTATTTGGTACACTGCTGTGCTCACTGCCTCAGCCCAGAATTCTTCACCTAAACCACTCTCATAAAGTATACAGCGCACTTTCTCCATTATTGTTCGATTCATGTGTTCTGCCACTCCATTCTGCTGTGGAGTATAAGGACACGTCTTGTGCCTCTCAATCCCATGCTGCCTGCAAAACCCGTCGAAGTCCTTGTTCACAAACTCCAACCCGTTGTCTGTTCTTAGACACTTAACTTTCTTGTTGATTTGATTCTCAACCAGCTTCTTCCATTCACAGAACTTCGTGAAAGCTTCACTCTTAGCAGACAAGAAGAATACCCACACCTTTCTAGTGCAGTCATCGATGATAGACAGAAAATACTGTTTACCCGACAGGCTAGGAGTAATAGATGGAGATCTCCAAAGATCTGAATGTACATACTTTAGTACTTCACCTGTGTTGTGCTTCCCAACGTTGAAACTCAACCTTTTGGTCTTCCCCATTACACAACTTTCACAGAAATTCATCTCTCTAATCCTTCTCTTATCAATGATGCCCCTTTTTGCTAAGATCATCAGATTCTTCATGCTCATGTGTCCTAACCTTCTATGCCATAAAACTGTCTCATCTTTCGTCAGCTTCCTGGTAACACTATTTGACTATCCTGTTACAGTCTCTCCATCGAGCAAATACAATGAACCACATAGAGTACCTTGAAGACCCATCTTACCGTTCTTGTAGAACCTTGTTTTTCCATTTCCTCCAGCATGATCAAAACCAAGTTTATCTAGTGTAGTGGATGAGATCAGATTTCTCTTGAGTTTTGGAATATATCTGACATTAGTTAATGTCTTAACCGTGCCATTTTTTACACTAATGTTGACCGAACCTATTCCTTCAACAGCAATACCACAATCATCTGCTAGTAACACTTGTCCAGAGTTGAGCTCTTCGAACGCATCAAACCAGTCTCTTCTTGAAGTCATGTGATATGAGGCACCTGAATCAATCACCCACTTCTCTTGATGCCAATTTTCTGAGACTGATAAAGCATCAACTCCTGCTGATTGATCGATGACAACTGCTGCAGTAGCATCATCAACATTACCGCCCTTCTTCTTCCATGCATAACAATCAGCCTTTTTATGTCCATCCTTCTTGCAGTACCAGCAGTTAATCTTTGAACCTGAATTAGACCTGCTCCTGCTTCTACTTCCAAAATCTCGTTGATCCCTTTTTGATTGTCTCCCACGAACTACATATGCTTCACCAGTTTTCTGTGAAATCGAAAAACCTTTAACCTTTAGCTCGGTTCTTTTGATTTCGCAGCATTCACCACGTCTTCAATAGAGATGGATTCTCTACCATATTTCAATGTCTCCTTCATGGAATCATATTGTGGTGGCAGGGAACTGAGTAAGAGAATCGCTTGTACCTCATCCGCGACTGCAACCTTCACACTAGCCAACTCCGAAGCAGTCTTCAAAAAATCATCCACGTTTTGATCAATTGACTTAGACCCATCCATCTTGAATGTATAAAACTGATACAACAGATGAATCCGACTTGGTAAAGTCTTGGTGTTGTATAACCTCTCTAGTGCATCCCAAAGTTCACGTGCTGTTGTACACTCCTCTGTTTTCCTGAGAACAAGATCTCCAAGATGGAGAGTCAAGATATCCATAGCATTCTCCCCTCGTTCCATCTTTTTGAGTTCCTCTGCCTTAACTCTTTCTGCAAAAACCTCCGCTGATTCATCCTTTTTGATTACCAGCTTTTCTGGTTCAGTGGTTGGTACAATTAACTCTCCCTTCAAACCCTGAAGATTCATGTGAGCTAACATCCTTCTCTTCCACATGGAGAAGTCACCTTGTCCATCGAAGATGGCTATCTTCACCTTTGGTTTCTTTTCTGTAGACATCTTAATCAACCGACGCTCCTTTCTCAAGAACCTCAAACCTGGCTCTGATACCAGTTGTAGGAAATCGAACCTATTTCTAAGATCACGGAATTGATTGTTTGAGAAATAAACTAAACACACAGAGAATTAACGAGTTCAGATCACGATGAGTGATCCTACGTCTCGGTCTGGAGCTTCCAGCAATCCACTATCACCACGGATTACAACAATTAGGATTCGCTTACAAGACCTCTTTAAGCACAAGAGAAGACTTTAAACTTGACGACAACCCTAAACACACACACATGCTTAGCTTTATATAGACTAAGACAATTACAAAGAAAAGACGGTTTAACCCAACCGTGGCCCAATAGAAATAAGTCAATTCCTAGGTGACTAATCCTAGTCGTGGACCAAGTTACTACTCAATGAATTTCATCATCAAATAAGGCCCAAACCTAACAGTTTCTATCAATATCGTTTGTGTTTTTTTTTGTCATCCGAAGCGTTTGTGTTTCAGATTTAAATTTATTTCCATGAATTTATTTAAATTTATAATTACATCATTTAATTTTCTTTCCATGAATTTATTTAAATTTATAATTACATCTAAATTTGTTCTTAAATGATATCAGGCGTTTCCCGCATAAGTCGATCAGGCGAACCCCGTAATCAACCAAACGTGGATGGAAGAAACTAACGCACTTTGTGCAGAGATAATATGTGATGTAACACATCCTGCAAACCTTCCAAGGAATGAGTACTTAGACAATTAAAATTTTTAGTGATTGTAGGTTAGAATTAACTCATAGAATTATCTTGCGTTGCGCAATCACTTTTCAGCATTCGACAGAGTGTATATGCGAGAAAGAGAGACAGAGAAATTATGACTTGCGATCGAATACAACTTATTTAGGAGGTCGATTTCTTCACAAATAACTATTGGAATATTAAGTGTGACAAGAAAAAGATGAATTGTTAAATAGGAATATATATATATATATATATATATATAAGACAAAGAAAGAAGATAAGAAAAGTTTTAAAAAGAAAGTTGGAGGAGTTGTGGAGACAATAGCAAAGCCCGTGAAGTGGTGCATGTGAGCTCTAAAAGAGATGTTATAATCAACTGCCCATTGACAAATTATAGACCCAATCACATGTCTCATCCATTTTTACATGCACACACACACACACACACACCATATATGTGTATCTATTTGTATGTATGTATATGTTTCTCTCGGAAGAAAACTAAAACGACAAATTACCACCCAAGAAACTGTCAATGTTAGCTCATCATTAAAAGAAAATAACTTTGATTCATTGAATATCAACTAATTGGGTCTTAATTGAATGAAATCAGTTTATATTATATATAAAAAAAAAGTTAGTATATAAATTGCACAACATTTCTCAATGTTTATAACAAGAATTTATAACAATGTATACTGTAATACTCAATATCCCATACTAAATATAGAGACCATAAGACACTTATCTGATCACCAGGATGACACATCAACAATTGCATCTATATACACACATGTTTATATATAAAAAAAAACCATCTCATTTTCAGTAGCCCCACTCTATGGTGCATACATATGCATATACTATTGTCATAAAATTAAGTTTACATATATATATATATATATATGTATATGTATGTATGTATTTGTATGCGAGTAGATGAGGTTTTGCAACAGGAAAGGTATATGTGTTTGTCTGAACAGGTGCCTCTTTGTGGTATGTTTGGCTTGGCTTGTTCTAGGTGTTTCAGCCAACCAAAGTGGATGAGTCTTGACCAACCTTTAGTCTACACGTGGCACACACATATCCCCTGAAATTATATTCGTTGATTTATAAACTAATATTCTCCAAAACCAAAACTAATTAAAACTAATGATGTCTAACGCTATCATATTTTACGATAACTATTCTAGTTACCACTTCAAAAATGTAACTCTTAATAAATTAATATATTTTTGAAAGAAATACAGATAGTTTTGGTAGATCTGTGTATTTTGTTTAAACAAAATATTGTTTCATCGGAACGTTTTCGGAATCCGGTCAAAATCTCGTCGAAAATATCTTTATTTTTTTACTGTTTTGGATTACCCAATTCTATTAGTGTAACATGTTCCAGCGGATAATGTATTGATCTTAAATCCTACCAAAATATAATCACTTATTATTCAAAATTACTTGAATATCTAAAATTATCGGAACATGACTCCTACTGTAATTCGATTTAATAAGAGTTGGTAACGATTCAAACACCCGACTTCTGCGTATCCTAGTAAATACTCGAATAACCCAAACTATTTTTCAAAAGTATAGTATGGAGAGTAATTTTACTCGAATTACTTATCCAATATGTACCACTATTACTAGAAATAGACGGTCCTGACTTCTGGCATCATATTGTATTTATAGTTGGTGTAGGGAATATATTCCATGATATCTTCTTAGAAAAAACTATAGAGGACTGTTTTCAATAATAATTTTACTGAGTAATGATAGTGATACCAAGATTACTCGCTATAATAATTAAATTTATTCAAAAATTGCAACCAAATCACACACAGTTTTTTCTTTATGTGGATAAGTTATACGTAGTAGCAATCTTAGATTTCTACGTTTTCAGTCTCGACCAAAAAATAGCTTAGGACTTTTAAGTGTATGGGTTAATTTGGTAAATGATAATAGAGAATGTTATATTTGAAAAAAATGAAAATTCTATAAGTTGCTTTAAGAAATAACAAAAGAACAGTCCAATTTTGGGATGAAATTAAGTGTATTATTTTACTGATGCATCTTAACAAAAATATGTATTCATTTAGTATTTTCATGATATACTAATAAGTAACACGTTAAATAATAATATAGAACTTCAAAATAATCGATCACATAATTATATAACGGCAACAAAAGATTATTTGATTAGATATACACATAGAAAATAGCACATTACAAAAAAAAAAATAGGTGTCATTTAAATAACACTAAAACCTTATAAAATCTACAATTGATAAATTAGATATCAAAATAGAAAAATAACATGATGCACAAAAGTCACATATTCCGTAAAAATTAAATGATAGAAGTAAAAAAGTACAGAATTATTCAATTTTCTTTTCTTGGACAAAAAATTATATTGTCATTTTATAAATTATCATCGTATATATTGCTTATCTAGCTAGTGCAAATTTTCTTAATTACGTCGTGAAATTCCATTTTGGGCTCCCGTGAGTCGTTCTATATTCTTGGACCGATTCCTTATATAAACCCCTAGAAAACCTTATTCTTTTCATTCATTCTATAACAACAAATAAACCAAAGTCTCTTCTTCTTCTTCTTCTTCTTCTTCCGCTCAGACCACCACAAAGAGAGAACATATCATACAACAACCTAAAAGCACTATGATAACGAGAAAAAGTCTAACGCTTAGAAGCATCACAATGACAATTTTAGTGTCAATTCTGGTCTGGTCTGCAACTCTAGAAACATGCATTGCCAGGAGAGGAAGACATTTGAGACACCACCATAGCAGTTCCTCTTCCTTGTCTGATTCCTTGGCAAGCAAGAAACCAAAAAGCCATGAGAACAACAGTCATTCCCATAAGTCAAAACCAAAACCAAAACCAAAACCGAAAAGTCCGCCGCCAAAATCCGATGACAGTTCACCTGTCGTGTCACAGCCACCACAAGTTCAACAACCACCACCATCACCTCTTCCGCTGCAGCCGGTTGAGGACTCTCAAGAATTCAATGTTCTTGAGTTTGGAGCAAAGGGTGATGGCATGAGTGATGACACTGAGGTACAGGCTGAAAATATTTATTATCGATTACAAAATTCAATCTAGTGGTTCTTGATTAAATCAAGAATTTTAATCTCGCTTTCATGAGAATTGTTTTTAAAAAATATCCATAATGTGAATTACAGTTGAGAAGGTAACACGAGACAGAACAAGAAACAGAGCTCAAAAAAGCTTTCTCTCTGTTCTGTAAAGTCAATTAACTTTTTTTTGTTCCTACCCCAAAAAATAAACGAAAGAATATAGAGAGCTGACAACAAAAATACCCGATTTAAGAGGGGACCAGAACTCTGTGCTCTGAAACAAAAAAAGTTCTAACTGTCATTAGTGAGACTTCTTAAAGATAAACTAAACAATGAAGATTTTAAAATTTTGTGCAGGCCTTTGAAGCGGCGTGGGCATCTGCCTGCAAAGTCGAGGCATCAAGGATGATCATACCGCCTGACTACATATTCCTCGTTGGCCCGATATCCTTTTCGGGTCCTTATTGTCAAGCAAACATTGTATTCCAAGTAAGAATTGATCATGAACATTTGTAAGATTTTGAAACAAAAATGTACCATTTAGATTGAAACAAGTTAGCTCTTTATTGCTTGCAGCTGGACGGGATGATTGTTGCTCCTACGGATACTGAATCGTGGGGAAGAGGGTTAATGTGGTGGATTGAGTTCACGAAGCTTAAAGGAATTACAATACAAGGTAAAGGTGTTATTGATGGAAGAGGCACTGTTTGGTGGCAACAAGATTACCTTTCCGATTATCCTATCGACGATGACTTCAAGCTCATTGTCCCGTTGAACAATTCGGTTCAAGAACGTCCTCCAATGCCGGTAAAAATCTTCTTCCTCATCTCATTCTTAAAATCTACACAAGTTTCATCTAACACCAAACTCTGTTTTTTTTTTCTTGTCACATGGCAGATAAGAAGTGAGCTTAATGGGAGAATGCCAAGCATTAAACCAACGGTGAGAAATAAAAATGAATTAGTAGTTTCTACATGTTTTTACGACTCAGTATATTCTTTTGCTTACCTTGGGATATACGCTATAGGCGCTGCGGTTCTATGGCAGTATCGACGTGACTGTGACGGGTATAACCATTCAGAACAGTCCTCAATGTCACCTCAAGTTTGATAACTGCGTCCAGGTTTTAGTTCATGACGTGAATGTATCTTCTCCGGGAGACAGTCCAAACACAGATGGGATTCATCTTCAGAACACCAAAGATGTCATGATTCACACCACCACACTAGCTTGCGGTACAAACCAATTTTAATCGAAACAAATATCATAAAACTCGTAAAAAATTGGGTCTTAATATCCTTGAATGATTACTCTGTTTTTCAGGAGACGATTGCATTTCGATTCAAACGGGTTGCTCCAATGTGTATGTTCACAATGTGAATTGTGGACCAGGACATGGAATCAGCATTGGGAGCCTTGGTAAAGATAGTACCAAAGCCTGTGTCTCCAACATAACTGTCCGAGATGTAGTTATGCACAACACAATGACCGGTGTCCGGATCAAGACTTGGCAGGTAGAGATTAACCCTTTCCTAAAAAATCGAATGAGTGATTTTGATTTGGAAGCCCATGAACCTTAACAGCTCCAATGTGAATACAGGGAGGTATAGGATCAGTGAAAGGAATACTTTTCTCAAACATTCAACTCACAGAGGTTCAACTTCCGATAGTGATCGATCAATTCTACTGTGATCACAGCAAATGCATGAACCACACTTCAGCAGTGTCCGTAGAAGGAGTCACATATGAGAAGATACGAGGCACTTACACCGTGAAGCCGGTGCATTTTGCTTGCAGCGACAGTTTCCCTTGCATAGACGTGCAATTATCAGGCATAGAGCTAAAACCAGTGCAACTACAATACCACATGTACGATCCATTTTGCTGGAAAACATTTGGAGAGCTCATTTCGGCGACCGTTCCACCGATTGATTGCTTACAGATCGGAAAGCCAGCGAGAAATGGAGTCCATTCAGATCATGATGTCTGTTTATGACCTACAGGGGAATGAAAATGATTAGGGAAAAAATAACATTGTTACTTCATAGTTCATACGGACTCTACTGATTTGTCCCGTTGTGTGAAAGTGTTTAGAAGATTAGAAAGTATTTTTTTTTTCCTTCTCTAGAGTAATCAAGGCAGACTCTTAAAGAGAGAAATGAAAAACAAGAACTGCCTAATTGCTTTGTTGAAGCAGTATATGTATATTGTTTGTATAACATATAGTTTGATTGTTACATATATATCATGATAGTCCAAAAACAGTGTGTATACCTCAAAGAGCTATAAACTTGATAACTCAGCTTTACATATTTTCTATACCGGTGAAGCCTCTTCTTTGTCTTGAAAACAACAGAATACCAGCATATTTGGAACCATGCATATGTCCAGAATTGTTTTGGTTTATGTTTCTTGAAAACAGAAATAATTGTAGGAAGAAGGTGCAAAAAGATATAGTGGACAAACTGTAAATCTTGTCAGTGTTTGGATTAGAGGTTGTTGATTCGCTTTCAATTAAATTGGTCATTCTACAATATTTAGCCTAGTTTCTATGAACTATATATATGATGCATCCTTTAACTCAACAACCTGAATTAAATCAATATTTTTTAACAGACCTATTTGTCTATATAGGAGTTGCATTATTTTTCTTTTTATATTGGATTTTTGGGAGAGGCGGCATGTAATGAAAGTCAGTGCCTTTGGAGTTTCTGTGGAAGAGATTGGTGCTGGACCTGATGTTTTTGTTTTATACTATCTTTTGTTTTGTTTCAATACATTTACGTCGGTAGATATTTTTGGATTTATATCATTTTTATAATTGGAAATTTACGAGAGTTGAATTTGCGAATTATGATCCAACATTGTAAAAGATAATTTGCTAATTGACACCACATTCATTCTTTTTTAAAGTCTTATGAATTAGCTATATTGATGACAAAAAAATAAAATAAGAATGAGCTAAAATAAAATAAATCGTTGTATCAAATTGAAAACCAACGTTCGCTAGAGCTATTTACAAAGTACAAGACGTAGAGGGCAAAATCAACAAAAGAAGAATAAACGGGGTGAGGTTGGAATATATAGTAATTATAGGGATCATTTGCTATGAAAATGATTCTTTCTTCTCCAAATATTCTTATGTTTCCTTCTCACGTCTACGTTAATCTTCTTCTCTCAGAAACCCTAATTTCAGTGGCCGCTCAATGAGATGAAGATAGTTTGAAATTAGGGGTTTTAATTAGACGAATTTAGGGGAAAAAATGAGGAGCACGTGACTTGGGCATGGGTTTACTTAATTGAAATTACAAGCGAATAATCCCACATCGAAACTTGCTACTCAAGACATCAGTATATATAGAGCTGTTGATTATTCTTAGAGTAACAGCTCGTGGGACGTGGTGGCTTGGGGCAAAAGGGTTTGCTTAACCGAGTGTCTCAAGTGGTCACAGCCCGGTCCATAATCTCTCTAGCAAAGGGTCCTAGGGGCTAGTCTATCTCTCGATAGATGGTCTTGGTCCATTCTCGTGGACACATCGAGCGGGTGTATGATCCCATGAGCGCCACTTTTTGTGAACTTGATTCTTGAACAAGTAGAGAAAACAAGAACCTAAGCCCGAACAATACTTCATGCCAACTGCAAAGCAACCTTTCTACAACCAGGAGGTATTCTCACCAAGATTGTCTTTATGATTCAAGTGGTTACAGCCGTAATTCATTAATTGTTGTGTGCAGATAATTTGGTGAAGACCCAATCGGGATCATGACCCAACACCAGGAGTTGGAAAGTTTTGGTTTCAGTTCTTCGAAAGAGACAACTTTTACCAGTTCTTATTTATACATCCATACGCTAATGATGATACGATATATTAATGTAGGTTTTCTTAGAGCTAGTATGCGGGTGTGGATGGCGCATCTTTTGGTTTGTAGTACTTTTCTATGCACAATCAAAGTGTCTATTTGTAAGTGAACCTTTGGTTTGATTGTCCTCTTACCAGTTAAAAGACCTAACAACATCTGATTATATACAAAATGCATAGCAGAAACGTTTCGAAAGCTTATCAATCCACCGGCTTTCTCCACTCCGTTCTTTAAGGCTTAGTTGGAGCTATCGCATTTTTATATATAATAACAAAAAGAGATAACTTAGACAAGTAGCACCAGTGGTCTAGTGGTAGAATAGTACCCTGCCACGGTACAGACCCGGGTTCGATTCCCGGCTGGTGCAGAGAGCTATGAGGATTATGGCTTCAGCGATGGTTGGGTCCTTCGCACTTCTCTGATTTAGGATGAGATATGGCCTCGTAACTGAGCTCTATTTTTTTTTTTAACTTCTCCAGACGTTGGAAATGATAATCCAAAAGTGTAAAAGATAATAATGTTTTAAGCATCTTCATTATTTCGTATTGCCTTGCATTATAGTTTTCATCTACATATTCGCTCCTGGTGGGTTTTTTTATCAGTAGATTAAGGTGAAAGCTTCATTTTATTGATTGTCTATTTGCTTATTTCTTAGAATTTATCCTTTGCCGTTTATTGAAGAATCTAAAGATATAATACAGGACATGGGGTAACTAGTTCCGTAAGCAATTCGCCTTTGTTGTTGTTGTTGTATGTCGTATGAATGGGGGCAAAATCCGGGGGAAAGTAAGATGGAGGTGGAAAATAAGGATGCGCGACCGTGAAGGATGATGTATCAGCGTATTCTTATGATTTTATCATCTTCTTTCCTTTGGATCTCTTAGCAACAAGTTAGCTTATTGTTTGTTTTTACATGTTTAGGTCTCTCTACCAAATGGAGAGATTAATTGTTGTTATACAATCTGACTGCAATAATAGAATAAATGTAGTACTTGTCTATGCACAATCAAAAATGTATGTTGGTAAATGTATCTTTTTAGTTTCATTAAAATACTTGAGTAATATTATTTTCTTCACTACCACTCAAAAGACCAAACAATAACAGTCTATGATTGCAATTAAGATCACGACTACACTACAAGAAAACCTTGGAGTTTTCGACAACTATTATCGTCGGTAATTCCTCGGAAACACCTATTTCCGAGGAATTACCGACGAAACTATTTTCTCGGCAAACGCTGGTCGGAAATCGAGATTCGTCGGAATTTTTCGACGAATTTAAGTGGTCGGTAATTCGTCGGACGAAAATCATCGTCAAATTGTCGGAATAATTTTCGACGTTGTTGCGAGAAACTTTACCGACGAAAATAGTTTTCAGAAGTTTCTCGGAAATTTTCGACGATATTCCGACGAATACGATAAGCATTCGTCGGAAATGCGTCACTAATTTTCCGACAAAATTCCGACACAACTACAATATTAGACGGAAATTCGTCGGAAAGATTCCGACGAATTTCCGAAAAAACGACATAAGGTCGTAGGAAATTCGTCGGAAACTACCGAAATAATTATTTTTAAAAAATAATTATTTCGTAAATTAATTTAAAAACATATGTAATTAATTTAATTAAAACAAATAAAGAAACTAAAAGTTCCATAAAATCATCATAAATTTAAAATTCAGTACATTCGAAAAAAAAAACCTACAAATCAAAATTATCAGAAGTTGCACCCGGACCGGCTTGATTTCTTCGCGAAGGTGGAACCAGTTCAGGATGGAGTTGGGCCATCATCGAACTCCAAAAGGATACATCTTCATATTTTTCTTCCAAGCTGGTAATCTTTTCTTCGGCCTTTGCAAGAGCAGCCTGAGTTTCACGATACTTCTGTTCGTAGGATTGACTGGAAGAACTCTGACCCACTGTATCGTCAAACGGAATAGATCCGACGCCATATCTCCGTCCCTTCTTAATTTCCACTTGCTACAAAATAAAATAAAAATAAGTTAGTTAAATTAATTGATTAATCAATCAATACATAATTAATAATTGAGTGATTAACATACTTACCGAACGAAATATCTAGTCTTTTTCCATTTGGCTAAGTTCGTAATCATCCGGAGTCTCTTCAAGCTGACTCAATTGAGTCAGCTTTTCTGCCTCCATAGCTCTACATCGCTGAGCTATTTCTTCTGCCTTTTTGTCGACAAAGACTCCGTCAGATTTCTGTTTATGGGTCTCTTCCATAAAAGACACCATATCGGAAAGAACACCAGTCTCGGGATCACGCTAAAAAAAAAATCCATTGTTAACATTTTATAAATTTATAATGTATATGTAAATTAAATTAAATTTATAAAATTTTATATTTACCATTGCCTCGCGTTTTCGGACATATGGCATTGCACCGCAAGTGTGCTTCGCCATTCCGTATCCTCTCCGCTCGCTCTTTCGGTTTTGGGAGTTGGTTTCACTACGACCTTTATTTTTTTCATCCTCCCAATACGCTATGAGGCCTTGCCAAACTGATTCCCGCATCCACTTTGGCTTATCTTTGCCTTTTCGCCAATTTTTTTTCCACTCGTAAGCACCATCTTTCAACCGAGCAGCGCATAATTCCTCAAACTTATCACGAACTTCGGTTGTAAGCTCGTACTCCCAATAAAATTTTTGCTTCAATTACGTTTGATTAATTTAAAAATCTAATTAGTTGTTTGAATAATTATTATATTTGCCTAATTGTAGTTGCATAATTATTTAAAATACTAACCGCGAAAGCTTTGAACCAGCGCTCTTTGGTTTCCCCGGACACTGATCGCCAATTTGGAGCTGCTTCGGGATAGTCACTCTCCATAATCTTTTTGACGGATTTTGTTAACCCACCGTCATATTTATACCTTTCAAAAGTTGAACAAATTAAATAAATTATAATAAATTAATTATATAAATAGATAAATGTTATAAATTTTATGTTACTTACCAAACCGAGGAATCCATACGTCTAGGATCAAGCTTCTTCAAACAACTACGTCCCGGAACGAGGAGAAGCTGGTCGAGAGTCATGTTGTCTAACGGATGAGGAGAAGCAGTTCCTTGATGCTCTGTCTCCGGCACTACTATTTCCGGTGGGAAGTCAAACTGCTGGCTAGGTGGCTGCGTGGCGGAGCTAGATGTTTGTCCACGTGCAACGTTGGAAGTTTGTTGCATTTGTTGACAATACTCCATGTAGCCGTTCCATGTTCCCTGTGCCATTTCTTGTAAAAAAAAATCTCATATTAATAACTTATGTAAAAAAATATTAACATGAATACAAAAACGTAAATAAAAATTCCGAAAAACCCTTACTAAATCGTTGAGATGTTGGGAGAAAGAGATTTTGAGAGAGTTTTTTTTTTGAAAGTTTAGGAATTTGTAAGTTGTGAGAGGAGAAAGGTTGGATCCATATATATAGAAATATTTCCGAGGAACCTTCCGTCGCAAAATCGTCGGAAATCACATTTATGGTGCCACGCGGTAGTGGAAAATGCGCCTTTTTCCGACGAATTTCCAAGGAAATTTAAGAAGAATCCTCGGAAATTCGTCGGATCATATTACTACCGACGAATTTCCGAGAACCAATCTCGACTTATACGCTATATAGTTATAATTACCGAAGCAAATTTAATTATATGTAATTTCCGACAAAATTCCGAGGATATTTAAGAAGAATCCTCGGAAATTCGTCGGAACGGATTACTACCGACGAATTTCCGAGAACCAATCTCGACTTACACGCTATGTAGTTATAATTACCGAAGCAAATTTAATTATATGTACTTTCCGACGACATTCCGAGGAATACCCAGGGTTTCCTCGGAAATTCGTCGAAAATGACATATAATTAAATTTGCTTCGGTAATTATAACTTAAACCCTTTCCGACGAAATTCCGAGGAATACTCAGGGTTTCCTCGGAAATTCGTCGAAAATGACATATAATTAAATTTGCTTCGGCAATTATAACTTAAACCCTTTCCGACGAAATTCCGAGGAATACCCAGGGTTTCCTCGGAAATTCGTCGGAAATGACATATAATTAAATTTGCTTCGGCAATTATAACTTAAACCCTTTCCGACGAAATTCCGAGGAATACCCAGGGTTTCCTCGAAAATTCGTCGGAAATGACATATAATTAAATTTGCTTCGGTAATTATAACTATATGAGTAAACTCGTTTCCGACGAAATTCCGAGAAATACACATATATTCCTCGGAAATTTGTAGGAATTCACATTTTATTATACATTTCTCGGTTCAGTTGCAAAGTCTTGATAGACATGGCAAAAATGCTTCCACGCTGCTGCATCAGAAGGATGTGATATCTCCCCAGTAAATGAATGTTCTGCATGCCATCTCATAGCTGCTGCAGTTCTTTCTGATTGATACAACCGCTTCAACCTATCAGCTAAAGGCAAATACCACATACGCTGATATGGAATCTTGTTCCGCCCACTTGTTATCCGAAATCTGTCAGCCCCACAGAAAGAACATTGTGACAAGTTTGCAGTTTCCTTCCAGTAAATCATACAATTTTCCTTATAAACATCGATCATTTGAAATGGTAATCCAAGACCAGATACCAATTTCTGGATGGCATTGTAAGATTCAGGTGCTAGATTATCTTCCGGTAGATAATCATGAAAAAACTCCGCCCATGCATCGACACAATCTTCACTTAAATTGTAGTCAGTTTTAATATTCATCATCCGTGTCGCAGCTGATAATGGAGAATGACCTTCTTTGCATCCTGCATATAATGGATGCTTCGCAGCATCTAAACTTTCAAAGAATTCCCTCGCTTCTATGTTCGGTTCCTCTACAACATGACTACTTTCTGTCATTTCTTCAAATTCTGTTGTATCCCTTGGAAGCACATTATCATGTTCCCTATCCTCAGGACTGATTCTAACATTTTCATGTGCTATCCTTTCACTTCTTCTACCATGACTAGAACTAGCCCCAGATCCTATATCTTCTCCATGCGAATACCAAATATAATATCCAGGTGTAAAACCTCCCCAATATAGATGATTCCAACTATTTCATGGTTCAAAAAAACTTCATTACAGCATTTTACGCAGGGACAAGCCATAATACCTTCTGTATGCATCATTTCTTGATTTGCTGCGAAACGCATAAAATTTGATAAGCCATCTTTGTATTCACGTCGCATATCTCCAGTTTCTTCGTCCAAACGATTGTACATCCATTCTCTAATTGTGTAGATATTATGGGAAGCCATTTCTTTTATAACAAATGTGGAAATAGCCAAAGTCTGGTCGTTGAGAGCTGAGTTTGTATATATAACAAATATTTCCGACAACTATGTCCTTGGAACTTCGTCGGAAACATTGAGGAGGAATACTTCCGACAAAATTCCGACGATATACTGGTAATTAGTCGAAACTGCGTCGGAAATTGTATCGTCGGAAATTCGTCGGAATATGATCCGACGAATTTCCGACGATATACCTACCATAATTTCGTCGGGAAATAGTCGAAAACTTACATTTTATAAACGTGTTTACTTACTTATTTTCCGACAAGATTTCTGACATATTTCCGACATATTTCCGACGATAAGAATTCGTCGGAAAAATTAACATTTTCCGACTACATTTGTTACGAATTTTCGACGAAAAACCTTCGTCGGAAATATATTTCAAGTTTCCGACGAAATTCCGACGACCATATGAGTCGTTGGAATATCGTCGGAACACGGACGCTAGTTGCTCGAAAAATTTCCGACAATATTTGTCGTCGGAAATGGTCGTCGGAAATATCCATGTTTTCGCATAGTAGCTACTATGCGTTAACATCAGATTATAATATTATATACAAAATGTATATATAAAAATCAAAATGTATATATAGGGAGTGAATGTCCTTCACTCGACTCTTTATCCCAGTTGGTAAATTTTTTGTCGTATGAATATTAATATATTTCGGATATAGATAAATAAAATGAAATAGATTCAAACAAATAGCACCAGCGGTCTCGTGGTAGAATAGTACCCGGGTTCTATTCCCGGCTGGTGCATTGAGCTGTGAGGATTTAGGTTTCAGCAATGGTTGGGTCCATTGCACTCTTCTGATCTCTTGATTGTGATTATAGCCTTGTACTGAGCTCTTCTTTTCATTTTTCCTAAAAATACATCATTTTCCAGTTAAGGTTTTATGGTAAAAAAAATCGTGAATTAAAAATGTTGAAACCGAAAACTAATATAGGCCCAAAAAACTCTCTCGACAAGCAATTCAATTTGGTTTTATGCGGATTACACTCTGCCACTGGCACTTAATATGTGGAAACTCTTGCTAATATTCATTGTTGTTTTCTTGGAAGAAAATTTAGAAGGAATTAAGTGGCGAGGAACACTGATCTTAGTGATCTATCCATTTTCTCAAGTTTATAAGTAACTGATCTTTGTCATGCTTAGGTCTCTTGACTACAGAAGTTTTGTTTCCACATTCTACTATTCTAGTACCATGACCAAAGAGAATGCGATCAAAACCAAAACCTCTTTCTAGTTTAAAAATATTTGTCCGTGGAGACAAAAGTCAAAATACTAAAATTATTAGATTTGTTAAATTCATAAGAAAGTTTTGTAATTTCTTCATAACATTTTTGAAATGTTATTTTGGCATTTAATTATGTAGGTGTTTATTTTTGTATCAAACATTTAAAGGGAACAAAAACAATGGTTTCACTAGGATCTTTTAAATAATAAAATAAAAAGTGGGCAAATTAACATAGAGAAATATAAGGGTCTAAGTTTAGAAGAAATAAATAATACAAGGGCTATTTTGTAATAAAATTTCTCATTTCCTTTCCAATATTCTTCATCCTCTTCCCAATTCAATTCTTCAGTAAAAAAAAACCCTAATTTCTGGTGCCTGTGCAGTCGCACAGTTCACTCAAAACTATTCACAGAGATGGAAATAGTCGAATCTTTAGAAGAGATTCCAGTGCAAGACCCACAAGTAGAAGACTTTTCATGGGCTGATTTAACCTGGACCAAATTCGGAACATCGGAGCATCACGACGAAGTAGCACTGATTCCATACGCAAGAGTCGATGAATTCATCATTGGAGAATGCTCAAACGCAGAGTGCCCAACACGATTTCACATCGAAAGAGGAAGGAAACGCTCTCGAGGCAGTCTCAGAGAGTACAAAAGCGATGAGTATTTGGAATATAGACTGTAAGTTTCAAACTTCAAAGTAATCAAAAATCTCATTTCACTTGTGGGTTTCAATTGTTTTGCTTCTAATTGAAGGTATTGGTGTTCATTTGGTCCTGAGAACTATGGTGAAGGTGGTGGTGTTTTGCCCAGTAGAAAATACCGTCTCAACACTAGAAATCGAGCTGCGAGACCTCAATCTATGAGAGGATGTACTTGTCATTTTGTGGTCAAACGACTCTATACTCGTCCTTCACTTGCGCTTCTCATTTACAATGAGAGACGTCATGTGAACAAAGCTGGGTTTGTTTGTCATGGACCTCTTGATAGAGATGCTATTGGTCCTGGTGCTAAGAAGATTCCTTATATATGTAATGAGATTCAGCAGCAAACTATGTCTATGATCTATCTTGGGATTCCTGAAGAAAACGTTTTGGAGAAACATATTGAAGGGATTCAGAGGTATTGTGGTTCTGATGCAAATGTCAATAGTCTTGCCTCTCAGTATGTTCATAAACTTGGGATGATCATCAAACGCTCGACTCATGAGCTGGATTTAGATGATCAAGCTAGTATCAAGATATGGGCTGAGCGCAACAAGAAATCCATCTTCTTTTATCAGGAATCTTCGGAAGCAGATCAGTTCATGCTGGGAATTCAAACGGAGTGGCAGTTGCAGCAACTTGTGCGTTTTGGGCATTGTAGTCTCGTTGCAGCTGATTCAACATTTGGGATAAAGAGACTCAAGGTAAAAATGGATCTGATTTTTATGCCTGTCTCTGCTTTTGCAAGAGTTATTTGCTTAACCCTGATATCTTAAACATTATGGCAGTATCCTCTGTGCACGCTTCTTGTATTTGATTCAAGACATCATGCTCTCCCGGTTGCTTGGATTATCTCTCGTAGCTATTTGAAATCTGATGTTGAGAAGTGGATGAAAATACTACTCCAACGCGCCCAGAGTGTTGAGCCTGGTTTCAAAATCAACGGCTTTATCATTGACGATGCTGCAACGGAGATTGATCCCATAAGGCATGAACGATGTTGCTTCAACTCTGTAAAAAGTTCTAAAATAGGATAAAGACTGTATTGTAAACTGACTATTCCGTTTTTATTTTTCCAGGGACACATTTTGTTGCCCCATCCTTTTCTCTCTCTGGCGTGTTCGTAGATCATGGCTTCGGAATGTTGTGAAGAAGTGTGATAGCATTGAGGTTCAAAGAAAGTTATTCAAATGTTTAGGGGAAGTTGTGTACAGCATTTGGGATGGAGTAGATGCACTAAAGGCTCTAGAAAGATTAACTCAGGAATTTGTTGATCAAACCGCCTTCATGCAGTATTTTACATCCACCTGGTTGCCTAAAATAGGTTAGACATTTCCCTTATTCTGTTCATTCTCTTATCCTATTATATATATACTCTGGGATCGCTGCTAACTAGTGGTCATGGTAATCTTGGTCTTAGTGCCTTATGTGTTCTTCAATATTTGCAGGAATGTGGCTATCAACTATAAAAAGTCTTCCACTTGCAAGCCAAGAAGCATGTGGTGCTATAGAAGCTTACCATATAAAGCTTAAAGTAAAATTGTTTGATGATACACACCTCGGTGCCCTTCAGAGAGTAGATTGGTTGGTACACAAGCTGACGACTGAACTCCATTCTAGTTATTGGCTTGATCGGTATGCCGATGAAAGTGGTTCTTTTCAAAACGTTAAAGAAGAATACATAGCTTCTACTTCGTGGCACCGAGCGACGGAGATTCCAGACTCTGCTGTTACACTAGATGAAAACAACGTTCTTGTTGCAAAGGTTCAGTCTCAGAGAGATAGTGATGTAACACGAGTTGTGTGGAATCCAGGTTCAGAGTTTGCCTTCTGTGATTGCGCTTGGTCTTTGCAAGGGAACTTATGCAAACACATCATAAAGGTAAACATAATTTGCGAAAACCGTGAAGGCTATGGTGACTCGATGTCCTTGCGGTCCTTAAAAGAAAAACTAAGAAGCATAAAGATGAAACCTATGGATGACTCAATAGCCTTGGATCTCTCAATGGCATTGACGCTGCAGATGTTTGATCAGATAAAGCAGTTGGTGCAATTAAGCGGAACAAAAGATATCAGCAATATCGTCAATGATCTGCCGGTGAAATGGGGTTGTAAGAAAGGCAGAACAACCATAGGCATCCCTGCTTCTATTGCTGCTTTTACAAAGAGGAGTCGGAAACGGAAGCGATAAGTCATTGATGAGATGATAAGTCGGTAGCATATATCACTGCTTGTATTGGCTTATAAAAACACATCAGGATTTTGCGTAGCTTCAGAGTTAGAAAATTCATAGACTGGTTAGTTAAAGTTTTAGTTAATAGGTTCTAACACCAAGCGTTCCTTCTTTGTTGCTTTTTTTTTTGTCATCCTAATGTTTAAGTGTAAATCCTTATCTCCAGATTTTTCCTTTTTCATTAAACCAGGCTTTTGGGGCAATGTTTCATAAAACATGAATTTCAAAGTCAATATAATCCTGTGTTGTTGAATCTGTGACTTATCAATGTTTCTACATTTTTGATGAAATTTAGATGACGTTCAGCTTATAAAAACGGTGTTAGACAAAAAGCAATATCTTCGATGGGGACCAGAAGAGAGCAAAATGGTGATTTGCACTAGCCGTGAACTGCATCAAGCAGGAAGGATTTCTTGATTCCAAAGGAAGTATGTCCAAGAAAACCGTTGAGATACTTTTGGTTCTTAACGAAAACTTCAACGGTCACAAGACTTATAATTCGAACCAAGATCTCGAAGAAGCAGTACCGAGATTTTGTCAATCTTCTGCATTTTGATTCTAAAGTTTGAATGGAATTCAATCACCAAGAAGTTCACTGCTGCTGATCATGTGTGGAATGCTTTACTTTAAAGTAAGTTTCTTTTGAGAACATGAAGTTCATTCTGTTTTTCACATTGTTATTTGTTGATAAATGTACAGCCTTTTGTTTGTATTGAATCGGTTCGGTTTTAACAGGTTTGTAAATCCGTTATAAACTGTATGCTAAACAGGTTTTAATACTAACAAGTTTTTTTTTTTAACTTTGACTCAAAATTTGTAAAAGGGCACTTACAAATAACTCCCAAGTGTCAAAAGTGAAACGCACGTTTCGTTGCGTTTTGCCTTATCTTATCTCATCGTCCAAAACGTTTACTCCAATAGAAAGAAACAGAGGCGCGAAGCAATTCTGTCCACTTCCTCTGATTCTTCAAAGTTTCAACCTTTTTTAGAAAATTTTTGTTTTTTTCCTTAATTAAAAAATGCATTGTTATCACCTTTGTCAAAGTCCATGTTATAGGACCTCTGGTCATTATCATCTTTCTCTGTCTCGCTTCTTCCTCTCTAATGGCGGATTCAGAGGAGCTCAGTACAGCGAGCCGGCGAATCTCCGTCGTTACCAATCATCTCAGTCCTATTGGAATGATTCCAACTCGTGTTGACTCGGTGGAACTCTGTATTGCTTCGTCGATGAATGATAGTTTCCATAAGGTTCACGGTGAAGTTCCGACCCACGAAGTTGTTTGGAAAAAAGCTGAGTTCTTCGGTAACGGGGAAGATAATAAGGAGTTTGTTGACGTTATATATGAGAAGGCTCTCGGTGAAGGCATTGCAAAGGTTTGTGCTTGTCAAGTGTTTGACGAAATTCCTGAGAGCTGTGTTTTTGGTCGAGGGGGTTTTGGAATTGAATAGTTTTTGTTTGTTTGGGTTTATGTAGATTACTATAAACCGGCCGGAGAGAAGAAACGCGTTTCGGCCTCAGACTGTGAAGGAGCTTATGCGTGCGTTTAATGATGCTAGAGATGATAGCTCCGTAGGAGTCATCATACTCACCGGCAAGGTAAAGTTCTGAGTCATATCTGAGTTGATATCTGCTAGTTAAATGCTATGAAGTAATAAAATTGTAATAGAACCATATGGAAGTTGATTTGTGAATGTGAATTAACATTGAAGATGGAGTGAAGGAAGGATAACGTAGATTTAGGTTATGTTACTTAAGTCAGTGTCTCGATATGAGCTTTGTGTTGAGTCTCAGAAGTGCCAAGGTCAAATCCCTACTTTGAAGTTGATGAGACCGAGTTCAATAGGATTTCTCTGTTTAAGATACTTGTTTGTGAAACTATTTTTCTGAATAGTGATCTTGATAGTTTAGGGAACAAAAGCATTTTGTAGTGGTGGTGATCAGGCTTTGAGAACACCAGACGGTTATGCTGATCCCAATGATGTTGGCCGCCTTAATGTTCTTGATCTTCAGGTATGTCCTTGATCTACAAGAAAAAGATAAAAGTTTGGGTTTCCTCATCCTAACTGGATTCATGTAATTTCCACTTTTCTTCTTCTGTTCATACTCAGGTTCAAATCCGCAGATTGCCAAAGCCAGTTATCGCAATGGTAAGCACCTTCAAACAACTGCTAGTTTACTCTATGCATCTTTGTACTGATCCTGGATCGACTAGCTCTGTTAGTGTGCATCTATACCAATGGGCAAGTATTTCTCGTGGCTGATCTGTTTGCTTTTGGACTGAGTCAGGTTGCTGGTTATGCTGTTGGAGGAGGACATATCTTGCACATGGTCTGCGATCTAACAATTGCAGCTGATAATGCTATTTTTGGTCAAACGGGTCCTAAGGTTCTCCCTCTAGCCTCTGTTTCAGCCTTGAATTGACTGTCATTAAAGTAGGAACCAGAGTTATTACTAATCCCCATTGATTATGTGGCTCGACTTGATGTCTGCAGGTTGGAAGTTTTGATGCTGGTTATGGAAGTTCCATCATGTCTCGTCTGGTAATTGCTCGATATAACTGACCAATTCTGTGATGCAACATCCAAAGTCTAACAAACATGGGCTGATCAAACTGTTTGGAAAAAATAACAGGTTGGTCCAAAAAAGGCACGAGAAATGTGGTTTATGACGAGGTTCTACACAGCTTCTGAAGCAGAGAAAATGGGACTTATCAATACAGTTGTACCGGTAAAGTTAACCAGTAAACCTTGTAGTGTTGTCACAGAGTCACAAGATAAATCACTCTATTTGTCGGTAATTGTTTTGTTCCTTCACTGAGACCTGTTTTCTGTTCCAGCTAGATGATTTGGAGAAAGAAACTGTGAAATGGTGCAGAGAAATCTTACGGAACAGCCCAACTGCTATCCGAGTGCTTAAGGCAGCCCTCAATGCAGTCGATGATGGCCACGCCGGACTTCAGGTACCTCATACTACCGACTTGCTTAGTCCATTTCCATTCTAAAGGAACAAAATCCTTCAAATTTACAATCTAAGTCGACAAACTGTAGTCACAAATTTGAAACGGTTTGATTTTTATGCAAACCTACTAGCATACAGTTTTCAACGGATTTACAAACTTTTCTTGCTGCAGGGACTTGGTGGAGATGCGACACTCTTATTCTATGGAACCGAAGAAGCTACCGAAGGAAGAACTGCTTATATGCAACGCCGACCACCGGACTTCTCTAAGTTTCCCCGGCGACCTTAAAACTCACTTCTAGCTCAGTTCAGGTGTTTACATTACAGCATTTGTCCTCATTCCAATCCAAGTCCTGTTTTTCAATTATTTGTTTGTTTGCCAAACTATGAATAATAATTTTATGAAAATAAATTTGAATCCATAAAAACGAGGTAACGTTCAACATAAAAACTCAGCACTACTACAAAAAAATTGAAAAACATAAGGAGAAATCCAGAGTTCAAGAGATCACAAAAGCTACGCATCCCAAAAAAACATAAGAAAAATCACTAAAATAGTCACCAGTTACCATGGTGAGACACTAACGTTCTCCTTAACCAGAATTATGATCAACGATGGCGGCCACAGCATCCTTCGACTCCTTCAATAGCCTGATACTGTTATTTAGTTTCTATCTCTTGTTCGTCACCGACGGTGACTCCTCGAGCAACCTATGAACGCTGCCTCCGCTACCGCTACTATAATCCACCATTTCCGCAACTATCTCCTTTTCCTTGTCCACGAGATTTCTCACGGTGAATTGCAGATGCAGCGCAAGGCTGTCCACGGTCCTTCGCAGAACGATTGTCCAGTACGATGAGATCCTCATCTTCATGTCGAAAGCCTGTTGCAGTAAATGAGCATGATAGTTTCGTAGATGTGAAATCTTCACATTCCCGAATCCAGTTAAAGAGTACTCAGGTTTGTTCCCATTTTTCAAAACAGCATTGATGAAGCACTCTTGGTCACCTGTCTTCTGGGTCCAAGATGTCATGTACTCAGGATTACATGTGTAATCCGTTAGCTTCTCCATCTCAACGATCTCAACCACTCGGTTTACAGATTGTTCCTTCATCTTGCGGATGAGATTTTGACCAGCTCGTCGGATGGAAGACTGAATCTGTGGGAAGTTATCAGAATATTTGGCAATGACGGATGAGAGAACAACTTCAATGTAGTCAAGAATGCTGATCTCGGAAGAAAGTTAGGCAGTGCAACACATTTGCACTAGTCAAGGATCTTGATTTCATCCATCAAGAACTCGGTCAGATCCTCGGGCTGCGCTTGCAGATTATCTGAGAATTGGCTTAACATATCAGCCAAACGAGCAGTACAATGCATGTTGTGATCATTTGGGTATTCAGAGAAATCGCCGTGGATGAGAATTCTTAGGAGAGATTCCTTGGCAGAACCAATGATGTCCATCAATGCCATCAGTGCTTCCTCAGTAGAAGCCATTATCATTGGCAGCTTGTTAAAACTCAAGGACACTGATTTCCATCTTCTCATTAACCTTCCTTTCGATTTCAGGCAAAAACCGGGTGATCATCGATGCCTGAATCTGTATTAGCTTGTTTGCTTTAACCGGGATGCCCACAATCTCATCATCGATCATAGAGAGCAGTGGATGAGTCCTAAACAGTAACTATTCTTCCCTCCTAGCTTTCTGATATGTCTCTTCTCCTATGCGGTTTCTGACACAGACATAACCGAGTCCGATACTCACATCGTCTGCAGTTACTTTATGCAGGAGCCTTGTTGGCTTTTGTCACAACAGCCAGAGTCCGTTCACCGGTTTTGTCAACTTGCCTAGACATACGAATGGACTCACAGGATGTGAAATCAACTGTTGCTGAAAGAACGTTCAGAATTATTGATTCTTGCGGCTCAATGTACTTCATAATCATTCCGGAAATCTGTTCATAAATGTCTTCTGGCTGTCCATTCACCGGAACTCGAGTTATCCCAGGGAGATCAACCATTGTAAGATCAGGAACATCTGCCTTCTTCACATGGAGAGTAAAGGGAGTGTCTGATACACCTTTACCAGATCCTGCAACATGAGTACATATACTAATCATAATCAAAATCTCCTTTTTCACTCTGAATTTTCATCAGAGTATATGGGACTTCTAACATTTATGCATCATAATAAAAGTCTCACAGTAATCTCTCTTGCAGGTTTGCAAGCAAAACACATTTAAGTCACCAAAAGAGGGAGAGAGACATAGAAAGAGATGCAGATCATACCAGCGATGTCATCGGTTGCAGCAACAATAGCTTTGGCTATGTTTTCCTCATCCGTATGAACAACTTTGCCACTGGACTCGAGCAGATCTCAGGTTCAGGGCTTGCACCTCTCTGAAGCCTCATCACTAGAGAAGCCCTAGTGCAGATTCCTTGCCCGCGAGGCAAACTGATTCTTGCCAACGACCCAAGGACACTCGACTTTCCAGAGGATTGGTCTCCGACCACGACTATGGTCGGAAGCTGGATCCCTTCTCTCATCACATTTATTGAACTCCGGTTAATCGGAAAAATCAGAGAAGAACGAGAAAGACGAGATCGGAGATATAACATAATTTTTATTCAACAGTCGCATAAGTGTTTGATACAATCTTATCATCTAAGTCTCACATCGTTCAACTTATATATACAACTCTAAATTAAAACATTAAACCAATACCAAGATAACCGAAGTTAACCTGTCAAACCATGTATCCTAATACATTGAGGTTCCGTAGCCTGTCGACAGTGTCAAGCAACGGCCTGATCCAATCGTTGTAAGAAGATACAATTGGTGCTTCAATGGGATTGGGAACAACATCCTCTTAGGGGGTTTGTTTTGACAATAGCAGGAGAAGAAGTGGTTTTGGAGACCAATCGCCATTTTATTGTCTTACGACCTCCCATTTTCTTTCTTGAGTCAAAAGAAACACTAGAGAGGAATAAGATAGACACAGTGACAAAGGAGAGATATTTAAGGGAGAGTTAGCTTCTTCTCAATGATGTGCACAGATATGTGTAATATATGAATTATATGAACTGGTAAACTCGAATTTATATGAACTGATAAGCACAATCTATACAAAAGAAACAATCAAATCTACAGACTACCGATTTTAGAAATTAGGTCTCAAATATATATATTACGAATATATGTTTATATATTTATTTATATCTAATTTCAAATATTAACATTTCGTTTTATTAACTTTTCTATTAAGATCAATAATTTGATTATTGAGAAATATAAATCAAATAAAGATTGGCAATAAACGGTATTGTCAAAATCATATAATTTCAAACGTTTTGGGCCAGCTTCATTTTTGAACCAGTCTAACAAATTCTAGCCCAGCTAGAAACCCATTCAAAGTCATTCCAGTTCCAATTTAACTGAACCAGCCTCTACGATTGATTGGTATGTAATTGGACTGAAGTTCAACCTTTAAACCAAAACGATGATCATCAATCAATCAATCACATACATATTGCAGCTTTTGGTGACGTTTTCGTGGGCTGGAAATTGAAAGCAGAAAATATTGAAATGACGGAACGTATTGAGCATAGGAACTCATTGGGAAATGAAGAGTGTTGCTGACGCAGATGTACGCACACGAAAGACATAGTCATGATACTTATAAACAAATTTACTGAATTTACAGGATACTTTATGTTCATGATATTAAAATGAAGAAATTTATAATCGATGATTATAAGGCTAATTTTCAAAATGTTGTACGAGTCCAAGCTTGAATTTTCAAATTAATTCATGCTGATGAGAAACATGTAATTCAGGCTGATGAGAGACTATGAATCGAAAATGTATTGTCAGTATATCTATAAGATTCTTCTGTTAGCTTAAAAATAGGGAATATATAGATACTAACCATGAAACATATAATATTTATGAAAGTAATCATGGACGAATAGTTTCTTGTAAGAATAGCAAAAATATTTAAGAGAGCAATTATGACAATTAGTTTTTTGAAAATTGCATGTGTCTTTGAAGGGGTCGAGCAGATTCTTCGACATCTCCACTATACACTCTTGACATAATCTCTATTAATTCCACCTTGAGGATGGATCTCGATGAACTGCTTACAAACAAATCATCTGATCTACGGAGATATTACCAGTATTACTGTGACGGGAGGACACCACCAAAGTTTTCATAACCTCCTCCCTTACGGCAACCATCACCACCAGATCCAGAACCTCCATTTTATCATTCGTATCCACTATCGCGTGATCTCTCACGGCAATCACCACCACCAGATTCGTAACTTCCGCTTTATTATTCGTATCCACCACCGTCTCCTCTGTATCCACCACCACCGCCGTTTCCTTTTGGTGTTTTCTTGTTTTTTTTCAAAATTGTATGTGTTTTTGTAAGTTGTTTTGTCACTTCATACGCCACAGTACACATTGACATGTATTTTTTTTTCTAAAACATTGTGTTTTTCTATGTTTCTTTTAAATAATACATGCTCTTTACTAAAATTACAAGAATCTTCCTCTTAATTCCAAAAATAACATGTACTTCTTTGAATAATTCCAAAAACCATATCTTATAGTGTCAAGGCAATATGTAACCTATGTTCTAAAGTAGTAAATATAAACAGCGTGTGCTTAAATGGCCTATGCAACATTTCTGCACTATGTTTATTTCATTGTTACATGTTTTTTCTATATACTTGCCCAATCTGAATAGTGTTCTATGTAAATTCGCTTAAACTTTCATTATTCATGTCTATGTAAAAGTTGCATGTGTTTTTTAAATATTCCACATCAATTATTAGCTTCTTAGGTTTGTGTTTCCTACGGCTACGTCAGTAAGCTAAACGTTCTTGCCCAAATGGAGAGGATAGTTTCGGGATTAAATCCCTTGAAAAAATGTTAGTTACCCACTTTTTCTGTATCAGGGCTATTTACTTAATTTTTCTAAATAATTTGACTATTTGTTAATATTATCCTTAAAAATATACCTGAAAATAGTAAAATAGTAATATACAGATTAAACATTTATCTCTTCTACTAAAAACCATGAACAACTTTCAATATTCTACTTCGTAAAAGTTAAAACACCAAACGTCACCACAAGCCACTCTATAAATGTCACCACCAACAAGAGTCTCTTCGCTCACTACATACCTTTCTTCTCTACCTCTAATCTTTTTCCTACTATCTCAGTCTCTTTTATTTAAACTCAAGCAAAAATGGGAGGCAGTAAGTTGCCCACTGTTTATAAAACTAATGTCGAAGACGGGATGTCTTCTCTTTCTATAGTCAACACAAATCTCCACGAGCATGTACCCACTGAAGCACCACTTGTATCATCCTACAATGATCGGATCAGGCCATTGCTTGACACTGTCGACAGGCTGAGAAACCTGAATGTGATGAGAGAAGGGATCCAGCTTCCCACCATTGTCGTGGTTGGAGACCAGTCTTCGGGGAAGTCGAGTGTTCTTGAGTCGTTAGCAGGAATCAGTTTGCCTCGTGGACAAGGAATCTGCACTAGGGTTCCTCTTGTGATGAAACTCCAGAGAAGTCCTTGTCCTGTACCTGAGATGTGGCTTGAGTTCAATGACAAAAGAGTTGATACTGATGAGGAGCATATCGCTGAAGCTATTTGCACTGCAACTGAGGCAATTGCTGGTACGTTCTGACTTTCTCTATATCACGATGCTAAGTATGTTACATAATATAAACCTGCAAGACATATTATTCGAATGAGTCTCTTCAACCACTGGAAGCACAACATGAAACTATGTATATTAAAGCCGACATGTGTTATTTTAAGTAATCTGATTTTTCTTAGTGCAAGGCTGAGTGTGCATGTTCGAGACTAACAGATATATTGTTGTGAATTGTTGATACGATAAGTAATCATAAATATACCTATGTTCCAGGATCTGGTAAAGGGGTCTCAGACACTCCCCTGACCCTCCATGTGAAGAAGGACGGTGTTCCAGATCTTACCATGGTTGACCTTCCTGGGATAACTCGAGTTCCAGTCAATGGACAGCCGGATAATATTTACGAGCAGATTTCTGGGATGATCATGAAATACATTGAGCCTGAAGAATCGATAATACTCAATGTTTTGTCTGCTACAGTCGACTTCGCCACCTGCGAATCCATTCGCATGTCTAGACAAGTTGACAAAACCGGTGAACGAACTCTGGCTGTTGTGACAAAGGCAGACATGGCTCCTGAAGGTCTCCTGCAGAAAGTAACAGCAGATGATGTGAGTATCGGGCTCGGTTATGTCTGTGTCAGAAATCGCATAGGAGAAGAGACATATGAAGAAGCTAGGAGGCAAGAAGAGTTACTTTTCAGGACTCATTCACTTCTTTCCATGATTGATGATGACATAGTTGGTATTCCGATTTTAGCTCAAAAGTTAACTCAAATCCAGGCGACAATGATCGCCCGCTGTTTACCAGGTATTGTACAGAAAATCAATGAGAAAATGGACAACAGTATCTTCGAGTTGAACAAGCTCCCAAAGGTAATGACTTCTACAGGGGAAGCTTTGATGACCTTCTTGAATATCATTGGTTCCACCAAGATATCTCTCCTAAGAATTCTTGTCCAAGGCGATTTTTCTGAATTTCCAGATGATCAAAGCATGCACTCTACTGCTCGTTTGGCTGACATGTTGGGCCAATTCTCAGACAATCTACAAGCACAGCCAGTGACAGAGGAGTTCTTGATGGATGAAATCAAAGTGCTAGAAGAGTGCAAATCTATCGGATTGCCTAATTTCATCCCAAGATCTGCCTTTTTAGCTATCCTTTCACAACGTATTGATGCAATTCATACTAAGCCGGTCGAGTTCATTAGAGAAACATGGGACTACATTGAAGGCGTTCTATTATCTGTTCTTACCAAATACTCTGAAAACTTCCCACAGATTCAATCTTCAATCAAACGAGCCGGTCGGAATCTAATCACCAAGATCAAGGAACAATCTGTGAACAGAGTAATTGAAATCGTCGAGATGGAGAAACTAACCGATTACACATGTAACCCTGAGTACATGACTGTGTACACCCAGAAGATAGCTGCACAAGGAAACTTCATCAGTGTTGTACAGAGCAATACTTCTAACATCTACAGCTTTACTGGATTAGGAAATGTTCAGATTTCACATCTAAGGAAGTATGACGCGCAATTGCTTAGGCAAGCGTTCGACATGAAGGTTAGAATCGCAGCTTACTGGACGATCGTTATACGAAGGATTGTGGATAGCCTTGCTCTCTACCTTCAGTTCTCTGTGAAACATCTTGTGAACAGTCAATTTCAGACGGAGATCGTCGCGGAATTGGTGAATCCTGGAGGCGGAGGAGAAGTTGAGAAGATGCTGGAGGAGTCTCCGTCGATGACGAGCAAGAGGGAGAAGCTTAAGAACAGTATCAAGCTTCTGAAAGAGTCCAAGGAAGCAGTTGCCGCCATTGCTGATCAGAACTCTGGTTATGGAGATCGTTGATACTTGATCTATTGCTTCATCCTCGCTTTGGTGAAGTCGGGTCGGGTTTTATGTTGGGCTTTTTACGAGTTGGGCTACGTTATGTTTTTCAATCTTGTTGTTGTTTGGTGGTAATGTAACGTTAAGCTATAGTAAAGCTTAACGTTTATGTGGTGTTTCCGTTTAATAAAGACTCTAAACTAAATTCTAAATTAGTACTTTAATAAAGTTTCATAAAAACAAAAATTATTGCACTGATTTATATGTTGAAAGATTTAATTTAAATTGAAATGTGTTTTTCGAAAACATGGAGATTCATGAAATAATGGGATGAAAGTTTTTTGGTTTAAAATGGGATGGGATTCAAGTTCTGATTACAAACTTGCAATCTATGGTGGTTAACCGAAGTTTATACCTGGTCCAGTTTGCCGCATCTTTGGAATATTAAAAACTAGCCCTGAGAGAAAAAATCGAACCGAGATTTTGGTGGTTCGGTTTGGTTTCGGTTATAATGATAGACCGATCGGCGAAAAAAAAAATCGGTTAACAGAAAATTTCGGTTAATTTGGTTAGGTTTTCGGTTAACCGAATTTTTTTGTTTAATTTTTTTTTAATTTTTTTTCTAATTAACCGAAATTTACCACTAAATAACCGAACTACCCGAAATAACCGAACTATCTAAAATTATCTCTATATAACCAAAAAAATCAGATTTTTTAAAAGAAACAAAATTTCGGTTTTGAAATAACCGAAAAACCGAAATAAATTTATGTTCGGTTATTTCGGCAAGATTTTCAAAATTCAAAAAAACAAAAACCGAATTAACCGAAATTCTAAATAACCGAAATTTACCACTAAATAACCGAACTATCCGAAATTATCTCTATAACCGAAAAAATTGGATTTTTTAAAGAAACAAAAATTCGGTTAATTTTGGTTTTTAAATAACCGAGAAACCGAAATAAATTTATGTTCGATTATTTTGACAAGATTTTCAAAATTCAAAAAAATCGAAAAACCGAATAAACCGAACCTAAAAAACCGAAGTCCCAGACCTATTAAGAACGATGATATCTTTTTCATTGAACGGGACTTGATTAACCAATTTAGTATATCAGGTTGCATCTTTATAATTCAGGACCTATGGCACTTTTTGCTGATTTATCTACAATTGCTTGATAGTGCCGCGGGTTCGGACAAAATCTCATGGTATTTTTACCAACAACATTCGTCAATCGAGTGAAGAATGAAGACGCTATTGTGGAAGAAATTGGGAATTTCTTTAATTTTGCCATAATACATCTACCAATGAACCATATTCAGATTTGCCTTATCTCTTAAGTGGATAGACATGCTCCAATGAGTGAATTTTAGCCAGTAAGTTTATGAAATGTCGTTTAAAAGTTATGCATTTAAGGGAATTACTCCCTCGGATCACATATAAAAGACTCAAACGGTGTTTTATTCATGGCCGAAACATCAACGAAAATGTGCTAATCGCACATGTTTATGCATGCTCTAAAAGCTAGAAAGAGACCCTTACAAACATGAAACATACATGGACGTTAAGACAAATATAAGCTAAGTTTATGACCGTGTATAATGGAATCTTTGGGAGAAAACTATGTTATCTCTTGGGTCTCGTCCAAGTCGGTACAATGGGTCATCATGGTATATGCGTTTGTTTTGTTTCTTATTTGGTGTTGATAAATGGCTCTCCGTCCACACAGGAATATTCAACCGAACCTGATGAATAGTTTAAAACTATACACAAATGTTTATTAAAGGCACCTAAAATAAAACTATATTACTATAATTCGAATTGGTTGGGATTCACCATTTTTAAACACCTCTAGTAATAACAGTCGAATCTAAATGGGAAATATTAGAAGAATTAGTAGAATAAAGATGAATGAAATGAAGATAAATGGAATTGGTACGATAATATAGTACAATTCTTTCAAAACTTTTAACAACTCAATTTTTATTGGTGGAATATATATTTTTTCTATTATTGGTGCAAATGATTATACAATGAAAACGGGTTGATAACATATATTCCTCTAAATCTTAAGCTTTTGTGATGATTGTGTTTATTATAGTTGGGGAGGAAAAAGAGTAACAATAAAATTTGCAACCTAAAGTCATAATTCACAAAAGTTTATTAAAAAAAAATAAAATACAAAAGCATCGTTTTTTTTCTAACCGTGAAAATTATACTTTGTCCAGATTTGACCAAAATTTTATTGAAAAATAAATTCCGCCTTCATATCTTTTTGATGAAACTTAATAAAATTTAAGAGTTCATTCCAAACGGTAACGACGACATAACGTTGGTTGTTGTTACATTACCATACAAAAAAAAAACAAAAGGCCAAAGCTCGACGAAAAGAAGCAAACGATCAACGATCAACGATCTCCGTACCCAGAATTCTGATCAACAATGGCGGCCACAACGTCCTTGGACTCCTTCAGAAGCTTACTACTCTTCTTCAGCTTCTGTCTCTTGCTCGCCACCGACGGCGACTCCTCCAGCATCCTCTCAATTCCTCCGCCTGCTCCTGTATCCACCATTTCGGCAACGATCTCCTTCTGAAACTGACTGTTGACAAGATTCTTCACAGAGAATTGAAGATACAGCGCAAGGTTATCCACAATCCTTCGCAAGACAATGGTCCAGTAAGATATGATCCCATCTTCATATCGAACGCTTGTTGCAGTAAATGAGCATGATACTTCCGTAGATTCGAAATCTTAACATCCCCGAACGAATCCAGGTAAAGAGAAGCACTCAGGTTTCTTCTCATCGTGCAACACAGAACTGATGAAGTTTTGCTGTGAAGTTGTTTTCTGAGTCCAAGATGTCGTGTAATCTGGGTTACATGTGTAATCCGTAAGCTTCTCCATCTCGACGATCTCAATTACTTTGTTCACTGAACGTTGTTCCTTTGTCTTGCTCATTATATTACGACCAGCCCTTTTGATGGAGGATTGAATCTGTTATCTGTGGAAAGTTGTCAGAATATGTCGTAATGAATGAGATAACAACTTCGATGTAGTCCCATATTGTGCTTGTAGATTATCCGAGAACCCGTTTAACATTTCAGCCAAGCGGGCAGTACAATGCATGTTTCGATCATCTGGGTATTCAGAGAAATCTCCTTGGGACGAGAATTCTTAAGAGAGACTCTTTGGCTGAACCAATGATATCCATTAGAGCCATCAATGCTTCCCAGTAGAAGCCATTACTCTTGGAAGCTTATTAAACTCAAGGACACTGATTTCCATCTTTCTTGTTTATTTTCCTTTCGATTTCAGGCAAACACCGGGATATCATCATTGCCTGGATCTGCGTCAAATTGTGAGCTAAAACAGGGATGCCCACAATGTCATCATCGATCAAGCTTAGCAGTGGATGAGCCCTGAAAAGTAACTCTTCTTGCATCCGGGCTTCTTCATATGTCTCTTCTCCGATGCGGTTTCTGACACAAACATAACCAAGTCCGATACTCACATCATCTGCAGGAGCCATGTCTGCCTTGGTGACAACAGCTAAAGTCCGCTCACCGGTTTTGTCAACCTGCTTGGACATCCGTATGGACTCACAAGTTGTGAAATCAACTGTCGCTGACAGAACATTGAGGATGATGGATTCTTGTGGCTCGATATACTTCATAACCATCCCCGAAATCTGTTCATAGCTAATTTTCAGGCTGTCCATTAACAGGAACACGGGTTATCCCAGGGAGATCAACCATGGTAATATCCAGAACACTAGCCTTCTTCACATGGAGCGTCATGGGAGTGTCTGAAACACCTT
The DNA here is from genome assembly GCA_900406565.1 of Turritis glabra. Taxonomy (NCBI): domain Eukaryota; kingdom Viridiplantae; phylum Streptophyta; class Magnoliopsida; order Brassicales; family Brassicaceae; genus Turritis; species Turritis glabra. Next base: position 415,357 of record OVBN01000185.1, read on the forward strand.
TACCAGATCCTGCAACATGAGTATTCACAAGTATTTTTCAAAATCAAGACTTCCATAGGTTAGTCTCAACACTACAACACTCTATCTGAAGTTCCATCAGATAGCAAAACTAGTGTAACCACATGAAAAAAATAAAATCAGATCATTTAAGACACACTAGGAGTTACAGAATCCTATCAACACCTCTAGCACTATTATTCAGTTATATATGCACATGTAGTTTCAGGGACTTCTATATCAGTAGCTAGCTCGTTTGAATTTGTATATGTTAGATAAAGGTGTCATTTTCATTTTTAGAATCCTATTAACACCTCTAGCACTTGTAGTCAAATATAAATGCACATGTATTTCAGGGACGTCTGTACAAGGAGCTAGTTCATTTGAATGTGCATATGTCAGATAAAGGTGTGGTTTTTAATTTCAGAATCCTATAAACACCATAGAGTCTTACAAGTTTAAACCAAACATATTTAAAAGTATGGAAGGGAGAGAGTCAGAACGTATACCAGCTATCACATCAGTTGCAGCACAAATCGCTTCAGCTATGTGTTCCTCATTTGTAGGAACAACTTTGTCATTGTACTCAAGCCAGATCTCAGGTTCAGGGCTTGAACTTCGCTGAAGCCGCATCACAAGAGGAACCCTAGTGCAGATTCCTTGCCCACGAGGCAAACTGATTCCGGCCAAGGACTCAAGAACACTTGACTTCCCTGAAGACTGATCTCCAACTACAACAATGGTGGGAAGCTGGATTCCTTCTCTCATCACATTCAGGTTCCTTAGCTTGTCCACAGTGTCAAGCAACGGCCTGATCCGATCATTGTAAGATTGTATAATCGGTGCTTCGTTGGGAAACACATCTTTGTGGTCGTTAGGATTCGTCTGAACAATAGCAAGAGAAGGAGAGGTTCTAGTGACAACATGCTTCTTAGTACCTCATATTTTCTACTTTGAGAGAAGACAAAAGTGGAGGAGATAGAGAATGAAAAGAGAAGTTGTAAGGGACTAAGGGTAAGTGAGTTTTCTACTTAGAGATATGGAAGACAGGTATAGAGATATTAGGACTCGTGTATGAGTAATAATATATAAAAGAAGTAATGGTTTGAGATGGAGGATGTAGGCAAAGTGCATGTTGGAATTGAAGAAATGGCTAATTTAGCCAATACACCTGCATACACTATTATTTTCATGTATTCAGCCTGACAACATAAGCTTTTACTAGGAGCTTACTCGTGGAATATATTTTCATAAATGTTTACTCTTGGTTTTTTTTTTTTTCCGTCAAATGTTTACTCTTGGTTTTCATATTAATATTTGATTTTTTGTCTTTTTTTTTTTTTTCAATTAAAGCGAAATTTCTTTATTGTATTAGGTGACGAGCCTCCGCGGGAAACTCATATTCAACAAAATATTTTATTATAATTTTTTTTAATTGCATTTATATATTAAATTATTATAATAATGAATTCAAATATTTGAAATATTATGGAAATTTTAGCACCATTTTAACGTTACATTGTAAATGTTTTCAAAAGACTGTTAAACATTTATAAAAAAAAATAAAAAGAATATATGAATAAAAAATATAATTTTCTGAAGATTTTTAATTATGATAAAAACATTTGTAAGTGAAAAAACACATAACAAAAAGTTATAATATAGAGATGCGACAATCCAAAAATATTTTAGAGAAGTTATAAAAATTGTGTGTTTTAAGAAATTTCATAATATTTTTTTGTTAAATCAATGATTCTAAGAACCTGTCAATCTTAAACTAATATATATTTAGTAAATTTTAAAATACTTGCAAATTTGGTTATTAAAATTTGAATATATTGAACAATTAATATGTATAAATGAAAAAATGTTTTTTTTAGAAAACTAAAAATAAATAGAGTTGAAAATACATGAGTGATAAATAAAAGTGTATGGTAAAATGTTACATGACGAATATTTATAATGAAAAATATAAAAATATGACCATCTAAAATATTTTTTAGGATTGTTAAAATGGTTACAAGTAAAAAATATACATAAAACATAGTTATGATAAAGAGATGCGACACTGCGAAACATTTTTTTTGGATACTGTTTATATTTTTTTTAGAAATCTTTTGAAAAACAATTATAGGAATTTTTTCATTATATAATAATGTATGTTCATAAACAATTTTAAAATACTTGAAAAATGTTGGTTTGGATGCATTAAAAAACTTAACATGGTTAAGTGAAAAATGTTTACTTTAAAACAAAACAGATTTGAAAATATATTAGTGATAAATAAAAGCATATCTTAGTAAAAATGTATATTATGAAGAAAAAAATAACGACCCATAGTAAATAGATACAAAACCAAAAGTTGTGATAAAACATTTAATATTTCAATATAATATGAAAAGTAAATAAATAAAAACTTGGTAGTTATCTAAACGTTGAAGAAATACATAGAGTTATAAATATATTAATGTTTGACAGACGCAATTATTAGTAAAATATATAATTATCTTACACAAAGAAATAATGAAATAAAATGACCATAATAAAAGAGTACGAAATAGAAGATTATGTTAAATAAACGCTACTCTAAATAATTAAAAACAAAAACAAAATGGAGAGCCACAATTAAATAAAAATGAATTCTTGAAAAAATTTCAAAACGATTATAGATTATTAAAAATATATATATAATTAAAAAAGCAACCCTCCAAACTATTTGTTGGGATTGCTATTATTAAAAGAGATGATAATGAAATTTGAAAAAGCGCTCTGATCTCAAACCAAATTGGTTAGTTGATTGAGGTGAAAAGAGAGAACACAATCGAAGCCGCTACATCACCATTGTGATAACTAATTAAAAGATACTCCAAAAAATAGAGATAATGGTTATTATAAACCGACATAACTGTGTTTTGATGCTTTGTGTTCTCTCCAAAAATATTTTTCTGTTTAGTGATTTTCTCCTTTTTATTTACTTTTGATTAATGCCTAGTAAAAAAACTTTTAAAATGTGAATACGTTGCAAAGATATATCAAATATACCAAAAGTTGCAACGATTAATAAAAAAAAAAGTTGCAACGGTTCATCAAATATACAAAATAGTGCAAGAGTTCACCAAATAAACTATAAGTTGCAATAGTTCGTAAGATAAACCAAAAGTTTCAATGGTTTGTCAAATAGTAATGATTTAATTAAACGGTTGCAACAACTCATTTAATTATATTTTTGTAACTAAAATTAAGAAAAAAAGTTATGAAGAGTTATAACCGAGAGACATGATCGTAGAATATATTTATTTTTAGATTGTTATTATAAAGAGCACAAATTGTAAGGATTCATCAAATGTACCAAAAATTGCACCGTTTTATCAAATATATTAAAATAGTAACAATTCATCAAATAAACTAACAATTGCAACTATTCATTAAAAATCCAAAAATTACAATGATTAGTCAAATGAACGAAATGTTGCAATGATTCAATTAAACAGTTGCAATAAATTATTTAAATTTATTTTAGTAATTTAAATTAAAAATAGTTATGAAGAGATATAACCAAAATACACAACCAAAAAAGACATTTATTCAGCATGCAAGTCATATTGCTTGAGGACATGTATTGTCATATTTGAACTTTGTAATAATGTTAACGCAATATTCAAATTACGTTTCATATAATTCATATATACTGTTTTTAAGTAGAAGTCATCACTATTACCGTACAAAATTCTTAAATCAAAAAGTTCACTGTATAATCCATCCAACTCTTCAAAAGAAATTGTTGGCATCTTCGTTAGAATTTTATATTTAAAGTTGACTAAAAATTCTATATATTCTTTTTTTTTGTCAAACCCAGTTTCTGTATTTATCTGTAACACCTTTATTCATATTGTTGGATCGAAACACCAAGAATCCACGACGCTGTATGATTCAATCTCGATCATAGCTCACAAATGAAAAATTCACTCACACACACTCACGATCTTACTTTGCACAAACAAAGAACTAGAGAAATTGTCGAGAAAGAATGGGAGAGAGGAAGAACATGAATCATAACCGGACCATTATAATTTGGACTGGTCTAGCCCATGATTATCAAACCCATTTGACATCCCTAAGATGAGTTTTACAAGTTAGAAATCTCAGGATGAGAATTCCTATGTCTCGACGAGATCCACACCAACAAAACTTTTGAGGTTCAAGATCTGTCTGATCGACTCTGTTATTATACAAAGAACTAAACCAAAAGCCGTTGAACCGATAACAACCTCGGTTTAATCTCTAATCGATATACACTCTTAATCTAAACGCTCTCTCCATCTCAAAAGCTTTCAGTTTGTAGATCACTTCTCGATATATGTCCACAATCCTTCGCAGGACGATCGTTTAATAGGATGTGATCTTCATCTTCATATCTAACCCGTGTTGCAGTAAATCACTTTCGTAGATGCGAAATCTTCACATCCTTGAATCTGTAAAGAGAAGTTTATTCTCATCGTGCAACACAGAACTGATGAAGTTTTGCTGTGAAGCTGTTTGGCAATTAACTCATACAAGCAAGGAAGACTTTTGTTTGGCAATTAAGATTTGCCTATTATTGGCTTTTCATTGATATGAATAGATGAACAGAAGAGAGATGGGAGCCTTAACTCCTACAAGCAAAGAAGATGGAAATGTGGAAGAGTTGGTTCCTAAACATAATTATAGGACCAGTTCTCTTCTTATTTTGACTCGAAACAAATAGCATAATTACTTAAAGAAACAGGTTACTGCAAGTATTTGCGGTTTGGAATTCGTGTCCGGTTTGATCTCCTCAGGGGAGGTTCACTTGGTTTTGCAGCTTCACGGGATATCATCACTTCCTGGATCTGCATCAACTTATTAACTAAAACAGGGACTCCCACGATGTCCTTCTCTATCATAGAAAGCATTGGATGGGTACTGAAAAGTAACTCTTCTTCTTTATTAGCTTCTTCAAAAGTTTCCTCCCCTATCCGGTTTCTAACACAAACATAACCAAGTCCGATACTCACAACATCCACAGGAAGTTTCTGCCGGAGCCATGTCGGCCGTAGTGACCACAGCCAGAGTCCGTTCCCCTGTTTTGTCGACTTTCTTAGACATACGTATGGACTCACAAGTTGTGAAATCAACTGTAGCTGACAGAACATTGAGGATGATGGATTCTTGTGGCTCGATGTAAATTCATAATCATCCTGGAGATTTGTTCATAGATGTTTTTAGGCTGTCCATTCACAGGAACCCGGGTTATTCCGGGAAGATCAATCATCTGAAGATCAGAAACATCGGCCTTCTTCACATGGAGAGTAAAGGTAGTGTCTGATACACCTTTACCAGATCCTGCAACATGAAATATTATCAGATACTAATCATAATCAAGATTTCCTTTTTTCATTCGGAAGGTAAAGCAGTGTATATATGTACCCATCTAACTTCAGGGACTTCTATGGTAAGTAAATGAACTCCTTTCTAACATTTATGTTTCATATTAAAAGTCCCATTGTCAGTAATCTCTCTTGCAGGTTTGCAAGAAAAACACACTTAAGTCACCAAAAGAGAGAGAGACATATGAGGAGATGCAGAGCATACCAGCGATGTCATAAGCTGCAGCACATATGGCTTCAGTGATGTGTTCCTCATCCGTAGGTACAACTTTGTTTCTGTACTCAAGCCAAATCTCAGGTTCAGGGCTAGAGCTTAGCTGAAGTCTCATGACAAGACAAACCCTAGTGCATATTCCTTGTCCACGAGGCAAACTTATTCCAGCCAGAGACTCAAGAACACTTGACTTCCCCGAGGACTGGTCTCCGACCAAGACTATGGTCGGGATCTGGATCCCTTCTCTCCCTAGACTCAAGTTCCTGACCCCGTCTACGGTGTTAAGCAACTGATCATTATGGGAAGATACAATGGGCGCTTTAGTCGCTTCGACATTAGGTTCCTCAACATTGGGCATCTTATTGACTTCCATTTTTGCTTGAGATTATATAAAAGAGACCGAGAAAGGATGCAAAAGATAGAAACAGAGAAGATGGGTTTTTGGTGTAAGAGACTCGTTGGTGTGGTGATAGTAAATGTTAAAACTATTTTTTTTCATGTATTATCTCTATCTTTCATTTTTTAGCTGTCAAGGACTTTGAACCACCATAGATTGCAAGTTTTTGATCGGAACCCTTATCCCATTACCTCGTGATTCTCCATGTTTTTGAGAACAATTTAATTTGGCAAAGATATTTTAATTTAATTTTAATTTAGATATATCACCAAATTAACTAATACAATAAAAATATTTTTAACTTATAATTTTTATAAAAGCATTAATTTATTAAACAAGGAACACCGCATAAACGTTAACCGTAGAACAACAAAAAACAGAGTTTTAACACATAACAGAGAGCTCACAAAAGTCCCAAACTTTGAAAAATAAACATTAGAAAACCCTAAAAACACGATCTTTCTTCACCAAGAAGCAATCTCTCTAACCAGAATTCTGATCAACAATGGCGGCAACTGCTTCCTTGGACTCCTTCAAGAGCTTGATACTGTTCTTAAGCTTCTCCCTCTTGCTCGTCATCGACGGAGACTCCTCCAGCATCTTCTCAACTTCTCCTCCGCCTCCAGGATTCACCAATTCCGCGACGATCTCCGTCTGAAATTGACTGTTCACAAGATGTTTCACAGAGAACTGAAGATAGAGAGCAAGGCTATCCACAATCCTTCGTATAACGATCGTCCAGTAAGCTGTGATTCTAACCTTCATGTCGAACGCTTGCCTAATCAATTGCGCGTCATACTTCCTTAGATGTGAAATCTGAACATTTCCGAATCCAGTTAAGCTGTAGATGTTAGAAGTATTGCTCTGTACAATACTTGTTCTGTACACCATAGATGCAGTTAAGTTGCAGACGTTAGAAACAGTATTGTTCTGTACACCATCGATGAAGTTTTCTTGTGCAGCAATCTTCTGGGTGTAAACTGTCATGTACTCAGGGTTACATGTGTAATCCGTCTGTTTCTCCATTTCAACGATTTCGATCACGCGGTTCACAGATTGTTCCTTGATCTTGGTGATTAGATTCCGACCGGCTCGTTTGATTGAAGAATGAATCTGTGGGAAATTTTCGGAGTATTTGGTAAGAACAGATAATAGAACGCCTTCAATGTAGTCCCATGTTTCTCTAATGAACTCGACCGGCTTAGTATGAATTGCATCAATACGTTGTGAAAGGATAGCTAAGAAGGCAGATCTTGGGATGAAATTAGGCAATCCGATTGATTTGCACTCTTCCAGCACTTTGATTTCATCCATCAAGAACTCCTTCATCACGGTCTGGGGTTGTGCTTGCAGATTGTCTGAGAATTGGCCCAACATGTCAGCCAAACGAGCAGTAGAGTGCATGCTTCGCTCATCTTGATAGTCACAGAAGTCTCCTTGTACAAGAATCCTTTGGAGACACTCCTTGGCAGAACCAATGATGTTCATGAAAGTCATCAAAGCTTCTTGAGTTGAAGTCATTACCATTGGCAGCTTATTCAACTCGACGTAACTTACTTCCATTTTCTCTTTGATCTTCTGTACAATATCAGGCAAGCAACGGGCAATCATTGTTCCCTGGATCTGCATCAATTTTTTAGCTAAAACCGGGATCCCCACAATGTCATGGTCAATCATAGAAAGCAGTGGATGAGTCTTGAAAAGTAATTTTTCTTGCATCCTAGCTTCTTGATATGTCTCATCACCTACACGGTTCCTTACACAGACATAACCTAGTCCGATACTCACATCGTCTGCCATTACTTTCTCAAGAAGACCTTCAGGAGCCATGTCGGTTTTTGTCACGACAGCCAGAGTTCGCTCCCCTGTTTTGTCAACTTGTCGAGACATACGGATGGATTCACAGGTGGTGAAGTCGACTGTAGCTGACAGAACATTGAGGATGATTGATTCTTGTGGCTCGATGTACTTCATAATCATCCCAGAGATTTGTTCATAAATGTTTTCTGGCTGTCCATTGATGGGAACCCGAGTTATACCAGGGAGATCAACCATTGTAAGATCAGGAACACCAGCCTTCTTCACATGGAGGGTTAAGGGAGTGTCTGAAACCCCTTTACCAGATCCTGCAATATGGATATATTTACAATTCCCAGGAATCCATTTATTTGTCTCAAATATGCTATAATCAATGTTGCATTATGAAAATTCAGATTACTTGAATAACTCATATATGCTCTAATATTACTTAGTTTCATATTAGGCTTCCTATGTGTGAAGAGACTAAAATTTTAAGAATCTGTCTTGCAGGTTTATACCATATAACATAGTTTAACACTGTGATAAAGAGAAAGTCAGAACTTACCAGCGATTGCCTCAGTTGCGATGCTAATAGCTTCAGCGATATGCTCCTCGTCAGTATCAACTCTTTTGTCATTGAACTCAAGCCATATCTCAGGTTCAGGACTAGGACTTCTTTGGAGTCTCATCACAAGAGGAACCCTAGTGCAGATTCCTTGTCCACGAGGCAAACTGATTCCGGCCAAGGACTCAAGAATACTCGACTTCCCTGAAGACTGGTCTCCAACCACGACAATGGTGGGAAGTTGGATCCCTTCTTTCATCACATTCAGGTTTCTCAGCCTGTCGACGGTGTCAAGCAACGGTCTGATCCGGTCATTGTAAGATGACACAATTGGTGCTTCATTAGTGACATGCTCGTGGAGATTTGTGTTGGCTATTGAAAGAGAAGACATCCCACCTTCCACATTAATGTCATAAACACTTGGCATATTACTGTCTCCCATTTTTGCTTGAGCTTAAAAAAAAAGGAGATAGAGAAAGTAAGAAAAAGATAAAAGACTTATGCTTTTGGTGAGTGAGGCTCCTGTTGATGGTGGCATATATGAGAGTGGCTGCCGTTGAAAATTTTAACTTTTACGAAGAAAAAGTTTGAAAAGTTGTTCCTGATTTTAAGCACATTTGGTGTTTTAACTTTTACAAAGTATTCTTATAGTATACATTCACATGTATTATTTTTCTTTCTTTAACAATTTTTTATACGTGTACCTAACTAATCGATATTGGTAATAATTACACGGTAATCGATATCATAATAATTAATGGTGAGAAATAATGATATAATAGATAGCGGTGCAAAAATATAATACTAGTCATACTGTTTTTCATATCGTTTATTTTTGTTTACCACTTTTTGTAAATGATACTGTTTTCAATAAGTAATACTGTTTTTGATTATTCTCACAAGCTCAATGAAGCTCTTTTAAGGGTTTAACTTTACTTTAGTTATGTACGGACTTCCTTTTTCTTTTCCCTACCAAGCAAACCCGTCATACGAAGTTATTGACTTTATTTCACATTTCCTAGTCTACTAAGTAACTCCATTTAACTTTTTGGTTTGAGATAAATATTGTAATTGGGTGAACCTGTGCTAATGGTTCTATGGTTAGTTTAGTGGTTTTGACCCCAAAAAAAAAAAAAAAGTTTTGTGGTTAGGGCATTGGAATATGAACTTAGTAACTATGGATTTCAAGTCTCAAAATATGTTTCTTTGGGACTTAACAACTGAATTGAAATAATCAGACGTTCAAGCCTCCGAACTCAATTCTTCTTCAAATTGACAGCACCGTCCGCAACAGACTATCCAGCCTGCGATCGACTTCCCTCCGAACTGTCTCTCTAATGCTTCAACACTGGCTCTCTTCTGCGATTTCTCCAAGAGTGGCTTCGTCTTCTTCGACCGGTCAATCGCAATCTCTCCCTTGACTAAACTTTGGTTCAACTGATTTCCATTAATGGGCTCGTTTATCTTTATTGGGTCTTCACCCTTATCTAGCCCTTTGGGCATGTACAACATTTTATTTTCCCTTTTGCTCTAAATAGAATACCTGCTTTCAAAAAAAAAAAAAAAAAAAAAAAAAAACAACTGAATTGAAATAATCAAATGCTTTTATTGAAACTGAATATATATAGAACAAATAATCGGAGTGAAGTAATACAAATTCATAAAGTATTATAATTCTCTTAGATCGTATTAAAATAACAAATTCACTATATTTTTTTAGTCTTTTAAGGTTGACCAAATTAGCTTCTGCAATAAAATAATTTGTTTAAGAAACTTAAATTTTAACATTCATTCCAAACGGTTAAAAACAACAATACGTTAAGCTTAATAGCTTAATCGTTACCACACAAAAAAAACGGTTAACAACATAAACGAGAAAATCCAAAAAGTAAAAAAAAAAAAAAACACAAAAGGCCCAAATCTCAAAGAAAAACTATCAGAAAGCCCTAAAAGCCCGACCCGACTTCACCGAAGCAAATAAATCAACGATCTCCTCCATAACCCGAACGACTTCACCAAAGCTTGTGAAAGAAGCAATCGCTCAACGATCTCCGTACCCAGATTTCTGATCAACAATGGCGGCCACAGCATCCTTGGACTCCTTCAAGAGCTTAATACTGTTCTTCAGCTTCTCTCTCTTGCTCGCCAACGACGGCGACTCCTCCAGCATCCTCTCTACTCCTCCCCCAGCTCTTGGATCCACCATTTCCGCCACGACCTCCTTCTGAAACTGACTGTTCACGAGATACTTCACAGATAGCTGAAGATACAGCGCAAGGTTGTCTACGATCCTCGGCAAGAGGATCTTCCAGTATGATGTGATCCTCATCTTCATATCGAAGGCTTGTTGCAGCAGATGAGCGTGATACTCTCGTAGATGCGAAATCTTCACATTCCCAAATCCAGTTAACAAGAAGTACTCAGGTTTTTTCTCATCGTGCAACACAGAATTGATGAATTTTTGCTGTGAAGTTGTCTTCTCCGTCCAAGACGTCATGTACTCAGGATTACATGTGTAATCCGTCAGCTTCTCCATCTCAACGATCTCCATCAGTCGCCCCACTGATTGTTCCTTGATCTTGGTGATTAGGTTTCGACCAGCTCGTTTAATAGAAGACTGAATCTGGGAGAAGTTTTCAGAATACTTGGCAATGACGGATATGAGAACAACTTCAACGTAGTCCCATATCTTCTTGATGAACTCTACTGGCTTGTTATGTATTCCATCAACAGCTTGTGAGAGTATAGCCAAGAAGGCTGATCTGGGGATGAAATTGGGCAGTCCAACACATTTGCATTCGTCAAGGATCTTGATTTCATCCATCAAGAACTCAGTCACATCCTTGGGTTTTGCTTGCAGATAATCTGAGAATTGGCTTAACATATCAGCCAAGCGAGCAGTACAGTGCATGTTCTGATCATCTGGGAATTCAGAGAAATCTCCTTGGACAAGAATTCTTAGCAGAGATTTTTTGGCAGAACCAATGATGTCCATCAGTGCCATCAATGCTTCTCCTGTAGAAGCCATTACCATTGGTAGCTTGTTCAACTCCAGGACAGCGGTTTCCATCTTGTGATTGATCTTGCGAATAATCTCAGGCAAACAGCGGGTAATCATCGTTGCTTGGATAAGCATTAGCTTCTGAGCTAGAACAGGGATGCCTACAATGCCATCATCGATCAAGCTTAGCATTGGATGAGTCCTGAAAAGTAACTCTTCTTGCCACCTTGCTTCTTTATACGTCTCTTCTCCTATGCGGTTTCTGACACAGACATAACCTAGTCCAATGCTCACATCATCTGCTGTTACTTTCTGCAGGAGACCTTCAGGAGCCATGTCAGCCTTTGTCACAACAGCTAGAGTTCTTTCACCAGTTTTGTCAACTTGTCTTGACATGCGAATGGATTCGCATGTGGTGAAGTCTACCGTAGCTGAGAGAACATTGAGGATTATTGATTTTTGTGGCTCGATGTATTTCATGATCATCCCGGAAATCTGCTCATAAATATTCTGCGGCTGTCCATTCACAGGAACTCGAGTTATCCCAGGAAGGTCGACCATGGTAAGATCTGGAACACCAGCCTTCTTCACATGGAGGGTCAATGGAGCGTCTGAGACACCTTTTCCAGATCCTGCAGCAGTAGTCAAAACCGGTTAGTCTCAAACACATATCACTCTAAAGTTCAATCATATAGCAAGACCAGTGTAGAGACGAGAGAAAATTAAAAATATCAGATGAGTTCCAGAATCATATAACACCTCTAGTACTTGTATTCAGGTTTATGTACTCATCTAATGCTAGGGACTTCTATGGTAAGTAAGTAAAACTGTGAAGTTTCAACGTATAGCAAACTAGTATAGTTAATAGCATGAAAAGAAATAAGAACGTTCCCAACTAGTAGTTCCAGAATAAATAAAGAAACACCCTAGGCACTTTCATTTAGGTATATGTACACCTAATTTCAGATACTTCTATGGTAAGTAAACCAACATCCATTTTTCAGATTAAAGGTCTTCATTCTCAGTGATCTCTCTTGCAGCAAGACACACTTACAACCAAAAGAGAGAGAGAGAGAGAGAGAGAGAGAGAGAGAGAGAGAGAGAGAGAAAGAGAGAGAGAACTACCAGCAATCACATTTGTTGCAGCGCAAATAGCTTCAGTGATGTGTTCCTCATCTGTAGGAACAACTTTGTCACTGTACTCAAGCCAAATCTCAGGTTCAGGGCTAGAGCTTCGCTGAAGTCGCATGACAAGAGGAACCCTAGTGCAGATTCCTTGTCCACGAGGCAAACTGATTCCTGCCAGGGATTCAAGAACACTCGACTTCCCTGAGGACTGGTCTCCAACCACGACAATGGTGGGAAGCTGGATCCCTTCTCTCATCACATTCAGGTTCCTTAGCCTGTCGACAGTGTCAAGCAACGGCCTGATCCGGTCATTGTAAGAAGATACAATCGGTGCTTCAATGGGAACAACATCTCTGTTGTCATGAGGATTTGTTTCAACAATTGCAAGAGAAAGAGAGGTTTTAGTGACAACATGCTTCTTACTTCCTCCCATTTTGATTCTTGAGATAAGACAAGAGTAGAAGAGTTAAGAGGCAGAAAAGAGAAGTTTTAAGTGTAAGTGATATTCTTCTTAGAGATATGCAAGGATATATATAGAGATACTAGAAGGGCTTGTGTAGCATGTGTATATGAGGAATATACGAAAGAAGTAAATCGTATGAAAGGATGCAAGTAGCGTGCATGTTGGAATTGAAAAAAAGCTACTTAAGTGAGTAATTGCACCTATATTTAGCTCATAGTTGAAGCTAAAAAGTCTCTTTAATATTCTTTGTTATATGTGTGTATTTGAATATTTTATTGGCTCCAATTGGCTGAATTCTCCGGTGACGTTTGGATTTATGAGTAAAGGAGTATTTAACAGAAGGAAGCTCATAAATACATCTTTAGTTCATAGTTATAAACTTATAGTTAAACAGACTCTCTCATCTGCCTGAATTTTTCTTATATATCATTTTTCCATTAATTAATTTGCAAATTCAAATTTGGATTGGTACAGCATTTAGAAGTTTCTAATTTCTCTATTAAGATTATGCTGGTATGAAAATTACTTGAAAAATTTCGTTCATTAGGCTCAAAACTTAAAAATTTCGAATGGTTTTCGGTTATTACTGATTGGGATAGAAATGTGGAAACAATAGTTCAATGGTCGCTGTTTGCTAATGAAGAAGATCTTCTTTGTCAGGTAATACTCTTTCCTTAGTTCCAGGAGAGCTTTGATTACAAAGAGAAGCTATAGAAAAACAAAGGAGTCAGTTCTTTTAATTATTTCAGGAATCTCTAGCTATATATGTTATATTTGGATTGTGGTTCTCAAATGCCACTAGCTTTTTACTGATATTTTGAGAATATTTCCACAAATTTGTTTGAGATAATTTTGCGCATAGAACTAGTTAAATTTTATTTTTTTAAATATAATATAAATATGTCCATAGTGCATGTAAAGCATATTAAAAATTAGATAAACATTTTTAAAGAAATGGAATGTGCAAGGCTGTTAAAAACAAAATAATCTAAAAGTCTGCTTGAAAGAAAACTGCTTGTCAAACCTGTAACAAATTGTATAACATAAATTTCAAAGAAAAAAACAAATTGTATAACACTTTAACTTTTGGAATAGGCCGTTTCGTTTTGAGCTTCCACTTTTCAAAAAATTTGAAATCTTTCAATATCGAGAAATAATATTCAATTTAATAAAATTGAGTCATTATAAATTCAAAGAAAAAAAAAATAGCCGTTGAAACTTCAAAGAGCGTTTGGGTCTTCTTCTCTCGCTTCACAGAGTAGAAAAGGAATACAAATTCATAAAGTAATACACTAACCGCGGGGGTATAGTTCTCGTAGATCGTATTAAAATAACAATTCACTCTATCTCAGTCTTTTAAGGTTCACTTAACTGCTTTAATAAAATTCTTTTAAGCCTTAATCTTTTCTATGAAACTTAAAAACTTAGAATTCATTCCAAACGGTAAAAGACGACATAACGTTAAGTTAGTAGCTTAATCGTTACCACACACAAAAGATTTAAAACATAAAACGAGAAAATCCGGAAGTTCAAAAAAACACAAAAGGCCCAACTCCAAAAAAGACCCATCAGACAGAGAGCCCTAAAAACCCGACCCGACTTCACCGAAGCAAATCAATCAACGATCTCCATAACCCGACCCGATTTCACCAAAGCTTGTGAAAGAAGCAAAATCGATTAACAATTCTGATCAACAATGGCGACCACAACATCCTTGGACTCCTTCAAGAGTTTGATACTGTTCTTCAGCTTCTCTCTCTTGCTCGCCACAAATGGAGACTCCTCCAACATCCTCTCAACTCCTCCGCCAGCTTTTGGATCCACCATTTCCGCCACAATCTCCTTCTGAAATTGAGTGTTCACGAGATGCTTCACAGATAGCTGAAGATACAGAGCAAGGTTGTCCACTATCCTTCGCAAAACGATCGTCCAGTACGATGTGATCCTCATCTTCATAAGCCGGATGCAGTAGATGAGCTTGATACTTTTGTAGATGCGAAATCTTCATATTCCCGAATCCAGTCACAAAGAAGTAGTCAGGTTTGTTCTCATCTTTCAAAACAGCATCGATGAAGCTCTCTTGTTCACTTGTCTTCTGAGTCCAAGACGTCATGTACTCAGGATTACATGTGTAATCTGTGAGTTTCTCCATCTCGACGATTTCGATCACTCGGTTCACGGATTGTTTTTTGATCTTGCTGATGAGATTCCGACCGACTCGTTTGATGGAAGATTGAATCTGAGGGAAATTTTCAGAACTTTTAGCAATGAGGGATGAGAGAACAACTTCAATGTAGTCCCATATCTTCTTGATGAACTCAACTGGCTTGTTATGTATTTCATCCACTTGTTGTGAAAGAGTAGCCAAAAACGCTGACCTAGGTATGAAATTGGGCAGTCCAACACATTTGCATTCGTCAAGGATCTTGATTTCATCCAGCAAGAACTCGGTCAGATCCTCGGGCTTTGCTTGCAGATCATCTGAGAATTGGCTTAACATATCAGCCAAGCGAGCAGTACAATGCATGTTTTGATCATCTGGATATTCAGAGAAGTCTCCTTGAATGAGAATTCTTAGTAGAGACTCCTTGGCAGAACCAATGATGTCCATCAATGCCATTAATGATTCCCCGGTAGAAGCCATTACCATTGGTAGCTTGTTCAACTCAAGGACAGCGGTTTCCAACTTCTGGTTGATCTTGCGTACAATTCCAGGCAACCATCTAGCAATCATGCTTGCTTGGATAAGCATTAGCTTCTGAGCTAAAACAGGGATGCCCACAATGTCTTCATCAATTAGGCTCAGTAGTGGATGAGTCTTGAAAAGTAACTCTTCTTGTATCCTTGCTTCTTTATATGTCTCTTCTCCTATGCGGTTTCTGACGCAGACATAACCAAGTACAATACTCACATAATCTGCTGTTACTTTCTGCAGGAGACCTTCAGGAGCCATGTCTGCCTTTGTGACAACAGCCAGAGTCCGTTCACCGGTTTTATCAACTTTTCTAGACATGCGAATGGATTCGCACGTGGTGAAGTCGACCGTAGCTGACAGAACGTTGAGGATTATCGATTCTTGAGGCTTAATATACTTCATAATCATCCCAGAAATCTGCTCATAAATATTTTCCGGCTGTCCATTCACAGGAACTCGAGTTATCCCGGGAAGATCGACCATGGTAAGATCTGGAACACCAGCCTTCTTCACATGAAGGGTCAAGGGAGCGTCTGAGACCCCTTTACCAGATCCTGCATCATTGTAAATAGTACTTGTTAGCCTCTTGACATATAACACTTTAAAAGTTCCATCATATAGCAAAACTAGTGTAAGCTGCTTTAAAAAAAATCAGATGAGTAAAGACCAAATTAGGAGTTCTAGAATCATGTAACACCTCTAGGCATTTGTATTCATGTATATATACGCATCTACTTTCAGGTTTTTCTATGATAAGTATATAATTAACTCCTTTCAAGCTTCCATGTTTCAGATAAATGTCTCATTCTCAAGCATGTCTCTTGCAGGGTTGCAGCAAAACACACTTAACAGAGAGAGAGAGAAAGAGAACTTACCAGCAATCACATTTGTTGCAGCACGAATGGCTTCAGCGATGTGTTCCTCGTCCGTAGGAACCAATTTGTCGCTATACTTAAGCCAGATCTCAGGTTCAGGGCTAGAGCTTCGGTGAAGCCTCATGACGAGAGGAACCCTAGTGCAGATTCCTTGCCCACGAGGCAAACTGATTCCTGCCAAGGACTCAAGAACACTTGACTTCCCTGAGGACTGGTCTCCAACCACGACAATGGTGGGAAGATGTATCCCTTCTTTCATCACATTTAGGTTCCTCAGTCTGTCCACAGTGTCAAGTAACGGCCTGATCTTATCATTATATGAAGACACAATCGGTGCTTCAACAGGAACAACATCTTTGTTTCCTTGGGACTTATTTCTTACAACTGAGAGAGAACGAGAGGTTTTAGTTACAACTTTCTTCTTAGTACTTACCATTTCTTTTCGAGACAAGACAAGAGAGGGGAAGATAGAGACAGAAAGTTATAAGGGTAAGTGAGATTCTTTATATGCAAAGATATATATAGAGATATTAGAATGGCTTGTGTATAAGTGATATACGAAAGAAGTAAACGTTTGAGATAAAAGGATGTAAGTAACGTGTGCATGTTGGAACTTAAAAAGTCCCTAATTAAGTCCATAATCACACCTCTATAGCACATAGTTGAAGCTAAAAAGTCTCTTAAATCCTTTATTATATGTGTGTGTATATCAATATCTTACTGCTTCCAATTGGCTGAATTTTCCTATGGTGACGTTTGATATTTTCAGGTGGACGTTTGAAATTATAACGAAAGGCGTAATTATCAGAGGGAAGCTCATAGATACATCTTTAGTTCATAATTATAGCATTTTTCATCTGCGTGAATTTTTCATATATATATATATATATATATATATCAAATTTTCATTAATTAATTTGCAAATACAAATTTGGATCGGTACAGCATTTTGAAGTTTCTAAATTTTGATCGACTATAATTTACCAAAATATGATATCTTCAAAACATGCTACACCTTTGTAAATATCGACTTTCTAAATTTTGAACATAAATCTAGTTTATGATATTTCATATTTTATATATATATATATAAATTCAGTAGACTTGCGATGAGATTTCGACCGGCTAGTTTGATGGAAGATTGAATCTGTGGAAAGTTTTGAGAGTATTTGGTTATGATTGATGAGAGAACAACTTCAATGTAGTCCAATATCTTCTTGATGAACTCAACTGGCTTGACATGTATGTCATCCACATGTTGTGAAAGAACAGATAAGAATAGCTAATAACAACTTAGCAGATTTTTTTTTTTTTTTTTTTTTTTAAGTTTAGTAAAGCTTTGTAGCCTGTTTATCGCTTCTAATATCTTCTCTGATGATTTAAACGAAAGTTTGACTATGAATGAAGAGGTTTTGAATGGTGTCAAATAGAAATGTGATTGGGATAGAAATGTGGAAACAGTAGCTTAATGGTCGCTGTTCGCTAATGAAGAAGATCTTCTTTGTCAGAAAGATCTTTTCTTAGTTCCAGTAGAGCTTTAATTACCAGGAGAAGGCTATAGAAAAGAAAAAACAAAGGAATCGATTCTTTTAGTTATTTCAGAATACTATGTAGCTATGTTTTATTTGGATTGTGTTCTCTCTCATTTATTTGATGTGGGTTCTCAAATGCTACTACCTTTTACTGACATTTTGAGAATATTTCACAAATCTGTTGAGATAATTTTGCGCTTAGAACTAGTCAAAATTTATTTTTAAAAAGTAATTTATATATGTCCATAATGCATGTAAAGCCTACTTAAATGTTTCTTGTTTCTAAGTAAAAATGGAATGTGCAACCTGTTAAAAACAAAAGGATCTAAAAGTCTGTTTGGAAGAAAATTGTTTCTCGAAGCTCTAACAAATTGTGTAACGTTTGTATAACACCGATCAATCACCCTCGTGGACTTTTATTCTTAGAATGGGCCTTCTCGTTTTGGGCTTTCACTTTAGTTTTTTTTTTTTTTTTTCTTTTCGAAATCTTTAAATATCGAAATATAATATTCAATTTTTTTATGAATGTAAAAAGTACATTCACCAAAAATATGTGTTACATATGATGCATCTTTAGTTTAATGTATAATGGAATCATATATATGAAAGTCGGCTAACTTTTTCCATATGAGTGTGACATCTGCACACGATAATAAGACATATGAACCACTAGAATTGTTGACAAAAAAAAAAAAAAAAAAAAAAACCACTAGAATTAACTTAAAGTTGGCTAACTTTCCCCATGTAGGCTCTTGACTCTTCAATGACAGCTTGAGAATCAACATTTGTCAAATAATTTATTTGACAAGAGTAAAGATCATCATAAGCCTCAGCGGAACGGCGAGATGGATCGTGTAACTTACTACGGCTCAAATGTTTTTACGGCTTTAACTGCTTTAGCTTCTTTAAAAACTTAAATAGAGTTACTGTTGAGTGGAAAAGAGGCTCTGAATCACACAAGAAAGACTCCACCTTAGACATAAAATCAGACATGGATGCAATAACATTCGTAAACTTAAATGGGCTCTTCGGCTTCGGTACTTCTCCACGTAGGTTGATTTTCCAATATGTTGAACTTGTATACTCCTTTTAATTCTGCTTAGTTAATTTCTTGCTTCTTTGCTTCTGTGATATGGCTTACTTCTTTGCTTTCTGTATTGCTTGTTTTTGCCATATGTTGAAATTGTATACTCCTTTAACTTCCTTATTTATTTACTTTTTACTTGATTATTGTGTGTAAGTCTAACTAGCTATCTGTTTAACATGGGTTTTCAATATAATTGAAGTATTTATTACATTTATTTTGTTAATTTATTGAGATTAGCATTATTAATTTATTGGCACACTAACTAAGCGACTGTCCAGCATGATTTTTGAATACTACTATAATTTAAGTATTTATTATATTTTTTTAAAAAATTATTGCGATTAGCATTATTATCCATTATTTTTTACCTTTATTTAATTCCTTATGATTGCTATAATATATATCTTGAGCAGCAGAGACTTGAGAGATTTTGTAGGTTTAATGTATAATATGACGTATGAATTTCTCGACTCGATGACATTGTTGATTATTTGTTTTATATGAATAAATGAGATTTAATTGTTATCAATACTACGTAACATTTGGATTTTGTTTATTTCAGTTTATACTTTTTCCTGTCTGTTAAAAAAACAAGAGAGACTCAACGTTTCTAGCTAGTGTTTGGCATCTTATGTTTTATCACAAAAACATATGTTGCTTGTTTGATGCAATCAACTAAAAATATAGAAATCAATAACCAAAACGAAAAATATAACTGTAACAAAAAAAACGAAAAATACATAATAAGTCCATTGATTTACAAGAATAAGAGTTTACTTCGCAAGATTAAGCTTAGCTTGTGTTGGAAAGTTGGTCACGTTCGATTCCTCTTTTTTTTTGTTCCTTATACAAACAAATATATGTCCTTATACATTTTGGTTGATGGTTGATTGTTGATTGTACGTTGCAGCGGAAATGAATTTTTCTATAAACTACCATAATACATAATTTAGATTATTCATTTTCCATTATGTTCTTAGTTCTTACAAATGACAAAAAATACGTTTGTATCAGTTTTTGGTTGTTTGTCTAATTAATTAATTTCTATATTTTGGCTGTTTGTTTAATTAATTAACCCTTGTATAATTTTGTAGTGTTAATATCAAAAATAATTTTGTGGTAGATAAGTCTAAGAAAATCAAAGTTGCTATTAAGGGTTCTCTCTAAACATCTCTCTGTCGTCTTGTGTTTTGGCGGAGTTGGCATCTAAGCGGTGCCTTTGCAACGTTTGGTTGGCATCGGCACTGACTTCTTATCTCTCTTGTCTTTTCGGATTTTTGTTCGCATCGTTTGTGCGTAATTTGTTTCCAGCTTTATTTTATGGCTGAGTTTCAACTTCTTTTTCGTTGTTGTCTTTGTTGGCGCATTTTTAGGTTTACCGGTTGATTAGTTTCGGTTCGGTATTTTGTTGGGTTTCGAAGTTTATCAAAAAACTAAATCTCGATCTATTAAAGTCTTAATTCTAGATTCATTTTGTTTTTCTTATACCTTCTATATTTGTTGGAATAATTTTTCAGTCCTCCATTTTGTGGGCTTAATCCATTCGGGATTAGATTGCGGAAAAAAATCTGCTCGGCATGGAAAGTCTCTTTTGGTGCTTAAAATTGAATTAGAGATGAAGAAACAAACCAGTTAGGTTAGATATAGAACTTGATAGGATGCGTTTGTAGAGCACGGGTTGAACACGTGTATCAATCAAATTTAAATCATGTGTCTTGGTTTAGAGTTGTGACAACAATAAAATTTACCCTATTTTTGATAATTAGGCTTCTAACTTTTTTTTAAAAAAAAACTATGGTAAAAGCTCTAGTTCTTAGATACTCTTTAATCCTGTTTTGGTCCTCGGCCCCTGAGACAGCTTTTTTTAGATTCTGATATGGATAATCATCTAGGGCTTCTTAGGATTTAGGGGTTCTGCTCTTTTTTGATAAGTTTTGAGACCCTTGTTCGTAATTCTTGTTCTGGGTTACATCTAGCTCATTTCAAGATATGAATCTAATGCAGATTTTGCAATTAAGACATCCTGGGAACGTTTGATTGTTAGTCTTTTTCTGACTTGTGGCATCTTTGTGTTTTTGAAGACATCGAGAGAAGATGTCAACTCCGGCAAGGAAGAGACTTATGAGGGATTTCAAGAGGTTGCAGCAAGATCCTCCTGCTGGAATCAGTGGTGCTCCTCAAGACAACAACATCTTGCTCTGGAACGCTGTTATCTTCGGGTAAAAACATTTGCTTGTTATGGTTAAATCTGGTCTTGATTCTGATCATTAATGTTCCTTTAACCTTTACTGCTTCATGGAAATTGCAGTGCCGGTAGTAAATGCTATAACCCATTCTAATCAAATGCTTATAAACTTTATTTTTAATCTAAGTAATTAAAAATGTATAATGACACTGGTTACCATACTGTTAAAATGATGCGACAGGTTTAAATGGTAAACAAATAAGGATTAGTGAATGGTGACAATCGTTCCATCTTGTAAACATGTTTTTTCTTCTGATAAAACTACAAATATATATAATATACAAATTGTATCTTTAACAAGTAGCTAATTTTTTTGTAAAAATTCCTAAACTACACATTCAGTATAAATGTTCTGAGAAATTACAAATACAGAACAAGTATTAGATTTTAAGAAAACGATTGAAATGGTTTAAAAAAAAATTAAATGCTGTATTTTTTTTTGTCTAGTCTCATGCATAGTAAGCCGATGTTGAATTTTACGAAAATTGAAGGCGAGATTTATCACGGCAGCACGTAGAGTTGGTCTCATACTTTGTTTTGTCTCATGCTTTATTTAGTCTCATGCTTCGTTTTACTCTCATGCTTTGTTTTGTCTCATGCTTTGTTTAGTCTCATGCTTCGTTTTACTCTCATGTTTTGTTTACTCTCATGCTTCGTTTAGTCTATAGTCTCATGCATACTAAACTTAGTATCTAAATTAAAACATGTAACCATCTCTTTTCATGTATGTGATGCATCCAATAACAGGAAGTTCCCTTGGTGAGAGGACGTCGCTATGGGTTTGGCAAATTGTTGGATGACGGAAGCTCGACATCTTCGTTAACTCAACGCCATACCTCGAAGTTACAAGAGAAGAACGAGAAATTGAGAAGGATGCACTTTTTTTTTCTTTCTAAAATTAGATTTATTTTAATTTTTCTTGTAAAAACTAATTTGATCTTATATACTATTTTGATTATTTATACATTCGGAATTATAAACTTTTTTTAAACATTCGGAATAATTTAAAAGAAACAAAGTAATTATTTAATTTTATTATTTTTGATGGAAACAAAATTTTGGTAGGAAATGTGTAGGAGATAGTTGGCAGGAAAATCGTAGGAAATAGTTCGTAAGAAACTGGAAGGAATGATTTGGTAGGAAAAAGGTAGGAAATATTTGGTAGGAAAATAGTAGAAAATAGTTGGTAGGAACATCGTAGGTTTATATTTCCTACGAAAATTTCGTAGGAAAATGATCAAAAAATTCTTTCCAATTTTCTACGAAATTTCCTACCAAATTTCCTACACAACTTATTTCGTAGGAAATTTCCTACGAATTTCCTACGAAACTCAATTTCCTACAAGACATTTCCTACGAACCATTTTCCTACGTTTTTTGTCGTAGGAAAACCTTATATTTCTTGTAGTGTGATTTGTATATTTTTGCTGGATTTTTTAATCTTGGTTAATACAACAACAAATAAAAGTCTATGAAGATTCTTTTCCAACCTGTTTTTTCCTAATTCCTTAACCTTATTCGTTCAATACTAAGCAATTTCCCTACGATATTAAGCTTTGGGCGAAGTAAAAGGTAATGACCACACATTTTGTACATAGACCTTGACTTGCTGGGCAAACGAATCTTATTTATCTTATCATACGACTCAAAGTAAACGATAGACTGTTGTGATCACTGATGCTACGATTGAGACTTTGACTTTATACATATACAATTATTTCTTGTTGAACTTGGATTTTTTCCACGGAAATTTGATATTCTTATAAACGTTGAGGTATTTGCAATTTTGCATCGAACATCACAGTCCCATGCACATCGCGTTTGAGTTTCTCTCGTTAACTTGCTTTTTTTCTTTCAATTTAATTATCATATTTGCAATGAAAGGGAAGGTGTTCTTGGGCCAATACTTGATCATGATATGGGTGTGTTACTGTTGGGGAAGCTACATGGATATAAAAGTTGTGTTGAGGAAGAAAGGAACGCTTTGTTGGAGCTCAAGAAATACATAGTCTCAATTACTGATAAAGAAGCAAGTCGACTATGTTCTCCCTACTTGGACTAATGACACAAAAAGCGGTTGCTGCCTATGGGAGGAAATTAAATGCAATCGTACAAGCGGACGGGTGACCCAGCTTTCCATTGGTGGACTTTACCTCAAAGAGAGTTCTCTCCTCAATCTTTCTTTGTTGCATCCCTTTAAAGAAGTTCAAAGCCTGTACTTATCTGATTACGAAGGACTAGGATTCAGAGGCTTGTTTGATGATGTTGAAGGTATATACGTACGTATATTTTTAACATTTTAATTTGCATTGCAACTTTGATCTTTTTGCGTTTAGGGGGTGTCAAAATGAGTCATGTGTTGCCGCACGTCAACTCGATTTCTATGAGTTGAGTTATGTCTTCAAAGACTCATTTAATAAAAACATATGTTTATATTGTACAATCAAATATCTTTAACAAAAAGGCATACAAACAAATATAGCAACTAAAATACACACATATATATAATAAATTCCTTATCTTGTTTAGTTGAAAAAAAAGAATTTGATCTTTACACATTTATCTTGATTGAGTGAGCATGTTGGCTCATTTTGATATTCTTATCTGCTTTAGGGTTATGGTTCTCTAAAGAACCTAGATGGACTAAATCTTAGTTCATCGTTTCAAATTCTTGAAAGTGATATCTTTTGATATGATTGTACTTGGATATATATTCTCTGAATCTGCATTAACTTGTTGATATATGTTTGCCATGTTGCATGTTATCATTACTTGCTTACCAAGATTCTTGTTTGCAGGTTATAAAAGCCTAAAGAGATTAAGAAACCTGGAGATTCTGGATCTCTCTTCAAATAAATTCAACAATAGCATCTTTCCCTTTCTTAATGCCGCTACATCACTTACAATTCTTTTTCTTCGGGATAACATGGATGGCCATTTTCCTGCAAAAGGTGTATTTCTATTTATAATTATAGGATGACATATTTATTAATGCATGATGTATGATGTATCTTTAGCTAGATTGATTCAGTTTATTGTTAATTCTTATAAATTCATGTCTTAATTACACAGTTTGTAACATTTTAATATTTTTGTTGGATTCCATTTCAGAATTCAAAGATTTGACAAACTTGAAACTGTTAGACCTGAGTGGAAACAAATTTAATGGCTCCATACCAGTACGAGGTAGCCATTCTTTTCTCAAGCAAACTTGAAACTGCTGTCCATAAATGCTTGTCTTGCCTTTCTTTTCTAGGTTGGAAATTAATGTCAAATGATTTAATAGCTGTACGTATTTTGAAATGTATCTTCTTTTGTGACAGATTTATCTTTTCTGAGGAAACTGAAAGCTCTGGACTTACGTGGTAACGAGTTTTCTGCATCAATAGAACTGCAAGGTAAGTATGCACAAATCCCTCAAGTCTACTGCCTAGATGTATTCATGTTTAATGACGTTTTGCAATTGATTACTGTAGGAATTTGCGAATTGAAGAATTTGCAAGAGCTCGATTTTAGTAAAAACAAACTAGTAGGTCAGTTTCCCTTATGTTTTACAAGCTTGGCTGGACTTCGAGTTCTTGATCTCTCATCAAACCAATTGACCGGGAACATACCATCTGCTCTCAGTAATCTTGAATCACTTGAGTACTTATCGTTGTTTGATAACAACTTTGAAGGCCCCTTCTCATTTGGGTTGCTCACCAACTTCTCAAAGCTTAAGGTGTTCAAACTTGGCTCAATTTCCAACTCACTTCAAGTTGAGTCTGAAAGTTCCTGGAAGCCAAAATTTCAGTTGAGTGTTATTGCACTACAATCTTGCAACTTGGATAAGATGCCTCATGTTCTCCTATACTAAAATGATTTACGTCACATTGATCTCTCTGGCAATAAAATTTCTGGAAGGTTTCCTTCTTGGCTATTGGCAAACAATACGAAACTTGAAATTTTGCATTTACACAAAAAAATTTTGACGAGCTTTCAGCTACCGAGATCTGCTCATAACCTGATTTTCTTGGACGTGTCGGTTAATGAATTCAGTCATCTGCTTCCTGAGAACATTGGGTGGATACTTCCTCATTTACGGTATATGAATATATCGAAGAATGAATTTCAAGGAAATCTGCCATCTTCTCTGGGTAACATGAAAAGTATTGAACTTATGGATATATCTCACAACAGTTTTCAGGGGAAGCTACCAAGAAGTTTTGTAAAGGGTTGTTATTCATTGACAATCTTGAAGATTTCACATAACAAACTAAGTGGAGAGATTTTTCCAGAATCAACCAACTTCACTAATGCATTAGTGATTTCTATGGATAACAATCAATTTACTGGAAAGATTGGAAAAGGTTTGACGAGTTTGAAATTCTTGTTACTGCTTGACATTTCGAACAACAGTCTCACAGGTGTCATTCCAAGTTGGATTTGTGAACTTCAAATCTTGAATGCACTATTGATTTCAAACAACTTGTTGGAAGGTCAAATACCTATTTCGTTGTTCAGCATATCCAATCTACAGATGCTTGACCTCTCTGCAAATATTTTATCTGGGGACATACCTCCACAAGTCAGTTCAAATAATCCGGTATCGTTGTTCTTGCAAGACAATAATTTTTCAGGCGCTGTTCCAGACACATTGCTAGGAAATGTCACCATACTTGATCTGAGAAATAACAGATTGTCTGGAAATATTCCGGAGTTCATCAACACCCAAAACATCCGTATTCTTCTTCTACGAGGGAATAATTTCACAGGCCATATTCCTCGCCAGCTGTGTGCCCTAAGAAGCATCCATCTTTTGGATCTTGCTAACAATAGATTGAATGGATCCATTCCTTCATGTCTTAGTATGGGGAAAGAGGATACGTCATATACTTATGATTTTGACATTGCTCTCACCGATGTCTTCTCTAGTTATAATCCGGAACATGACTCCAATTCTGCAGAAAATGTCGGTATATATGTCAAATCTCTTCTCATGCTAGATCAGCTTAGTATCGACTACAAGGCAGACACGCAGATGAAAATTGAATTTGCAACAAAACATCGATATGATGCCTACATGGGTGGAAATCTCCAATTATTGTTTGGAATGGATCTATCAGAAAACGAGCTAAGTGGTGAGATCCCAACAGAGCTTGGAGGTCTTCGGGAACTACAAGCTCTCAATCTTTCTCACAACAACTTATCAGGAGTGATACCACAAAGCTTTTCAGGTCTCAAGAATGTGGAAAGCTTGGATCTTTCCTTCAACATGTTACAAGGTCGGATCCCACCACAACTAACAGATCTGAGCAACCTCGCTGTGTTTAAGGTCTCATACAACAATTTATCAGGAATCATTCCACATGAAAGACAATTTAACACATTTGATAAACAAAGCTACTTAGGTAATCTTTTTCTCTGTGGACAACCAACCGACAAAAGCTGTGACGATAATAACTTTCAAGAACCAAATAATGAAGTGGAAGCTGATGAATCCCCAATCGACATGGTATCTTTTTATTGGAGTTTTGCTGCAGCCTATGTGACTATACTGCTTGGGATGCTAGCATCTCTCTCATTTGATTCTCCCTGGAGCAGAGCTTGGTTCTACATCGTTAATGCTTTCATCCACAAGGCGAAAAATATCTTATGGTAAAGCCACTCCAGGTGCCAAAATGCTTACTTATGTGCTAGTTCCATTATCGTCTCGGTTGTTGTTCTTCTCAAACGTTAACCTCATGCTTTGTTTCACAAAACCATAACATAACTTATGTTTGGTTCTTGTACTGTCTTTGCTACTGAATAAATGTAATACCTCAAAAATATCTTGGAGCCTGGTTTGGTGGTTGGAACAAAACTTTTATAGGATCATAATTAACACAACTTATATTCTATGCATTTCTAATGGTTTTTATAGTTAGAGAGCAAAAAGTTATTTTTGTAATGAAAGATATAATCAAGATTTGCAAACATTTTCTTCCGTTGTTTTTCTATTATGCACTCTGAATCTGATAACATTTTGGTTGAGGGATGATCGTACGCTGCATCGGAAATGAAAATCTATAAACTACCATAATACAAAGTTTAAATTATTCACTCTCCATTACAGTAATTCTTAGTTCTTTACATATAACACAAAATACTATTGAATAATTTGATCGTATATCCTAAATTTATAAGAAATTTGAAATCTACACTATAATTTTAAAGTCTCTAAAATATACCTTATATTTTGTTCAAAATGATATTTTGTCCTTAATTAATAATTAAAAATTCAGAAAAAATAAAATAATTTAATTAATAAGTTTTACAAATATATTTTAAAATTAAAATTAAACTGTTCATATTAAAAAAAATTAGATAGTCAAAAAGTATTTTTGAGATTTTAGATAATGATGAATTTAAAACTAATAGTTATGATCATGATAAATTAATTTACTATGGGTAATATTAATCAATAATTAAATTAAAATTCAGATTAAAAAAAGTTCAACTAATAAAAACAATAAAACATAGACCATACAAAAAAAAAAAGAAAAACTTGTGAATTTTAGTTATATAAAAAAAAGTTATCTGGACTTTGGGTTGATGTGGTAAATTTTGTAGATAATGATTGATTTTATATTAATTACAAATTTTAAATATATATAGTTTAAAAAAAATTCATTACAAATATATTTCATAACACATGTTTTTCATTTAGTCGATAATTTCGAAAAATATATGAATATTTAAATACACTATATTTATTTTTAAACTAATTACAAAAATAAGTTAAGTAATTTAAATTTAAGAGTTTTAAAAATACTTTATTAATTTAAATGAAATAACCAAAAATAATTAGCTCAATTGAAAAAAATAAACAGTTCAAAAAGTAAAAAATTTTAAAAATCAATAAACTAAAATATAAGTCGACAGTTTTAATATAAGTCAACATAGAAAAAAATAAGTTTACAAAAGTAAAATATTAGTAGACAGTTCAAAAAATCTCTTAGCACTTCTAAAATTGAACAACATTTTAGTAGTTTTAGATCAATTCTGAAATGTATTTTGCTGCAAATTTTATTTCATTAATATTAATAACTACTATAAATTAATATATTTATCCGGTTCTGAGTTGGGATAATGTAAAATTTAATATAATTCGATAATATAATATTTTTTTCCAAAAATCCTATGTAAATATATGGTCCTAATAATATCATATATTAATAATTATATAAATTTACCCAAATATAGCTAAGATATTTCAATAATATATGGTTTTCGTTATCTTTGTCTTTATGATATTTTAATTTTGGTTAATCTTTTCTATTGTATTATACATTTTTCGGTGTTGTGTTTAAGATAATTTTAGATGCTATAATTACTTCGAGGGAGATTGCCAAGACATCATAAACTTATTAAATGGTAAAATCCTCAAATTTAGGATACACAATTGGCTACGAGAGATTCGATATTGGACTACTAAGTTTGAAGATACACAATTTTTTTGGATCAGAAAATTGCAAAACAAGGTTGCAGATCAACTAACAAAATGTTCCATGTCTTTGAAATCAAGCTTTGTATTTCATTATTATGTTCTCCATGGTTTAACTGATTTGCTACATGGAGATTTTTGTAATTCTACTCTTATTTAATCAAAATTATAATAAATGTTAAAAAGAAAAGAAAAAAACTATATCATTTTTAAATGTACTATATCCTCGTCTTTAACTTCATAATCCAGTGTTATAGATAATAAGCATGCACATTTGTTCTAATCTTTGAACATGTATAATATTCATCTGGATAGTATAAATATCTATTTTCTTATGATAATAAGATCATTAATCATTACTTAGAGTTGATGAACATTATTTTTACAAGTGAGTAGATTTAAATTTTAACATATATATCATAAAAATAAATTTCTTATATAAACAATGAGTTATTTTGTTGGAAAAAAAAATCTTCTAGTGTCGAATTGCAAAACTAATAAGAAGGGAGTTGAAAAAAAAAAAGACTAATAAGAAGGGAATTAAAACATTACTATTAAGTGATTTAGATTGTCCAAAATTATATAAAATTTTATGTTGAATTTTTTATATAACCTGTTTTTAAAAATTCTTTACTTAAATTAATAGATATTACAGTCAAAATCACCCTAAGCCAGACTTGGGACATGTTTTAAGAACGAAGGCTGGTCGTGTACTCCTCTCGACGACTCAAAACACAATATTTACGAATTCGAATTTCCAAGTTTCAAATTCTCCAAATCCAAATTGATCCCACTCTTCAGCAGATGAGAAAAGCCCTAATTTTGATCCTTTAGAGAATCGCACATGGGTGCTAACGAGTTTCGTTTCTTCCTCTCCTGCGATATCAATTCGCCCGTCACGTTCCGTATCGAGAAGCTTGATGGAAACCTCCCCATCAAGAAATCTACTGATTCGGGTACTGAATTGAATTTCGATAACCCACAATCACTGATTCAAAAGGGATTTGATTTGAATTTGTTCTAATTTGGTTCTCTAATCCCTGGGACTTGATTTTGGTGTAATGGGAACTTGATTTGTTGATTGGTGTTTTGAATTTAAGAATTCATGTCGGAATTGGCTTTTATTGTTGCTAAGGAGAAGAACCAAATATTAGTGCAAATGGGTTTAGTTCTTGAGGTGAGTTTGTTTGATTTATGTGTGTGTTTTAGGAGTTGTCTCAGTCGTAGAGGAGAAAAAACCAGAGCTTTACATCGAGTGTGCGTTGTATATTGATGGAGCTCCTTTTGGCCTTCCCATGAGGACAAGGTTTCTTCTGTTTTTATTATATTCTTTCTTATGATTCTCTCGTCCTCGTTGTCTTGTGTTTTGATGACTCTTGTCCAAGTGTTTTATTGTATTTCATCTAGCTCTCTTCTTACTTCCAGGTTGAAAACTACAGGACCACCATACTGCTGGAACGAACTCATCACTCTCAGTTCTAAATATCGGGACTTGACTGCCCATTCTCAACTTGCTATCACAGTAAACAAATCACTGCCCCCATTGCTTGTTTTATGGTACCTTCTCGCCCGGTTTCTTCTTCCTTTTTCTGCTTATCAGAAAGTTTCTGTTCATATCAGGTATGGGATGTTTCGTGTGGTAAAACTGAGGGACTGATTGGTGGGGCAACAGTCCTTCTATTTAATAGCAAAGGGCAAATGAAATCAGGAAAGCAGAAGCTCAGGCTCTGGCAGGGGAAAGAAGCGGATGGTTCATTTCCAACCTCTACTCCTGGAAAGGTTTCTGATACATGTCAACTCTAGATATATAATCCGAAATGTTGTTCTTGACGACGACTTCCTTTTTCCTTGGTTTTTTTTTCATACTTTAGGTTCCACGGCATGAGCGCGGGGAGCTAGAGCGTTTGGAGAAGCTCATGAATAAGTATGAGAGAGGGCAGATCCAAAGCATTGATTGGCTGGATCGACTTATGTTGAAATCCTTGGATAAGATCAAGGAACAAGAAAGCTCCAAACATGGAAGCTCACATCTGTTCGTGGTTATTGATTTCTGTAGTTTTGAGCATCGAGTTGTATTTCAGGTGCAATATTTACTGCAATTAGATCTGTCTGTGACCTTATATATTCGAATATGAAAATGTCTCCATGTGTGTCTTGCAATAGTGAAATGACCAGTGGGTTTATGTCTATCTGCTTTTGATTTCAAGGAGTCTGGAGCCAATTTGTTCATAACTGCCCCAATTGGTTCAACAAACGAATTTGTTACTGTCTGGGATACAGAACTGGGAAAGACTAATCCTTCAGAGAACAAGCAACTAAAGCTGGCAAGGAGCTTGGATCGTGGCATAATTGACAGGGATCTCAAGCCAAGTAATATCGAGCGGAAGTAAGTATCTTCAGAGAAACAGTTTCCTGTCACTTAGTATTGATTGTATTATTATGAAATATAGTTGCATTAAATTATAATCTCATGGGTAGGTGAATTCTTTTGTTTGCCCCTATTTTTCTTTTTTTTTTAAAGATCCATACAAAGAGTTCTGAAATATCCGCCAACAAGGACACTGAGTGGAGATGAAAGACAACTTCTTTGGAAGTTTCGTTTCTCTCTAATGTCTGAAAAGAGAGCTCTAACAAAATTTCTTCGCTGTGTGGAGTGGAGTGATGTTCAGGTAAGTGCACATCTTTTGCTTGTAGATCTATTTTCATGGTTCTTATTTTTTCATGTTGCATGAGCTTCCGATGTTGGCAGGAAGCAAAGCAAGCAGTTCAACTGATGTACAAATGGGAAATGATAGATGTATGTGATGCTTTGGAGCTATTGTCTCCTCTATTTGAGAGTGAAGAGGTACTACGAGTGCCCAATTTACTTTTCTTCTGGTATTCTACTCGATCTGCTTGCTGTCGTCCTGGTATATTGAAATATAGGCTAATTTCTCACCACATGTACTGATAGGTTCGAGCTTATGCTGTGAGTGTATTGGAAAGAGCTGATGATGAAGAGCTTCAGTGTTACTTGCTTCAACTGGTTCAGGCTCTCCGTTTTGAACGCTCTGATAGATCTTGCCTTTCTCAATTCCTTGTCCAACGGGGTATGTGCTGAGCATCTAGACATGAAATCATGTTGAGTTTTCTGTGTAAAACTGGTTTATATAATGGTTAATCGACTGACTTCTGCTATTTTTCTTTCAAATTTCTAGCATTACAGAATATTGAGTTGGCCAGTTTTCTCCGTTGGTATGTCGCTGTGGAACTTCATGACCATGTCTATGCCAAGCGATTTTACAGCACATATGAGTTACTGGAGGAGAACATGATCAAGGTGTGGACATAATTTTTTTTTGTTTCTTTCCTCCTTCCCCCTTATTTCACTTAAGATAAAATAAATATGTAGATCGATTTTCCTCCTGCCTCAGTTTTCTTTGTAATAGTCAGGTCAAGCCTTTGAACTTAGGATCAGTGTCAGGTTTTTCAGTGAATAGAATACGCTAGTCCTAACTTTAGTTAGAGGAGTAGTGGTTGTCCAAGAATGATAAGAATACTGCTCAAACTACATATACAGGGTTGTGCAGTTACAGCATATCATGTCATTCTTGGGACAAGAAATTGAGTTGCTTTATACATCAAGTGAGATCTGTTTAGCTGCTTGAGAATGATATTTGCTTTGATGTCAGCTGCCGCCTGGGGTTAACGGAGAAGATGGATGTAAATTGTGGCAAAGTTTGGTGCGTCAAACAGAAGTGACTGCTCAGTTATGTTCCATTACACGAGAAGTGAGAAATGTACGTGGAAACACCCAGAAAAAAATTGAGAAGCTCAGGCAGCTTTTAGGTGGACTCCTTAGCGAACTCACCTACTTTGAAGAGGTACTTTCACTATGGTTTTAACTGGTAACTAATGCTTTTAAATATGATGTTTCTCCAAGAATGTCTGAGTCGAAGTTTCTACTAACCCTTTTGTATTTGGTTTTCGTCCAGCCTATTCGATCACCGCTTACCCCTAGTGTTCTCATAAAGGGGATTGTGGCAGGAGAATCAACACTCTTTAAAAGTGCATTGCATCCTCTGCGCCTTACTTTCCGAACAGAAGATGAAGGAAGTTGCAAAATTATATTTAAGAAGGGAGATGATCTCCGGCAAGACCAACTGGTAAATCTAGGTTCATTTTATCATATTATCTAGATCTTTTGTTCATGTTGTGATTTTTTTTTAAATTTCCTCTATAGGTTGTTCAAATGGTTTGGCTCATGGATAGACTGCTTAAGCTGGAAAATCTTGATTTGTGCCTAACGCCTTATAAGGTGTTAGCGACTGGACATGACGAAGGAATGTTGGAATTCATACCATCCCGTTCTTTGGCTCAGGTACAGTATCTAAACCCATTGCCCGCAGGCGTCCCTCTCTTATAATTTTGAGAGTAAATAATCTCGTTATCCTACAATATATTCCTTTGCATGTTCAGATTCTCTCAGAGCACCGAAGCATAACAAGTTATCTGCAGAAGTTTCATCCTGATGAGCATGCGCCTTTCGGGATAACAGCCACTTGTCTCGATACATTTATAAAAAGTTGTGCGGGCTATTCTGTGATCACATATATACTTGGGATTGGAGACAGGTAGGATGCAAAACATTTTATAGGGGTTGTGTTCGAAGAGTTTTTTCCAATTTTCTTGCTTTATAAATCTACCTTTGAATCGAATTACGATGGCCTGATTTTGATATGTAGACACCTGGACAACCTCCTCCTTACAGATGATGGTCGTCTTTTCCACGTTGATTTCGCTTTTATTCTCGGTAGAGATCCTAAACCATTCCCTCCACCTATGAAACTCTGCAAAGAAATGGTGGAAGCCATGGGCGGAGCAGAGAGGTACCAGGAAATTACATTATTTTCATGAATATTTTGCTCGGAGTGTTGTAGCATAAGACTTTGAAATATTGGCTATCATTGTGTTGCAGCCAATACTACACAAGGTTCAAATCCTACTGTTGTGAAGCCTATAACATTCTCCGGAAATCGAGCAACCTTATTCTGAATCTGTTTCATCTCATGGCGGGTTCTACTATTCCCGATATAGCTTCAGACCCGGAGAAGGGCATTCTCAAAGTAAGTTTCTTTCACTATCAGTCTCACCTAAACCAAACGAAACCCACAATTTTTCTCACAAATAGATTGGCTCTTACTTGCTCCTTATCATTCTCGTAAATACTCTTTTTAACAGCTCCAAGAAAAGTTTAGGCTTGATATGGACGACGAAGCATGCATACATTTCTTTCAAGACCTGATAAATGAAAGCGTAAGCGCGCTGTTCCCACAAATGGTTGAAACCATACACAGATGGGCTCAATATTGGCGTTGAAACCACAGGGTTTAACTGCAACGGTGTTAACTTATCAAAAAATGTAGATGCATTTACTTTTTTTTTCACGTTAATAGGACCAGAAGGTTTGATTTCTGTAATTGGCTTTTACACCAGCTGTGAAAACTATATCTGTAAATAATCTCGTTAACCTTGAAAATATTAGATTATGGTTGGACACACTCTACAAATACAATGCTGCGATTTATCTTCATTCATATATTGCCGGCTTCCTTGTGAATTAATTATTCATTATTCTACACTCTTGTGATTTTAAATTCTAAAAATATTCATAAACTCTTGCTCCTCGATCACTGAAAAACATAAAAGTCTATTTTTCGTTTTTTCAGAGTTTAATATCCCTACAAAATTTAATTGAAAGTCGCACTAGTTGTTAAAACGAATTTTTGATTGAATTAATTTTATATTCGATTGACCAAAAAAAAAAAAAAAACATAAAATACAATTGTCGGGTATGAAAGTCTATATTATTTATAAAACCACCTCTTAGACCTTTCGGTAATTACAAAATTCCCCCACATCTTCCGATAATTACAAAATTTCGCACAGCTTCCGATAACAACGAAATTGCACCACATCTTCCGATAATTACAAAATTGCCCCATATCGTTTGGTAATGACGAAATTGCTCCATATCTTTTAGTGATTATGAACTTGTCTCCGAATCTTTCTGTAATTACGAAGTTGCCTCACATCTTTTGCTATTACAAAATTGCCCCACGACTTGTAATTATGTGATTGTCCCATAAGTATGTATATGTAGATATGGTAAGTACAGTAAAACTTCTATAAATTAATATTTAATATAATAATCACTATAAATTTATAAATTGATTTAATTTTTGATTGGGCCAATGTAATATTTAATTCAATTCGATAAGATAATAATAGTACATGACAACAATGTTTTTCTACTCTTTTGTACAAATAGACAAGAACAATGTTAAGAAAATGTAGAGTGAGTTTTAGAGATCACTCGAAATTTTTCTGCACACTTTACTATTTTCTAGTTTTTATCGCTGTATTTTTAACTTTTATATCTCAATCTCGTATATCTTTCAAGTTTAATAAAGTAAGTACTAATCATACACATATCTTTCTATCTTTTTGGATTCAATCTTTTATAAGTTTTGCTTATAATTATACAATAACTACAAACAACTATATATCATAGGTTTGTCATGCAGTAGATGACGTGTCTTCTTGTGCTAACTTGAAATATATTGATAGTCTTGATTAGTGAGAAAGTTGTTAAATATTTTTATCTTTTTATGCTTCATGATAAATTTTTGGGTATGACTTTGTCTTCATTTATAATCTTATCATAGTCTTGAAAGCCCATCGCGAACGATCTTGACAAAGTTCTTTAAGAGACTTTTTGTGATTATGAAATTTTCCCAAATTTTTTAATAATTATGAAATTTCCCCACATCTTTTGGTAATTGTAAAATTGCCCCACATATTTTGGTAATTATAAAATTGCTCCACATCTTTTGATAATTATGGAATTGCTCCATATCTCTGCGTAATTACGAAATTGCATTACATCTTTAATGGATGTAATGTGGAGACAGTTGAATACAAAAACATCATTTTCACCATCGGTCTCCAACAACACGAGGGACTGCACGAAGGTCCAGGCTCTCCAACAACATTGCTAACAAAGTAAGCTTCCAATACACATTCCAGATTATAATTTCGGGGAAAAGGTTTATGTATTTAGCAGTTTAAACTAGCATAAATGTTTTTGCAGTATTTTTGTGGTCATTTGATGTTGTTATAGTTGATGGCAGGCTTGAGTTTTGTGAGACGAAAGCTTCGAATTTGAAGAGAAGCATTATCTTTGTTCATCGGTATAACCTTCCTCTTTTTGTTTTGCTTATGGGTCTGTTGCCAGTTAAAAGGATTTGTTTGGGATTGTAATACACTTGTGTCTTTTTTTACTATAGAATATATAATACACAAATTTGATGAGCTTATTCTTTACGAATTTGTTTTCAAATCATTCTCTAAACGATTTCTCCATTTTATGGTTGTTTGCCCCTTTCTAGATGTGAAATTGATTGTTTCTTCATCATCCTTGAAATTTTCTTTAGCATTCTCAAATTCATCCTAATCAACTTTGTGTTATTCTCTTTCTTTTACGACCAAAAATTAAGGCTTATAACGGATTATAGTACTATACAATTTTTTTTTTTTGTTTGGTAATATCCGTATATTAAAAATATATGATAATTTGTTACAATTGAAGCTTATTCACCTATTCTTGCAGACATAAATTGTAGTGAACATCGACGAGATTCATATTAAGTGGTTGATACTCTAATTTATCCCTCTTTTGGTTTAGATTTGCTAAAATACACTCTAATTACATTCACATCTAGACGAAAAACTGGTTTCATTAAAAAAGTTGTATAGCTAGGTTCTGCTCCACCATCATTTATCAAGACATTACTAAAATTTATATCATAATGCTTTATAAAATAAAACATGTAAGTCAAACTTTGATGTTTAGTTTTTCTAAGTTCATTGGTAAAGAGGTTTTGCTGAAAGGTAGCGTCATCTTCTTAGAAAAACTACACTCACCTTGTATGTAATTTCATCGGGATTGGAGAATCATATTTGAATCTCCCACCACAATACTTGATTTTTATATAGATCTCGGGAATTATTCTTCATTTTGGAATTGAATTCTCTGGTTATAAAATATAATAGAAAGAATAAATTGGCTTATATCTATTTTTGTGCACCAATAAAATAGTAATTAGTCATACTAAATATACCCTAAACGCGTGTAATACGTGATGCCAAGGTGTAGGGTCTAAATTATTATTATATTTCGTTATAATGTTTTTAATTAAAGGATGTTGATAGGTAAAAACAAAGTTCCAATTATTTTACCATATTAAAGAGATTTTTCCATTTTAAATTCCCGTTGTATATCAAGGTCATGACCGAAATCAGGCACTAGATTAAGATAATGTGTTTGATGTTGTAAGCAAAGGAGTCTCTCGAAGCTTTTTTACACACACGTAAACAATTTTTTTTTTTTCAATTCTTTCCTGTTGAAACTGTAAAATATTTGAATGGTCTCTCTATCTTTGGGATTATATTATTTGCCTATATATTATTTGGAAAATGTTTTAGTAAAAAGTGATGATGTGTTGATATTGGGTAAAATAAATTCTTCGGTCGGTTACCATCAAAAAATTCTCCACTGTGGTCAAAATGATATGGATAACAAATCGTGGAGCCTGATGCACAACTGTGGGACTCCAAGGGCAGGCCCATGACTCTTTGAGGACCACTTTAAGCCTTTAAAAGCTGGCCTTTACGTCATATTCAGGCTCTTACGCCTATTTGGGCTCTTATGCCACGAAGTTTCACACCCGAGTATTTTATGCCCTTTCAAACTCTCGTGCACATGTTCTAGCATCTCATGCTCATATGCCATTCTATATTCTAAAGCCACGTGCTCTCACGCCTCATGCTCTTACATTCTTTTGGTCTTTCATGCCTAATGCTCCTACACTCTTTCAGGCTCTCATGCTATGGGCTTTCATGCCTCACTCTTGTATCCTTTCAAGCTCTCTCACGCCATTGGCTTTCACTTTATTAGCTCTTACGTTATTTATATGCATGTACCCTTCTATATATCAAGATTTGTTTCACGGAGGCCATTTGTGACAATCCATCCACAATAACCATTCCCCGAGAAGAAGATTCTTACATGTCACGTGCGATAGCTGCCTGAAAACGGCCTTATGCCAAAAGAACTTAACTTGGATGGAAGAAAAGAATGTGAGCTTTTTTTTTAATAATCGAGAGGTAACTGGTTCGATTATACAAAAGCCCGCATGGATAAGTTCATCTGCTATTTGGATTTTTATTGCTAAATAGCACATATATGCTCGTAATCTGGTACAAGAAAAACTTGTGGCTCAGTGGTCTTAGCTAGGTATATAATGAATACTCCTAAGAGGATGAGATTCTCACACTTTTTAATTATTCAAACCTACGTATAATTTTTTTTGCATTTCAATTGATCTTTTCTTTTTCACAAGTAACATGAAAAGATCTTTAACAAAAAAAAAAAAGTAACATGAAAAGATGAAAACAATAAAATACATCGTAAATATGGTTTTATTATTATTTATAGGTTTTGAGCAAATCATATGATCTTGTTTATTGACTTGAACGTCATAAAATTCTCCAATATTTCAGCGTTATTTTTCCAGTTTCTACATATTTTCTTCTCTTTTGCAAGATATCTACCCAGAACCAAACCGAATATTTGAATGTTCAGGACCATAAATCAACACGATAATCTTACTTACCCACACCAATATTACTACATAAAAAGTCTTTACTTTTTTAATATTGTCTCTTATCTTATATGACACAAAATCTATATATGATACAAAATCTAAATAACTACGTGACAGATGGCCATAAGTTTGAGATTATAAAAATAAAATAGGAGAGCCAACCGACATGAATAATAGTAGTCTAATAGACCTACCAATCCGACAAGACCATTTATGTAAATAACATTATAATTGTGGAATATGGGCACATTGATTTCATTTGTTAATAAAAAGATAAAAGGGTCACCTAATAAATACTCGAATACAACAACGCTTTTGTTTGTCTCTGATCTAGAGTACTCCTTCCCTTCCCTTATTTTTTTTTTGGCTAAACCATACCAAAAAAAAAAAAAAAAAATTAAATAGATTTTATTTCTTTATATAAGTTTTAATATTTAATTTAAACAATTTAACAAATTAAAAATCTTACAAAATATAAAATGGTTATAAAACATTAACAAGTATAATTTTTTTTGTAAATTTTAAAAATAAAACAAATAAAAATTCTTTAAACATCTTGTAGAAGGAATGAGAGACAACATCTTTTAACAATAAATAGCATCCACCTGTTTTAACAGTTTGATGCACTAAAAAACTTATGTTTACAAGTGTACCTCGAACTAATGTCTGCAAATCATACTTTAAAATTATATTTACATATTATCTATATATCATGAGAACTGAGAAATATGTTGATTTCATCAAATAATTTTATTACATGTTTTTATAAAAAGTCATTTTCTTAATTATTAAAAATACATTAAATTCAAAAAATTCGAAAACTTTGAGAAAACACTTCAATTCTCTTTGAATGATAAAGGCGAGAAAAGGATACTATATTAAAGATAAGAATTTTAGACAAATAGCATTTTCACATTTAAATATGTAAAAGAAATAACACATTGTGCTATTTGCTTAAGTTTTATCACTTTGCATGTGGTGAATTACCATTTTGCCATTTCGCACATGAAATGAAATGTATATACTGTACATGTGGATGTGTACCGTACGTGGTACATACATTAGGATTTAGGAACATTAAGTTGTTTAATACATAGCCAGTTATCAAACAACTTCAGTTTAATTAAATAACATATGATTAGTCTAGTAATCATATATTTGCTAAGGTTAAAACTTACAATATTAGTTTTAACGAAAAGAAATTGAATAACTAAACAAAATAAAATATAATTTAACTGGTAATCGATTATAGACTATCCAAAAATCATTTAACCTCATCTTAACACCCACCCGTTTAATAATAACCAATTTTCGCATAATTCTTAACATAATTGCCAAGTTCTACGTTTGCCTTGACATGTACACATGCCACATCCTTGGAGTTGGAGGTAACTACCTTCCACGAGGACTTCATGGTCGTCTCCCAATCTTATTATATTACTACCTCTATTTGAATCTGCCTTTTCGTTAAATTATTTTTAATCTACGAAAACGACTTTCACAAAAATTTTATATATTTTACTTCGTTTTCACATTAACTTTTTAAATTTCTTTTAAATTTTACTTAAATTATATTCGAGCTTTCGTTTCCCTAGTTACATCACCCCACGATTAGAATAAAGGAGGCAAATACAAGAAAGGTTAAAGTTTCATATCTGAAAATGAAATTCAGTTTCTGTAATTAAAAGTTATAAAAATGCAACTCACAGAA
Source organism: Turritis glabra (assembly GCA_900406565.1). Classification (NCBI taxonomy): domain Eukaryota; kingdom Viridiplantae; phylum Streptophyta; class Magnoliopsida; order Brassicales; family Brassicaceae; genus Turritis; species Turritis glabra. The sequence goes on from OVBN01000185.1 coordinate 455,644, forward strand.
GACAATATTAAAAAAAAAAACGTAATTCATTTCCGGATTTACCCTTTATGCTATGCCTATTTAATCAAACGTTGTGCTAGCCTTCATGAATTACTCACAAGCCAAAGGCCTAAGTAACCAAACTAAAAGTTCATATATCCGCAGAGAAAAAAAACCTTCTCTTTTCTTTTACTTCTCAAACACTCAAGAAAACTTTTCAATTATCCTCTTAACCCATCACAATACTTTTTCTTTGCCCAAAATGGCCCCTGAGATTCTCGTAAACTCGATCCATGTATCCAAGAAGGCGCATCTAGCACCTTCGAGGAGAGCTTATGTGACGTTTTTGGCAGGAAATGGTGACTACGTGAAGGGTGTGGTGGGATTAGCAAAGGGTTTGCGTAAGGTTAAAAGTGCTTATCCTCTTGTTGTTGCTATGTTGCCTGATGTGCCTGAGGAACATAGAGAGATCTTGAGGTCTCAAGGCTGCGTTGTGCGTGAGATCGAGCCTGTTTATCCTCCAGACAACCAAGTTGAGTTTGCCATGGCGTATTACGTTCTCAACTACTCAAAACTGCGTATTTGGAACGTAAGTATTTCGATTCTTCACTAAAATAAACTTAGCTAAGAATATGTGATGTAGACTTATAGTTAAAGTTCTTTATGGTTTTTCTTACCTTTGAAACTTCTTGCAGTTTGAAGAGTACAGCAAGATGCTATACCTTGATGCAGATATCCAAGTCTATGACAATATCGATGACCTCTTCGATTTGCCTGATGGGTATTTTCATGCCGTGATGGACTGTTTCTGTGAGAAAACATGGAGCCACTCGCTGCAGTATTCGATCGGGTATTGTCAACAGTGCCCGGAGAAGGTCACATGGCCGGAAGATATGGAATCTCCACCTCCTCCTCTGTATTTCAACGCCGGTATGTTTGTGTTTGAGCCTAGCCCTTTGACTTATGAGAGTCTCCTTCAGACTCTGGAGATCACACCGCCCTCACCTTTTGCAGAACAAGTGAGTTACATTAGTTCATCGAATTTTGGTAATGCTCCAAATCAAAATCAAGACCTGGTTGTGATGAATTTGGTACTTGTAACTTTTGACTTGGCAGGATTTTCTCAATATGTTCTTTGAGAAAGTGTACAAACCGATCCCTCTAGTTTACAATCTGGTTCTGGCTATGCTTTGGCGTCACCCGGAGAACGTGGAGCTGGAGAAAGTCAAAGTTGTTCACTACTGTGCAGCTGTAAGTAGTTCTGTCTTTGCTTTCAAACCCGAGCCCCTTTAGCTTGTTGCTGAAATTTGATTCCTTTACATGTTGATGATAAAATTGATAGGGATCCAAGCCATGGAGGTATACAGGAGAAGAAGCTAACATGGACAGAGAAGACATCAAGATGTTAGTTGATAAATGGTGGGATGTCTATAATGATGAATCTCTCGATTTCAAATCGAAAATCCCTGCACATGCGGAAGAAACCGTTACAAAATCGAGCATCCTAGCTTCGGTACTCGAACCGGAAATTACATACTTCCCTGCCCCTTCCGCTGCCTGAGATGTCTTATAGGGAAGTGCACAAGACTTGGTGTGTTCCTCTATCTGTTTTCTTTTGATATATGTATACATAGTTTGAAATAGTATAAGCAGAAATAGAAACCTTAGTGAGTTGGAATCACAGTTCTTAGCTGCCCTTTCTCGACCCGAGAGGTTTTTAAATAGTATTGCTAAAGTGTGTAAGGTGTTAAACTACTAATGAAATGAAGTATTTGTATTGCTATATTTATGTTGCATTGCTATATTTATGTACAGACAAGAACATATCACTACTAATGTTCAATCTGTTAAGCCTAGTAATCACAAGGTGCCCTATTGACTATTCCTGCATTATAGTGGCCTGACTTTTGAACTGTATAAAGCTTGGTTTTAGATTCCGTGGGATCATATTCAATATTCATGCGTGGAATGTCCTCGATCCGAACATGATTGAAAACAAAAAGATCAGTAAGGGATGCAAAAAGTGTTATTGGCTTTGACAAACTATATCAAGAACACAACAAGTTGCAGATTCTTAAACATAGGTCATGTAAGGTTTCTATGAACAACTCTTCTCAAAACCATGAGGATTCGTAGCCATGGGTGGAAGCAATATTAGATGCAATTTCACACATCGACTAACTAGTATATCCGTTATCAGAAGCAGATGCATCATTCTAAGGAGGTAGAGTAATACTCACCTTCTACTTCCTCATCTTCAAAGTATGATGTCTCAGAATCGCCATCAAAAAACAGAAAAGGAGCAGCTTCTTGGTCTTTCTGAGGTTTCCTTTCGTTCATTCCTATAACCGTAACGATCTTTCTCTGGATACAGTCTTCAACAGCCTCACGTTCAACTTCTTGAGGCTGAAAGCCAAGAACCGATAAGCAATCTCCTTGGAAGTCCAAGTCAGTAGAAGAGAATATTAGGCCTGCTATTGATCTTGCAAGGTCAGGGACATAGCTGCAAATCTAAGAAAGATAAACACCAACAACAAAAAATCTTGGTCAAACCTGTCAAAATTTAAGAGATTGACACTAACACTTCAAAAGAGATTGACCGATAGAGCACCTTACGAGCATGTGAGCTTAGAAGAAAACCCTCATGTTTAGCCTTCAAATCATCCAATGCATTTTTAATTCCCTTTTTCACAAGATTTATACCAGGCCTATTCTTCTGTCTTGTTGCATGTTGATTGTGATACCAATGGAGGGCGATTTCTATTTGCACAAATGAAGGGAAATTTTCCCATTCGAGAAACACATGTCCATCTTGATCATTCACATTCGCCAGGATCAAACCATAACTTTTCCAGTCAATCTTTTTCAATGCACTCAAGGAAAAATGTGGAATAGGGGAAGGTGAGAAGTTGTCAAAGTATAAAACCTGGGAAAATCCATCATTTAAGATCAGGCAATCATACGTTACATCTCATTATGAGATATTGTATTAGTTGAGATTTAAACAAACCTCTGTTTTGCCGTCGCATGATCTGCTGCAATGCTGAGTTGTCTCTAGCAAGTCACTTATCACAATCACCACTTCCATCGTCCCTCCAACTGTCTTATGTTTGTCTTCATGGCATACTGCTCCACTTCCAACTTTTAGATGCTCTCTGAAAGTAAATATACCCAGATTTGTCAGACTTAACTTGTGGAATAACTTGACAGATATTTCTTCAAGTAGTAGAAGCGAACTAAGTTAAGTCGTAAGTGTGCCAGAAACAAGAATGGTGTTACATTTTATATACCTATCAGAGAAGCAATAGTCACACATTGTATCCAAACAGTTCCCATGCCTTAAAACATAGTCCTCAAGACCAAACTTCAACCGTCCAAGATTGGAGGCAGTAAAGCTTGGAGTTTTGTCAGCGTTCACTGCAAAGACGTATTGAGTTTGAGTACCAGGAGAAGCCCCTTGTTTAACCATCAGATCCATTGTGACATTCTGAGAGGAAGAAAAGAACCAGCTTTTTAGTTCAATGATATGTTAGTTCTGTTACTTATATTATCATGTGTATAAATTTCTAGACAAAATTGTAAAATCACCAAAGGGAGAAACTTGAACTTACAGGTATCTGTAGAACAAGCATCTGCAAGATAACAGAGTAGAAATATCATTACAGGATAACTTAAGCAATCATGAGGAAACTAAACTTGACAAAACTGACTACACTCAAGTGATAGCGCCAGCAGGCCGACAGTACCAATTTGAAAGATATGCGAGATCGTCAATATGCAAAGTTAGAAAGGCGAAATCTAACCACCAAAAAAAAGCTCTGGTAATTCATGACACAGGGTCATTGCTTGACCCTCAAAGACTTCAAACATAAACTGTCATCCCAAACTGACCAACCGCCATTGGAATTCAGAACCATTCTATCTCCCTTAAATAGAGGATATGTATGCTCTTTATCTTGGTTCTATAACAAGTTGTTAGCAGCATTTTTGAAATGTTAAGTCTATGGTCACATTATCCCATATTCTGAACACTAACTACCAATAAGTATACTTAAGTTCAGTTGAAATCAGTATTTAAAAGAGAAACAAGGATGCAGAAGAGAAAGGAAGACCTTTTGAAAGAAGCCAAGTATCGGGACCTCAAGAACGTCCATACTCCCAAAAACACTCAGGGATACTTCCGTCCCACTGAAAACAACACAAACCGAATATACAAACAAGTCAAGACACTCACAATGGCTTACAAACCAGTAAAAAAAGATATAGATTGAGGAATTTACACACCTAAACTTTGCACCATTCTTAGCCTGAGAAGGTTGTCTTTTCAGTCTTTTGTTAGATATATACTCATCAAGATTTAAATGATAATAGTATACCTCATCGTCAGTAAAGCCTGCACTTGCATCAGCACAGTGGAGAAGAATAAGAGAAGAACGATAACAAGTTACACAGTGGTCCTTAACAAGACTAACTATAGATTCGTGGACTCAAACTTAATCGAGACAAGTAACAGTCAATCATATAACCGAGCAAGGAAAGACAAGATTAATGTTTCTCCATTGAAAGCAAATCCAGGAGAAAATCAAAGCATTTGAAACCATAAGCAAGTTTTTTAAGGTCTATTAGCAAAACTTACAAGTCGTTTTGACGGAGAGCAACCCATCTGCATCACATTAATCATTGTCAGAATCGATTTAACACAGAGATAAGAGAGAAACGAAAAATTCCAACTCGAATTTGTACTAATACTGAATTCATACTAAAATCTGGTAGTTCACATTCAATAATCAAATACCCCAAATCTTCGCTCCATTGAATTCTCTAGGGCACCTCAGATCCTGAAATCCCTCCAGATTGCATCCAATCCCAGTATCCGCAACTGTACGAAGCATCAAATAAATCGATAGCGAGATTCAATTTTCAATCGAGACCGACGCAGAATCCAAAACAAAATTAGGGCTAAAGAGTGTGAAAATTACTCGAAATACATGTAATCGGAGGATCCTTATCAGTAGATTGATGGAGAAGAAGAAGAGATAATCTACAGAGATCTTCTGATAAACGGCATCTTTGAAAAGCAGACGAGATCAACTGGAGAAATTCGAATTCCCAGGACAGAAAATTTCAGAGGAAACGAGAAAAGTGTAAATCGAAATGTGTAGAAAGTGGTGAAGATGATCGGTGACCGACTTGTAGAAGAAGCTTCGGAGCCGCAGCGGTGATCTCCATGGCAGCAGGTTCTCCGTTTTCGAAATTGTCCCGCGTATCGCCAAAATTTTGAAATCCAAGTCCTCCTCCACCGTTTACTGTTAAACAAAAGATAAATTAAAAGGAAATTTAATAAAATGATTTTAAGCAAAAGTTAATTCATAGGTGCTGTTCGTTTCCCAGTCGTTGGCGACAGAAACCAGCGATAGCGACTAAATTGTATTCGTTTGCCTGTCGCTGGGTCAGCGACCAGCGACCGAAATTTGAAATCGCTAAATTTTTTAGCGACCGAATTGAGAAACACGGCGACAGGCAAACACAATTACAAATTTACCCTTCTAATTTTTGAGAAATCACAAACTTACCAACCCTAATCCCCAAATCTTCGATTCATCTTCTTCACGATTCGCTTCTCTTCTTTCGTCGATTTCGTCTCCCAACTGAGATTCTTTTCTCTTCTTTTCGATTTCGTCTCACCTAACTTCGATTGTCTGCTCTGCTTCTTCGATTTCATTGCTCTCTTGACTGCGATTCTTTTCTCTGCTTCTTCGATTTGGTTGCTCTCTTGTTTCGTTCGTGTTGTCATCTGGTAAGTTGCGAGAATTTTGGTCTTATGTTCTTCGTCTTCTTCTTCTTGTAGCAACACTCCTGTGGTTATTGATGGTAGTTTGAGAGATAATAAAATGATTTTTGCGCTAAATATATAGGATCAATTATAGAATTGGGTATTCATTTTAAAAAGAATTGTGAGATTAGGACCGTTTGTCCAGTCTCCCGTTTACATTTTTTGAGTTGTTTAATGACTTTTATATCCTTTTTTATTTTTGTAGAATAATTAAAATAACTTTTGTTAGATTTTTTTCCTTCTGTGGATGAGAAGACGAAACACATTTATGACGTTTCGATTTTCACGTTTCAGGCTTCTTCTTCATAGTATTTTTTCGATTGGCTCAAGAAATCTTTGCTCCCAGTTTCTTCTTTTCAATTTTCCTGAGATTCAAAAATTATCTCTCTAATCACCTTTTTCTCTCCGCTTGATTCTCCTCTTTTCTCATTACAACTTGAAACCTGCTAGTAAACTAGTTCCGCTGTTGGCATCTGCTGCTTCCGAGCCTGTCACTGTAAGCCACCACCTCAAATTTGTGTTTGTGTATGTCGAGTCTGTATGTTTTGATGTTGCCGATTGTATTCAAATTTAAAAGACGACATATGCTTACCTCGCTTTTATCGGGCCTTCTCACTATTATGTCTTTCTTACGGATCTGTGCTTATAACCTAATTTCGATATGTATCATGAACGGATTTATCTTCTTCAATTTGTTGTGGATATAAAGTATTCTCTCCAACTGTATAAAATTTGTATGAGTGCATTCTATTATAACAAATCAGACCCACATATTGACTGAAATATATTTTTCTCGTTACCTGTAGGTTGTACTTTTGACAATGGTCTCAGCCGGGAGTGTACCTGGTCAATTGCTTTCAGAAGGTTGAACTAAATCCCACATCTTACTTCTATCTGATTCGTCCTCTGACCTGCCATAACCTACGAATTTTGATTTCTGTTGGTGTTGTTCTTGTTTACATGTTACACTTTTATGTTTAGTTTCCCCTTTGTTTACCTATGTTCCTCAACCCATGGGGTATAGTGTTTATAGTTATTTGGTGTTGTCTATGTGGCGTCAAAGTTGTGTTTCATGCCATTTTTTATATCTTTCACGCATTGGTTCCCCTCGACTCTGGTGTTTAGTGTTTACTCTTGACGCTTACAGTCTTATTACATATGCTTACCTCGTTGTTCTGGTTTTTATCTTCCATGCTTGGGTTCCCCTCGAGTCTACTGCTTAGATTTAGTTTTTGCTCATACAATTGCTTTACTTACTTTGCACTTTTACAGTTTTATTACATATGTTCACCTCATTGTTGTGTTTCATGCCATATATTTTTATATCCCATGCTTGGGTTCCCCTCTACTTTGGTGCTTAGGGTTTAGTTTTATGTCTTATAGTTTCTTTGTACTCATTATCTATCTATTCTTAATGGTGTTTAGTGTTTAGTCTTGACGCTTACAGTCTTATTTCATATCCTTACCTCGTTGTTTTGGTTTTTATCTTCCATGCATGGGTTCCCCTCGAGTCTACTGCTTAGATTTAGTTTTTGCTCATACAATTGCTCTACTTACTTTGCACTCTTATAGTCTTATTACATATGTTCACCTCATTGTTGTGTTTCATGCCATATATTTTTATATTCCATGCTTGGGTTCCCCTCTAGTTTGGTGCTTAGGGTTTAGTTTTCACTCTTAAAGTTTCTCTGTACTCATTATCTATCTATTCCTAATGTTATCCTAACCATTTAAGCATTCTTATATTTTTTAGGTGGAACATGTGCTAACCTTCCTCATAGGGTTTTTGAAGTTGATCGCTATCCTGGGCATGTAGTTCGTATCAACTCATACTCCAAACCTCGATACCTTATTGACATTTTGAATGTGTTGCAAGGGACGCCTGAGCTACAACAGTTAATGGATTCCCCTCTTGGGTCCTTATTCTCATTGCCGGTCCGGCAATGTTCTCTTTCTGGACAATTGGTCCACCAGATGTTATGTAGACAGCTGCTTACTGACAATGAGGAGGAAACATGGTTTGTTTTTGGGGGCCAGCCTCTCCGGTTCTCTCTTACAGAATTTCAGGAAGTTACTGGTTTGTGTTGTTCTCCTCTGCCACCAGAAAATGAACTTCTTGCAGCCACTACCCATGCCGAAGGTCGTGCTCCTTATTGGTATAAACTAATTGGTCGTAAACTTGGTGGTACAACAGTTAAGGACATTGTTGGTTGGTTGAATGCTGAGCCAACTATGCCAATTTGGCGTAAGTTTAAACTTGCTCTCATTGTTATTGTTGAAGGTATACTGTTATGTAAGACCCAGCCACTTGACCATCTGTTGAAGTTGTAGAGATGGTCAAGAATGTTGACTTCTTTCTGAATTATCCTTGGGGTCGTCACTCCTTCCAACGGATTTTGAGAATGATCAAAATTGGGGATATCATTAAGGACAAACCCTTGCTTATAAAGAAGCTTAAGCAATCATCAATGACAGTTCATGGTTTCCCTCTTGCCATCAAGTTGTTTGCTTTTAGATCAATCTCGTTGCTCCTTAAATACCTCCCTCATGCAGAAGATCAGTCAAATTTTCATGACCAAGTTGTTGTCCGTCTTCCTAAGTGCAAGTCATTTCATACGTCCAACATATTGGTTGTGGAAAATGATCATTCTGTGAGTTCTTGGTCCTCTTTTTTTTTCTCAATGTATGTTTTGTACCAACGTTTTGAATCTGATGGGTCACTGTTTTATTCTTCAGTTACAGGTTTTGGTACCTAACCCAGTTAGGTCTATTTTAGTGTCTTCTGAAGCGGCCGAAGAAAAAATTAGAAACCTGGAGAGCTTTTTTTCGCATCTTTTAAGTTTACAAAATAATTTTGGACTACTGGTGATGGTTCTTTACCTTCTTTGTACACTTCCTGCAAGCGAAAGAATGGAAGTGCAACGAGTCACACTTCGTTGTCAGAATCTGATGAAAGACCACTGAAGAGTAAACGAGGTGGAACTTCCAAAGTTATCAACACTGCAGAAGATGTTGACAGCATTGTGGAACAAAAACTTAAAAGTTTTAAAGAGTCTTTGCTAGCTGATTTCCGGGGAATGTTGAAACAACATAAACTTATGACTGTTGGCGAATCCAGCAAGGGTAATATCTCATCTCAGGTTGTAGCAGGCCGTTTTCCTTTACCATCGCTGGTGACACGCTCGGGCTGTGCTGGTCTTCATGTAGCCACATCATCAGCGCGGTCTAGCAGTCTTAATCAAGGTTCGCGCAATAAGAAAACCGAGTCATCGACTATGCAAGAAGTAGCTTTCAGTTCGATTGGCATATCTCAGGAAAATACACCCATAGGTCATGAGTTTATTGTTGCTGGGAGGCAAAACTTTGATTATGTAGAGGTATTCGTGTTAAGTTGTTATAGCTACTCTGTTTCATGTCCACTTATTTAATTCTCTTTCGTTGCAGTCAACTTCTCCTTCTTCCACAAGTGGTTCTCGTGCAGGACTGCAAACTTGTACATCAATGCAACCTCAAGGGAGGCCAAGTTTGTAGGAAAAAAGTTTTAAAAAGGTATAATGTCTATCCACTCTAGTTTTCAATCTCTGTGCTACCGTTATGCGAAATGCTTCTTCATTTCAAGTGTCAATTTCACCCAGGACCTCTCTTTCATTGCTGAAGCAACAAAAACTTCCAGAAATACCCACTGTTCTTCTGCAAAGGAGTCCCCCCTGCTTCAGTCTCTGCTTTGCAGTCTCAATTGAAGAAGGTCTCCTCCTCTCTAGAATCCTCGACAACTGAGGATGTATGTTTTCACTTTTCTTGCTCCTAATTTCCGTTAGCATTTTACAATATCCATTTTACCTGCCTTATCTTTGTTCATCCCAGGTTTCGCCAAATGATACGTTATCAAACAATTTATCTTACTTGATCCTACCCTGGAGACCATTTCTGTTATCCCTGCTGACGATGTCCCTTCAAAAGGTATCTCTCCAAAGAGTTCATCTCTGAAAAATTGGGGATGGTGACAAAGTCCCACTGCTACCTGAGGCTCCTCGTTCTTCTTTTGTTGTCCATGTCCCTGTCCTCCCCTCTAAATCTAAACTCACAAGTCTTCGACCACGTACTATGAATTCTACCATGTTGAAATCTGAACCTGCACCCAAAACTCTTCATTCTGGGCCTGCTAATAATCGTCGGAGCAGGAGAATTGCCCGTGATGGTGACATGAAGAATGCTTCTGATGTTCTTCTTAGTACATTAGAGAAAAATTCGGCCACCAAAGTTTCAAATCTCTTTTCAAAACTTAAGCATTACAAAAAAATGTTTACATATAGTGATTTGACTGCGGTACTCATATTTATGAGTAAAAAAACCACTACTTCTACATAACATTGTCTTCTACCATTTATTACAGGGAATACAACAATGGTGGAAATGACTACGCTACCACCTTGTTCTCTGATATATTAAAACCCCAAAATTAGGTCTCATCTATGGTCAGACTCTTCACCTATATGGTCTACTTGATAATTAGTTTTTGTTTTGAGGATGCTTACCCATCATTTACTTTTTTAAATTTCTAATAAGCTATTTTTTAAAAAATGGCCACGGCATTTTGATTTGCTGGTTGCATACGTCTGGGAGAAAGATAGTACATTCCTCACACGTTGCAGGATCACCATTCTAGACTCCATGTTCACATATATTATTAGCAACAAGTATATGAGCTTCAAACAGGACCCTCAAAATAACGCTTTCGTATGACATCCTTTGCTGATTTCCTATGTTTGCGGTTTGGTTTCGGTAAGGGTAGACCAACTTCAATGGATTAGAGATGTTGATACTGTCTACCTTCCCATGAATTGGGGTAAGTGTCATTGGGTTGCATTGGCTGTTGATCTCACAAAAGGTCATATTCACATCCTTGACCCTTTTGAAGACTACGCTTCCGCACGTAAGGTGGTTTCTATGATGTTCCCTTTTGCTCAGATATTGCCTCAGCTAATTCGATATGTTTGTGGTCCCATATCGTCTACCTGACCAGAAAATGAGTTCACCTTCGCACGAGTTCCTGACCTTGCGCAAAATAAACGTGGCGGAGACTGTGGTCTATAGTCAATCAAGTTTATGGAGCTTCACATTCATGGTCTGCATGAAGCACTTCGCAACATTTCACATTGCCAGGTTGATAATCTACGAATGTGGTATGCCGTTGACCTGTATGAAAAATATGTTTCCAAATTCTAACATTCCCTGTTCAGCATCGTTTTATGTCTGCTCTTATCCATGTCCTTTATGTTATAGACTACGACATACCTGTATCATTCCAGAGGTTTTAGTACCACTATCTATCATGTCTGTTCTAAACTGTGTTTTTTTCTCCGATGTACTGAGGCATTAAAATGAACCAAATTACTCTTTCTTTCTCTTTACTCTTTTTTTTGTGTGTATATTTTCCAGCAAACATTTTTTTCATGAATCAATTACGAGAAAATGTATTATTTCACCAGCTTCTTATGGATTTAGGACTAACGTCCGGACTTACGTTTTTAGAGTTTTCTTAAACGATGAAAAAGACTAAATCACCCATATTCACAATGATGAGGTCCAATTACAATGATGAGATTTGGTGAATAAGATAGTGATGACGATGAAGAAATCCGATCTCAAATTTGGTTTAAATTTGATCTTTTGACCAAATTATTATTTCCAATTGGAGCCCTTGGGTTTCCTATATATTATCTTCATTGGGTTAAAAACGCAAGTAGTTGAATCTATTGAACTCATCGGCTCGGGTATGATGTTGACGAGAAGAGATACTGTTGATGGAGTAAGATGGTGAGAAGCAAGACTCCAAATTAGTACTAACCCCGATTTGGCTTAAATTGAGTATTGTACCACTGCAATAGACTTTACCAACAAACTTTAGCAACATCATTTGCTTTCTTCATTATTCTCATTAGAACTTCCATATTTCGTAATAAATGTCACCATAAATATGGTAACCACCTCCTATTTGTTGTTTGCCTATATAAAGTACACCTACCTTTTGCAAAATATTTCTCACTCAAACACACAAAATGGAAGAACTTGATAGCGATGTTGCCCTTGATATTGCTTTGCGTGTGGGAGAAGAATCTTTCACTGATATGGGAGGTATGCTTGGTACATCCAAGTTTTACCAGAGTCTTGCTTACGATTCAAAAGTGCTTCGCAATGTTTCCCTGCATTACCTCTTCTCAAATGCTCAACACATTACCATTTACTCTCCTTACCGTCCCTTTTTCTCGCGTTGTTTGGAAGCTAGAAATCCAATTGCAACTTATCTTGAAAGCCTCAAGCTTGCTGCAAAAGAAGGCATGGCCGAGAATGCTCTCCAAATGTTAAAGACACTCAGGAATGGTCCATCTCATGCTTCCTTTACAAAAGGCTTGCTGCAACTCTGTCTCAGATTTTATGATGAAGCAATTCTCACCATTGACACATTTGTAGCTGATGTTGGATCTTTCCATGCAGTTGATGCAATTGGAAGCAATGTCTTTAAGCAAATCATGCAAATTGGCCCGCGTAAAATACGATTACATTCTAATACTTGGAAATATGTTGACATTCCACTATGTATTGGCTGCAACCTTAACAACAGATGTAGAAATTGTTTCTTTTACTGGTTCTTTGTTATGTACCTCCTCCTCTGCTAGGTTTCTTACCCTCTGTTCTTGTTGCTTCTTATGCTTACTAGAATTAATTATTTTCTAATTACAAATCTCACCCTTTATATCTTTTCCTCCCACCACGTCTCTCTTTTCACATATGTTTCGCTGTCTTTATTACATTCTTCTACCAACAACTATTTTACTGTATCATGTCACTTCTTTGTAACTAATGCATAAGTGAATTAATAGGCGTCTTGGACGCAGTGGTTTTTGTGAGTTGGGGTCTTTAATTGCAGCATGTCCTGATTGTAAAAGGTTTGCGTTTGATGACAGTGTGTTAGAGGTTGTGGACATCGACGAATATATCTTTGTCAGCCAACTAGCGAATGAAAATTCTATCTACAGACCTTTTCTACTAAGATGTCTTGCTGCTGGCAACACAACAGCAAAATATGTGGAAGGACTACGACTTGCTGTTCTAACAGGTCCTTCACAACTTTCTATCGATCTCCTACCTGCAGCATCACCATATATCATATATTCTCGATTTGCTCTCGGTGCGTTCCTCATTTGCTGCGGTGTATTTGACCAAGGCATGGAGGTTTTCAGTAGTTTTTTTAGTTTGGTTGCAACAATTGAGGAGGCGGTTGGAATTGCTGAAACTGTTATAACTCAGATCACGGACATAAAAGGTCAGCGTTATGGGTTTTATGACAACACATTATTTTTGGTGGACTTCCTCATTGTATCTTGAACAACTACTCTGTCCTCCATCTTTGTCAAAAATGCTTCGCTTACATGTATGCAACCCGAATCTAGGATTTATGTTAAACATTGAACTGTTGTAGTGCCTCTTATGTCCAACCTTATATATATATATTTTCTAGTTTTTATGTTAGTCATGGGAATAATATGCTCTGTTATGTGCTTTATAATATAAGTGTTCTAGTTGCATACAACTCTATCTGTGTTACCAACACCATAATCCTTATTATGACATTAACTGATCATGGATATAATGCACCAAATGCAGGACTTGTCTCTTATATTAGGAAACACATTAAATCCAGAGACATGATATTGTAACTTACACAGCAGCAAATACAGTAGAGTACAAGTCCATAACCAATATTTAAGAAGCAGAAGTGCCATATACTAACAATGCACCTTCTTATAATAACTTCAGGAACAAAACTATCCTTCCTCATCCTTTACCTGTTATAACTTCAACTTCAAATCCAAAAGCTGGATTCTTCATTTTCAAAAAAGTTCTTCTGCAAATATGCAGCCAGTACCAACCAAAGTTGCCAAAAATTTGCTGCGACATTGTTGTCCAACCCGGATCATTATGCTATCTTATTTACGGCAAAAAAAAAGACTTTGCAATGCTGTTGCTGCCCAAAAAAAAATCTTCCCTCCTCCACTACAATATTCACCTCTGTTACTTATAATAATGCAAACATATATAAACAAATCCCAATGTTAGCTCCCACAAACTATTTAGTTCATTTACCAACTTTATCCATATGGATTAGAGCATGTGGCTCTGTTATGTCCTACTTCAGAGCATACTGAACATCTATGAGGCCCATTCTTTCTCCGTTTTGCACTCTGTTATGGCAATACCCATGTTATACATAGAACCAGTACAGACATATATAGCTATAGTGGAAATTTTTTTAAGATTTTATCACCTGTTCTCCAGTTGAAGGGATCCTTCGTTTCCTTCTCCGTCCGGGACCATGTGGATTCCTAGGCGGATTGAATTGTGTTTGCTCTACACCTGAAGGCACTTCTGCATCACAATGATTTGGTACAGGGAATATGAACTCAGCATATGACTCTCCCCATACAGTTAAGTAGTAAACACTTCCTACAAGTGAAGGAATGTATATTCCATTTATCCGTGCTGCAGCCAATGCATGAGAACAAGGAATAAGCAACTTCTGAAACAGAAAACATGTGCATGTCTTCTGTTGAAGATCGACATAGTAAGTCTTACCCTCAGTTGTATTAACTTGGTAACTCCAGTCTGAAACAGCTTTCACAGCCAAACCAGCAGATTCTTTATGGTATTTAAGCATTAACTTGTTAACATTTGGTGTTACAGGATCATCTTGTTTCCCCAACTTTTTCGCCTTTGCTCTTCGGATGCAAAACCACTGCATCAACTTAGTCCGAATTGACTCTACCATTGAAACAATGGGAAGTTCCACAATCTTTGCCAAGGCAGCATTTAGAGCTTCAGCGATGTTACTGCTCATGATATTGTATCGCTTTGCATCGCAATACGCTTGAGTCCAGTGCTCAAGTGGAATTGCTTCCAAGTACTCTCCACATTTCTTGCTTCTTGTAACAATTTCTGCATGCCAAGTTTTGAAATCGCCAACATTAAAAGCTCGTGCAGCTTTGCCAACTAAGCTTCCAAAGCCCTTTGCCAGAAAAATGTCTAACATTCCTTTCTATGTGAACTGCACATGTTCCATGGAACGCCAGTGGATAAACTTCACCAACTGCAGCATATATTGAGCGATGCCTATCAGAAATAACACCAAATCTGCAGCATCAGGAACTATCAAACTTAGTTGCCTGAAAAACCAGGTCCATGCCCCAATGTTCTCCGAGTCAACAATTCCAAATGCTATAGGGTAGACTTGAAAGTTAGCATCTTGCATGCTCGCTGTGACCATCACTCCTTTGAACTTCGCCTTGATAGCTGTCCCATCTACAAGTATGACCTTCCTCATATGTTTTATACCTGCAATGCTTGCCCCAAGAGAAAAATACAGCTATTTGAACTGCTTGCACCCATCTGCTCCCAACTTATACTCTATTTTGTAAACAGTCTCCGGGTTACTTTGCTGCAGCAAGTACATATAGACAGCCAATAGTTTGTAACTATCTTCGTCGGTACCCCGACCTTTCCTAACTGCTGCTTCTTTCGCATACCAGGCCTTCATATACGTCACTGACACTTTCAGCTCCTCAAGAACAATGTCTGGAATATCAACTGCTCTAGGTCCTCTTAACCCTTTGGCAAACTTTCGTTCCAATACAACACCAATAACCTTAGAAGAAGCATGCTTTGCATATTTTGCCCTTGCAGTTATTGAGCAGGTGTGTGTTAAAGTTGCTGTGCGGACCTCAAAATTCTTGGAATTCTTCGACACTACATGCCCAAACACTCTCCACCTACAGGTCGGGTCGACACACACAAATATTAACCTTTCCGGATCAGACCTTGTTTGCTTGAAATGAAACAATCTTTTGATAGCATATATTGACAAGGTGTCCTGCATGTTTGCTTTGTCTTTGAAAACACGTCCAATATAGATAGCATCTTCTTCAGCAGATACAGGAGCACATCCATCCGTGTTAGTTAAGTCAATAGCATTATCAAACATAGGTTCTGCATCAGTGGATGGCAATGTTCCCTGCTCATTATAGTCTTCATAGAAGTTTCGATGACTAAGAGGCATATTTACAAGATTACTGACGTAAGAGAGCACCTCGTCACCAACATCTTTTTCTCTACTTTACTTCGGTTCATCAAACGAGGAAGTATGTACTTCAGCATCATGAGGTTGTGCGACTGATGATTGTCCTCCTTCCTCCATAACAGGCACAACAAATTTTTCAGACCAATTATAATCAGTAAAATCACCCCAGTTTTCGTATGCAGTGTACTCGTCCTCTTCTGTACCTGAACTTTCAACCCCATCAGTTAAATAGCCATCAGACTCTATCTCCATTACACCCATCTCACTCTCAGACCCAATGATTTTACCTCTCATTTTTGCCAACTCTTCATGACGCTTTTTCATAGCTTCAATCTCTCGTACCGCAAGAACATCCTCAAGATTGCTATCAACCACTTGAACATCTACACCTCCTTCATTATCAGCTTCCAATTTATTTGAAAGTGAAGGTGTTGCAGCTACTGCAAGACTGATTATACCACTACAATTAGTAGATGGAAATTGTTTCATACTACATTCTCCCATTTCCCTTTCCCTACCATTGATTTTTTCACTACCACAACTCGGACCTGCACCTATGCTTAACAGCCTCATCCCGCTATTACTAGTACCCCCTTCAGCGACCATCACTCCTTTTCTTTTGTCATTTCCTCCATCAAAGAGCCTACGTCTGACAGGATTAATATTATTATCTTCACTACTACGAGTAGAAACAGTTCCTACGCTATACATCCGAATTCCGCCATTATCAAGCATGAAACGATTACCATGGATATGAATCCCTTCTTCCTCAACTGCAACGCAAAGTCTCCTCATGCCTCTGCTACCACTATCTACCGAAGAAGCTTCAAGAGAGAGTAACATATTCAAATGAACTGCACTTCTACGGACATTAAGGAAGTTCCTTAATCCCATCGTATTAGAAATGATGACAGGAGGTCTACGGTTAACTGAAAACATTGAAAGTTAACATGGAAGCCAATAACTCAGTTTTGGCTTCAGGTTCATGGCAGATTGCTCAAACTCAGTAGTAACATTGGATATGAGCTCTTCAAAACTCATTGTCATTCGCATCGAAATGCTCCGAGCATAACATTCCTTTGCTATGATAAAATCCCAGATTCCATTATCAGAGCACTCCCAACTCCATGCAATCACAAAGATTGCAGCTTCTTCCCCCTGAAATGTCAAAAAAATTTCACCATTTACTTACGACTCAGAGACGAAATCCTTGGTTAACCATTACACTATAAATCATAAAATCTCAAACAACTTTACACAGATTTATGATGAACAACAAACAGAAGCACAAATATCGCACATACTGATTCCTATTTGTAAACGTAAACTAATATCCATCAAGTTTAAAAGCTACCTCAACTATAGTGCTTACGAATAAACGAGAACAAGAAATTCAACATCAGACATAATGCTTATGAAAAAACAATTTATATATCTATAGACCATTACCTCATCATTCATAGCATAAAACGACCTTAATTCTCCCAACTTTCTTGTTTCTGTCTAACTCTCTGTTTTTCACCTTTTGCAACCGAGAACTTTGTCTTCGAAATTTTAGATCCAAATATCCACCACAACCTAAAACAAATCTTATATCCTATTTCCCATCTCACGTTTACCTAATCCACCAACCAATGTAACACATCGACGTTTCGCAGCCACAGAAACTTCGCCGTACTGTTTGCCCGTCACTTCTCTCTATAAGTGAATTTTGTGTTCAATTTTTCAAATCCCGCCCAAAATACACAAGACTAAAACAATCATTTGCGCATGTCCAAAAATGCTTGAATTAAAAACCGGGACAATAAGCTTTTTTAAAAAATTTTGGGCCCTATAAAGCCCGTTCTCCATAAATATCCCAAATATATATGAATCTATATTTTAACATTTATATTAGTGGTTTGTACTAGAGCTTCGATGTGTTACCACTAAGTTCAAACCTAAATAGGCTTACCAAAAAAAAAAAAAGGATCGAGCTTAAAATAAGCCGGGCTTTTCATTGGGTCGACCGGATTGACATTGACGTTTAAGCTTGTGTAAATGGAGATTGTTAATTCACACGATAAACTAGGAAATTAGAAGTTTGTTCGACCGATATTAAACGTCAATTAATCATAAATAATTTTATAGAACGTTTTGTTTCTTGACACGTTTGACAGTGACGTTTAAGGTTGTGTAAATGGAGATTGTATCCACACGTTAAACTAGGAAACTAGAAATTTGTTCGACCGATCTTAAAAGTCAGTCAATAGCCATGAAAGAATCTATAAAATAATCACCTATTAATCACAGTTAGAGATGTGTCATTCACGTTCTTTAAGATAGTAAAATCAGATTCAATAATTGTTCAAGTCAAGTTTTTTTTATTAATATTAACCTCATTTTCATCATTTAATCTCACCTTTAAAGATTTTTTTTTATTCTATTATTCTCTCTATTTTATAAAAAATGTTATCTTGACATTGACATGTTTCATACAAATGAAAAAAATATTTAAATTTTAATTCTACCATTTATTAATATACTAAATAATAATCTTTCTAATTAATAATTCAAATAATAGCGATAGAATGAGTTTTTGTTTGAAATTTGCATAAAATACACAAAACGACACTGTTTATAAAATAAAGATAAAATCTTAAAATATTATTATTTGTGAAACGGAAAAAGTACAAATTTCTAAACCACAAGGATAAGATGCTAAACCAAAATCTCGAACCGAATCCTAAACAAAAACATCATTTAAACTTAAGTCTCAAATCCGAATGCATAATGTATCTTATGACCGGATATGCGTTTTTCTGTTGATGCAAACGCATAATTTTCATCAACAATAATGTAAGAAATGTCCCCAGTACTTCTTACCAGTTTTAATTTGCACGTTTATTGCCATCAGTTATATACACTAGACTAGATCAGAAATTATATATATCAAAAAAAATTATGTAGTGTGCCACGTATTTAACATTAAATCAATTGGATAAATAAAATATTTACAATTGCAAGATAGTGCGTTTTATGTAGATATTTGTATTCTGATTGATAACCTGCACATTTATTTTGGATCAGATTTTCAACCACTATGCATTCTATCATACTGATTTCATATTAATATGTATATCATATCAAATGTATGTTAGTAAATATTAAACACATAAAATAAGATATTTAAAAACATGACAAAGAAATGAAAACCTAACTTGTTTTTAAGTTATTATTTTGGCACATATCGTAATCTTGTAATAAGTAATTATGTTATCATGTGTCACTCTAATAATAAACGCATTTAACTTTATATAATAATAGATAAAAATACACATATACTATCTTTTGCATCTCATCAAGTAATAAAATATTTATTGAGCTGTCTATTTCAAAACATTTTTTTGATTTTTCACATACGAATAAAACACACTAGTTTACAATGATAGATACTTTATTTATCCAATTGATTTAGTGTTAAATAACTTATAATGAAATTTTAAATTTGAACATTTATTGTTTTTTGGCTGAATATTCATGCTGATAATAATGAAAAGATTAAAAAATTGAAAAGATCATGTTCCATGGCTTAGTTTCTGTTTGTGTATATATATGTGCGTAAGAAGAGACGAATCCTACCAAACTGCTCACTAAAAACTCTGTTTCAAGTTCTTTAACAAAAGAAAAGACTCTATTCCAAGCTTACTTCCATGGCACGTCTTGCTCTGTTTCTCTTCTTTCTCCCTCTATTAGCTTTGATCTCTGGAGTGAACTGTCGTGTTTTAAGTTCTTTCTCTGAGGCGAAATCGATCTTGATATCCGATGGAGTCAAAGACGGGTCTAGCTATGAGTTTCTCAGTCTTGATCCGCCAAATCGCATTTCCAAGAATGCTTGTGTTCATATCTACGGATTTCTGCCATGTGCAGACAATATAGGAGGATATGTCTTCCAAGTTTTCTCCTTTGGTTGTCTATTGATAACCGGTGAATACTTCTTGTCTGAAGGAAGATCTAAGCTCTTTCTCATCTTTGAGGTTGGTTTCTATGGGGGAATCATCTTCCCTCTTCTTTCAATGTTCCCGATAATTGCCCTTATTCTCTGTAAGAAGTTATCTCTTCTTTTGCATTTTAATCTATTTTTTATAACAATGAAGTATTAAGCTCTTTTTTTGGGGTTTTTCTCAGCAACTGGACTCATGGGAAGCCGTGAAATCGCAAACTCGTTGGTGGGTAATAACGTTGGAGTTACTGTGGCGTACACTGTCTTTGCTTTGACAATGCAATGGGGAGCTTGTGTTGTCTTTGGCTTGTCTGGTTTGAGATCAGATCAGTCCATAAGAAACGGAGAAGTTGAGCGAATAACTTCTGTAAGATCTTCTTTTTCTTCTTTGAGTTTATAGAATCATGATATGACTTTAAACATTCGATACAGGACACAACAAGTGCAAGACGACAAGTTTACAGGAAAAATCTATTGAAGAACGTTGCTGGTATGCTTAAATCTCTAAAAGATTTGTGATTCTTTCTCTTTTCTTTCGAAAATATTTTGCGTGAGCCTATTTAGTCATCTGTTTTTTTGGCGGTTTCCATGCAGAAGCTAGTGTAAAAGCAGATCCTAAGAACAAGAAAGCGGCAGGGATTATGCTCCTGACTTTATTGCCCTTCGTCTTGGTCACTTTTTCAGAGACACTTGACTCAAAATCTTGGAATGATACGATCGTGTTGATCACACTCATAATCTCTAGTTCTGCGACTGTTGTCTACTTTGTTTATTCGGTATGAGCCTCCCCGAGAATTTTTAGTAAAGCTTTCAAGATTCATATCTATTTTATGCCTAATCTTTAATCCACTTTTGTCGAAACTCGCAGTATTTTGATATAGCGGATCAAGAAAAGAGCTTAGATCATGCGAGGTTTGAGCTCATGTCAGAAATTCATAAGCACTTGCAGATTTTTTCGCCTCAAAGCCTTATAAGAGATGGACAACTAAATAAAGAGAGCTTGAAAAGGTTTTCTATCCATTTCCTTTTTATTCAAGAAACAAATGCTTAATTTTATTCTATTTCTGTATTCTTACTGGTTATTATTATGCAGTTTGTTTGAAAAATTCGATGTCAACAAAGACGGAAAGATCCAAGTTAAAAGATCTGACGGTGGAGTTTGGGATGTTAGGGAGAGTGAAGTGTGATATACATGAGCTTGCCACTACATTGCTTGCTGATTTCGACAGTGATAGAGATGGTGAGATAGATGAGATTGAATTCGAGAAAGGTATCTCAAAATGGCTGAAACAGTACAAGTTCAGATTCGATAGCACCGAGTCACGAAGGGAGGACCGAGCTGTAAGTACATAACAATCTTCCCATTTCACAATTTTACCTGTTTGATCACATTATGAAATCGGATAAGTGTTGATCAATTGCAGGAGGAGGATGGTGTTTTGAAGATAGAACAACCAAAGGAAAGCCTTGTTGTTAAGCTGCTCTCAAAGAAAACATTGAGAGCTTCCATTGAAGTTACTATAGGGATTCTAATTGTCATCTTTCTTGCAAGACCTTTCATGATGAACATCGAGCTTTTGTCGGTTTCAGCTGGAGTTCCTTCCTTCTATGTTGTCTTCGCAGTGATCCCTTTGGCAAGGAACCTAAAGAATGCTTTGTCTGCTCACTTCTGTCGCAAGAAAGACAAAGCTAGAATCACATCAGATACATTCTGAGGTTAGTTTAGTTCAGACTCCATTAACTCGGTATGGATACTCAATACTATATGATTTTGGGGGGTTTTATTGTAGATCTACAGGGATGTTACAATGAATAATTTGCTGGGAATTTCAATGATAATGGCAATTGTGTACACGTGAGAATTGACTTGGGATTACTCAGCAGAAGTTCTCATTATTGTGATTGTTGGCCTGATAATAGGCGTACCGGCCTATGTAAAATCGACTTATCCATTTTGGATATGTGGCTTGGCATTTGCTCTCTACTTCTTTTCTCTTTTCCTAATCTATCTCCATTTCAATTCTCTAGGCAAGAGCAAAACTTTCACCTTTAACAATTGATCAGTGAACCTTTCCAAGACCCTTTAATCTCAAGATTTCGAAGTTTCCCCGTTTCGATCCACTATGTATTTTGAATACTTCTTCTGCGTTGTATGTTTTACGAGCTGTTTGGTGTTAAATATCCAGAATAAACATCAACTTTCAATTAGTCTTTGATGTTATGAATATGGTATATATCAAACTTGGCGAATATTGTGCAGATGCTTCACTTCAATACTTCACTCTTGACACTAATTAAGGAAATCACTCACTATACAAGTTTGCATTCTCTCATGTAGGAATCTCAAAACTTATATATAAATATTTGCTTTAAAATTACTATTTGCTGCTTTTACATACCCAAAGTGCTGCAGCCACATGTGGAGCTCTGTCTGAGCTCGGTAAGAAACGAAAATTTACATATGACCATGGCCAACTTTCTTCTGTGGGTTTTAGATTTGATAGGAAATAACAAACACTACCAAACCTCAAACTTGATTTCCATATAATTCAATGAAATGGTAATATTTATTAGTACTCACTAATATTTACTTAAACCAAATTCAAAAGTCAATTGTCCTAAACAAATCTATATATAACATACCCCTGCCAATCATAATTGAAAAGGTATGTAACTCACGTTCTGAAATTTAAAAATAATTACAGAAAACAAAGTCTTTCTTTAATTACTAAGAGCTAGTCGTGATCACTTGATCAACTCAAGAGAGTCTTTCTTTATTATATTATGTTAAAAATTGCTATAGTAAGATTAGTTTTCGGTTAGTTTCTGTGTGTATATATGTGTTCAATTTAAGAAGAGATGCATACAACAAAACTGCTCATTAAAAACACAGTTCCAAGTTTACTTCCATGGCACGTCTTGCTCTGTTTCTGTCATTTCTCTCTCTAGCTCTAACCTCTGGTGTGAATTGTCGTGTTCTGAGTTCTTTGTCTGACAAAAACTCAACCTTGGTCTCCGATGGACTCCAAGACGGATCCAACCACGAGTATCTCAGTCTTCATCCGCCAAATCCCGTTTCCAAGAATGCGTGCATTCATGTCTACGGGTTTCTGCCATGTGCAGACAATGTTGGAGGATATGTCTTCCAAGTTTTTTCCTTTGGTTGCCTATTGATGATCGGTGAATACTATTTGTCTGAAGGAAGGTCTAAGCTCTTTCTCATCTTCGAGGTCGGTTTCTATGGTGGAATCGTCTTCCCTCTTCTTAGAATGTTCCCAAGAATCGCGCTTATTCTCTGTAAGAAATTAATCATCCATCTTTTGTGGATATTTTTACTGCAATGTATGATCTTAAACAAGTTTGTGGTGATCTCAGCGACTGGATTGATGGGAAGCCGAGAAATTGCAAACTCGATGGTTGGTAATACTATTGGAGTAACAGTGGGATATACTGTGTTTGCTCTGACGATTCAATGGGGAGCTTGTGTTGTTTTTGGTTTGTCTGGTTCTGATCGAAAAGTTGAACAAGTTGAGCAACCAACGACTCCTGTAAAATCTTCCTCTTCTCCTTCTTAGTTTCTTTTGTTTGAGTGCAGAAGCATGAGATCGTTCAGTAAACTCTTGTGACTTGTATATTGGTACAGACTCTAAGGGCTCCAAGACGAAGACATTTCAGAAAGAAGATGTTGAAAAGCCTTGTTGGTATATATTCAAATCTCTTACACAATATTTTAGTTAAAATTGAATCTTAATGAATTTCATTATAACTCTAATTTTTGTTAACAAGAAAAAATTTTCAAATTTGCTTAAGTCTAATGTGAAATCAAATCTTTAGAGAAACTTCAAACACAGAACACAAAATTTTAACAAAGATTTTTAAATCATATATAACCCGATACACACACAAATTTTTGATTGGATTTCCAAAGCAATTACACAATATATTGTTTTGGTTTCACAACATTTTGATCAACTTTGTTTTCTCCTTTTTTTCCTTTGGGATTTATTTTTTCTATTAACTGAATTTTTTTCTTTCTAAATTTAAAATAAAATTACTTCATTCCTCATTCAGGAAAAAAAAAACTTCTTTAGCAAATTCTTTTTCTCTTGTCTAAAAATACAAAAATGAAAGTACACTGCAATAATTCTGTGGTATAAGTAAAAATAATCACAGAAAATTAACCTTTTACTTCTTTGGGGTTTGTCTACAGAAGCTAGCATAGAAGCAGATCCTAAGAACACAAAAGCAGCAGGGATTATGCTCTTGACAATACTACCCTTCATATTGGTCACATTTTCAGAGATATTTGATTCACAATCTTGGAAGGACCTTATCGGATTGATCACTCTTATAATCTCTGCTTCTGCAACTCTTGTCTATTTTGCTTATTCGGTATGATCTCCCGAAACTAAGAAATGGTGTAAAAATGACCAATTTATTTTCTTTTGTGACAAATATTTAATCCTGTTTATCGAACTTCCGCAGTATTTTGATAAAGTAGACCAAGAGAAGAGCCTAGATCACGCGAGGTTTGAGCTCATGTCAGAAGTTCATAAGCATTTGCAGACCTTTTCACCTAAAACCCTTTTAAGAGATGGACAACTAAGTAAAGAGAGCCTTAAAAGGTCCAATATTAAGCAACAATTGTTTCATCTATTTAAGTTTTATGAGCTCTAGGTCTCTTCTAACTTCCGATATGGGATCCTAACATTTATTCCGCTTATGTATTCTTCTTACACTATCATTTTGTAGATTGTTCGATAAATTTGATGTAAACAAAGATGGAAAGATACAGGTTCTTGAGTTGAAAAACATGAGGGTTGAGTTTGTGAAATTGGGGGGAATGAAGTGTAACGCACACGAGCTTGCTACTACATTGCTTGAGGATTTCGACATAGACAGAGACGGTGAAATAGACGAAAGTGAATTCGAACAAGGAATTGCTAAATGGTTGAAACAATACAAATTCAGCTTCGATAACACTGAGTGTCAAAGTGATGAGAACCGTTCTGTAAGTAAATAAAATCTTCCGTCCGATGATTCCAGTTAGGTTTTCTTTTGATAAGTGTAAATCAATTGCAGGAGGAGGTTGGAGTTTTGAAGGTGGAACAACTAAAAGAAAGCCTTTTTGTTAAGTTTGTATCAAAGAGAACACTAAGAGCTTCCATTGAAGTCATTGTAGGAATCTTGATTGTCATGTTTCTTGCAAGACCTTTTATGATGAACATCGAACTTTTGTCGGTATCAGCTGGAGTTCCTTCCTTCTATGTCGTGTTTGCAGTGATCCCATTGGTTAGAAACTTAAAGAATGCTTTGTCTGCTCACTTCTGTCGCAAGAAAGACAAGGCCAGAATTACATCAGATACTTTCTCCGAGGTTGGTTTTGTTAAAACTCCATTAATGAAATTTAAAACTCAACAGTTAATGAGTTTTTTTGTGTGTTTTTTTGTAGATCTATAGCGATGTTACAATGAACAATCTGCTTGGAATTTCAAGTATCTTGGCGATCGTATACGCGAGAGGATTGACTTGGGATTATTCTACTGAAGTTCTCATTGTTGTGATCGTTGGATTTCTAATAGGCATACCGGCTTATGTGAGATCGACTTACCCGTTTTGGATATGTTTATTGGCCTTTGCTCTTCACTTTTTCTCTCTTCTCTTGATCTATCTTCATTTCTCAAGTTCTAGATAAGGATTGTAACATAAAGAGCCAATTCCCAATCTCTTACGATTTTCAATACTTTGTTCATGTGCTACGTTTATAATTTTAATTGGTGTATAACATTTGGAGATTGTAAAATAAAGTATACATCAAGAGGCCGAGTTCTGTGGAGAGTCGTGCATCCAGGAGGCCGTCTTATCTCTTCTAAGGCGTATAAGGTTGTATTTATAGGTCTTCAAGTCTTCTAGGTCGGTTTAGGGTTTTCCCGAGTCGAAGTAAGTGAAGTGTTGCCGTTTTGGTAAAGGAGAGTGGGAGAATGATTTGGAACCGGTCACGTGGCTTGTGACAGGTCCAGGAGTGTCTTGGCACCGGCCACGAGTTTGATGACCGGTGTGGCTTGCCCCTTTTCTCAAATCTTCATTTTCTGCTTGCTTCTTCTTCGAGTCTACAGGACTTGTCTTCAGTATATCGGCAATAACTCTCGACTGGATAAATGTTTTAGTCTCATTATACTTTTAGGTGAAAGGTGACTCTTTTATCTTTCCAACGACTCCAAGATCATCAACTTTAGTGAAGAGGAAGTCTTTCAACGGATGCCATACTTATGATGTTTGTAAAATGTCCTGAAACCGGTTTTGCTCCTCCTTTAGTCATTTTTCCCTAAAAACTTGTAAAGACTTTTTGAAACTAGAAATACATGAAAACACCTTTAAAGCACTGATACCATGTCAAACACTTCTTAAAAGAGTAAGAAAACAATAGTAAAAATGGGTAAAAATAAGATGTTATCAGGCAGCTTCTTTAGCATGTACAAAAGATTTGTTTTCTCCTTCTCAGGCTTCATCACTATAATCTCTAAATCCTTTTTTTCTTTCTTTTAAGACAACTTTAAGTTTGGAGATTTCGTCAGCCAAGAGCACCATCCTGTATTCATCTGCCGCAACTTTGGCCTAAAAGAAGGGAGAAGCAATTAGATTAGGGGAAAATAAAAAGATTAAGATTCCTATTGGTGACCAAAAAAAGAACAATAGGAATGAAAATGAAATATATAAAAAATGGACAAAGACGAAAAGAAAATGATCAAAATGAGAAATGAAAATGAATATACCGTAGATGAGGAATTGAACAAACATTCATAGTAAATGGTAACCAAAATATTGAATAAATATTCAAAAATAAATATAATAGAAATGCTAATTTTTTTAAAGAAAATTATTTAATGAAGTTATTTTCGAAATTTCATTTAAAATTATGAATATTTTATATTAATTTAAATTAAAATTATAATATAAATGTTGAATACTTAATTCAAAAACATTTATTTATTTCACTTGAAAACATATTTTTAATTTATTTAAGTATTAATACTAATATAAAATAAAGTCATAACATTAATTTAAAGTGAAATTTATGATGAAATTATTTTTTTATTTAAATATATAAAGAATTTCTATATAGAAATGAAAATACTATCATTAAAACTATTTTTAAATTATTTAATAATAAAAAAGAGTTTTATTTTTTGTTCTTTATCATTCCTCTACAATTTTGAAGAGGAACAATAATGCATGATATTAACAGCCACAACAACAAAAAAAACAAAAATAATTGCTTTTGTTTTCCTAGTTTAATTCGCCCACAAAGATACAAAAACTGGTATGCACTTTTGTTGTTCGCATATTCAAGGAAAGAAGGCTATTTCATACCTCAACAAAACATAAGTTATGACTTTATTTTATATTAGTGTGAAACTATTCAAATTTATGATTTCGTGCAAAATTATATATTTGTCGCTATGATGGTAAAAAAACTATTAAAATTTGATGACGTGGACGATACGTGTGAAACTATGTGGATGCTCCGTCACAATGTTAGTAAACAGTTTTTTTTCATTTCTCTGAATTTCAATATATTTGTTAAGTTTTGCATAAATATTTACATATTCAGTTTTTTTTCATTTCTCTGAATTTCAATATATTTGTTAAGTTTTGCATAAATATTTACATATATATATATAATACATATTTCTGATGGATTATCTGAAACTCATATACTCTCTCTCCGCTTCTTCTTTCACCGTGGGATCTCATCAAAGATCAAATGGTATTGAAGTAGTAATTTATAAAAGTATTATAAAATCTACTGTTATTAGAAACATTTTAAGCATCAATTTTTCATGACTTTATGGAATTTTAGATGATATACATAATTAAAAATATAAAAATCAAAATCTCATGGTTTTAAGTGAGACTTAACAACAATTCATAACAATTTCCCAAATTCACTTAAAATCATCTAAAACTCATTAATTGAATACAAATATTTTATTTACTAATATTTTTTATGATGGTGACTTTTATTATGGGGATGTAATTACGAAAATAGTTATTTTTGGTGAGGTATCACGGCGGAAGAAGAGGTGGAGAGAGAATAAGTGTTTCGAATAATCTATCAGATATATATATTGATTATATATATATAGGTGTAAATGTATATGTAAAACTTAACAAATAAATTGAAATTAAAAAAAAATTGTTTGTTAACACTATGACGTGACATCTATGTCGTTTCACATGTGTCGTCCATGTCATCAAAATTTAATATTTTATTGTCACTATAGCGACAAATGTATGATTTTGAACGAATTTATAAGTTTGGCTAGTAAATTTGAATTAGTTTTTTGTTGAGGTATGAATTAACACGGTGGTGTACTTGATGTATGAATCGAACATACCTCTTTACTTGAGGTATGAAGTAACATTTTACCGCATATTCAACCCCATACTTTTAAGTGTATAAGAGATGATTTTTGTCTACTCCATAACTGATATGATACTAGATAAGGGTCCACGTATTTACGCGACGTAGAAATAAATGTAAATTTTATTAATGATATTAAAATTTTAAGTCGTAACCCACACATTTTTAAAAAATAAAAAATAAATCTGGTAATTTTTGTTTTAAACCGGATTTCAACCTCACACATTACATTTTGCAACACAGGTTAATTGTCTATTTCATCATAATAAACCAAATTTTAATTATATGAACTTCATCTTAACGGAAAAGAGTTAAAAATTAAATATCAAAAACAAATATATGCATTATATCAAATTTATATCTTAGTTAGGGTTTTATTTGAATAAAAATAATTTTAATTAGTATTTCGTTTTTATTACAATTATTTTTTTTTTATTAGAATTACTTTCAAAATTCCAAAAACAAAATAAAAACGCCAAATGTCATCAAAACAAAATATTAGTAAAAAATAATTTTATCCAAATAAAATTAAAAATTAATGCTAGATCATTTAAATAGTGATAAGGGTAAAATTAGGTTTTTTTAAATTATAAGATCGTGAATATGCAAATAAAAATATTTATTTTTTTTAGATATTAAATTACAAGTTTTAGTTAGCATGTGTATTTTTTTCCAACCGAAAAAGTTCGGATGTTAAACGTCCAAATAAAAAAAATGGGGTTTTTTTGGAATTTTTCCCCATAAATATATAATTTATAAGAGTTAGCAATATTAGCTATAGTATACAATGTATAATCAGTTTAAGTTACTGCTTTATGATGATGAAGTTATAGGGAATTGGGCTACAAGGCGGACAAAATCAATTTAAGTTACTGCTTTCTGATTATTTGCATTCTCAGACTGAAATCCAGCATGAAATTCAAGATTCAGTGGAGGGAAGTGCTAAGATTGTAAAAGAAATGAGAGCAAATAGGGTGGGAGGAAGAAGATTTTTTAAAATCATATCTTATTTTTAACGGATAAGTTCCAAAAAAAATGAATATACAATGCTTATGTCTCCTTACAGAAAATCATTGTCCAAGAATTTAGTCCGCTTTGATGATGGTCTCTATCCGTCTTTGAAAATAGGTACATCCAATTCTAAAGATGGAACTGAAATAGGACATGATTGTTCCCCATTATTATTAGACAAAATATGAGTACTCCGGTAGAATTATCCGGAGAGTTATCCGACGATCAGTCATTGGCGGTAGTCTTAGACTTATTAGTTATAATGAAACAAATACAATATATATATATATATATATATTACGTCATTTACTATAGGCAATGGAATTATCTAATCATATTCCAATTTGATCAATTAAAATGGTGTCACGTTTTAAATATATTAAAAGGTTCGATAAATAAACTACTCGACAACTACATTCACCGTAAAAAAATTATTCAGATAATAAAATTTTGGATCACCTTTTAATTATCAAACACATAAGAAATTTGAATCTTTCTATTGAATCCTATGGATTGGATCAAAGACAATATGTTTCCGTCGTCAACTATGGCTAGTGGATCATAGACCCTCGATAAAAAAACTATATTTTGAAAACTTCGGAGAATTCTAAAAGAAACATGTCCAACATGTTTTCAGACTTTTAGCTTTTTGTTTGTGTTGTGAAGACCAATTTCATGTAGTGTACAATTGTACAAACATCTTATAAATGCTTATGTTTTCGAATTAGTGATTAAGAATTTATTTTTAATGGTGTTATAATAGATACATATATTTGAAAAGGATGATGATACATATATAGGTGGATCAAATCTCTTAATAGTCTGAATAAGACATCTCTTTTTACAGAATTGGAAATTAAAAATTAAATAAATGAAGTGTAAATTTGTATTTTTTTTTTAAACCATGCATTATACCACGTAGGGATAACATTAGCACAACCCACAATGCTATATGTTGTGGTCTCATATAAATTGTATATATATAACAATTTAGATTAATGTTTAATAGTATTCTTGAATTAAACATTGTTATTTGATACATCTTTCCATAAAAGTGATCTGATACATTAAATCATGCATTAATTTATAATGTAGATACATGTCATTCACAAATGGATGTAGATTGTGGTATATAATTGACATATCATAAGATAAGATACTTTGACATTTGGCTAAATGAGGCAAATCTATTATCTCAAACATTTTAGATAATTTATTATTAGATAAACATTAAATTGATTATTATTTTTAATTTGTCTATATAATTTGCCTTATTTTCAAAAATAGTTTGGCATGTGTCACCATCTAAATAATATTACGTTTCTATAAATGTTTGTTACAATATAGCGATGTATAATTCGAAGATTTATAAATCACATCTAAATTTCAACATATACAACCTTATTTACATACCAACTCAAAGGTCCATCTAACGTAACGATGGAAAATGGGATGGAAGAAAAGTTTGAAGATTGGAGAGGAAGAGAGACAATTCCTGGGAAACATGGTGGGATTAGAGCTGCTTCTATTGCTTGTGGTAAATCTTCTTGAAACTCAAAACTTATTTTTTGAATAATAATGCTTTTAAAGAGTTATAATATATATTTTGGTGAGTGTTAATTTAGTTGTGGAGCTAATGGAGATCATGGTGTCCATAGCTATTGGAAACAACATGGTATTATATTTCATGGAATCAATGCATTACTCACCAGCCAAAGCAGCAAACATGGTGACCAATTTCATTGGAACATCGTATTTGCTCACTCTCTTTGGTGGTTTCGTGGCCGATTCATTCCTCACTCGCTCGACCACTTTCATTATCTTCTGTTCCATTGAATTCTTGGTAATTGAAAAACTCCATCGAAAGTTGTATTGAAAATGAAACAAACTAATTAACTTCAAGTTTAATCCTTTGCTAGGGTTTGATTGTGTTGACATTCCAAGCTCATAGCCCTAATCTACAACCTGAGGGAAATAAAACACCTTCGACACTTCAATCAACTGTTCTTTTCACGGGACTTTATGCGATCGCTTTTGGTACCGGTGGTACCAGGCCATCGTTGCTTGCTCATGGAGGTGATCAGTTTGACAGTAGACACCAGAGACTGATCTCAATATTCTTCAATTGGTACTACTTTTCTATCTGCTTTGGATGGCTCTTGGCCGTAACCGTTATGGCGTGGATCAAAGATATTTTCGATAAATCAATTGTGCTTCTAGCGATTGCGCTATGCATTTTCGTAGTAGGATTACCATTTTATCGATTAAAACGTCCTAGTGGAAGTCCATTAACAAGAATTGCAAATGTGTTTATTTCTGCCGCAAGAAATCGAAATGGGTCTGTTTTGGATGTAGAGATGATGCAAAGTCTTACATCTACCGACAACAACATCCATCACAGCAAGTTGAAGTAAGTTTTCTAAGATTTCTTTTATTCAATCTTCTTTCTGCCTCAGTGAACTCAAATAGTTTAGCGCAATTAGCAAGGGTTTGGCGGTAATTCTGGTGTCCGTCAATTTTCGAATCCCAATTGTGTGTAAATACTTTTTCAGACGATCTGGTCTCCACCTTCATTGATTGATTTACTCGGTAGACTTGCGGGAAACGTTTTACCAAAAACCTTGGTTTCTTCTATTATTATGTGAGGTGGTGGTCCAAAAACGTAGTGCTAACTAAAAGAAAACAATAGGAACCAATTCTAAATTAAATTTATTTTGAGAAAAGTTGATTGTAATGTGAAGCTATATTTGTTTTGCTTCAGGTGTTTAGATAAGGCATTGCTGAACAAAAACATCTCAACAACACAAGTTGAAGAAACAAGAACATTTCTTGGTCTCCTTCCAATCTTTTTGAGCACCATTGTCATGAATAGTTGTGTGGCACAGTTATTGACCTTCACCGTACAACAAGGCATGACCATGAATAGAAAAATCTCTCCTTCATTCGAGATACCCGTAGCTTCCCTCAACGTCATCTCTATCATCTTCATTCTTTCTTCCATACCATTATATGAACTCTTTGGAAAAAGTATCAACAGGACATCAAGCTTCTCTTTGAAACGCATTGGACTCGGCTTGACTCTCTCCTCGATTTCAATGGCGGTTGCAGCCATTGTTGAGGCCAACAGGAAACACGAGGCGGTTCAAAACGACTTTAGAATCTCTGTTTTCTGGCTAATATTTCAGTATCTCATGCTAAGTTTCTCGGATATATTGACGTTGGGAGGGATGCAAGAGTTTTTCTATAGAGAAGCTCCAACGAGCATGAAGAGTATGAGTGTAGCATTGGGGTGGTGCTCCATTGCAATGGGTTTCTTCCTTAGTTCATTTCTTGTGGATATCACAAATGCAGTCACAGGAAAGCTTGGCCATCAATGGTTGGGTGGGGAAGATCTCAACAAATCCAGACTTGATATGTTTTATGTGCTTCTATGTGTTCTTAATACTCTTAATCTTCTCAACTATATTTTCTGGGCAAAGAGATATTGAGCAAAATTAAATGAATAAATTATGTAACATGGATCTGAAGTTGCTTGTATTGTTGGCAGTTAGAATCAATTAGTGGAGATGCTTTTAGGTATATATATATGACTCAACGTACGAACTGTGAGAAATACATCTTGCTCGATCGACCAAAAATTAAGGTAGTTCCCGGGAGTAAGATTTTCTTGTTCAAGGTTCGATAGAATGGGAACTAAAAGAACAAAATAGATATAAAAAAGATCTTAGTTTTAAATCATAAGTCTGTGTCTCTACAATGTCAATTATAAGGGTAATTTTCATAGAATATAGAATAGCCACATGACAAGTTTTTTAACCATTTTTAGACAAAGTGAAATGCACTTTTCACAAATTAGCCATATGGAGAATTTCAGATGAAAATATCCCTATACCAAAATAGATGGGACTGTGCTCGTGTGCAGTATGGTTAGGATCTTGTCTACTCGTGTACGGTTTGGTTATGAACTCGTCCGCTACAATACATACACAATTTGAAGGAGATCTCATCGGCTACAGTAAAAACGTTAGCTTATCTTGTCCGCTACAGTGTCCTAGTTTTGTCATATCGTCCGTTACAGTGGAACATAATGAGAAAAAAAGAATAAAAAAATATGATGTGAGAGAGTTTAATAGTTTACATTTTCTTTTGTTTTCACATTTTTTCTCTTTCACTTTTATAGTTTTTTTTCTTTTTCGTAATTTAAATTAAAAAAAAATTTCTATTTTTTAAGATGTGTTTTCCTATTGTTTATTTTTATATTGAATTATAATTAATTTCTTATTCTGAATCGTATCATTGAAATTGATTTATGTGTAGCGTACACAATAATAATTTGTGTGTTTATGTTTACATACACCACTACTTTACGTACGTCTATCACTATGTCATATATGTCCACAACAATATTGAGTTAACAATAAAAGACTTGTTGGGAATAGAATCAACATCGAAGAAGAAGAGATATTTAGAAGATGATATTAGTGGATTTGTGGTTCATTTAGTCTTCTTATTAAACCGTCCACTGATGATCATAGTGGTAAAGATATTAGAAGAAAGCTTGGGATGTCCTAGAAGTCCTTCATAAGCATGAATTACATCAAATTTCAGCAGCGTAACTTTCTGAATCCTTCGAAATTTCAGGAGAGAGTTCTATCGCCTCAGAAGTATGATATAAATTATAAACTGGAAATTGCAATCTTAAAGTTTGTAAGCAAATAAACTTAGTGTAATTATTAATGTTATTCACATAAACAAAATAGAACACATAAACATTTTTCTTTACGAGGTATTACTGTATGTGTATATCTTTTTATAAAATAAAATAATTTTTTTCCTCAATACTTTTTGTATTATAACACCAAGTAAGGAAAATAAAATATTTTTTTTCCTTTCTACCTTTTTTATTTTCACATTTTCTCTCTTTTCACTATCATGATTATTTTTTATTTTTGACTTTGAATTATAATTATTATTTTTTCTATGTTTTAAGATCCATTTTATTATATTTCATTTTTATGTGTTTTAAACAATTGGTATAGATATAAAACATTCTTTACATCATATATTTTACAAATATACAACCAAAACATGCAAAACATATGTTTACAAATCATCTTTGTATCAAATATATATCATGTACGTCTATCACTACGTCATATATGTTCACAACAATATTGAACTAACAACCAGAGTTGGTCCTTAAGATTTGGAAGCCTTAAGCAATTTTAAGATTATATCTTACATTTTCCCTATAAAAATATATATGAATTTGTATATTTATTAAAAATATTTTATGTATAAAAACGAATTTCCATTATCATTTCAAAATAAATTAGTCAGAACTTGTTTTTTTTTATTTTGTAAATGTTTAATTATTTTATAAAATATATTAGAAAAAAATTTAAGAAACATAAAATAAAATAAAATAATTGTTTTAACTATAATATGCTAACTGAAAATATAGATAATTTAGAAAAATAAATATTCATTTGTGACCCTTAAATTTAAAATTCAACTTTTTGTGAGGCCAACTAGAGATGTAAGTCAAACAATGACAAATAAGAATACGTAGAGTGACTATGTACGTGAGGGACGCAACATCCCATTCTCACAATTATAAATAATTAATGTTTGATTCTCATAATTTATTTTAAAACAAACTAGCAACGTTAAATAGGTTGTCTATCCCATATTTTATAGTTTATGTACTTTATTCTCGTGTGAGATTGTATACGTACTCTTGCAAACCTTAAACCTACATGTATCGTGTACATACGTACTACAATATAAGTTTTGTGTTGGTTGTGAACATGCATGTTTGGATACATACAGCAAGGGCTTGTAAACGTACATTTATGAATCATACAAATATCAAGCATATATTCATACCAAGAGAGGATTATCTTCGTCTTGTGGAGGGTAATACTAATGGTCCAAAGAAAACAATCCAACTGGCAATCATTTAGATCGTACAACAACATTATCTTCTGATATCGGGTCTATACTTCTAATTCTTGTAAGGTGTGTTGTGAAATGTTAGTCAAATTAACCAAAAGTTTCTAATGTACAAACTCTGTAAATATTGCGTACACCGCCTTTACAATAGTACATAATCTAACACAGACGTACGCGTCCACATAATCATTACTACGTACACCGTAAATTGCATACACGTACACGAAAGAAATTCAATAAAAAGCATGATTGTAATTTTGCAGTCATCTTCAACCTGAGTATCCTCTTCTGCAACTTTAATTTTGGGGTCATCATCGTTCAAAATTTTCTCATAATCTTTTGTTTTCTTTACGTTTTTGATACTTTTTACACATAAATCTTGTAGATCTAGCATATATTAGCATATTTTAAATTCGAAAAGCTAAAGTTCTGAGTTTTTTTTTTTAATTGTTCGGTGGTTAAATTAATTACATCAGAAATCTTTCCGAAGATGAATGAAATCTAATTTCCCGACTAGAATTCTACTCGCCCGAAAACAATTTGTGTTTTCGACTTCCCCCCACGAAGAAGAAGAACAATTGCGTACTCACAACAAAATTTCTCGAGTTTCTCTTCGTTTCTTCTCTCCCCAATTTCTTTATTTTATATTTATTTTTGTATTATTAAAAAGAAACCAGCTTAAATTAAGATATGTAACACTGGGGAAAAAACCGAACCAAGACAGTTTGGTTACAGGGCATTACTGTCCGAAAATGGCCTTATGACTATTTTATGAAAAGTGAAAGTGACTTTGTCAAACCGTGAAAGAAAAAGTTAATTTGGTGTGTTTTGTGAAAATCTCTTTATTAATAATTGAAAACCCGAAGCTGTAAAGCCAAAAACAAAAGTTCTCAGACAAATATGAACACCTATTAAAAATTAAAGATAGAAAAAACTTTTAAAAGTAGGAAAACTATAACAATGATGCGCTGCATGTTTGTAATGTTGTAATCCCAAAAAGAAACAAGGAAAATTGTCAAAAAAATACAACATATTATTATTATTTTTCTCCAATTATAACCAATTTTTTTTTTTTGGTATGAACAATCATACAATTTTTAGACTCATGTTTGTTATTTAGGGAATTTGAGCTCCTCGGCAACTTTTGCACTATATTTTCAAGATAATCGAAATCATCTCGTGCCAAACTATATTGGGGATTGAAGTTGCAAATGTTAAGATGTGCAAACTCATGTAAAAATATCCAATGTACGATGTATTTTTTCCTACGAAAGGTCACAATCTTTGACACTTTTTCCTAATCATCTTTGCACGTGCATTCACGTAATTACTTAACTTGTGTATATAGAAAGATGGTGGCATCTCCCGTAGGTCTTTCACAGGATATTTGAGAAATAAAAAAAATAAAAAATAATTGAATAGTAAAATTTTATTTCAGAAACGGTTCTGGATAGAGAACTCTTGAAATCCGTTCTTGAGAATTAGCTTCTTCCTATTAGTCAAATTTGTTTTTTATTATTTAAAATTTTAATAAATAAATAATTTCTTATAATAATATTAAATTAATATATCTAAGAAACGCAGAAGGTATCTAACTGTTAAAGATGCTCTAATGCTTCTCTTCTCGTGACCTTTTTTGTACTTTTCATGATAACTACTAAGGTTTGACTATTTTGGTTTATCTTAGATAAAAGGTTCGAGTCTCGAAGTTGCATTAATTCTTTTAAATCAAACCGACATTATTTTGTGCTTTAAAAGAGATTGATAACAGAAACTTAACTCTATTAGTTTGTTATATCAGTTGATTTAACGATGTGATTAAAATGGTAAAATTAATGAAAATTAGGTATTTATTTAGAAAGTATAAAAAAAATTCATTATATATATCATTGCTAAATAAATTGGGGATTTAAATCAATCAAATAAAAGTTGGGCATTTAAAAGGCATTTTTCCTTTTTTTCTCTTCCTAAAGCTAAATTACTGGGCATTATTGATATGTGAGATGAATAGCACAATAGCATAATATCTAAACTGTAGAATAATAGAAACACTTGAACTAAATAAAAATTTCGCAAAATAATCATAAAATGCTAAAAGTTAATTTGAGTAGATTAATGACATTGTGTTTTAGTTATATTTTTAACGCATCCATAATATATAACAGAATTAATTTTCGAAAATGTGAAAATTTAATCAATATTTTGAATGATAAAAAATAAGCGGATTATATCTTCAAAATGTAAAGAAAGTGGTATACCATTCATTACCAGACTATCTATCTAGTTGTTAGAAATCACTGTCGTTATGATTTTGAGGATTGAACCACATAACTTTATAAACAAATGTATATAATTTTATAAACAAATGTATATAACTTTATAAACAAATGTATATAACTTTATATATATAAACAAATGTATATAACTTTATAAAAAAATGTATATAATTTTATAAACAAATGTATATAACTTTATAAACAAATGTATATAATTTTATAAACAAATGTATATAACCTATAAACAAATGTATATAATTTTATTGGTATACCACTATAACTAATTTACTAGGCCATAAACTGCTGGGATTCCGCTGTCAAATATAGCCAATGAAGACAGTGAAATCTATTAATTAATACATAGAAATAATATTTTGAAGTACGCATGAATCTAAATTCTTGTTGGTATATTCCAATAATAAGTTAATGAAGAAAATTGAGGTAAACAAAAAAATCTTTTAGCAGAAACAACCGACCAATGAGGCTTACTAAAAATATCTATATATGACTTATTGAAAAATTCAATTTGGTTACACTAACAAAATATATGTGTTAATTATGCAAACGACGAGGTCGTGGAAGTCACGTTATTATGAAAAGTTAAACCCTTCCATTCGTGCGACACATAAATTCTGTTTTTCCCAGGATTCTGTTAATTGTCTTCCTTGTTCGCTGACTTGTTCCACTTGATTTCTTCTCTTCTCATCAGTTCACACAAAAAGTCTTTGTGACTTTTTCTTCTTTTGTTATTTCTCATTAGTCAAAGTCTAAATATTGCTAAATATAAAATTTTGATGTGTTTTTATGTGTAGATGTTTTAGTCAAATTGGTTAACTTTGTTTATTTCATAGTACACGCTACAAAAAATATATATATATTTTTAGCATTCGAAAAACGTTATGTAACAATACAATAATAGTAAAAAAAACGTTATGTCATCTCTCGCGATAATAGATCCATTATTTTTTATAGCAGTTTTTGACATTATTATTTAGTCTTTATTAACTGAAGGGCTTTCTTCTATACAATCATATGTTAACAAATTATATTTAAATTACGATTCCAGTAAATTATATTTAAATTACGATTTACTAGGATTTGTTTTTTCTATTTTTGGATAATTTAACAAATTAAAAAAAAAGGAAAATAACTTATTATATTTATATGAAACCATGATACAAAAGACCTATATTACAAAAGAAAAGTGCAAAAATAAAAGATAAGTTTATATAACTCTTGTAATTAAATTGTGATTTATGCATCTTCTTCCTTCGAGAGCCAGATTCAGGCGAGATCTCAGCGTGTTCAACGAGAGGCTTTCTTCAACCTCACAGAGAAAGGAAGGATCAGAGAGTAACTATGCCACGTCATCGATCCGTTCTCTCTCGGAGATAAACAAAAGAAGAGGAAGGAAGGATCGGAAGTACAGAAATGCACAGAAATGAAGGATCCTACGGTGTGAGATTGTGCCACGTAATCGATCCGAGTGTTCTATTCCTATTGGTTCTCGTCTTCTATTTGTTTTCTCATGCCTTTTCTAAAAAGCTGTTTAATTTTATTTTTTATTTACATTATTAATGGAAAATGTTTTATATTAATGACTTTATGATAAGTTATTTAGTTTCCTAATAATATATATAATTTTGGAGTTTAAAAAAAATTAAAAACAAAAGCCATATAGCAAAAGTTGTATGATACTAAACTATAGATGAAAGATTTACTAACTTATTCCTATTAGTTTGTAATTTGTTTTCTTTTCCAATTTTATATTCTTAGTATGAAACAATAATTTTGTTGGATTTTCTTTTGTTAATTGATAAATAGAAAAATTATGTTTCAATCAATTTTTGTCGACCAAATGTTCTTTTTGGTTTAAGTCAATTTTTCTAAAATTAACTTAGTACTATTTTTAATTAGTTTGGCGAGTAATGAAATTTTTTTATTTGCAGTTAACGTACGATGCCATTTAAAAATTTGTATGTGCTATTATAAAC
Source organism: Turritis glabra (assembly GCA_900406565.1). Taxonomy (NCBI): domain Eukaryota; kingdom Viridiplantae; phylum Streptophyta; class Magnoliopsida; order Brassicales; family Brassicaceae; genus Turritis; species Turritis glabra. The sequence goes on from OVBN01000185.1 coordinate 495,231, forward strand.
AACTAGAAAATCAAAAATTAAGTACATATATACCAATTTTTTCAACTTAACATATCATAGCGTTTATCATTTCAAAAATACGAAAAAGTCAAATATAAATTAATTATAAGAGAATTACATAAAATGTTATTTTAAAGTAGTACTAATATCCGTTTTTCAGTAATAAGAATATGGTCATATATATAAGAGTTCTAACATGTATATAAAAAATTAAAAGAATTTGAAATCAAAAATATATGAATACGCTTAGTCCAATAAACTCGGACGATTGTATTGGACTTGTAAATCTAAGAATAAGAAAATTGATAAAAAAAGAAATTTAGTTATAAATATATTTTTAAATACTTAAGCTATATGACCTATTTACAACGACCGTTGGTTAAATAATAATATATATATATATATATATATATGAAATTTTCTAGAGATTGGTGTTTTATATTACCGATTCACAATGACCGTTAGTTAAATGATAATATATATATATATATATATATGGAATTTTCTGCAGATCGTTGTGTTTGTAATTTTTATATGAATCATGTACTGCTACAACTTTTTTTAAAAATGATACCTTATAAGAAGTCAATGCCTTAAATTAACTATGAATAACCTACGCCCACTATTCATAAATAAATGTAACTACTCTGCCGTCAAAATATAAAAATGTAAAAATGCAACGTTAAAACTTAAAAACTTATATATTAGTTGCAATATCAAGCAGAATTCGAGTCAATAACCTATCAATTATTTCTCTGGATTTTTTATGGAACTAACATTTAAGGCATTTGTTTGGTAAGTTTTATTGAAATTTTTAAAAAACGAAGAAATTTTGGACTTTAGGGCATATGGTTGTTCGAGTTAAAGACCAAATAGTTTGGATGAGTTATATATCTGCATCTGATTTACTCGAATCGTTTTGATGATTCTATTATTTTATATATGTTGTTATTATGGTTATTCTGATTATTCATATGATATTTTCTTAACCCAATTTGATCATTTGACTAAACATTAACTTATCATTAGTTTTGTGAAAAAATTCCCTAAGTTGGTCGTCTATTTGTTTAACATATATATTAAATGTGATTTCAAAAAAAGCAAGAAATTTTTATTATTATTGATGAGCCAAGATTTAAGTTAACTACATGGATGTACTTTAAACTCTGAAGAGGTGATCGAATTTGTCCTATTTGAGCTAAATGAGAAATCACCAAGCAGAGGTGATCGAGTTAGCGTGATTGCTACTTGTTCATGTTTGACACAAATAAAAATTTATTAATATCGTAGCCGTGCCATATGAAAGGTTGCCTGCATATTTTTTTAAAAATAAATTAAATTGTTCGTACTTTATATATTACATAAGAGTGTAATTTTTTTTTTATTGGTTGGATTGCGACGGGTGCTGCGTCAGTAGTAGTAGCGCTTAAGATGAATAGAGTTCCAAGATTTCGGACTGTTTATAGTTAAGAATTCTTATATGTCATGTTAGACGATCTTCGAAATTTTATAGGATCCTTCCAAGTTAGCCTCAATTCTCCTGCATTAAGCTCGACTGTATTGTCGAATACTTTTCAAAAGACGAGGTCGCTTTCATCAAAGTGGTGGATTTGACCTTCTTGTTTTTATGTTTGGCCGCGGCAAACTAATAGTTCTGAATTCGGCGAATGGGTTTGTCACGTTTTTCTTCCAATGCGTCGAGATTATCTAAGATAATTTTATCGCTTAAGCTTAGGTTCTGGACCATCGGCGATCGTCGGAGGCTAGCGATGCTGATCTCGGCTGGTGACATGGCCTCCATACCTTATGCAAGAGTGAATGGTGTTTGGCTGGTCATTCGGCGGACGTTGTTCTATGAGACTATAGGACGCCATCTAGCTCGTCTGCCCAGACGCCTTTTTTGGCTTCTAGGCATTTTTTCAGACCGTCCAAAATGGTTTTGTTCATTGCCTCTGCCTGGCCGTTACTATAGGGATATCTTGGGGTTGACATGTTCAGATGAATTCTCTGCCGCGCGGTAAAACTTCGAACTTGATGGACATGAACTAGGAGCTGTTGTTGGTGACGATCTCGTATGGAAGGCCGTGGCGACAGATGATATATTTCAAGATAAACTTTGTACTTCTTTTGCTTGTATTTGTACGTAGGATTTTGTCACGACCCACCGACTTGGTGAGGTAATTGGTTATGACGAGGATGTATTTCTTCTGCCTAGAGGCTGGTAGTGGTCTGATAATATCCATAGCTCAGGACATGAACGGGTAGGGTAAGGTGCCTGTTCGTAGAAGCTCGGTGGATTAGTTGATGATAGGTGCGTGTCTTTGACATTTCTCGCACTGGACAACATACTTATCACAATCGGAAATCATGGTTAACTAGTAGTGGTCGTGCTTCCTGATCTTTAATGTGAGTAGTTTAGGTAGTTTCCTCGTCGTGCATGCAAGAGAGTAGAACGCCAAACGCGCTATATCGTTAAAGGGTCCCATCCATCAAGGTGTACGTGATGGCCTTGGTTCAGAGGTGCCGAGCAGCCCATTTGTCTGATGGGACATTGCCGTCGGCGATGTACTCGTTGCACCAGTCGGACTCATCTATTGATGGTGGAGGCTCGACTATCAAACACACGGCGTCAAAATATTTGATGATGGACTCGTTAATGCTTTTGACTGGTATAACTCATCACAAGTCAAGGTTGGAGGTCGAGACTAGTGCGGCCATGGCATCAGCTAGAGCGTTATCGTCAAGACGTATTTTCGTGAGATCGAACGTATCAAATTGTTTGGACCAATTTCGGACGACCTTGAGATAAGCTTTCATTCAGACATTTTTTGCTTCGTAATTACTTCTGAAGTGACTTGCGATGAGGTAGGAGTCGCAGAACGCCCTGAACTATTTTATCCCAATACCGATAGCGAGACGTAGGCCAGTTATCAGTGTTTCGTACTCGGCTTCGTTGTTGGAGGCCAGAAATCATAGGCAGAAAGACTTTTCTAGCAGCTTCCATGTTGGTGATACTAAGCGTACTCCAAAGCCAGAGCCATGGTGAGAGGATGTGCTATTAAGGTGCATGATCCATTTTCCGCTTGCGGGCTCGTCGCTCATGGGTTGATCGTCTGTTATCGGGAGTTTGATTATAAAGTCAGCGAAGATTGACACTGTTTAACTTCTTACTGGTGTAGAGGATGGGTATTTGTTCGGTTTGATTGTCTTTGACCAACACCCTACTTACCACCGAATTCGAAATGGTTATATAGAGGTATAACGTCTCGCCGTGCTCGGGTTTAGCTAAGATTGGAGGTGGGGGTGAAAAGATAATCTTTTAGTTGTTTAAAAGCGTCGTCCCTCGCGGTGTTCCATTCAAACTTGCTTTTGGTTCAAAAGGAGCTAGTAGAACAGGAGACATTTCTCCGTTGAACGGGAGATGAATCGATTGAGCGCGGCGATTCGTCCTGTTAGATGTTGTACTTCGCGGGCGATCCTTGGAAATAGAATATTGATAATCACGACGATTTGCTTAGGGTTGGCATCGATACATCTCTTTGTGATGATGTAACCAAAAAATTCACTGGGCGTGACCGCGAAGGTGCACTTGGTCGAGTTCAGCTTCAAATTGGACTTATTTCATACGTCGAAACACTGATGGTCCGGCCGACTTGTTCTAGTCGCTGGTAGGTTGTCCCGCGTTCTTGAGGCGAATGGCATTATCTTGAACTTCTGGTATCGACTAGGATTCGAGTGACTTAGCTTTCACCGATCATGAGTTCAATTAAAAGCAGATCATGTGAGGGTGGTCCAAGCCGGCCGCGTCGTCTTCAGTGAATATGATAGGCTCTATTTTTATTGCGTCCTTCGAGGGCCACATTACTTCCATTTAAGTCCATCTCCTATAATTTAAGATTGACCGCACCAAATCATTGCAAGATGCTAGACCTCCCATGATTATATTGATTATGCGGCGTGGACGGGTGTGATCCTATCCCTTTGCTGGTCATCGCGCTGTCTTTTTGGCGGGTCGGCTTCTTGGTTTGCCTAGGCGTTATCTTCTGTTTAGGGATCGTTATTTTTCTGGTGATGATCTTTGAGATACTGTCGAACCAAATTCTATGTGCGACGACCTGTGTTATCGGCGCCCTGCCTGGCCGTTCTAGGTCAATCGGATTCAATGGTTATCCCTTCATTTTATATTTCTTCATGAGGAGCATCTGTAAATACTGGCACTCGGCCGTGAAGTGTTAGGAGCTTTTGTGATACTCGCAGTATGACAGTAGTGAGGCTTCGCGTCGTTATCACGAACATACTTGTTCCAGGGCTGTTGTGGTTGTGCTCTCGTTCCACTGACATAATAGGCCGAGGCTTTGCGCGTCCTGTCAAAATATTTGTCATGATGTTATTGTGGTTCGAAGTAATTGTCACGCGGCTTTTCTTTTGGAATGACCATCTTCTTAACTGTTAGTATTTTTTGAGTAGCATGATTTTTCGCCAGCGTGTTCTACTCTTCCTTTATTTCTATGTATCGTACGGCTCGGCTGAAGCTTTGAAACACTGTATAATTTTTTTTTTAGTTATGTTTGTCTCTTAAATTGATAAGATGCTCACATAAATTGATTGGAAACAAGAAAAGGTAAAAAATAAACATAGCTATATGGGTCTGAGAAAATAGATTTGTGGCATACATTAATTGTTTCTGATCTTTATCTCGTGAAAAGAAAGGATGTTTTTCATGAATTGAGAGGATAAAAAATGTATATGTTGAGAGGGAGAACCGTCTACGAGTGTCTCTACATCGGGTAACATAGCATGTACAATAATTAGGCATTCTGAGAACACAAGCTGAAGGTGGCATTACCCTTCAAACTTTTCAGATTAGGGATCAGATTTGAACATGAGACTATCCTAAATTACCTATAAATTAAATCAAGTTATTGGTGCTACGTGATTCACCTAAATTAAATGTGATATTAGATGATTGAATTAGTTAAATTATACATGACAATAAATGATTCACCACAATATAAATGATAATCTTATCCCAAACAATTATAACTAATATATTCATGTATTAATATATTACCATCCCTTTCATCATTCCATTATGCTGTTTCTTTTGTTATCAGGACTCATTCATTGGTTCCGATCTACTGACATTTTTCTCATCTTAGAGGAGATAAAATCGAATTTCAACACTTAAAACATTTTTCACATGGTGTTATCTTTTCGTTATAAATATTTTTAATGAATTTTAAATCTACAAAAACAATATTCAACTATGTCCTTATAATATTTAGTTCTACACTTCATGGAACGCAAGTATCGCTTAAGTATAACTAAAAGTCCATATCACCGAGATATAAAGAAAATTATGTAGTTACATCATCCCATGATTAAGCCAAACACAAAGAAGGGTTCCTTTCATTTCTACAACCACCTATTGTATATATATTTTTCTAAAAAATTCCATTATTATTTTAAGCATCAATGTAGACAATTTCATTATGTTATATTCATGTACCTCATATGAAATCAGAAGAAAAAGAACTTATACATACCTCATATGTAGATCATTATATTAGAACGAAATTCATGTTTTATGGTTTTATCTTATTTAGAAACACTGTTTTTATAACTGGATATTATTCAATATTTCATTATATTATATCTTTTTTACAAGAAAACACAGAGAAATCTGTTGGAAATTTATGTCGGATATTTTCGATGGGATTGTGGTCGTCGGTAAACCGTCAAAAATTTTCGACAAATTTTCGACGGATTTTGATTTTCGACGATGTAGATCTGACGGTCAAAATCTGTCGGAAGAAGATTTTTCCGACGAATTTTACCTTTGAAATTCGCATGTTTTCTTGTAGTAATTAATTTGTTAGAAATCTTATGTCATACTCTATATAATAAAATTTTAAATTGATGAAAATAAATTTAAAAGGATTTTATATTTTAATGGTTTCCATTGGTGCTTTATCATGTCACAGTTTGGGGTTTATTTCGATTTATGTTTTGACGCATGCGAGTCCTAGAAAAGAAAAAAATGTAAGTATGATTCATAAGGAAAAAAATAGACCATTCTATCGTTTAACTCATAAGAAATCAGAAAAAAATGAAGTGTAATTCCTTATGAGTGTGCAATATTAATATAAATAATCATAATTAATAATTCCTGCCCATCTCGTTCTACCCTTATTTAATTAATTAACATTTTGTGGTAGTTTACATAGAAACTTCTTTAAAGCCAAGAGCTGAACTAACCAAATTGGCATATACACATTCTTCATCAGAAGTATTCTCCTGTTTTTTTATTCGAAAACTCACCCCTAGTCCCTTTGATCAAAATGACCTCTGAAACTCCTACGGACTTGATCCATGCATCCGAGATGGCTCACAAGGAGAGAGCCTACGTGACGTTTTTGGCAGGAAATGGAGACTACGTGAAGGGAGTGGTGGGATTAGCAAAGGGTTTGCGTAAGGTTAAAAGTGCTTATCCTCTTGTTGTAGCTATGTTACCTGATGTGCCTGAGGAACATAGAGAGGTCTTGAGGTCTCAAGGCTGCGTCGTGCGTGAGATTGAGCCTGTTCATCCTCCGGATAGCCAAGATGCATACGCAAGGGCTTATTACATTATCAACTACTCAAAGCTGCGAATTTGGAACGTAAATATATATATATATATATATATATATATATATATATATATATAGATTTCATGAAACGAAAGAAGCCCTAGAATTATTTTTCACATTCGTTTTAACAAAAACATTTTTGAAAAGTATAATTCTTTCAAATGAAATTCAATTCGTAGTGTTCTAATCATAATTTCTTGGTAAATTTGCATTTTGCATTATAGCTTATACACTTTACAAAAGTATTCTATGAAACATAGTCTATTTTAAGTTTAAAAATATTTGCATATCCAAACACAAACACAAATATTTAATTTGCGTTTGAATTTCGACTATAAACTTATACTCCTCCGTTGGATTAATTTTTGTTTTACAAAGAATGTTATTTTGCAATGCATATCTTAAAATTAAGTTTAAAATTTATGCCTATTTTTAAAAATTTATTAATTTAATAATGATTCTTAAACGACTCTTATAATAGAAGGACTATGTAATTTTTTTGTAGTTAATGTGTTTTTCACTAATAAATTTGCAGTTTGAAGAGTACAACAAGATGATATACTTGGACGCAGATATTCAAGTGTTTGACAATATAGATGACCTCTTCGATATGCAAGATGGCTATTTACACGGCGTGTTGAGCTGTTTTTGTGAGAAAATATGGAGTTACACTCCACTCTACTCAATCGGTTATTGTCAATATTGTCCAGAGAAGGTCATGTGGCCGGCCGAGATGGAATCAGCTCCTCCTCCTCCGTACTTTAACGCTGGTATGTTTGTGTTTGAGCCTAATCCTTTGACATATGAGAGTCTCCTCCAAACCCTCCAGGTCACACCGCCTACACCATTCGCGGAGCAAGTGAGTCACATTTATATATACGCATCAATTATTGGATTATTAATTTTAAAGGTTTGATTAATATAATGCTCCAACTGGTTATTGATGTATGATTTTGGTATTATCTGTTGGATATGGGCAGGATTTTCTCAATATGTTCTTTGAGAAAGTTTTTAAACCGGTTCCTCCTGTCTACAACCTGATTCTGTCTGTGCTTTGGCGCCATCCAGGGAAGGTTGACCTAGAGAGTCTCAAAGTTGTTCACTATTGTCCACCTGTAAGTACTTTCTCTGAAGCTCTTAATTAAGGGTAGGAAAACGGGGATGAAATAAAAAATTCTCACGACTTAATATACGTTTTAAGCCTATCTTATTTTATGAAAAATGATAAAACAATAAGACAAACTTTTATTTGAGGTCAAACATAAAAATTAATTGTTGTATTACCTAGTAAACGATGAAATAAAGCATACAAAAAGATGTGCTTACAGTTTAAAAAAAGCTCATAAGTATTTTCATGAGCATTAAAGAAATAAAGAAAAAAATAATATTTAGTTATCTATTATTAAATACGTTGATGATAATTTTCCCAATGCTTTCTCTTGCATGTTAACATCTATATATTGAAACTACCCTAGCCGGTTTAGCCTTGTTTTCAAACTAATTATGTCCTTTTATCTTTACCATTCTTGGTGAAATCAAAATGAAAGGGATCCAAGCCATGGAGGTACACAGGAGAAGAACCTAACATGGACAGGGAAGACGTCAAAATGTTAATTAAGAAATGGTGGGATATCTATAACGACGAATCCCTTGATTTCAAACCGAAAAGCCTTGCAAATTTGGAAGAAACCCTTTCGAAATCAACAATTATGGCTTCGGTAACGGAAGCGCCAGTTTCCTACCCTCCTGCTGCACCCTCTGCCGCTTGAGAAATCTGAAACACAAGAATGTGTGTTTGAAACAATTTGGGGACCTTGGGGTGTTTTGATTCTCATTTTTTTTAGTTTTTTTTTGTGTGGTTTTGAATTGTTCCGGTTTTGTTATATCATTGTGTGCCAGGAATTAGTTGTTTAAGACAACATTTAACCTAATTTTATTTATGTATATCTGCTCAATATGAGTATTATAAGAATGTGTGTTTTAATAAGTTGGGGTGTTTTGATTCTCACTTTTCTATTTGAAATGTTTACTTTTTGTCAAATTACTGTGTGCCAAAAAATAGTTAATTATCTACAACTACTAATAACCTTTTTTTTTGTGTTTATCTGATCAGTAACAGTATAAGAATGTGTGTTTTAGAGAACATAAGAATTAGTTTGATAATACAAATAAACTAATGTTAAAAGTTTAATAGAAAGACACTGACCATCTCCAATGGAGGTGTTAAGGATGTCTTAACCAAAAAATATAATTAAAAAAGTTTGTACAGGAGAGATCCGTGTCTCCGTAGAGACACGGAAGACATTTGCAGACACCTTACGTGGCGTTGAGAGATTGGTCTTTGAAGCTATGTTTGTCGCTGCGGGAAAAAAATTTCTGGTTTCGTTTCTTCTTCCTCTCCTCAATCAATCGATCTCTCTCTCTCTCTTCGATTTAGAATCTCTCTCTCTCTCGTCTCCGATTCACAATCCCTCTTTCTCCCGTCTCCATTGACAACCTCTTCTCCGATTCTCTATCTCTTTTATCCTATTCAAAAAAACTTACTCAATCTCAATTTCTCCGATTTAGAATCTCTCCTCACAATCGATCTCTCCCATCTCCATTCACAATCTCTCAATATCATTTACTTCAGAGCAAACAGCTAGCAGATAGAGGCACAAATCGTCGCCGGCGGTTTTGAAGTGAAACGACATGGATTCGCCTTCAAACCGACGACGAAGACGGTGAAGTTATCGGTTAAGTCCCGGCAGACGGATTACTTCGAGAAACAGAGGTTTGGTGACTCTTCTTCTTCTTCGCCTTCGTACTCCTCACAAAATGGTGAGTCATCTCAATTTTGGTTACTTTAGGGTTTTAGCTTTGTTTAATTTGGAAATTGGAAGCTAGAAACTAAAAGGGTACTCTTTATATCGAGAAATTTTCAAGTTGGAAGCTTGAAAATCCAAAAAGAGAAGTCTTTATATCTAGAGATTAGAGTTCGTGTGTGAAACTCCTCAGTTAGGTGATGTTTACTTGTGTTCTTTGTTTCGATTTGTATAGCTGAAGGATTGCCTGCTAGATTTTACGTGGGTCATTCAATATACAAAGGGAAAGCTGCGCTAACAGTGGAGCCAAGAGCACCAGAGTTTGTGGCTTTAGACGTAAGTCTCTATCCCAAAGACCAAAGAGCTTCTAATTGTACAAGTTATGGTTTTGAGTTTTCCATTTGATTTCTGTTTTTTTTTTGCAGTCTGGAGCTTTCAAGTTGTCGAAAGATGGTTGTCTACTGCTCCAGTTTGCTCCTTCAGCTGGTGTACGACAATACGATTGGAGCAAGAAACAGGTTTGGTTCTATCTCTTAACTTCAGATGATCCATTGAGCTGTATTTTTTAAAACTTTTCTAAGGTCGTCTCACTGGATTTGGTATTAAGAGGCATTCTTTTTTTTCTATTATGAATTGGTAAAGCTTCATGTCAAAATTGCAGGTGTTCTCATTATTTGATTGAATTGCTAGTTCTAGACTTTTATACTGTATTGAATTGTGGTGGTTAATGTGCATCTAGCAAGTCTTGTAAGTCTAGTTCAGTTTTGATGGCTGCAACAAAACCGATCAGAACAAAAGTGTATTCATTAAGCAGTTCCAATTCAAAATCAATTGCCGACAAAAATGGATTTATACATATACTTTATGCATAGTTTAGGTTCATCTCTTTGTTGAGTTTCAAATATCACCAGATTTTAAATGAGTTTGACTTACTTGTTGTTTCAACTGTCTCTCTTCCTTCAGAGACATCAAATTCTCTAGACACCACAGTCAGCCATGTGACCGCACCAAAGATCATCAGCTCGGGCAACAAAAGCAAGGCCTTGGTCGGGTGCAAGATGAACATCACAGCTTCGATGCGTAGAGTTGAGAGCTTGGAACATCTTCAGAAACGTATTCGTCTAGATTTTATTAATTTCAGATGGTTTGGTACAATTTTGTTTTTTTGGTCGGATCCGGATTTTGGTTCGGTTATGGTCAGTTTTTTTGAAAAAGTTAAAACAAATACAATTCTTGTTATTGAACTTAGTAGAAATAGGATGTCCAATCTGGATTTTGGTTAGAACTTTGAGTTTACAATGATATTATCCAAAGAAAAACTTAACTTAATATGAATCGCTTTTGGTTCTAATCAATGATATCTTAATTTTTCTTTATATCAGTTATTTTATAACCTAATCCCAACCAAAGGAATGTTAATGAAATACTTAGAAGTTATTTTATAATACATAAAAAATAATTTTCATGTATTGTTTTTGCTTTTGTCATCTTTTTTCATGTATTAGAAGAGATATGTAATACAAATTTTGTAACAAAAATATTATTTTATTTGATATGACAATCTGGATTTATTTTGGATAAAACCAAGAAAGATAAGTTTGTATTTATTTTTTTATGTATTGTAATATATGTTTTAAATTATGAATAATGTAATATATTTATGTTTTTTATAAAGCATTCTAAAACAATAAAATATTTATGTCTTTTATACAATATTCTAAAAATATTTGTTATATTATAAATTTAAATTAAAAACACATTTCAAATACATTTTAAATAAATAATTATTTTTTAATTTTAAAGACACTCTCGTTAGTATCACTAATAGAAAGCTCAAATCTTATAATGAATTTTTAATTAAAATATAATTATTTTTAATATTACTTAATTTTAAAGATATCCATATTAGTGATGTGGATACTAATGTGGATGCTCTAATATGTGTAACCGAAGGTCCAGACCTACCTACTACCCTGCACCCAAGCAAGCTTCAAACAAGTAGATAATGCAGCACGGTTTAATTGTCGTAAAAAAATTATTATAAATGACAAAATCGTAACATGTCCTTTCGTTATAAAAGACTTGGCCTATATTATATACAAAAGATATTTTTAATGTATTTTTGTTTGCATCCCTAGCCCTAATTAATATTAGTAGGACCTGACATGCTCGTCCGTTGTTTTCTGATTTGAATTTAAAACATTTGTGTATATTCTATAAAAACTATAGTTTACGTGTAAGAAAATCGTTGGATATAATTATAAAGCGTGAACAACGTTGATGCACTAGCACCACCTAACAATTGTGGGAGAGTTCCAAACAAGTATTATTCTAACTCAAATGAGCTTTAAATTTAATAACATAACTATAAAGATATGAAATTAGATAATTTATGAAGAGCTTTATTCAAATGCAAAAAAAAGTAAAGAAAAGAAGATTAGTTGAACACTAAGCTTAGTAAATCTAATATTAATATCATAAAATGATGAAGAAGGAGAGTTGCACAAAGATAAATTTATTGTTCTTATCAGATGCATATTTGTAGTAATCTTCTTCCCAAAAAAAACTAAACACATATTGGCCTTTTGACCAATGTTTTTAAACCCGGATCGGACTGGCCGGTCGGACCGGTTTAACCGCAAACCGGCTGACAATCTGGTCCGGATTATCTCTAAAAACCGGACATGTAAAAACTCGGATAGAACCGGAAAAACCCGCTAAAAATCCGTGAACCGGTGGTTGAACCGGCGGGTTGGGTCAAATCCAAACATTTTATTTCAAATTTTTTTATCTTTATTAACATTTTATGCATGTTTTGTCCAATTACCAATTTGAGTTTTATTTAAAAAGTTGTATTTTAGTTGCTTAGTGTTTGATTATGTATGTGTTGCTCATATATTTATAGAGAAAAATATAATTATATTCATAAAAATTAAAAATTAATTGACCCGCGGTTCAACCGGTCTGACCGGTTGACCTGATGACCCGAAAAACTTCCGGTCTGGTTTTAAAAAAATTGCTTTTGACACATCATTAGATATGTTGGAATAACCGGGGGCTTGTTCTATAATTCTCTAATAACAATATTAGGGTTTATGGGCAATTTCATGTACAATGTATTTAATTTCAGCTAATGGTACGCTCATATTACTAACAACTAATTGACATCTTAAAGTGTGCATATTAAATTATAGCTTAAAATTTGTAATTTTTTAACGTTGAAATTATTTCCTTTTAAAAGTAAACTATTTTTTGAGGAACTAACAAAATAAACATTGAAAACTAATTGTATACAAGAAACTTAGTTAATGTTTATCTTATATAGGTACCGCAGGATTTTAATACTATCAATCTAAGATTTGTAAAGCTCGCAAGTTATTGTATCTTACTATCCATACTTTTTTACATTTTTCGAAAATTTTCTTCAGTAATTGAATGATATGTATATATAAATATATAGTATTTAGTAAAAAATGAAATAGTGGGACAAACTAGATGAAAACATGACAAAATTGGTTAAAAGAACGAGACGCGTTAAGAGAAATTTGGGCATACAAATATAAATTTTTATTATTATTACTAGATGAGAATTTGCTGTATGTGTTAAAAGAAATATCTCGGTTTGCGCTTATGTAATCAAACGTTTGCCGTAGCTTTCAGATATACCCTTCGCGCTACTCACACGCCAAAGCCCAAACTAACTAACTAAAAGTTTACATATCATTAGAATTTAAACTTGTCTTTTCCTTCACTTCTCAGACATGCACTCACGTATAATTTTTAATTATCTTCTAAATTATCCCAATACTTTTTCTTTACTCTAAATAGCTCCTGATAGCCGTAAACTCGATCTATGTATCCTAAAAGGCACATCAAGCACCTTCACGGAGAGCTTATGTGACGTTTCTGGCAGATAATGGAGACTACGAGAAGGGAGTGGTGGGATTAGCAAAAGGTTTGCGTAAGGTTAGAAGTGCTTACCCTATTGTTATTGCTATGTTGCCTAATGTGCCAGAGGGACACAAAGAGATCTTAAGGTCTCAAGGTTGCGTCGTGCGTGAGATCGAGCCTATTCATCCTCCAGATAGCCAAGATGCATACGCAAGGGAATATTACATTATCAACTACTCAAAACTGCGAATTTGGAACGTAAGTATAAAATGGACTTCATGAAACGAAAAAGCGCCCTCAATTGTTTTTTCTTTGTTTGTGTTTGTTTCTAACAACATAAACATGGATATAAGTATGTTTTCTTTCAAATGGTAATCAATTCTTAGTCTTTTAATCGAATTTCCTCCGTAAATTTATGTTTCGCGTAATAGTAAAAGTATTTTTTTAAGACCAACTATTATCTTTTATATAGAAGATATATTTTTGCTCATCAAATGCAAACACAAATTTTTGTGTTTGAATATGCCATTTTGGGTAGAATTACAATTTTAAGTGCAAAAATTTATACTCTGATCTCTTACGTTTTAAGTTAAACAAAAGTTACCGAGTTTGTAATTTAAAAGCAAATAAAATAATATATCAAGTCTTACCATGTTATTCTTATTTATTAATTATAGAAATAAAATTATGTGGTGTATTAACACGAGATATAATAGAAAATTTTATAGAATTTTTCATTAGCGAGAAAATTCTTTAAACAACACTTATGATAAAACCGAAGAAGTATGTAAAATGTTTTATAGTTAATGTATTTTTTTTTGCTGATAAACTTGCAGTTTGAAGAGTACATCAAGATGATTTACTTGGACGCAGATATTCAAGTCTTTGACAATATTGATGACCTCTTCGATATGCAAGATGGCTATTTGTACGGAGTGTTGAGGTGTTTCTGTGAGAAAATATGGAGTTACACGCCGCAATACTCGATTGGCTATTGTCAGTATAGTCCAGAGAAGGTCACGTGGCCGCCCGCGATGGAATCTCCTCCTCCTTCTCCGTACTTCAACGCCGGTATGTTTGTGTTTGAGCCTAACCCGTTGACATATAAGAGTCTCCTTCAGACCCTCCAGGTCACACCATTCGCAGAGCAAGTGAGTCACATATATATGCATCAATTTATGGATTATAAATTTAGGGTTTTAAGTCATTTTTGATGTATGAATCTGGTATTAACTGCTGTACTTTGACAGGATTTTCTCAATTTCGTTTATAATGTTGTATAATTAGAAACATATTTTATATTCAATATAAAGATATTTTGTGTATATATTTAATGCATTAATTCTTATAATAGTTAGTTTGTTCAATTTCAATACTAAACTAAAAGTAAAATAAAAATCATTAATAAATTGTTTTTAAGGTATTAAACTTTAAATAAGAAAATCGAAAATCCTATTATAATCAATTAAATAAGAAAATTGTTTATATTTACACTGTCAATTAAAAACTATTAACTTCTTATTTGCTTTATTTAAATACAAAAAAAAACTATTATTTAATATTTTTCAACCACAAAAGTTATTTCCTAAATAAAATCATTAGAATCAAACCCAATACATTTGACTTTCAATAGAAAATAATTTGTATTGGGTTTGATTCTAATGATTTTTATTGTAGGAAATAATTTTTGTGGTTGAAAAATATTAAACATTAGAAAGTTTTTGTATTTAAATTAAGGGTCAAATAAGAAGTTAATGCTTTTTAATTGACAATGTAAAAATAAGCAATATCCTTACTTAATTAATTAAAATAAATTTTCTGATTTTAATTTTAATTTTAATTTTAATATCTTAAAAATTTATTAATGATTTTTATTTTTATTCTAATTTAATTTTGAAATTGAAAAAACTAACTAATTATAAGAATGAATGCATGAAATATATATAAAATATCTTTATATTGAATATAAAATGTGTTTTTGAATTATATAACACCATAAACGATTTAATAGAACAATTTTATTATTTTTGTTTTTAATATTAAAAATAAATAAATTATTTTTTAAAATTTTTTTTGTTAGTCAACGCATGTGTCAACGCTGGATTCTGACAAACGGTGTACCAGAATAAGATGGCCGTGATATTGAGCACATATCGTCATATAGTTAGTACATGTGGGCATGCAATTCATTTAGTTCGTGTAGTTGATTATACATGCATGAGAATCAATAGTGTCACATTATCAAATTCAATTTCATGTATGCTAACAAGGATTCTTGGATTCATTCAAAGATATATGGGAAAAATGATAAGAAAGAATTATTGATGTCTCTTTTGTAAAAAGTTTCCTTCCAGATTAGGTAACTAATTGAAGAGTAGAATTTTAGTTTGTAGAAAAATGGAAAGAGCTTAAAAGTAGTCAATTATTTATACTTTGAAAAACAAACATGGATACAAGTTTTAGATAAAAAAAAGCAAGAAAACATAACTTTATCATCCATGATATCAAACTTGTGGGAAACCCTTTGAAATCACCAGGGAGATTACTAACAAGTATGATGGTATTCGAAGTTGTACTTGTACCAATTGCTATTTGGAGATCCGAGGCCAGATAAAAAGTAACAAATTCTTTTAATTTTCTGTTGTTAATCATTTTCTTAAATTTTTTCTCGACTTTTAGATCTTATATATATAAATGTAAATATCACTAGAAAAAAGAAAGTTTAGAAATTACAGAGTAATATACCTTTTTTGAATAAAATAATAGATTTATTGTTTTTAATACCTTATCCAAAAAAGAATAAAAAACAAGACATCAGAGAAGACAAAAACAAAAAATCATCTAATCCAAAGAAACATTAAGTTTTCAAAGTGTTTTCTATGTTTTCTTGAAGAGATTGTGTTGCGGATCCAATGAGCTTGAAAGTGGTATGGTGTGGCAGTGATTGGGTGATTGGGTGATTGGTAATTGGCGATTGTGAAGGACGTTGTTCCTTTGTTCTTTATATATGTAAAACTAGTATAAAGCTCGATAAATAAATAGTTTTGTTAATTATAATAAAGAAAACTAACGTAAAGAATGGTAATTTGAATTTGATATGGGCATCGTGGGTTTAACAACCTAACCTTAACTCTAACGCCCACGATTCTGACTTTTATATTGAATTAAGAAACTGAGGTCACATCCTAGACTTCCTAGTTATCATAAAATGCCCCGACCATCCTAACCAATGCTCTTAGTAGGCCGGTCTACAAGATCAGAAACGCGAGTGAATGGATGGTTTTACGACAGTGATTGTTATTACAAGTGGCCGACAAATGCTCCCATGTCTCGAATAAGCCAAGACATACGGGCAAAACACTTCCATATCTTAATACGACAAAGGTTATCATGTATCAACAATGCGGTGGAACTGCAAGTCAATGGAAGCATTAAATGCAAGTTATTAAATTTTCACATAAAAAAAATAAAAAAATATATTTTCTTTTCCTTAAATAAAGGTTTTTTTATTGGTCTAAACAGAAATAAACAAATAAAGAAAGATCGTTTTAAATTGAACTTTTAAAGAAAATTTTATAAGAGCGTATCTTTCTACTTTCAAATTCTTAAAAAAAAAAACTTCTTTAAATTACCTTTTTTTTTATGATAAATAATAAAAATAATTTCTATCCAATCCTGAAAATACCAAATGACAAGTCAGCAAAATTCGTCTCTCTTTCTTAAAAAAACATCAAAATTAATATTGACGCAATTGAATTGGACAACCAAACATTGCTCCATGGAGAAGAAAAAACAAGTCAGCCATGGAAGAGAAAAGTAGAGATAGATAGGTTAGATCTAAAGTAGTTGATCGTTGAAAAGGTCTTTCAATTTAACGTTGAAAAAAACTGGAAAACGAATCAAAAAGAGATTCTTGCAAAAGCAAAAAAACCCGCCATGGATCCGACTCAAATCTCTCATTTGGCTCTCGACATCGGAGGTAATAAAAAAAAACAAAATTGGCTTCTGGGTTTATCTCGATTGATCTCAAATTAACCGGAACTGGTTTTGTGATTTCAATTGTGGATTTTTTTTTTTTTTTTTTTATTATTATGGTTTCTTAGGGACTCTGATCAAGCTTGTGTATTTCTCGGCAAATGGAGATTATAGCGAAGAGTCTCGTAATAATGGTTGCTCTGTTGTGAAAGGAAGGCTTTGTTTCGCCAAGTTTGAGACCAGAAAGATTGATGATTGTTTAGAGTTTATTCGATTTAATATTCTTCAACATTCCGGTAAAGTGTTGATCTTTTATGATCTTAACCTCTGATTCAAGATTGGATTCATATGTATTCAGAAGTATTCTAGCTATTTGCAGTAGTAATGAATGATAATAGTTTCCTGATTTCGAAAAAAATGTGTCTTTGGAACTACTCTCTTTAAGTTCCATGGTACGAAGTTTCTTAGTTAATGGATCTTTGAAACACCTTATCCCGGTATCTATATCCGCGGAGTTTGTTTCCATTCACATGTAACTCAAACGGTAGATATAGAATAACTCAAACGGTAGATATAGAATAAGTTTATTGATTTGTTTGCTCGGAAACTTGTATTGAAACCATAATCAAACTGACAGAGGTAATTATTCAGGTGTTCAGCATCCGAATGGCGCAGTCCATGATTATCTATCTGTTAAGGTAAAAGCTATCATCGGTTATAGCTCGGCTAAAGCTTTTGTAGTGAGGAATGTTGCAGTGGGAATTTCAGTTTGTAGTTGAATATGGTCTACTAATTGGTATGCTATCATTCCAAAGGCCACAGGTGGTGGGGCATTTAAGTTTGCTGATCTCTTTAAGGAGAAACTCGGAATTCTTTTCGATAAGGAAGATGAGATGCATTCCCTTGTTGGGGGTGTTAATTTTCTCTTAAAGGTTGGTTTTTTTTCTCTTTCCTATCACCATCTTCTCTTCATTTTACCTCTAACATTACCTAAATGAGGTTCCCCATCTGTTATATATGTACGTCGTGTCTGCTTTTCGAGTACTTCTTGGTTTTTTTCCTTGCTAACACACTTGAGTAACGCTGCACTCTGAAGAGTCTAGGCCACAAACTTATTTATATGTCTGCTAATTCTAATATGTGTGAAGTTGTATTATGTTTTCCTGATAGAGATTATCTCTTGGTCTGAGTGGTGTCCTAGATTAACTTTCTACATATAGCTACATTACCATTTAGGACATCAAATATTTGATGATAATGATAATCTGCAGTTGTGCTTAAATGTGGTGTGCTCCTTGAGGTCTTCTATGAGATAGTTTCTTCAATGCATCAAAGACATCTGTGGCAGAACAGATTTTTGACAAACTTCTTGTTTTTGCCATTTTAGTATTTTATATCGCTGCTAATCCATAAAAGAAGTATTACGTTACAAAATTTTTGCATGATTGCAGACAGTCCCAAGGGAAGCTTTTACCTACTTGGATGGCCAGAAGGAGTTTGTCGAGATCGACCATAATGACTTGTATCCATATCTACTTGTTAATATCGGCTCTGGTGTTAGCATGATCAAGGTTCACTATGATTTTTGTTTCTCTGGTCACTTTGTTTTTGTTTGCAACTACATCAGCAATGTTACTTATTCAAACTCTTTCTTATGTAGGTCGATGGAGATGGAAAGTATGAGCGCATAAGTGGAACAAGCCTTGGTGGAGGCACATTTTTAGGTCTTGGAAAGCTTTTAACAAAATGCAAGAGGTAACTTCTTAGTTAACTCTATTCATGTAAGTTTTCTCCTTACATGAGTAACAACTTATCTCTCTTAATTTCAGTTTTGATGAGCTGCTTGAGTTAAGTCACCATGGAAATAACAGAGTAATTGACATGCTTGTTGGGGATATCTATGGTGGAACAGACTATTCAAAGGTAATTGATTGATCTTGGTTTTCTGAAATATCTGCCTACTTTAACACGTCGGCTAAAGTTATAGATTGGATTCATCTGTAAAATCCAAACCTTCTTTTTTCATTATCGCTTTTGGTAGATTGGTCTCTCCTCAACAGCTATCGCTTCCAGCTTTGGGAAAGCAATTTCTGATGGCAAAGAACTTGAAGATTACCAGCCAGAAGATGTCGCAAGATCCCTTCTAAGAATGATATCAAATAACATCGGTCAGGTCAGTTACTCTGAACATTTCAGTGCCATTTTACAGAAAACTTGAAGCTGATGATTTTTCTGATTGGATTGTAACATTTTCTACTGTCTCACTTTCTCTCCAGATTGCTTATTTAAATGCTCTCAGATTCGGTCTTAAGCGTATTTTCTTTGGTGGATTTTTCATCCGTGGGCTTGAGTACACCATGGACACAATATCTGTTGCTGTTCACTTTTGGTAATCCAAAACTAAAATTACTTAATCAATCCCTCCATATCTAAAACTCATGTATGTCCACAAATCTTCGTAAAATTTTCTCACTTTTCCTTCTCATTTCAGGTCGAGAGGTGAGGCAAAAGCAATGTTCTTACGACATGAAGGGTTTCTTGGAGCATTAGGCGCATTCACGAGCTACAAAACTCATATTCATAACGATTCAAAACCGCATCATCATACTGTGCAAAGAGAAATTCTCAACAGTTCAGGTGATAACTTTCGGCACATTCCAGTTACTTCAAATTTAAATGATAGCGAAACCATAGAATGCAGCATCAATTTAGTTTAGTATCATCAATTATATTGTTATCAATTCAGTGTAGAAATATGTTTAAGTTAACTGTTCTGGTCAAAGAGCTGCTCATTAGTAGTTGTTGAATGTAAGACACATTTATGTAAGATGATTGACTTATGAATATTCATGTATGTCCAATATAACTTATACTATAGTCACACAGAGAATCAAACACACTTATTAACATATTCATTACGTTATAGAGCTTGCTTTAAGTCTTGGTTAAGTTCGGTTAACGTATGTACTTGTGCATTTCTGTTTAGTGTGAGTGTATATATCTTATGTAACAACTTTTTATCCCATCATGAGAATTGAGAAATAGCAGAAACTTAACACAATTTCTCTCTCGGTTATACGCAGGGCATGGGCCTTTGGCCCCCAATTTTTTTTTGATTTGTTAGTAATAAAATAGGCCCCCAGATTTGTTTTTTTCAAAAAAGACCTCCAAATGTATAAAATCTCTACATTTGTTCTCATGTTTAAAAACATATCTATAAAACCTCAAAAAAAAAAATGGCTTGGGATCCCCTAAAATTCAGGGGCGGCCTGAACACACTAATGCACACTATGAAAATGACAATATGGACAGTTTGTAGTTGTTGAAGATCAAAGTATAATCCGGTTAGACCGCATTGATATAACCTAAAACTGAACCGGAAAAACAATCCAGGAAATGAACCACATCTTTATTCGGTTTTGTTTTTGCACTACCTAAATCGGAAAAAACTTAAATTTTCGAAACCGAATCTTAACTATAAAATCATATAAATTCAATCTATGTAAATTCATATACTTTTAAACCGAGAAACTCAAAAATCAAAACGAGAAATTCATATCCTTTTAAACATAGTTATCAATCATCGGGATTCCAATTTTATCTCGATGATTGATAACTATGTCGAGTGGCCAACCTTTGCTGCGGATATGACTACTTTTCGAGACTTTCTAGTTTTTTTACTTTTTTTTTAGCATTAGATTTCTACCTCGCTGTAATAATATCCGATCTGATTGTTTAGCCAAAAAGGTACGCGCCCGTGATATCATTTTCTCTCATGTAAGCTCATCGGTTCCTGATTGGCTCTCCGTAGAAAAGAGTTTCTTTCCGATAACTTAATAATATGGTGTTTGCTGAAAAAAAAAAAAAAATCAAACCAATTTAACATTCGTTAGTCCCCGGTACGAAGCAATGTACCACATTCATGGAGGCTTACACGTGTCATCCATCCCTCTCTGTCTTCATTCCTTCTCCTACTTCGTCGATTTCAATTTCGATTTGACGATTAGCTTCCCAAGAGACCATCTCCGACCGCCGCAACATCACGACGGCTCCTTCACCGTGCGTACTTTACCCAGTCTCTCCTCTTTCGCAGAGGCTTAAGAAGTCGAAATTGATCGGATCTTCATCTACCAAATTCTCCAACAGGTAAAAACTTTTTTCTCTACATCTATAAAATTCAATCGGTTACCTTAGCGCCTGATTCTTATATCTCCATGATCTTAATTGCAGTAATTAGATTCGATTCGTTTCTTCTCCTTCCTGATACCAATTCGTTGTTCAAATTGGGCACACAATGGTACGGATCACCATCTTCTTATCTTCAATCAGCGTTAATCCTAATTCAATTTGTATGGCGAGTAACTAGTGAATTTCGATTAGATCTTCGATGAGATTTTTTTATAGAATTGGAGCTCTCTTCACTTTGAATTGGTTCCATTTCAGTATTCGAATCCACTGCCTCTACTTGTTAAATCTGTGATGCTCATTTTGTTCCTTAAACGCTCTAAATCAGGTTTACCACTCGAGTTTTGTGGATGAAGAAGGGGTAACAAAGGCATGTGGTTGTCCATTGCTTCCACTTAAGAGCCATATAAAGGGTCCTGCACCAGTTTCAGAACAAGGTATTAATCAAACACAAATTATAAATGTCAGTTTTCAAAAGTGCCATGAAAGCAAGTTTATAAATTGTTGGTTTTATATGCAGATAAAACTGATATTGTGGACGAGGCAATCTCTTTCTTTCGTGCGAATGTCTTCTTCACAAACTTTGATATCAAAAGTCCTGCTGATAAGCTCCTTATCTACTTGACATTCTACATTAATGTGGCGTTGAAGAGGCTGGAAGGCTGTAGAACATTGGCCGTAGGAACGAAAGCGATTATCAACTTGGGTTTAGAAGATATTCCTGTTCCTGGAGAAACTGGCTTTCCTTTCCCAGGCCTCTTTTCGCTTCCTCAGTCCCCGGACGAAGCAGGTACATGTGTAAACAACTCTCATTGATTCCTCGGTTTTTCTTTCAGTTACTAGGTCCTAAGCCTTGTGTTCTGTTGGCTTCAAATGTCAGATCTTTTCAGGAACTATCTTAAGCAAGTTCGTGAGGAGACAAGTGGGAGGCTGCTGAGTGTAGCGTATAGAGCCAACGGGACACCAAACAAATGGTGGCTTGCATTTGCCAAGAGGAAATTCATGAACGTGGTCGTCCTATGATAAAGCGATTATCACTGGTAAGTATCGCTTTAGTTTACTTAATACAGTTATTCAAAATCTCACATTGATCTTAGATCCACTCAAATAGTTCAAATATTTCTGCATTTCAAGCTTTAAAACTTCTTCTTTTGATATGAATTTTTCATAATTTAGCAGTTGGTCATTCTTCCTTGCTTGCTGCCCATTACGAATGAGGGAATCCGAAGCCACTGGGGATCATGAGAATCACCGCCTTTAGCTTACTCTGCCTAGGTGTTTAGCCACTGGAACAAAGAAGACGAAAATTCCATCTGAGAGCAGAAAGCTCTCTCTCTGCATCTCTCAATATATATACATAGTGTGCCAATGTATTGTTTCATACAACTTCTGTTGGAATCTAAAATTTGTTTATACAAGATCAAAGTTAAATAAGAAGATTATTTTATTACTAGTTTAGATTTATTAGAGTTCATCTCCAAGGTCTTATCAGATTGTAGCCACACTTTCACACTCTCATCAAATTATACAGAGAAAGGAAATAGCTTAGCATACACATAGTGACATAACTGTGCCTGAAGCTATCTATCAGGCCTTGGTGCACACGTTTCCGTCACAAACCCAACCATCTTTGGACTCCCCGCCACCTTCTTTCATCACAGCCTCATCGCCGTTTGCTTCTGTCTCCTCATCTAAAGCACACTTGGCGTGAAGATCAAAGTCACATTCGTCGCAATGGAAAGACCATATTTTCCCTTCTTCATCGCACTTATCGCACATGTAAACCTGAACACGAGTCAGTTCTAGCTCATGTTCTTCATGAAGAACATGTTTCACCTTCTTAGGCCACTCTTTTGCCATCTCATTGTACTTGGCTTCAATCTCCTTCAAACGTTCCTCAGTAAAAGGGTAAGCATCAGCCCCATGGGCTACCACAAGGTCCCTTGCTTCTTTTGTTACGGTTTTCCCAGTTGGTCCCAGAGCTGCTAGCATTGGGATCCCACCGACCTTAAAGGTTCGTGCCAAGGATGCTTTCCTAGGATCACCAAATGGAAGAGCCAGCCAGGGCATTTGAGAGTAGTACTCATCAAATGATTCCTGGTCGCGGTCACTGGAGATGAAGATCAGTTCAAACGCTTCATCCCGCTCCTTTATCTGCTTGTATACTTCAACAAGCTTTGGTGTAAAAGCGCGACAAGGAGGACACCAGTGAGCTGAGAAGTACATAAGAATGTTCTTCCCCACCAGGTCCGAAACAAGCACCTAACAAAGAAAGCCAAATTTTTACAGGTTGGTTCAGATCAGCCTCGAAGAAAAGTGTTTAGAAGATGAAGAGGGTATCAAGAGCTATACCTTAGCCCCATCTTTTCCGAGAACATAGTTGAGATCACCTGAGACAAGAAGTGACTCAAGCGTTTGACCCTCTATCTTTGCCTTTTCTATCTCCTTGAGTTCTTCAAACTTCTCTGGAGTGAAAGGATAAGCAAGAACTCCATAGTCATCGATAGCTTCAGTGACATTCGAGTGACGGGTTTTTCCATCTGGCCCGAGAATGACCAGTGTTGGTAGCGTTGACAGCATGAAGTGCCGAGCCAATTTCGATGAGCTTTTGTCGTTGAACGGCAATGCTAGCCATGGCTTGGTCTTAAAGTCCTGATTAAAAGACTCCTCATCATCTTCAAGAGATATCAACACAATCTCAAAATCCTCCCCGTTCTCCTTCAGCTTCGTATAAAAATCAACAAGCTTTGGAGTAAACTCTGTGCATTTTCTGTAAGAGGCGACGGAGAAGAGAAGGCCAATGGTTTTTCCCTCGAGCTCTGATACGGGCACCTAATGAATATGCAATTGATTGTTCTCATTAAGTTAACAAAGCCAAAAAGAAACAGATTAATAAAAATCATAATAACTAACTAGTGCAAGAGTCTTGTATAGATACTCTTCCTTTTGGAAACAAAGACTCTAATCTCACAAGGTAATAAGGGGTACCTTGTTTCCGTCTGGCGAAATCACAAAGTCCCGTGAAGGAGTCACTAACACGGATCTTAAGGTCTGTTCTCTCCGAGCTCTATCTTCTTCCTCTTTGATCTCCTTCATTTTCTCTGGTGTGAAAGGATAAGCCTCAGCTCCATAGCTTCGTATGACCCCAACCCCATTCTCATTCACAAGTTTACCATGATCATCAACCATCACCAGGTTAGGAATTCCCCTAACCTTAAACAACTCATCCAAACGGTCACGGGTTTCTGAATCAGCAAACGGGACAGCGAGCCACGGCATCTTACTGAAATAATCACCAAAAGACTCTTCATCCTCATCACCCGACACAAACACAATCTCGAAACCAACTTTTGGACCGAGTTCGTTGTACACTTCCACCAGCTGTGGAGTAAACTTCTGACATGGTCCGCACCACGCAGCTGAAAAATACAATCCAATCTTCTTCCCTATCAAGCTATCAATTTTCACCTGAACATCATAAAAATTCATATAAAAAAAAATCAACGGATCAATCTGAAGTCTAGGGATTACAGAAGACATGTGAACTAAACCTCAAGCCAAATCATCCAGAAGATAAGGTCATGGCAACACAAGGACACGAAGCTATCTATCATCTGTAAAACACCTAAGAACAGAGCCTAAATTTCTAGAAGAATCGGGTTCTCAAAGAAGAACAATCACGGGGAAGAATCGCGAAACAAGCACAAAGACTTGATCGAACATCGACACAAGTTGAGATCGACAACACAAACCTCAAAATCAGGTCAACCACAGTTAGGGAGAAGAGATAAAACGTAGTACCTGTTCGCCGTCATTACGAACGAGGAAATCCCTCGCTGGAGACGAGAGAAGCTTCTGAAGATCCTGAGAATCTCCGCCGTTGACTTCCTTCGCGACTTCGGCCATGGCTTGTACTTGTACGGAGATCGAAGTTGATAAATCGCAATTACGAGCACAAGAAGACTGGTCTGTGTTCCAAGTATGGTTAAAGCATCTCTTTTAAACTTTTTTTTTTTTTTTTTCCAAAATTATAATCCTTACCCATTAGGTAAAGACCTAAATTGACCATAAAAATGGTTGGCTAACCAAGTCAACTATATGGTTTCCTTTCCGGTTCAGGGGATGATTGAAAACCATATTTAGTAAACCGGAATCGTCGCCTCACAGCAGGTCAAACAAAAACTCTAAAAAGTCAGCCGTATTAATATCTCGATGGGGTGTAAATTATACAATCAATATATTTGAGGTTAATATTAAATATTTACAAAAACTTAAGGGCTATTTCTCATGACGACTACCGAGAGTTTACACGTGTACAGTCAAGATCAGTTCCCGGTAATAAATCGACGGTCCATGTTAATACTGTACGGACTACAGTATTAAAGTGAGCGGAACTCGTTAACAATTAAAAAACCCTAGCTTTCTTCACTTCGTAATTCGGGTTCTGTTTTTTTTCTCCTGTTCCGTCTGTTTCTTGTCTTTTCGACAAATCTAATTCTGCTATGTTTTTACAATAGCATTTGTAAGGTTTGAAAATTGAATTGTGTTTTGTCTCGTGCTCGTGGGTTACGTTTGAGAAAACCAAAGCTTTAATCTTTCTCGTTGCTACTATTTGATTCGTTTCAAAAGTAGTGTTATGGCATATTATTGTTTGAGCTTCTGGTGATAGATATTAATTGGCTCTGTTGAAACCCTAACTAGGGTTAGAAATGGTGATAGATAGCTTGCTCTCCAAAATTGTGTTCTATTTGCATTTGTAATCTCGGATTTGGCTTTGCAAAACCGCAGTTTTTATCTGTTTTGATTCACAAGTGTACTTGTTTTGGATATTGCTAGGCTTTATCTACAGTGTCTGAAGTGAAACCTAGTTTAAGGAAACCGGTGCTCACCAAAGTTGATGAGTTAAGGCCGGGGACTGGTTATCACACTCTTAGTGTGAAAGTAGTCAACACATAGATGGTGATGTAGAGAGGTCGTCCGAGCGGTCCTCAGGTACACCAAATGCGAAATGCTGAATGTTTGGTAGGAGATGAGACGGGAATGATCATCTTTACTGCAAGAAACGGACATGGTAAGTCTAATGCTTTGGTGGTTTCCAAATACACTTATATTGGTTTCTTTGTTTATGAATTGCGTGTTAGCTTTTATTAAAGCTTCAGTTAAACTCACTTCTCAGTAAGCATCTTGCCTATTAGAGGTGCTCAATCCGGGTTTCAGTTTATGAAATATAGAAACAGAATGCCATGTGGTTCGATTTGAAGATGCTTAGGTTTAAATCATTATGTTACCTTTTGCGGCTTGCTTCAGTTCTGGTTACAGTCTGTTCATGTATCGTAAAAATGTTACCGGATTGGATACCTTTATTACCGGCCATATCCAATAGTATAACGGGAAATGCTGATTGTTTACAGTTTCGTAATCAGGAAATATTAATAGAATAGGCACTTTTGTAGATTACAAGTTATTGATTCCAACAATTTGATGTTGAATCAGTTAATTTGATGAAAGAAGGGAACATGGTGACTCTACGGATAGCAAAGATGGACATGTTCAAAGGATCGATGCATGAGACTTGCGGAGGACAAGTGGGGTTGAAGCCGCTGAACCTGCGGACATCACCGTGAAAGAAGATAATATCTCATTAATTGAGTATGAGCTCGTGAACGTCGTTCAAGAGTGATGAATGCTCTCAATGTCGGAAGGAAAGCAAAAACAAGAAGGATTCTCATGTCTTAATTGAGAAATGAAAGAAGCCTTTTTGCCTCTTGAGTTCACTATCAAAGTTCATGGTGAGTATGTTTGCTGGTTAAGTACAGATTAAGCTTTGACAATGAATTAATTTGCTAGCTTTCTTTCTGTTACGTATTCCCTTATATTTGCATGTAGCTTAGGGTTTTGTATATTGATCTCTCTTAATTATCTACATTATACTTCGACAAAAGTTCTGCCTTATAATTGCGTTTCTTATTTTGTCGAGGCTCCAGTTACCCAATTTGAAAGAACATATGTTCTGTTAGCGTATATCTAGATAAGAGTTGGATTCACATTAAAGTTTAAATATATATACGACACATTCCGCTGGTCACTATAACCAAATTCTACATGACTTGAAGTGATTGGATCTTAAATAGATTGGGCATCTATATTAAGTTTAATATCTTGATAAACACTTCAAATAAAGGGGATGATCGGATCGACATATCAAAAGAGTTGTGTAACAAGAACACATGAACAAATTATTCTCTTCATAAAAAGTTTCACAAACTTAATCAACTTATATAGACAAAAACAAACAATAACTAACACCTAAATAATAGGAAACACTCACCCACAATTAAGCTCATAACCCAACTAAATTAGAAACAACACACGTTGAGGTATTCATGGTCTTTGAACCCATCATATATTCTGTCTTTCGAAAGCAGTCAAATTCCTGGTAATATATCTTAAGGAAAATTTGAAGTGTTTTCTTGAGAGACAAGAGTTTATCAAACGAGACGTATTAGGACAAAGGAATCTAGATTCAGTCAAAAACCAAAAAAGGTTGGTAAAAATTTCCAAGAGGTTTGCAAAGCATCCAGACAAGACAGGTTAGAGAATTAACGCAACGATTCCAACCTAGAGAAGCTATGGGTGAATTGGGTAGTGATAAATAAAGAAATGTCATAGATAATTCTACATTCTCGATGTTACTGAATCATTCAATCATGTGTACCTGTAAAATTCCAGTAGAAATGGTCATTTGACATACTTATAGATATATGACAAAATTACGTATCATAGTTAATTAGTTCTGAAGGAGCAGCGTTCTTGACATTAATTAAACACTACATTAATATTTACCTTTGCTGAAAAACCAATACTATATCTGCTCACAGGAAATGAACAACCAATGGTTTGCGATTAAATGAAGCAATTAAGTATCTAAAATTCAGAATATATTATAGGTTTTTTTAACGTTAAATATAATCTTTTTCTCAATTAACTGTGGGTTTTTTTTTTTATCCTAATTACATAGCATGTGAAATATGCTACATTATAGCAACAAACGTTTAAAAAAAACTTTGACGTTGCCGTAAAAACATGGATAAAGTCAAAGTCTTTCACTTTTAAGTTTTCTCTTTAAAAATATATATACAAGAAAGAGTATTAAGCAAGGAATTATATTCACAAGGCATAGAGAGCTAGGTTTCAGAGTCTTCTGAAGATATAACAAAGAGCGAAGAAATAAATCACGTGGGTGCAATATAGAAGACGATTGTAATCCTATATATATCATAATCGAATAACATCCATTACAAAATCTAGGAAACATAAAAGCCATGTCAATAAAAAGATATGGAAAGTCTTACAATAAATAATTTGATAACTGTTGGTACGGTATAAACTGAATTTATGTGCGACAACATTGTAAGCATAACAACTTTACCGCGCACTTAAAAGCATTTTCGTCAAGGCTATACAGTTGTTCCTAAAATATGTTGCTAGTATCATTTTACTTGGTGTCTGTGGTGTCTTCAGCTGAAGAGAGTCGAGAGAGGATAAGACACATTGAGGCACTGGTGAACGTTTAATCTCTTCTATCCCTGGAAGGTGGTCAAGTTCCTTGAAATAAACGACAAAAGATTTTGAAAAGTTTTCTTGGGATATAGACCTCGATGTAATTACATGAACATAGGCAAATGAAACGTACCAGGATGAGAGACTCTAGATTCATGCAGCAACCCAAAAACGCTGGTAAGAATTCCCAAGACGAATCGACTAACGAAGCATCCAAGCGAGACAAATTAGAAAACTGAGGCAACGTTTCCACCTCGGAGTAGCTATGGATGGACTATGTATAACAAAGAAGAAAATAAATGTCATATACAAAACTGAACAAGCATAATCTTAATAAATCAATCAATCATCTATATGTACCTCAAGGGTTTGAGCAGAGATGTTCATTTCGTAAAATGTGGATATCCCGATCAGAAAGTTACGGATCTTAGTTATCTCCGATGAATCATCATGGTCGACATCAAACTCAACATCGACTTTCACCTTTGCAAAGGGACCAATATTCTGTATTAAAAAGCTTTCCGGCTGGCAATCACTGATACTCATATACTCGAGTCTCGGCGCATCAATTTCAACATTGGGATCTTGTTCACCATCGAAACGATGAGACTGTAGTGTGAAGCTTTTCAATGATTGAGAACGAACACATACAACTTCCAGATAATCATTCATATGCGTAATCACGGTTAAATCCTCAAGAACCGAACAGCTTGATATGAGAATCTCCAGAATGGCATTGCCATCGAACTTGACCCCCTCTAAATGCATAGTCTTAACACAAGGTAAAGAAACCAATTCTGATTCGGTATGATCAAAGACAACACAGTAGAGAGACAAATCCACCAATGTCGCACATGAATAGAGCGAGAGAGGCATCCTAACTAAGGCTTCATCAACATCCACCCTATTCAGAACAGTTAGATGACTAACTCCACGCTCAACCACTTCATTTAACCTCCACACAAAATCATCATGATCGTGCTCATCAACATCATAAATCAACTTGAACCTCTTTAAATTTAACCCTTCGGTAGATTCCAGAAAACTATCTATGAAATCCCCCAAGTCGAAATCACCTTTAAAATCATGGAAATCCAAATCCAAAGCAGGAACATGTAACCAGAGATTTTTCCAACGACTCGACAAAACACTAGTACGAACCGAATCCTTGGTAGAGAGTACAGAGAGGATCTTACATAACAAATGCTCCGGCAAATCGCTTAACCTATCTATCTCCGAGCCTTCTTTGGTTTTGATAAACTTCCTTTTACTTAAAGAGGTGTTTAGAGAGGTTCTAACCATGGCTTCTCCCGGAAACCCTAAATTTCACACAAAGGTACGATATTAATTTAATGATTAGTCACAGTTCAAAGTACGAAAGAGAGTTGAAAGATAGGCGAGAGAGAGAGAGAGAGAGAGAGGAAGAGAAGAAGAAGAACCTTCAATTCGCTGGCAGAGATCTTCTCGCTAAATTTGCGATATATTTGACAGTTTTCTTGATAATTTCGCTATTTAAAAGGACCACGAAACGTCGTGACCTTTCAAATCTAACTCTTTGTTGACCTCTTTTGGGTATTTTTAATTAAATGATTATTTTCTCTTTAATTATTTATAGAGATATGTAATATAATTTTACATCGAAAAACTTATCTTACAAATGATTGACTTTTATGAACAATGCCGATTTAATAATTTATAGTTGTAAGATTTTATTACTTTTCTATTTAGTTGCTTCAATTAAATGACGTCACTCATAAAAACAATTAGTATCCTATTATTATTATACAATATATAGCTTGGTTTTTAAAGTTGATAACTCATATAATCGTATCATATGTCAAGTTTGATTTCTACATGTATAAAAAATCAATTAAATTTAGATATTATGTTAGCATAAATATATAATAAATTCAAAAGAATAGATTTCAAATTTTTTAAGAAAGTTAAATAGACATCTTTGTCATTCTCAAATTAAATTAAGTAAATTATGCAATCAATCACTGATTTTAAAAAGATAAAAAAATAATACAAGATCAAATAACTAAAAAAAAAGAAAAGAAATCAATCTATTTTTATTTGTTGATTCAGAAAAAATGAAAGTCAAATATAATTAAAAATAAATCTTATTCAATTAGAAATACGATAATTAATTTTCAAAATTTAAACATCTCAGTTAACTATTGATCTTAAAAATATAAGAAAAAAATGAAAAATAAATGAAATATAGTTAAAAATAAATCTTATTCAAATAAAAATATAAAATTTGTTCGTTAATTTTCATGTGTCAGTGAGTCAACTTTTTTTTTTGTCAACTTCAATTATTGATCTCAAAAAGATAAGAAAATAATAAAAATAAAAATAAAAAATAAAAAAGAAAGCAAATTTATTTTTATGTCGATCTGGAAAAGAAAAAAGAATTCAATTTGATTAAAATTAAATCTTATTCAAATAAAAATACAAAAATCAATTCGTTTAAGTTTCACATGCCAGTCAATTGATCAAATTTGACATGTGTAAAACTAAATATTTGGAAACATGTGACAAAAATTAATTGCAAACCAAATGATATAAGAAAAATAAGAGAATGAAAATTAATAAATAATTATAATTATGGGTTTGATTGGTTATGACTGTAAATCAAGGTTTTTATTGTATAATTTAAGTGTAAGTTTTTTGGATGAAACTTTAGAATTTCGACTATGAGTTTCTAAAACAAAAACATGATTGGAAAATATTAGTTAATGTACTCTAATATTTTTATGTCTATATTAAAAAAAAATAATAAATATATTATATTAAATATAAAGGAAATTTTGTATTATAAATTAGATAAAATAGGGTAATTTTCAAAAATTCTATTAAATGAGTTTTTGTTCCAAAAATATCATTACTAGTTTTTTTGAGTGTATGCACTAAATAACCTAAGACTGAAAAAGAATTAAGAAAAAAACTTGTACCAAATATATAGTATCAATTTGCTACAGAGCTTTTGAAGATTTTTAGCCCATAATACCCTTTACGTTATTCTCCTTTATTCCTCTCAAAAAATGAATGTCGAAGTTCCGCCGCCTAATCTCCACCGCCTAGATCTCTACTAATCATATTGGCAACGAGTTTCTTTCTTTTCTCTCCTCACCGACATAGAACTCTTTATCTCTTTCAGCGGCGGATCTCTCTCTCTTTCTCTCTTTCGCCGCCAACATCGCTATCAATTTTAATAGCATCTCCTATCTCTTCCTCTCACTCTCCAACATTGCGAATTTTTCCCTTTCAACTTCCGCCGACGGACTTCCTATCTCTCCCTCTCCGACATCACGAATATCTTCCTCTCGTTGAGACTCTCTCACCCCTTGTCGTTTCTTTCTTTTCTTTGCTCGTCGAATCTCAAGCTTGATGTCTGTCTCTCCCATTAGCCGACATAAGATACGGAGAGAGTAGATCTGAAATTTATAACACATGTATTGTTAAACTAAAACATGCTATCAAAACGGATAGATTTACATAGTACGTATATTTATCAATATATCATGTTATTCAACAAAATCACATGAATTTTCGAAGTAACTCTACATGTTTATCAATATTTCATGCTATTAAAGCTGATAGATCTATATATTTATCTATATATCATGTTATTTGACATAATCACATGAATTTTTGAAATAACTCAACATGTTTATCAACTGATTCTTTACTAAATCCAACCACTATCGTTATCAACATTACCATCATCACCACCACCATTATCATCACTATCACCACCGAACTTCACTACTCCAATCTATCACCACCACCACCACCTTCAACACCAAATCTCACTAATTCCAACTCACCACCACCATCAATAATAAATTTCCACTTCGCCTTCGTGCTTCATCTTCCACATTCACTCACTGTGCAAGTCATCTCCGTCCTATTGCCGTTGTAGCAAATACCATTAAAATATATATTTTTTCGAAAATAGTAAAAGACAAAAACTAAATATTTATAGTATCTTATGCGTGTTATCAATCAAAACCAAAAATTAAATATTTGTAGTATCTTATTGTCTTACTATTTTTTTTTACAAGATAATAGTTATGTATTGTCTCACTGAATACCAGATTTGATCATTTTAGCATTTTATTAATTGTTTCATCCCTAACATCTATTCTGAATTTATGGTAAGAAAATTATCTTTTGGTTATTTATTTATCTGCTTTATTAGAATCAAGATTTATTTGCCCTACCCAAAATCGTTTAAGTAAACTTGATGTGTCTCTTTTGCAATCAGAGGCCGGAAACCAGTAACATCTCTTTTTTTTGCATGCAAATTCTCTCTAGCTATTTTTGTCCAGGCTCTCCGCAAAAAAAATCATTTCCCATTCTCTTGCATGCATGTGGAATATCCTCCTAGACGAATTCATTTCTCATTTCTCATTTGATTCTCAAATGAAAACTCTATATATATATATATATATATATATATATATCTCCTGAATGGATTATCCGAACAGTGAAGGCATCATTAAGAACAAGATCTCAGCCTTTCGGATTGAAGATCCAAAAGCTGAAAGTGATCAGTGCATACAAATTGTGGTTATCCCTCATCTGATCGTCTCCTTTGACGCCAACTGTGATTCATCTCCTTCTCCGCGAATGGCTTCCTTCTTGCATGAGTTTCTACTACTACCTCATGGAGTCATGGTCATGGGTTTGTTCCTTTCATGGGCTTCTACTATCTTTTATTTGGTTCAATTGTATTTTTTATGGGTTAACACTATATTGGACTTCTGTAAATCACTGGTTTTCTTACCACATTTAAATTAATACAATCAATTAACAAACAAAATAATAATTTTGTTAAAAATGATTAGTAAAATTTAAAATCTATTATAAGATATAGTAGACCTGTAAAATTTATTCATGAAATGTTGCTTTGACATTATATATAATAATTTTTTTTGGGATAAAGATATATATATATATATATATATTTTAAATTTGTTTTCCCTTTTAGTAGTACTATAAGATTTGCTTATTAAAATATAAATATATGAATATTATTGTCGGCAAACGTCGTAGAGCCCATCATCGCACCAAGTGCTAAAACGCGGGATTCTATGGCCATTAATGGAAAAAAAAATAAACTAGAAAAGTACTAAAGTTACATTGGTCGCACGTTAGCCACCACCACATTTCTTCCAATTTGATGATCCATTTCTTGCATACATCCAATCTATAGCTCGATACTGAACCTATAAATCTTTCACAATTCATATATGTTTGTAAAAAAATTACGAGTGATCACTTTAAAACAAAATTAATGGTGCAAGAGATAATTACTTAAGTTTATTTGACTATTTCGGTTCTTAGTTATTGTGTAGCATTTGCTTTTGTAATTGACAGCGCTCTTGATATAGGATTCTGTACTTTTGGATAAATTGAGAAGAAGGAGAAGTAATATAATAATTTTAAGAATCTTTGTTTTGGTGGGAGACAGAAATATTAAGTCACCTATTATTATTAGTCACTCTTAACAAACCATGATATGTCTATATTAATTTCTAGGTATAAAAATAGTGTATTCATGAGGGAGTAGTTTTTTATACCTAGGGTTCAGGGATCCAAGTCCATCAATACCAGTTTTTAGTGTTCTAAAATCCAAACTATCATTACTCATTAACACTAAGCCCAAGAACTAAAATAATCAAAAGCTACTAATTTCCAAAACCTTGAATTAATTTCTATTTTTTTCTATTTACTTTCTCTCTTTATTCAGCAACAAGCAGTCTCTCTCAGCTTTATCTTTTTTCTTTATATATCTCTTTCATATAATTTTGATCTTTTTGATACTAACTATTGGGGAGAGACTCATCTTTAATATACTTTATGCAGCCTTATTTAGTTATTCAGATTCTTTCTTATAATATTTTAACTGAATTTAAATGATATGTTCCCTCTTTTTGACTTTTTGTAAATTTAGTTATACCAGCTAAAGGCTAAAGCTTCTTCCTCTGTTAGACTCTTTTAACCTATTATCAGTTGATTAAAACAGTAAAACCTAGATTAATGTTCTTCCGAGATACCTAATAAAGTTGATAAAGAAAATTTTAATTCTCAAATTTATATAACCTGAAGCTTCTGAAGCTGATATGGTAGTGGTTTCTGAGTGCGTTTTTTGGATTTTGTATTTAAAGAAACGTTCTTGGTTTACGTTCCCTATCTTATTTGAATAACCAAAATCTATTTAATTTGAGTTTTTTCTTATACTAAAACCAGACTAAAACCAAAGGGAGCCCGACAATAAACTATTAACCATTAATAAAGGCCAAATTTGAGCCATTTACAAATGGTAAAACTTTCATATAAATTTTCAGAAGTTTATATATGCATTTTTATAAAAGTAATGTTCATAAATTATTTAATTTTTAATTAAATTATAATTACAATATATATACTCTCTCTGTTTCTAAATGATGTATTTTTTAGATTTTTCACACATATTAAGAAAAAATTTAATATTTAATTATAACTAGATTATTTTTTGTATTAAACAATTCTCCATAATTTTAAACCAATAGTAATTCAATAAATTTAAAATTTGCAATCAATATATCTTGAAATTTACAATTTTTTGTTTTTTTTTTATTTAAAAATACATTAAAAACATAGAAAATACATCTTTTTGCAACAAATTTTTTTTTAGAAAATACATTATTAAAAAACAGAGGGACTATAACTTTAAAAATTATTAAAAAGTTATTACTAAATAATTTTTTAACTAAATTATCCGCTTATGTACAAGTCATAATCTAGTAGTACCTAATAAAGTTGAAAAAAGAAAAAAAAACTGTTTACTTCTCAAATTTATAACTATGACTCACTTCATAGTGAAGTCTCAATACACTCTCCCTTCATGAAATCATAGTGAAATCTCATTAATTACTCTCTCTTCATATTATTTCTCCTTCTCAACCAACAAAACTCTCTCACCAAAGAAGATGAATAACACTGAAGCAACTCTATTCCTTTGCTTCTTCTGCATCTTCTCATCTTCTCATGTAAGAAAGATTCAATCCTTAGTTTACTTAAACATTTTTGATACATTCCATTTAACATATTTGTTGATTTTTTTGGTTTCCCACTACAATGTAGGTGCATTTCACCGGAGCTAAAGAAACCGCCGGCAACAGCACGGCGTCGGAGAATCCATTCACACCAAAAGCCTCATTGATTCGCTATTGGAACAATCACATCAATGGCGATTCACCAAAACCTTCTTTTTTCCTCTCAAAGGCCTCTCCTTTAACACCCGTGGACGCCACGCGCTTCTCCTCACTCGCTTCTAATCACGCGCTTCACACGCGCCACTCCGATTTCTGCTCCGCCGCCAAACTCTTCTGCTTCCCTGAGCTCGCCGCTCATTCCCTCGAAAATCACGGCGATGACGTCACCTTTGCCGTATACAGCGGTAAGAACTTCACAAACTACGGCTCCGACCGTCTCTCCGGAGCCGACTCGTTCAAAAACTATTCCGGTGGTGACAACATCGCCGTCGACTCGTTCCGACGTTACAGCCGCAACTCCGCCGGACACGACGACGGATTCTCAAATTACGCCGGAGAAGTCAACGTAGCTGACCAAACCTTCACAACTTACGCCACCGGAACCACCGGAGGCTCCGGCGATTTCACGAGTTACAACACAAACGCAAACGAACCAAACGGTAGATTCACTTCTTACTCCGAGAAAGCTAACGGCCGATCACAAACCTTCACAACCTACTCCGATAACGGTAACACCGGAGATCAAACGTTCACAAGCTACAGCAAAAACGGAAACGGAGCTCCGAACGAGTTCTCGGGTTACGGAACCGGGTCAAACGTCGTCAATTCGGGTTTCACAAAATACGGAGAAAACGCTAACGGAGCTAACGACAGTTTCACGAGCTACGGAGGAAACGGGAATGTTCCCGTTAACGATTTCAAAGGATACGGTGACGGAGGTAACGGCGCCGTTTACGGTTTTAAAAACTACAGAGACCAATCCAACATCGGAGTTGACTCGTTCTCTTCTTACGCTAAGAACTCGAACAACGAGAAGGTCAATTTCGTAAATTACGGTAAATCTTTTAACCTCGGCTCCGATAATTTCACCGGTTACGGCCAAGGTAACGTCGGAGGTAACGTAAGCTTCAAAACTTACGGCCAAGGTCCGACTTTTAAGGAGTATACTAAAGACGGCGTCGTTTTTGCGCATTACTCTAATAATGCGAGTTCCAGTGGCAAAACGGTAAATAAATGGGTTGAGGAGGGTAAATTCTTTAGAGAATCGATGTTGAAAGAAGGGACTTTGATGCAAATGCCGGATATTAAAGATAAAATGCCTAAAAGGACGTTTTTGCCCCGGAGCATAGTTTCGAATTTACCGTTTTCGTCTTCCGGGATCGGAGAGATACGGAGGATCTTCGGCGCCGGAGAGAATTCGTCGATGGCGGGGATAATATCATCGGCGGTTTCAGAGTGCGAGAGACCGGCGAGTCACGGCGAGACAAAGCGGTGCGTTGGATCGGCGGAGGATATGATAGATTTCGCTACGTCGGTGCTTGGACGTGGTGTTGTGGTGAGGACGACGGAGAATGTCGTCGGGTCAAAGAATAAGATCGTGATTGGAAAAGTCAAAGGAATCAACGGTGGAGATGTGACGAGAGCTGTTTCGTGTCATCAGAGTTTGTATCCGTATTTACTGTATTATTGTCACTCGGTTCCTCGGGTACGGGTTTATGAAACGGATCTACTTGACCCGGAGAGTTTAGAGAAGATTAACCATGGTGTTGCCATCTGTCATATTGACACGTCAGCTTGGAGTCCGAGTCATGGAGCTTTTTTGGCTTTAGGTTCGGGTCCGGGTCGGATTGAAGTTTGCCATTGGATCTTTGAGAATGATATGACTTGGAATATCGTTGATTAAGGTTCTTGTCCATATTTTATTTAAATTTGAGATTTGCTTCATCGGGTTTTTCTTTTTGCAAAACTGTAACTCTCTCCCATTTTTATTTATATATAATATGTTTGAATTTCTTAGCAAAATTGAAAAAACAAAAAAATCGGCAAAAATGAGCTGGTTGAGACACTAATATGCATACTTGTATTCTAATCTAATGACACACTAATATGCCCTGTCTCTAAAAAAGTACTTTTGTTTTGTGTGTGGCAACGAAGTATGAGAGAGTTAAGGCATGATTGTTGTGTTCATGATTTTGCTAATTAACCATGTCCCTTACGGCCTTACCATGCATGTGAGCCTAATCTTTTAGAATAATATATAGTGGAAATTTTGTTTAATATTAAGATTCATATATTATAGGGTTTAACATGAAAACAATATATCAGTTTTCTTAGGAAAAGAAGTCATAGAGCCAATATACTACTTAATATATTTATTTGATCCACAATCATTGATAAAATGATGGGCTCTAGTTTCTATTATGTTCAATAAATTTTATGCGGTAGATTTGTGGAATTGTCTTCAACATATATAGAAAACAGTCAATTCGTACGTAACTATGATTATTCAAATACGATCCATAAACTAGTGAATTGTACATGTATATTTATTTATAACCTAATGTTTTTTCATTGCTACCGATTCACCAACGTAATTTGCCTTAAAATGACTTGATCAGGTATTAACAAACAACAGGGAGGAGATAGCGAATTGTTTTCATTGGTGATTCTAAATGTTGCGAATAAATCTCATTAGAGGTAGAGCTTTGATTCAAACCGGATTGCCAAGTAATGTATTCTTTCATTAGTAAACGAAATAAAGAAAATATTAGTTTAACAACTTTAAAGTGTTAAATATGAAGAAGAGGAAACAGAACCAAATTAAATACATGAGCATCCAATTTTGTTAATCCTCCACGCATTAATTAGCTCAAGAGAAAAAGTTTATTTTAATAAGCTCAAGAGAAAAAGTTTATAGAAAATTTATCCATTAATTACCACAAAGATAAGGTTATAGAAAACTTTATAAAACAGTAAATAATAGTATCCATAATAGTATCCGTGGAAGAGAAGAGGGGTAGTAGTTGCGAAATAAAGGGTAAATAGGTCAATACAAAAATTTGATATAAATAACGGAAGCAACTTAACATTAACATAAGTCTCTTCTTCTTCTTCGCTTCATCTCCAAGAAACAAACACTCATTCTTGCGTTTGATCTTTATCTCTCTCGATCCCATTTTTTTCTTGAGTTTCATTATGGGGGACGAATTGGACTATGCTCAAATCAAAGATGAACTGTTCAACGCAGAAGACGAAGTAATAATCTCACGTTTTCTGAAGCGTATGATCGTTCACGGAGATTCATGGCCTGAGCACTTCATCCAAGACGCAGACGTGTTCAACAAGAATCCAAATGCGGAGTTCGATGCTGAGAGTCCTACCTTCGTGATCGTTAAACCACGAACAGAGAACTGTGGTAAAACCGATGGATGTGAATCTGGTTGCTGGAGGATCATGGGTCGTGATAAACTGATAAAATCGAAGGAGACTCAGAAGATTCTAGGGTTCAAGAAGATTCACAAGTTCTGCGTAAGGAGGAAACCAAGAGAGTACAAGAGAAGTTGGGTAATGGAAGAGTATAGGCTTACCAAAAACTTGAACTGGAAGCAAGATCATGTGATTTGCAAGATTCGGCTTCTGTTTGAAGCTGAAATTAGTTTCTTGCTAGCCAAGCATTTCTACACTACATCAGAATCGCTTCCTGCAAATGAGCTGTTGCCAGCTTATGGATATTCATTCGATCCACAAGAGGAGGATGAATCTTATCTGGTGAAGATAATGACTTCTGAAGGAAACGATTGGCCTAGCTACGTTACCAATAACGTGTACTGCTTGAATCCATTGAAGCTTGTGGATCTTCATGATCAGATGTTTCAAGATTACGGAACCTGCATCTTCGCTAACGAGACTTGTGGTAAAACCGATAAATGCGATGGTGGTTACTGGAGGATCCTGCACCGTGATAGGCTGATCAAGTCAGTGTTCGGGAAGATAATTGGTTTCAAGAAGGTTTTTAAGTTTTATGAAACAGAGAAACAAAGATATGTTCGTGAAGGAGATGTCAAGGTAACATGGACTATAGAAGAGTATAGGCTTAGCGAAAAGGTGAAGCAGAATAAAGTGTTGTGCGTTATTAAGTTTACCGAAGATAACTAGGGACTTTTACTTTGGATTTTATGATCATCTTACGGACATTCTAGATGCACACATCTTTCTCTTTAAAACATCTATAGATTCATGAGTATTTGTGTTTCTTATTTCTCTGTTCAATATGGTTTAGTGACTAGTATGCTTATTTCTTTATTTCATGTGGTTTGTGGTTGTGAGAGGAGAGGCTCTTTTTGTGGCACAATTTGTTAAACACAAAATAACTCTAATGGCATGTAAACAACGATATTAGTGACAACATTCTTGAGTTCTTTGAGAGCTTTGGGTTGAAATGTCATGAGAGAAAAGGAACAGCTGATTTCTTGCAAGAGGACTTCCAAGAAAACTAAGAGTTTGCATAGCTTTGGGTGACCCAATCAGACCTTATCGCTACATTCCGGTTTCAGAGTTTGCCAGTAGATACAAGAGTTTCCATGTTGGGACGCAGATTTCTAACGAACTTGCAGTACCGTTCGATAAGTCTAGCGGCCACAAAGCCGCTCTTCTGTTCGATAAGTACTCTGTCTCAAAGAGAGAGCTTCTCAAGAGCTGTTGTTGGGACAAAGAGTGGCTGCTTATGCAGCGGAACTCGTTCTTCTACGTTTTCAAGACTGTCCAGATCATCATCATTCCTGCAATCACGTCTACACTCTTCCTCAGAACTAAAATGAACACAAGAAATGAGGCTGATGAAAATCTCTACATAGGAGCATTGCTATTTGGATTGATCGTCAACATGTTTAATGGGTTTGCAGAGATGGCTATGATTGTTTCGAGACTCCCTGTATTTTACAAACAGAGGGCTCTCTTGTTTCATTTTATCCATCCCGGACCTTCACACTTCCCACTTTCTTGCTGGGGATTCCAACCTCAATCTTTGAATCCACGGCATGTATGGTGGTGATGATCTAAGGCAACATACTAGATAGGCACATTTTTGTCTTTTAAACATCAGAGACAAATGGTGTATAGTGAAAGATAATTTAATGTAAACGAAGAAAACATATTGTGTCTTCCCATTCTGCATATGTTCGGCCTGATGCAACATATGAAATCGTATACATGTTAAGAGTTTGCCAGAACTAGTTCAAAGATGACGAATGTTCAAATTTAAGTTAAATTTGTTGTACATTAGATGGTTTCTTGTAGTGGCGAATCACCTCTGATGCAAGCAGCACATTTTCACCCAAGCTCCTTTCTTTGAGGAAAGCTGCCTGGTTTGGCGAAATGCATTGCTGGAGAAGAGGTTTCAACCTGTTCACTATATAATCTTTGAGGTAAGCTTGTAAGCCAAATTACACAGACTGATGGGCCTGAAATCCGCCAATTTACAAGCTTCAGGAGTCTTTGGCAAGAGAGCAAGCGCTGTGGAATTTAGGTCTTTAAGGAGTCTTCCATTTCTGAAAAATTCCTGAACCGCCTCGACAAGATCCGAACCAACAATACTCCATGTAGACCTATAAAACTCGACAGAAAATCCATCCGGGCCTGGACTTTTGTTGAGAGGCATTGCAAAGAGAGCTAACTGAATCTCCTCCTGAGTTACTGGCTTTTCCAAGTCTTGAGCCTGAGATGGGGAGCATCTAAAAGGTAACAATCCCTGCAGGAAATCCAACGAACAAGGAGAAATAGGCAAGTCTGTCTCTCCAAGTATAGATTTATAATACTGAACTGCATGGGCCTTATGATCTCTAAGAAACCAGTTTCCTCCCATTATGATCTCTAAGATATCTGATTGTAGTTTTTTTGTCATAAGCTGTTATTAGAAGACAACTTTTGTTTTTGTTACGTAGATGGACACTTTTTCACCTGACGCTGGCCGCTTCTTCAAGCAGTTTCTCCTGGAACAAATGACTGCAGCCCTCTTTAGGTTGATTGCTTCTGTGTGCAGAACCAATGATGATTGCTAATATTGGTGGTGCTCTCACTCTACTTCTTGTGTTCTTGCTCGGAGGCTTCCTTCTTCCGAAAGGCAAGATTCCTGACTGGTGGGGTTTGGGCTTACTGGATATCTCCTCTCACCTATGCTTAATTTCAACGGTCTAGTCGTCAATGAAATGTTTGCTCACAGATGAATGAACAAAATGGTAAGACAGGGAAGATTCTTGGTTTCAGGAGGATTTTTAAATTTTCGGAAAATGAG
The DNA here is from genome assembly GCA_900406565.1 of Turritis glabra. Taxonomy (NCBI): domain Eukaryota; kingdom Viridiplantae; phylum Streptophyta; class Magnoliopsida; order Brassicales; family Brassicaceae; genus Turritis; species Turritis glabra. Next base: position 537,613 of record OVBN01000185.1, read on the forward strand.
TAACCAAGAAATGTTTGTGAAGGATTGTAACTTTTGTAATAAGCTGTTATTAGAAGACACTTTATTGTTTTTGTTACGTAGATGGACACTTTTTAATTTACATTGTATCAAATTATTTTTAATAAATATATTTATGTATGTCTATCTCTTGTCTAACTGTAATTGTTTACTTATTTATTATGGATCATTGAACATTTTCCTAAATTGATCATGATTCATGAGTTTTTTTTTTAGTTTCTGGTATTCCAACTATATAGTTTCTTATTTCTCTATTCAATTTGGTTTAGAGACTAATATGCATATTTATGTCCCGTGGTTTGTGGTTTGAGAGGAGACTAGGAGAGGCTTGTGGTTGCAATTTGTTAAATACAACCTAACGGTAATTCACATATAAACAACAGAGTAAAATTGAGCCCAAACATCGTTTATTAAAGTTTGCCACTGGATCCTTGAGAATGATATGACGTGGAATATGGTTGATCATTGAGTAAGCTTTTGGCTATTTTTAACTGTCTTATCCTAATTCGCATATAAACAACAGAGAATGATATGACTGGATCCTCATCGCCTTCACTGTCTTATTCGCCTTCATCTTCGCATTCTGCATCAAAACTCTCAACTTCCAGACCAGACAAAACCCCTCAAACAAAGTCTCTTTCTTTTTATATCCTTTGTGTTATATACACATAAGCTCTCTGTTCTAAATATGTATTCTAGTGTCGTGACGGAAATTATTTAAATATTTAAATTATAGATTAGATTGATAACTCGTGTTTGGGATAATGTTTTCAATTTTTTTTTTTTTTTGTATTGTATTAGTTCATTAGATTTTAGCCCGTGTTGTCCGTGAAAATAATGTTTATAAACAAAAATTTTGTGATATTTGATCTTAAAAATTCAGTAGTAATAGAGCCAATATACTACTGAATATATTTCTTCGATCCAAACAATCATTTACAGTCGCTGATAAGAGGACGGGTTCTAGTTTCTATTGCATCCAACATATATGGAAAACGGTCAATTCATATACAATTATGATTTTTCATTACGATCCATATATAACCTAGTGAGTTGTACTGATATTATATACAACCTAATGTTATTTAGCTCATTTATACTTGATTCGCCAACGTAATTTGCCTTAAAGATAACTTGATCAGGTGTCAACAAACATCGGGGAGGAGTTGACGAATCATGCATTTCGTTTGTAAATCTAAATATTGCAAATAAATCTCAATATTTAGAAGTAGAGTTTTGATTGAAACCAGAATTTTGCATATTAATTCGATAATATTTGTTGTATCTTTTCACAACTACTATAAATTAAAGTATTAAACATGAAGAAGAAATAATAGTTACCAAATATGATCCGTTTAACATGCTTAAAGCCTTTAAGTTAAAGGTGTTTAATTATAAATTAAGAAATTTCTATTTTACTATCTGTATCGAAATAAGATCATACATATGTCAACAAAACAACTATTCGTATACATTTTAAACTACTGTAATACTAATTTATTTTAATAAACTTTTTAAAAATTATAGAAAATTAATCCATAATCACAAAGATAAGGTTATTATAAAACATTTGGAAAACAGTAAAACTGTATCCGTGGAAGAAGAAGGGTAGTTGCGGAATATAGAGAGACAATCAAGGGTAAATCTGTCAACACGAAAATTAGATATAAACTAACTTAAAAGCACATGCATTGACATAAGTCTCTCTTCTTCTTCGTTGCTTCATCCCCAAGAAATAAACACTTTCTTGCGTTTGATCTTCCTCTCTCTAGATCCCATTTTTTTCTTGAGTGTCATTATGGAGGACGAACCGATCAAAGCTGAAGATGAAGCAACTTTTGAGCTAATCATAGACGAACTGATCAAAGCAGAAGACGAACTGTTCAACGCAGAAGACGAAGTAATAATCTCACGTTATCTGAAGCGTATGATCGTTAACGGAGATTCTTGGCATGAGCACTTAATTCAAGACGTAGACGTGTTCAACAAGAATCCAAATGAGGAGTTCGATTCTGAGAGCCCTAACTTTTTGATCGTCAAACCACGAACAGAGAATTGTGGTAAAACCGATGGATCTGAATCGGGTTGCTGGAGGATCATGGGTCGTGATAAACTGATAAAATCAAAGGAGAATGGGAAGATTTTAGGGTTCACGAAGATTCTCAAGTTCTGCGTAAAGAGGAAACCAAGAGAGTACAAGAGAAGTTGGGTAATGGAAGAGTTTAGGCTTGCCAATAACTTGAACTGGAAGCAAGTTCATGTGATTTGCAAGATTCGTCTTCTGTTTGAAACCCAAATTAGTTTCTTGCTAGCCAAGCACTACTAGATCTGCACCGGTTCCTGCAAATCTATTGTTGCCAGCTTATGGATTATATTCATCAGATCCACAAAAAGAGGATGAATCTTATCTGCTGAGGATATCTGCTTCAGAAGGAAATGATTGGCCTAGCTACGTTACAAACAACGTGTACTGTTTGAATCCATTGAAGCTTGTGGATCTTCATGATCAGATGTTTCTAAATTACGGAACCTGCATCTTCGCTAACGAGACTTGTGGCAAAACTGATAAATGCGATGGTGGTTATTGGAGGATCTTGCACCGTGATAGGCTGATCAAGTCAAAGTCCGGGAAGATCATTGGCTTCAAGAAGGTTTTTAAGTTTCATGAAACGAAGAAACAAAGATATGTTCGTGAAGGAGAAGATGTCAAGGTAACTTGGACTATAGAAGAGTATAGGCTTGCCGAAAAGGTGATGCAGAATAAAGTGTTGTGCGTTATCAAGCTCAGCGAAGATACTAGGGACTTTTACTCTGGATTTCATGATCATCTTACGCAACATTCTATATAGACATACTTTTGTCTTTAAAACATCTATATAATTGATCTTGATTCAATATTCATGAGTCTTGTGTTTCTTATTTCTCTATTCAATTTGGTTTAGAGACTAATTAATATGCTTTATTTGTTTCCCGTTTGAGAGAGTTGTAAGGAATGAGAATTGCGTTACTGATTCTGCTAACTATGTCCCATATCATCGGAGCCTAACCTTTAAGAATAATATCTAACTAATGGAAGTTTTATTTAATTTTAAGTATATATATAATAGGTTTTATTGTTTTAACATGAAAATAGTATATCATCTTCCTTTTTAAAAATAGTAATATAGCCAATATACTTCTTAATATAATTTATTCGATCCGTACATTTATTGAAAGATGACGAGTTCTAGTTTCTATTTCGCACAATAACTTTAATGGGATGATTGTGTGGAATTGTCTTCTACATATATACAAAATGGTAAATTCATACCTGATTATGATTTTTCATTATTATACATACATAAACTAGTGAGTTGTACCGATATATTTATACAAAACATAATGTCATTTAGCTCATTCTTATTCGATTTACCTTATGCCAAAAATGACTTGATCATGTGTTGGCGAATTAATCATGCATTTTCGTTGGTAATTCTAAATATTGAGAATGAATTTCATTAGAGGCTTTAGAGCTTTGATTTCAAACCAAAATACTAATACGATAATATTTTTGTATTTTTATCATTGATTTGGCTTTAATAATAAAGGATAAAAAATCTGTTTAACAGCTATATGGTGTTAAATATGAGAGTGCCAAGTATGAACAGAATACATTCTTTTTTTATATCCAATTTTTTGTTAATCCTCCTTACATTACTTAAAGGTGTTTTAATTATAAATCAAGAAATTTCTCTTTTACTATCTGTATCGAGATAAGACTATATTATACACATGTCAACAAAACAACTATTCGTGAACATTTTTTAACTGATACTAATTTATTTTAATAAGCTCGTTTAAGCAGATCAGAAGAAATAAATAGTTTGCAGAATTTATCCATAATCACAAAAAAAGTATCCTGGAATGAGAGGGGTAGTTACAGAATAAAGAGATACAATCGAGGGTAAATCGGTCAACACGAAAATTAGATATAAATAACGGAAGCAACCCCAACTTAAAAACACCTCCATTAACATAAGTTTCTCTCTTCTTATTCTTCTTGGCTTCATCCCCAAGCAACAAACACTTTCTTGCGTTTGATCTTTCTCTCTCTAGATCCCATCTTTTTTTTGATCGATTTAGTTTTATTATGAATGACGAACCAATGAAAGCAGAAGACGAAGCAACTTATGAGCTAATCACAGACGAACTGATCAAAGCAGAAGACGAAGTAATAATCTCACGTTATCTGAAGCGTATGATCGTTACCGGAGATTCTTGGCCTGAGCACTTCATCCAAGACGTAGACGTGTTCAACAAGAATCCAAATGAGGAGTTTTATTCTGAGAACCCTACCTTCGTGATCGTTAAACCACGAACAGAGAATTGTGGTAAAACAGATGGATGTGAATCGGGTTGCTGGAGGATCATTGGTCGTGATAAACTGATCAAATCGGAGGAGACTGGGAAGTTTCTAGGGTTCAAGAAGATTCTCAAGTTTTGCAATAAGACGAAACCTAGAGAGTACAAGAGAAGTTGGGTTATGGAAGAGTATAGGCTTGTGAATAACTTGAACTGGAAGCAAGATCATGTGATTTGCAAGATTCGGCTTCTGTTCGAAGCTGAGCTCAGTTTCTTGCTAGCCAAGCATTTCTCGTATCTCTCTACTAGATCACCACTTCCTACAATTGCAAATCAATTGTTGCCAGCTTATGGAGTCTGTTTCTTCGATTCAGAACTGGATGGTGCATCTTATCTGCAGATTATAATCGATCATGATGGAAACACTTGGCCTAGCTACGTTACCAACGATGTGTACCGTTTGCATCCATTAACGCTTGTGAATCCTCAAGATGACAAGTTTAAAGAGTTCGGAACCTGCATCTTTGCTAACCGGACAAAGAATTGTGGTAAAACCGATGAATGCGATGGTGGTGGTTGCTGGAGGATCTTTGACGGTTATAGAGTGATCGAGTCAAAGACAGGGAAGATTCTTGGTTTCAGGAGGATTTTTAAATTTTCGGAAAATGAGGAACCAAGAGATGTTTGTGAAGGAGAAGGTGTGGAGGAAACAGCTTGGTTTATAGAAGAGTATAGGCTTGACGAAAAGAAGAAGAAGGATAAAGTGTTGTGCGTTATCAAGAAGTTATCAATCCCACTCTAAGCCCAAGGTAACGAGGGACTTTTACTCTGGATATCATGATGATCTAACGCAACATACTAAGATATATAGGCACAATTTTGTCTTTAAAACATCTACAGAACTGATCATGATTCATGAGTTTTTGTGTTTCTGGTATCCCAACTATATAGTTTCTTATTTCTCTATTCTATTTGGTTTCGAGACTAATATGCATATTTATTTCCCGTGGTTTGTGGTTGGAGAGGAGAGGCTTGTGGTTGCAATTTGTTATACAAATTAACACTAATCGCATATAAACAACAGACTGTAACTTTCTTCCATTTTTTATTTATATAGTATACTATATTAATACTATGTTTGTTTTTTTTTTTGCTAAGAACGTGAATATCATTAGAATAATGAATAAGAGGGTAATACAAGATTCGCCTAAATAAAAAAGTTTCCTCGGAAAAAAAAGTTAAAAACAAGGAAAGCAATAAAGGAGCAAAGAGCTAGATAGTAAGGGTAATGGAGATTTATCTAATCCAGAGCAACATCAGGTTTGTGAAACGCCGTTTCCATCTTCTCCCTGAGATGATGTTACGAACCTCTTTATCTAGAGCTTTAAAGAGAGTGGTGGCTGCGATCCTGGTTTGATTGTGGAGGATGTCATTTCGATGTCTCCATAGATGATAAACGACCGATTGGGCAACCACCTTCCTCAGAGTTGAAGGCGCTGCTTCAGTCGAAGATCTCATCCATGACAGCAGTTCCTGCCAAGAAGCAAACAAGCGACCTGAGGGGTCAAGCCTAGCCATGATCATTCGCCAAATCTCAGAGCTGAAGGGGCAGGAGATAAGGAGGTGATCCCTAGTTTCGGCCGCAGATCCACAAACACAACAGTCCGTGGCGTTGATAAACCCCCAAGAGGCGAGTCTGACCCTTGTTGGTAGCCTATTTAGCTGTGAGATCCACATGTTGAAAGCATGCTTAGGGACGTAACCCTTGAACCATACAAGCTTGGCCCAGTCCTTCACAACCTCTCTTGGTCGTAGTACCTCCCAAGTTCTCTTCGAGGGAAAGGTCCTAAACTTAGTATTGTTTACCACCCAGAAAGCGCAATCAGCCTTGGTGGAAGTAGCTGGCAATGGGACTGTGGTTAGGTGCGCCTGGAGTCTTAGCTGATTCTCGGATCGAGGGGAGGATATAGTCCATCCCACCTGAGAGTAAGATTCAGAAACTTTTGCAGATTTACGAATACACAGGGCACGAGGACCATCTTCACCTAAGAATCGGATAAGCTGACCAAAGGGGGTCCAAACATCAAACCAGAAGCTTGTATCCTCTCCATTACCCACCGTAGATTGAATGAATTTCAGGGCCAGTGGTTTCAATCTTAAGATAGCTTTCCAAGTCCAAGAGGTAGAGAGGGAGATTTCAGCTTCCCAAAAACTCCTGCCGCGCAGGTGATGTAGTCTATGCCATTGCGACCAGAACGAGGTACTACCTGAGAATATAAGCCAGATGAATCGCAGGCAGAGAGTCTTGTTCCATTCCGTGTATCTCCTTAAGCCCAAACCCCCCTCGGTCTTGGGAAGGCACACGCTCGACCAAGCGACCTTAGCATTGCTCCTTTTATCGATGCAACCTGCCCAAAGGAACCTGGCGCATAGGGATTCAATCTTCCTAATACAGCCACGAGGCAAGATAAACGTTGAAATCCAAAAATTTACAATGCCGGATATGACAGATGCAATGAGCTGGGTTCTTCCCGCAAAAGAGAGAGATTTAACCGCCCAAGAATTGAAGCGCGAGGATATCTTATCAAGCAGCGGCTCGTATTCTGAAATCTTCAGCTTTCTGGACATGAGAGAGAGGCCTAGGTACCTTATCGGTAGGGAACCAATTTGGAAGCCATAGCTATTCATAGCAGATGATTCAGCTTGGTTCACTCCAGCATAGAAGAGCTGAGTTTTGTCTCTATTCATATGGAGCCCAGACCAAGATGCAAAGTCATCCAGAGCTTCATTTACTCCGTGCAATGAGGAACTGCCACCATCAAAAAAGATCATTACGTCGTCAGCAAACATAAGATGTGAAATTTCAAGCTCTGCTGTGTTCGGGTGATAGTGAATGTAGCCTGCGTCAAACCGAGACTGCAGGAGGTTGGAGAAGACTTCCATAACCAACACAAACAGGTAAGGGGATAATGGGTCCCCCTGCCTCAATCCCTTTGTGCTAGAGAAGCAACCACCATTAGCTCCGTTTACCGCAACCATGAAAGAGGGTGTCGTGATGCACTCACTAATCCAAGTTATAAACTGAGCGGGCATATCAAGGGCTCTGAGAGTGGATATGACGAAATCCCACCGGACTGAGTCAAATGCTTTGCGCAGGTCAACCTTAAGCATACCTCTAGAGCTGATGTTTTGACGTCCATAACCCTGTACAATCTCAGTTGCTAACAGAACATTCTCCGCAAGTAGCCTTCCTGGCATGAACGCTGACTGAGATGGAGATATAACCTCAGCTAAGACCTTCTGAAACCTGGCAGCAAGAAGTTTTGCTATCACCTTATAGACCGTGTTGAGGCACGAGATTGGCCTAAAATCAGAGGTTGTTGAGGCATTGGAGATCTTGGGAATGAGAACCAACGTTGTGCTGTTCCACTGTTTTAAGAGTTTTCCGGAGGAGAAAAATTCCCGCACAGCCTCACATACCTCAGTACCCACGATGTTCCAACAGCCAGTAAAGAATTCAGCAGAGTAACCATCAGGGCCACTTGTCTTGTTTTTTGGCAGGTCTGAAAAAGCTGCTTTGATGTCTTCGTTGGAGAAGTCCTTGGTTAGAGCTTGTTTCTGCGAATTTGAACATCTGAAGGGGAGGAGAATGTTGATGTCCTCTTGGACAAATTGGGAAGGGCTTACCTCACCACCCAGCAGATGCTGAAAGTAATCTACGCAGTGATCAACAATACCCCTTTGAGATTCGAATCTGTCACCATTTGGAGCATCTAGGTAGTGAATATGATTTATAGAGTGCCTAGAAGCTACCATCCTGTGATAGTAAGCTGTGTTACCATCTCCTTCTACAAGCCACTGAACTCGTGAACGCTGAAGGAAAAACCGCTCCTCAGCCTTAACGAGAATAGACCAGTGTCTTTCAGCCTCAAGCTCAAGCTCTGCGTTGGACGTTGAAGGGTTTCTAAGGGTCTCGTGCTGCCGGAGAACAAAAGCATCATGAGCCTCGACCACTCTTTTCTCAAGATTAGAGTAATTGTCTCTACTGAATTCTCTTATCACCTTCTTAAGCAACTTTAGTTTTCTCGAAACTCTGAACATTGCTGAGCCCACCACATTGTACGAGAACCAAAGGTAGCAGATCAGCGGATTGAAATTTTGGTTCTGCAGGAGAAGGTTGTAAAATTTTGGTTCTGCCTAGAAACTATGTTTGTTCAACTTAGTTAAATTGAAATTACAAAATCTGGCAAAAAGAGCTGGTCTAGACACTAATATACATGCTGAGAAGTGACAAATTAAAGACACTAATAATACGCATATATATATTTTTTTTATCTTTAATCCTCAATCTATTTGTTATTATCATCGTTAATGATATCAAAATACTGAGACAAATAAATATGTAAAAATGGGAGTTTTTACTTGTGTTTTGTCACTAAACATAAATAGTTCTGTTTTGTGTGGCAACGAAGTTTGAGAGAGTTAAGGCATGCGAATAGCGTATCTGGCTTTGCTAACCATTTCTATCTACCATATATGTGTGCAAAATCATTAAAATAAAATTTAATCATATATTTGATTTTGTTTTAATCATATATTTGATCATTATATTTCTGTTAATGATTTTTATTATAAATATTTGATTTGTTTCTTTCACTCTAACGAATGTAAATTGATTGGAACTGATTTTCTAATTTCCCAATCTACTATTTCATTTAGTTTCATTTCATGTAATTTTTTAAGAGGTCTAAACTTTATGTGGTTAGAGCTTTAATTCAAATTTTCTGTGAGGCTGTAGATCGACCACCCAATATTTTTCTTAACAAAAATAAATGTCATCTTAGCTATAGACATTCATAACTTTTAATTGTTATAGACTAATTACTAATGTAAATCATTGCCCATGAGTCATTTATAAAAATTCCTAATTCATTTATAACGGATATAAAAATTGAATATGTAAGAATTTAGTAGCATGCAATGAAACAAATCCTAAAAATACGATATTTTATTCAAAATGAATTTCCGCGTGAAATCGCATGGGTTCAAGTCTTAGTATGTATAATAAAAAATTTTACATATGTTTTGAGACTAAAAAGGTACTTCTGTTTTGTGTGTGGGTGTGGCAACGTAGTTTGAGAATTGCGTTTATTGTTTTGCTAACCATGTACGTACACGTACCATGTGAGCCTAACCTTTGAGAATAAAATCTAATGAAAACATATGTTTTAACGTGAAAATAATATACCGATTTTCTTTATGCGAGTATAGTCCTTAATATATGTCTACAATCCACAATCATTGATAACCGAAGTGCTTCTTATTTCTAAATGGACTGAACAGTAAAAATCCCAATATAGTATGAAGAATGAAAAGAAAAACTCAAACAAAAACTAAGGCTCTTCATTTATTTATTTCCACACTTTAAATAAATACAGTGGTGGACCATATACTTTGTTTCTTCGTCACACAAATATTATCTCTCGCCGTACAAGAAAGAGAGAGTTAGAAATGGAACAATTTTTTGCTCTGTTTACCACTTTTCTGGCTTTAGCTTTCTCCGGAAGATGCAGCGACGTTTTCAGTAGATATGATTTCCCCGAGGGATTCGTCTTTGGAGCCAGCACTTCCGCTTATCAGGTTTTGAATCCATTTCTAGGCTTAGTTTCTTAAATCTTCCAACAAAACTGAACGAAAATGTTTGGTCTCTTCAAGTGGGAAGGAGCTGTTGCGGAAGACGGAAGGAAACCTAGCGTGTGGGACACTCTTTGTCACTCTCGTAAGCCTTTCATTTTAACATTAACTATTCGTATTAGAAAGAGATTGGTTGCTGCTTTTAAATTATGCTTCTGAACAGAGCCGGCCATGGATACAAGCCAGTCAAGCACAAGCCAGTCAAGCTAGTGCTTGCGGCCAATAATTTATATAAATATTTTTGGCCTTCAACTTAAGTAGTTGTTCTGTAGTCTAGTGGTAGCGTTTGAGATAAGTTGTTCCTGCTTCTATTCAATACTCCGGTCCGAGTCTTCAAACTGTCACTTTTTAATTATATATATTTTTTCCGTTGTTTACTCAAAAATTTTCTTTTTTTAAAGTGGCATTTTTTCTGTCGCTTGTACCCTTATAAAATATAGGGCCGGCTCTGCTTCTGAATCAATATTTAGTGTTTAATTCTTGTTTCTAACTTTGAAGGTAACATAGGTAACGGAGATATAGCATGTGATGGGTATCACAAGTACAAGGTTATTTTCTCTTCTCTGCTTTACTCTAACCTTGTGACTAGCTATTACATTATGAATTTTATTCATCAACTCTGAGTTCATTGTGACTTAATTTGCAGGGAGATGTGCAGTTGATGGTGGACACTGGCTTAGATGCTTTCAGATTCTCTATCTCTTGGTCTAGGCTAATACCTAGTAAGTCTTCTTAAACACGCTCAGTGTTTATGCCAGTTTTGTTTCACTTGAAGGGATCAAATTTATTATTAGCTCTTATCTCATTAGATGGAAGAGGCCCTGTTAACCAAAAGGGTCTACAATTCTACAAGAACCTCATCCAAGAATTAATAACCCATGGAATTGAACCACATGTTACACTGTACCACTACGATCATCCTCAGTATCTTGAGGATGAATATGGAGGATGGGTCAACAACAGGATGATGTAGGCTAAGTAAATGCAGCTATACTTAGTTTTGTTTTACAGATTTTCTAGAAAAATATTATGTGAAATTAAACTTGGTGTTATTTTTTATTGCAGCAAAGACTTCACTGCTTACGCAGATGTTTGTTTCAGAGAGTTTGGGAACCACGTCAAATTCTGGACCACGATAAACGAGGCTAATGTATTCTCTATTGGAGGTTACAACGATGGGGATATACCGCCTGGTCGTTGTTCTTTACCGGGCAAAAACTGCTTGTCAGGGAACTCTTCTACTGAAACATATATCGTAGGCCATAATTTACTGCTTGCGCACGCCTCTGTTTCAAGACTATATAAGCAAAAGTACAAGGTATACATTTCATATAATGCTCTCTTGAATGTGTTAGTTTATGACATGGGAGCAACATATTATATCCAATGTGCAGGATATGCAGGGAGGTTCCGTAGGCTTTGGCTTATATTTAATAGGGCTTACTCCTTCTACAAGCTCAAAAGATGATGCAATTGCAACTCAAAGAGCCAAAGATTTCTATTTCGGCTGGTGAGTCAGGCACAAACGGTTCCAAAAGATTTTCAAATTGGGCAACATGTCCAAGGTCTTAACCTGAAAAGAAACAAATCTGCTCTTTAAAACTCAGGTTCCTTGGGCCTCTTATATTTGGAAACTATCCCGATACAATGAAAAGAACCGTTGGATCAAGATTGCCAGTTTTCTCAGAGGAAGAATCAGAAAAAGTTAAAGGCTCATCTGACTTCCTAGGAATCAATCACTATTTTGCGGCTTCGGTAACAAACATCAAATCCAAACCTTCTCTTTCTGGAAACCCCGATTTCTACTCAGACATGGGCGCATATGTGACTTGTATGAATCAAACTCAATCTTTTGACTAACACAACAAAACTCTTTTCTCTTTTATCTCGATATTTGTGTTATTGCTAATCATCTCTTCTTCGTTTTATTGCTTGAAAGACCTTGGGAATTTTTCAGTGATGGAGGTAGGGGTTTCAATTGGCTACCAAATTCAGATGCAAAACGCCTAAAAGTACCCTTATACTGTTAAGTCTTCAAAAAGATAAGTGTTACTAATCAATCTTTCTTTGTTGTTTTGTTTTTGTTTGGACAAGTATCCTGTTGCTCCATGGACTATGGAAGCTGTCCTGGAGTATATAAAGCAGAGTTATGGCAATCCTCCTGTCTACATTCTTGAGAATGGTCAATCTCTTCTCTGATTTCTCTCTCCCTCTCTTTCTTTCTCATGTTTTTGTCTCAGTCTACTTAATTCTCTTGCTAATGCAAACCAATAGGTACACCGATGAAGCAACAAAAGGATACATCAAGGGTGAAATACTTACATGCTTACATTGGTGGTGTGCTCAAATCCATAAGGTAAGTAAAGTTTCTTATTGCATCTTCTCTTCATTTCTCTTGTTAATGTAATGACATTGCTACGTGTAGGAATGGATCAGACACGAGAGGCTACTTTATATGGTCATTTATGGATTTATACGAGCTTATAGGGCGGTACGATTATGGTTATGGATTGTACTCTGTAAATTTCAGCGATCCTCATCGCAATAGATCTCCTAGACTCTCTGCTCATTGGTACTCTGATTTTCTCAAGGGCAAAACCGCCTTTCTTGATTCCCAAGGCATCAAGAAATTGCAGAGCAACTTCTCTTCTTCCTCATAGACTCCTAGTAGTGTGATGAATAAAATGTTACGTTGTACTGAATATAGACTGCTTGCCATGAGGGCCACTTATATTTTTATTATTTCTATAAACTCTAAACAGTTTTGTTAAATTAGTTTAGTGACTACACAAGACACATTGTGATCTCAGTGAACGTACTACATTGTGATCTCATTGGAGACGGTGTTGCCAACGGGAAAGGATGAGAAATCCCAGAAAATGCGAAATCAAACTCATTATTTTATCTGTGTCTCTCTCGTTTTGTTATGTTGATACGTTGGGATAATTTTTTCTTAAATAAAAAAGAAAAGATTTGAGAAGCAATTTAATTTTTACCGAAATAATAAATAAAAAAATTGGAGAAACAAGGATCAATTTTTCAAATATCAATTATTTCTCTCTATTTTTCCAATTTTCTCATTAATAAATGTGATTTTGAATTTTGAGAATAATTTAAAGTTAAAGATAATTACATAACTTAGTAAAACAAAAACAGAATTATCCTTCTATTTAATCAGTTAGCAAAAAATAATCTACAAATTAGAAACTCCATCTAAATACGAGCTTATACATTGCGTTTTGTCATAGATTGGCTTCACAGAGAAAAAAGTTGGCTTCCTTCTCTCCTTCTTGGTGTGTGTAAGTTCATTGTTTCTCTGTTTCTTTGTTTCTTATCTTCGTTTTGCTAAGTTGGTAATTTTGGGATAATCTTTTGTACTTTTTATCAGGAAACATGGCTCAAGTGTGTCACGCATGTAGATATGTAACAGCCGTGATCCATTGTGTTACAGAATCTCTTAACTTCTGTCTTACGTGTGACTACCTGCTGCGCCATTGTAATAACTTGCATGCAGGACACGTACGCTACCAACTTTGCGATAACTGTATGATGCATCCAGCTTTACTCATCTGCAATGAGGACGGGATGACTCTTTGCCAGTCTTGTTATTCACTCCATTACAATTGCGCCACCAATGGCCATCGCATTCAAATCGCCAATCGCTTTCCTCTACACTACCATCATAACAACAATAATCAGTATCATGAGCATGCGCATGAGCCTCATGTGGTTCACCATAACAATAACAATAATCAGCAGCATCATCAGGAGCATGTGAATGTGCATCATGTGGTTGGTCACCAGAGAAGAGCAGGGATGTTTGAGATGAGCTGCGACGGGAATAACAATTGCGAGAGATGGATGTTTGCAATGGGATGTGAATCATGCTTAGCTTCAAACGCTGCTGTTTACTGTTCTGGACACGACAAGCTTCTATGCGATAATTGCGACCAAATGATTCATCTTCACGAGGTCGTGCCGCCCCATTTGAGGTGTATGCTTTGCATGACCTGCAAGACACCTTCTCGCAATTTCCGCATCGGAGCCTATCATTTTAGTTTTCCACCGACCCATCCTCCGGCGGCCGAGGAGGTTTCAGCGTCGCCGTCCACAGGACTCAGTCAACAAGATAATGATTTTTTTAAAGATAAGGATTTTCAAGATACTGTTTTTTCTTAATTTGGCAAATAAGATAGTAATCATTCTTTACCTTTTATTTTGTTTTATTTATTTATGTCCTTTTTATTAGAGATTTCGTTGGGATTTAATTCTAGGTATATAATTGCTTTTGGATTTGAAAAATAAAATAAAAACCAATCTGTTGGATTGAATATGTAAGAAGAAAATAAAATGTCAAAACTCAAAACTAATTCCAATTTGTTCGGGTTTGGAAGATATGATCTTCTAATGTATATCTCATCGTTTAGTTATTTTAAATGATAACTAGAAACCACAATTACCGAAAAAAATATTAGAAAATAGAAACTATTAACTGTATTACCCAAAAAAATGATAATAACACAAATTTTTTTTTTGATAAACAATCGATGCTTAAGGGTTTTATAGGAATCAAATTCCACATTACGATTTAAAAAAAAAATCCAGTTTAAGAAGGTCAAAGAGCTAACTCCAACATGTCCGGCGATATGATTTTCTCAGTATATTTTTTATTCAATATTTTATTTCTTGACTATTTTTTTATAAATAAAAGATAACATAGTCATTTATCAACGAAAAAGTGAAAAGTATAAAGGAAACAAAAAGAAATAAAAAATGCACATTAGTTATTAATTTTGTAAATCCTCCATATTTTGTTAAAGAAATTTAATTTAATTATCAGTTAAGAAATTTATAGTTTAATTTTTAAATCGAAAAAGTATACAAATGTTCACAACCATCGGACTAATTATTTCAATTTCAATAAGCAAAGATTATAGAATAATTTCGTTAAGTGTATCAAATAGAGAAAACAAAGGACAAATCGGTCAACACTAATTTGATATAAACGGTACCAACGAATGAAGACGCGCCTCTCTATATATTTAGTACCTTCTTTCCCAAGAAACACTACCATCTTCATAATTTACATCTTCTGTTTCTTGTTTCTTTCACTTCATCATCACCATTTTCTTTAAATCTTCTTCTACAAGATCTGAGTTTCATTGAAGAATGATGATTATGAAGTCAAGATGTCACCAATCAATTGAAGATGAAATCGTCGCACGTTATTTGAAGATGATGATCGATAACGGAAACGATTGGCCTCGCCACTTCTTCAGAAGCCAAGACGTGTACTGCAAGAATCCATGGACGCTTTTCGATACTGGAAAGCCTTTGATCCTACACGACGGACGATACTTTATTGTTAACCGGACTGTGAACTCTGGTAAAACCGATGGATGTGAATCCGGTTGCTGGAGGGTCATGGGTCGTGATAAACTGATCAAGTCGGAGAAGACAGGGAAGATTCTAGGGTTCAAGAAGGTTTATAAGTTCTGTGAAAAGGAGAAACCGAAATCGGTTTTTAAGTTCTGGGAAAAGGAGAAGAGACGAGTAAGAGATAAGAGAATCTGGGTGATGGAAGAGTATAGGCTTGCGAGTCAGTGGAAACAAGATTACGTGATCTGTAAGATTCGACTTCTTAATCCAAACCCACTAGAGTTCATGTTGTGTAATCACATTAGAGGTTACTATATATGAATCCTATGATATGATGATCATGAACTGAAAACTCGATTTTATGTTTTCTGGACTCAACCCAGTTTCTTGATTTCTCTCATTCGCTCTATTCAATTTGGTTTACAAAGTATTTTATTTACCCGTGGATGGGTTTATGTTCTCTTTGTCCCCAGGTTTTGATCGTCATGATTTGTTACTAGAATTGAAACAGATAGATTGGTGGAATTGTTTTAAAACTGTGACATTTTGTAGGGTTTATTGGGATTTTGTTGGTTATGCAATGAAATGTTTAGATGTTGGGTGTTTGATCGGTGGATTATTATCAAGTTTGACTTTTAAAGTGTTTGTTTCTAGAACTTTTAAGTGTTTCGATTTGGAATTCTAAGAATAAATATAAATTTTCTCTATTCAAAAGCATATGTTACATTATTGCTAACAATTAAATCCGATGTGTGAATTCAATTGATCTAAGAAAATATTATATACTAAATGTATACCAGTGTGATGTGTTAGATTAAGTAATTGTTCTCCTTTTTTAAAAATTTAAATATTGAAAAATAAAAAATGTTTAGACTTTACAAAGAGTGTAACACCTAAGGATTTAGTCTCATGGCAAAAAAGTTTAAAAATATGGAAGGAAAAATCAAATCTGAAATTTAGTCCATTGACTAAAGCAAACAAGCTCACATTGTCAGATGAAGTGAAACACGATCTTGAAAAATATTGTTAGATTAAGTAATTGTTGTTGTTGTTGTTGTAAAATAGAATGCTAATATTGAAATTTTGGTTTGCTAAAAGAGTAGATATCGTAACACATATTTTGATATTAGTTATTAATTCTTTTCTATAGATTAATGTTCTCTTTCATCTCATATATATGGTATAAACTTAACAAAAGCTTTCAAAATTAAATTTTATTTTACTTTTAAAACATTAAAAAGTACACTGTCTTAAATTTTTGATTCTTAACCAACATAAAATTCTTCAGTGTCTTATGTGTATATCAGCAACGTTAAGCAAAAAATATAAATACGCAAAAGAATATATACCTAAATCAATGAAACTGGATTCATAACTAAAACAATGGATTCACATAGTAACACGTCTGAAATCAATACTCACAAATATCAATCACTTCCGTCAGATATTGTTAAATGCAATTTTGGTGCAAGTTACCAATATAATACTGGTAACATCGGAGCGAACTAGATCTTTTGATATGGGAAAAGAACATAAAAACTATTCGGAAGTTTGAAACTTAAAAGAAGGATTTAGTTTCTTGAAAGCAATCTTGTAATCTCTATGGTATAGTGGATTTTGAAACATTATCATAGAAAGTGAGTAAGATTTTGGATAACTGTTTCCATCATCGATAAATAAATACAGCAATGAAACATCTCCTCGTTGAAATCTCTAGGTTGATGGATTGTTTTGCTATTATGTCGTTTACAATGGTGACTAAAGAATACAACCATGTAGTAGATAAACTAACCAAATTAGCACAACAATAAACTGTTATTTCTCAAATTTATCAGTATCTTACAATATGTTTTAAGAGTTATTTGTTTAATGACTTTGTAAATAGATTATGATCTAATTAAATGACACTATAAAAAATTATTTTCTGATAAAAAATAGCAAGTATTTTCATAACCCATAAAATTAACATTTTCATTAATCATAATAATATTTTTTTTTAAATCGTCTACAACTCACACATATCATACTATTAATCTTAAGCTCAAACTTTGAATATGACGATAGTAATACAAACCAATAGATTACACATTCCAAGACTTTTTTCTCTGAAAATTTGTTTACCTATGGATTCTATGGAAGAATCAAATTTTTTTTATTAATTTCCACTAAAAATTTGACATTATTAATTTATTTTATTGTATAACCAAAAAAAGAGAGCAATTTTGTGACTAAAATGAAATCTAAGGAAAAATTGAAAATAATATTATTTTATTCAAAAATTATGAAAATTCCATAGAAGAATTTTTCATTTGAGGAGTTTTTTATTTGAGATACTCATGAGAAACTCTTTCTTTTTCCAAAACATTAACACATTTTATTTTTAAATGGTTTTCATTTAATTTTTACAAATCATAAATAAAACTATCTATATATTAATTAATAGTTTATATGTTGTTATTTTTATTTTTTTATAAATTATAAAATAAAATTATCTATATATTAAGATTTATTATGCATAAGTTTAAATTATATACTAATATTATTTTAATTGATATTAATTAAAGTAAATATAAAATATTAAACTAATATTTTTTTAGTTCGTAATTTGATATGTTTAAAACTAATTAATACAATAATATATTTAAAATGTAATTTAACATATTTAAAAAATAATGGAGATAAAATAATATTAAAATATTAAAATTTAATGTTAAAATTTTTAAATAAAATAATATTAAAATATTAATATTAAATTGGTGAGATACCAAATGCTTTTAGTGACCGCTTAAGGGAAATGGAGATAATAAAAAAGTTTCAATTTTTGTGATTCGTATGTCGACAATGAGACGTCTTGGAATCATCACTCTCACCAATTCCGCCGCCGTCGTCACTCCGACGCTACTCTCTTCAACGGCGGTTTTCCCCGGAACCCTAACTATACCTTCTTCGCCCTTACGCAACCACCGTCTTACAAATTCAATTCGTTTCCTCGAATCCAGAAGCCTCTCCTTCTCTATCTCTTGCTTCTCTTCTTCTTCTTCGACAGCTTATCTTCCTTCCCTAGAAGAGTTCTCATCAACTAAAGGTGACTACTTTTATTGAAGCACTGTTTCAATTCCGGATTTGGGTTAGTTTTGCTGAGGAATGTAGTAATTATCTATCTGTAAGGTTATGTGGTGAGAGATGTTACGCAGAAGGTGATCTTGAAGGGTATGACTTATACTGCTCTCGAAGTAAGTTTTTTTCAATTCTCAATCTTTTCTTCATTTTGAATTTCATTATTCTATTATATTCTGGTTCAATCTCTCCTTTTAAAAGTTTAATTGAATCTAGGGAGACAAATGTTCAACGTGTAGGAATGGGTTCAATCTCATGGGTTTCGACCAGGACAGGCTTTGATGCTATGGAAGAGATTATATAAGGACAATATATGGGCAAATGATGTTGATGAGCTTGAAGGTTTGTCTTCTGATATGTCTTTATTCAAAAGATTTTGTGTTCTCAGTTAATGCGGATTGGGTCTCAGTTATGTGTTCATCTTTATAGGTTTGAACAAAGATCTCAAGAGAATGATTAGTGAACATGCTGTGTTTGGGGCGTTATCTTTTAAGGATATTCGTTCGGCTTCAGATGGAACTAGGAAGGTGAATTGATCGTTTCTTATTTGTAAAAATAGTTATAAAAGTATTCCAAATGTTGTATTTTGTGATGCCCTAGATGATGTTGGATGAGTCACTGACTGAACAAAGGTTATATCGCAGTGAGGTTTTGGGAATGTTCTCAATTGATTCATAACTCGCAGGATGTTGCAGATTCTGTTCACGTTGGATGATGGACTTGTGATTGAGACAGTTGTTATACCTTGTGATCGAGGCAGGACAACAGTTTGTGTTTCGAGCCAAGTAGGTTGTGCCATGAATTGTCAGTTCTGCTACACTGGCAGGTAAGCAGAAGAATGCAGATATTCCTTGAGCCACTTTCTCAGCTCTTGATTTGTGGTTTTAATGTATGTTTGTAATGATTTCACAGGATGGGCTTGAAGAGAAATCTCACTACTGCTGAGATAGTTGAGCAGGCTGTCTACGCCAGGCGATTGCTTTCCCATGAAGTTGGGTCAATAACAAATGTCGTCTTTATGGTATGCATGCTCGTCAGACAAACAAAAAAAACTCCACATATAATTTAATGTCTGATTATACTGGTGTCTCCAGTTTCTCATGGAGCTGGATGTGTTTTGTAGGGAATGGGAGAGCCATTTCACAACATTGACAATGTCATTAAAGCTGCAAACATAATGGTAGATGAGCATGGACTTCATTTCAGTCCCCGTAAGGTCACAGTCTCGACCAGTGGCCTTGTTCCTCAGCTGAAGCGTTTTCTCCGTGAGTCAAACTGTGCTTTGGCAGTCAGTCTGAATGCAACAACTGATGAGGTTTTGTTTCATGCTCTCTCTTTAAAACAGTCAATCATTTCATGAGGTATGATCTAACCTCATTGAACTTGAACCGTGCAGGTCAGAAACTGGATCATGCCCATCAACAGGAAATACAAGTTATCTTTGCTCCTTGAGACGCTCAGAGAAGAACTCAGCTCAAGGCATAAATACAAAGTGTTGTTTGAATATGTGATGCTCGCAGGAGTGAATGATAGGTAAGTGAAATCATCACTAGAGACCACTGTTAAGCTCTCTGTTCTGCTTAAATGGTTCAAATCTGAAACTATCATGAACTATTAAATCTTTAATTGTGCAGCATGGATGATGCAAGGAGGCTAGTGGAGCTTGTGCAGGGGATTCCATGCAAGATCAACCTTATTCAATTCAACCCACACAGTGGTTCTCAGTTCATACAGACTGATGAAGACAAGATGATAAAGTTTCGTAACATTTTGGCTGAAGGAGGCTGCACCGTTCTCATGCGGTTTAGCCGAGGCAACGATCAAATGGCAGCATGTGGGCAGCTTGGCATGCTTGGGGCGATTCAGGCACCAGTGATGCGGGTGCCTGAGCAGTTCCGCACTGCTCTAAGCGCATCAGTTTGATTTGTAAAATGTCGGATTAGGGAAAAGAAAACAAAATCTCCACCCTGTTGTAACGCAATTCTGATTAGATGCCATTTTTTATTGTTTCCTCAGAGGTTCTGTGAATGAAATTTTGTTAAAAGTGGAAACTACAATTAGAGTTAAAAGGTTTTTTTTTTATAATTGATTTATTGCAAGTTTCTACCAAAGGTGTTATAAATTAGATGTAAAGTGCATTACAACTTGAACCTATGGACATGGAGTATGAAGCCATTTCTTTTTAATTTAACTTTTGGCCCAAATAATAGTACTTTGCCTTGACGTCTATACAGGAAAAAACTTGAACTCTGTTAGAGCGGTGAGCAATGTCTTGATTTGGATGCTGCACTATCTGTACTGGTTTAGTCTGTCTGCTCACTGATACGGAATAGCTCGATGAGTGTGTTTCGGATTTTGATTCTCAGAGCAGAGGCTTCATCAGGTCTAAACCACTTCTTGTCAAACTGAATGAATTGAAACACACAAGTTTAGACAAGAGTAAGCTGTAGATATGTGATTTGGTATCAGGAAAAGAGTTTGAGATAACTCACCATTCCCAGGTCTTTCCTTTTCAACCTTTGAGGTGCCTCTTCGATGAACCGTTTAATGAAGAAGAGAACAAACGGACCACAGTCAAAATCATTTTTCTGTTGCGGAACCTGGTTGGACAAATAAAAAACCATAAGACGAACTAATCTTTCTGTGAGGCTCTAGTGTCTAAATATAATCATATTTCAGAAGAAAAAGTCTAACAAAGTTCCTTGATCATGAAATTAAGATGGTAAAAGACTGACCTGTATATCAGCTTCGCTGATCCTACGGGGGAGGTTTTTCCATACTTTTTCGGAGATAGGTAGATCTGAGGAATAATTATCTTGATTCAAATAATGCCATTCGTCTTTTAGAAACCTACACCAAATTCAATTTAGTGAATGTGGTAAAATCTCCATTTTCAAGCCAATGCAATAACTTTTCCTACTATGAATTGAAACCATATGCATACAGCGTCAAGTATGTGAAAAGATAAACTCACAGGTAAAGCTCCTGGCATCTCACCTTTTTACATTTTCAACAATTGATCTTCTCGAGTGAAGTCCTAACGAATCCAGGTGAAGTATAGTAATTCCCGATTCATCTTTCTTATCTGGGATGCAAACTATCACAAGGCTCCAATGGAGACTGAAACATGGTACAAGAATCATGCTGAATACATAAGCTCTTTAGAACTCTTGTGAAAAAATCTAAAGATTTGCAAGGCGGATAACATTTCTCAAAGACAGAGGCAGGTCTTGTTTTAAAATGACAGTGGCCATTGAAATTAGCTCAGGTTTTTCCCATAAAAGCTAAAATTACAGTGCTAAAAGGAAAAAAGCTTACTCTTCATGTATTGGCATAAAAATATAAGCCTTACGGAATAGATCAATCCCCTTCCACCACCGCCTGAACTTCACAAAAAAGGCATCCTTGTCATTCCCCTATTTTATTGAAAGGACAAGACAAATAGACCAGCGACATAAGCAACAAGATAAAAAATTGAATCGCAAGAATGCCAACAGAGAATTATTTTCTAAGGATCACATTTTTATAATCACCTTGTACGTAACAGCGTCATTGAGCTTCTTGTAGAAATAAGTATTGAAGAAATGACAATCAGCAGAGATTTGATTCGATGATGATATCTGCTGCTGCAAGAACCTAGCCAACGAAAACAGGGGAAATATCAGATAAAAATCATGCAATTAATATAATATCGCAAGTCTATCACTCCAAAACTACCTGATGTAGAAATTCATAACAGGCGATGTTAGAAATTCTCGAGGCGCAAGGCATTCAAGATCTTTAAGACAAACTTGAACAAAGTGTGGATCATCCCTGGATCACCAAGTATTAATATTTTGAAGGTTACAACCATACAGTAAGTTACCCTAGATCAGTCTGAGATAGATTTACCTTGATGGGTAGCATATATCTTCCTGTAAGCTGCAGATTTCATCACCTATTAGTTTATATACAACCAGTTGTAACTTGATGAGGCTAAAAAGAAAATAGATAATTTTTACCCTTCAGGCAGTTCAACCGCTTGCTCCTCCACCGTTGAAGGCTGAGGTTCTTCTTCATCCACATTTATCACTGTATCATCTAATTTCTGTAGTTTTGTTTGGGGAAATATCATCAGTAACTTGAAAGAACAACATAGCAAATGAGTTGGAGTCAGAACAATATTAAATAAGCCAAAACATTGCCATAGCCAAGTAAGAAGCTTTTCCTAACAAGTATAAATCTATTTAAACAGCACAGCTCTGCAGTTTATCCATAGCCAAGTAAGAAGCTTTTCCTAACAAGTATAAATCTATTTAAACAGCACAGCTCTGCAGTTTATCTAGAAAGTGATTAACTGTTCGAAAATGGAAGTCTTTTGTAAGGAATTCATAAAACTTTCTGCTGGGAAATAACAGAAGTTTTTTAAGAAAATGAGCCATGCTTCTGCTGGAGTAAATTTCTTAGGGCATGAGTAAGCAAGAATACCTTACGGCGCTTTGAACTCTGCGATGGACATTCTTCCCAAGACCACTCCCTATGAAAGAAAGAGGTTGAGCGATTACAACACAACTCATTCTCGTGTGTACCAGAACAGCATGTCACAACAAAATAGTACTAACCACTGGTGGTATACTTGCGAACCCTTTAAAAAAACAACAAACTAGTAGCAGAAACAGTTGGAAAAGCAGAAATGAAATGGACCTAGGAGTTTCATGGCCAATAGGGTCGTTGTCATCATCATCAAGCAGAGAATAAGTGGAAGATTCCTTGGCCTTTTTCTTTCCATAAGACTCCTTGGATTTCTGATTCCCTCTTGATCCTTTCAATCCAGAAGTAAACTGCTTTTCACTGTGCTCAGCTTTCCCTATATCTGACAACATCCGCCACCCGTTGCTCAGCCTTGTTATGGGCCTTTTCTCAGCCTTGTGTTTCCTACTTTCACATCCCAAATCTTCTAGTTCTTTATCAAATGCTTTCTTTGACTGAGTATCCGTCTGTTGAACACAGATTACAAAGTATCATGAAGAAGTATCCATCTAAAACAGTTTAAAATGGCAAAATGTAGAGGCTCCATACTTTCGGATTACTAAAAACCGCAGCAAATGTTGACCGTGAGACTTCTTTTGAGTCGGCATTCCCTTGTCTAGAGGTGTCTTTTGAGTCTGTATTCCCTTGTTTAGAGGTGTCTTTTGAGTCTGTATTCCCTTGTCTAGAGGTGTCATTTGAGGCTGCATTCCCTTGTCTAGAGGTGTCATTTGAGGCTGCTTTCCCTTGTGTTAAGACATCTGAACCTACATGAAACGTGGCTCATTAAACTTGAGTCAAAAAAATGGGAGATAATAGAAAAACCATACAGAAAAATGAGACACTGAGCTAAGCTATCAAGAAAGTAAATTGCATTGAACTTAATCAATTTTATTAGAAGCAAACAAACTTTAACATTGTCCACCAAGAATACCTGAGCTTGTCAAATGCACGACCTTCGAACTTCTATCCACATCCTGCCAAAACGAAAGAGTCTTGTAACATCAATATTCAGCTAAATATCAATTATATTTTTCATCAGATAACCATCTCTATCACAAAATCCCTTAAGTTTACATAAGAATTCAGATGTTTAATGCCTAGTAGTTACGTTAACTATGGATCATACACATAAATGAGCTCAAATCTAGCCTGGGAGATGAGAGAAATAACACTAAAGATTCATAGAAATGTAGTGAACAAGTGTGAAGCTTTAGCAAAAGCTTAGAAAAAAACCATTACTGATGAGAAATCAAACAGACAAAAGCAAGCAATTGAATGCGAATGCAAACCATTTGTGAGCGCTGTAAAACCCTACGCTGCTTCTCCTCTTCGAGGCTGGCGATTTTGAGGCGGATTTTCTCACCCTTGTCGGGTAAGCCAGGACCTAATGTCACAAGGAGCGATTTATTACGCTCCAGCTGCTCGTTGAGGGCACGATCGGTTAGGGATTTCTGAGAATCCATCTGATCGTCGGAGCAAAACGTAGTAACAATCTCCAACTCGGGAACTTCATCTTCTTCCTTGTCCATCGCTGAAGACCAATCAATCACAAAATCTTTCTTCTCCGAACAATCGACATCTACTACTTCTTCCTTCTTCCTCTTCGTCATTTCCCAAAACAAGGTTTCTTCTTCTCTCAATCGGCCATTTGTCGCTTGCTCAGAATCCTTCACTTATCAGTTTTATTTTTTCACTTGTCCGAGGGACTCTCTCTTCACACACAAAAAAAAAATACATTCTTTCGTAAATTTTGGTAATTTGAGAAATTATATGCTTGTATATATGCTGATAATTTCTAATTTGTTCACATATTGAGAAAATGTGTAATGAAACATTTAGTTTTCTCAAAACATTAATTTAGGGTTTCAAAATCGTTAGATTTGTATCATTGTTAAAAATAGTATATATTTTACGCGGTAACAAACGACAAAAAAACCGTTTAGATTTATCGGATTAGACCAGTTTGAATTTTAGGGCTTTCGAATTTGGTAAAAATTTTCAAATAGAACCATTTTATCTTTTCGAGTCCGGTTCAGATTTTGAACAAGACTACAAATAAAATCATAAATAATAAATATCGTAGATAATTATTACATTTAAATATATATATATATATATATATTTAATTAATTTGTTCTAATATAAATTTTGGTTTTCATCAAAAAAAAAAAATTACGGTTAATTTAGTTTGGGTACATTAAATTCAGAGTCGATTAAAGTAATTCAGTATATAAATTTTCTATCTTTCAGATTCTTATAAAATTTAGTTCTGGTTCGGATTTGATAATCTCGATTTGTTTCAGATCAGTTTGGGTTATTTTTTTGCCGACCTGGCGACCTCTAATCACATATTACAACCAATACATTATAAAACATCTATTACAAATAATCTCGAAAACATTTACTAGAGACCACATGCATTACTCGTATTTACCCATTCGGCATTAGCAAGAGATCAATATTATTGGATAGCTATGTCTTGGTATATTGGATCTGCCTTAGTTCTAGAAATCTCTTTGGGCAAGTTCTTTAGATTGTTAGAAAATTCTTTCCTAATTTCCTTCATTGTGGGTTTCCAATATTTTGGACCACTTGGTATCAAACTCTATTAGGGATTCAAACATTTTCTTATAGTAGTATAAATCTACATCAAGATAAATTTATGATTATTATGTTCAAGGTAACTTTTCCTTAGCATGTTTGAACTACAACATCCGTGACACAATCTCACAACATCTCGGAAATATAATCGTTTCCAATCACCAAAGAGATCATTATGTAATCATTTACAAGCACCAAAGAGATCATTTTTAATTGAGTCCATTTACAACAAAAATTTACGACCAATTAAAGATGATTTGTTTAACTCATAATATTTATGACAAATTTACTGTCGAATGTCAATTAATTAACAATAGAATAAATATATTTCCTCACAATTTGCATAAACCCCTTATGTGCTACGAAATTTCATCGAATTCCACTATTGTTATGCCCTTGTTTTCTTGTAGTATTATGTTTTTCACCATTCAACATAAATTTTCGAATGTATGATAGAGGCTAAGTGTGTCTAGGGTGCAGGGTTTTTTTAATTCAAAAATGTAAAGAAACTCTATGGATTAAATACGTTAATCAATGCCACTTTATTTATAGAAATAAAATTCCAGCCATAAAATATTTGTAAAATTTAGTAAATTGTAATACTTATACCACATTTATTATATTCACCATTTAACTTTTGTTCCGCTCGTCCCGCACCACTTATTTTGCATATTATTTTTCTCTGTACTTGCCGTACTTGAGCTGCACTCTCCTTTCTGATTCGTTTGTTTCGGATCGCATGATCTGTTGTCACCATTTGAAAATTTAGTTATAAATCTAAGCATCTATTAAGATATATAGTTTTCTACAAAAAAAACAATGAGTACGTTGTATAACTACACCACAATAACATATTTTTGTATAAGGCTTTTAGGATCATATAAATTACAGTGATATTAACTTATCTATTATTTAGATTATAATGCAAATTATTAATGTTTTAGTTATGAAACACATTACTTAAACAGATTTATTAAGAAAATGATAACTAATGAGAGATAACTGAAGTTAAAGAAAAAAAACTCACTCTATAGTCAAAATAAATTTGTTATCTTTCCAATATAATTGGATGAGATCGCCTATTTTGAGACCTCTCGTATTTACGATATTTTTTCATCCAGTTCCTATACGATAAACTTTGTTGTTTTCTATAAGGTTTACCCATTATGATTTGTCATTATCCAGAACTTCCACTTAAATACCATTTCGAGGTATTGTAATTTTCTTCTTCTTTAGTATGTTCCTCATAACATTTTTGGGTAACCTCAAACAATTCATCATGGAAAGATCGGTCTCTAATAGCTTTTTTATTATCATCATATTTGGATCTATTTTACTAACCTTTTAACCGCCTTGAAAATATAACTAAGAATGATTTTTAGGAAATGAAATTATTGTGGAGTTTGAAAACTAAAGCTCATCACATATATTTATATATAGTTCTTGGCCAAAAATAATGCTTTTAAACTTTTTTTAATAATATTAATTATTTTAAAAATAAATCTCTAAAGTTAGTAAACTCTATGGATACATATGGTATTTTCTAAATTTACTAATTTTTATATGAAGTAAATTATATATTCTTATCATGCTAATTTGTATTTACAACAACTTTGTTATTTAGTCATTACTTTTTTCCTTTTCTTTTTATAAAAGTATATCTATTACAATATCTTTATAAGGTAAACTACATTAATATAATAAAAATCTCTTTTCCAAACAGTCCAAATTTGCTTAATTGGTACCTTATACATTTGAAATCTATATTACTATAGTTTTTTAATTCCTACAATAGCTTCGACTATCTTTAACATTTATTAATTTTGAGTTTTAATATCACTATTAATAATAATAAAATCTAGTAACTAATACACAACGTGATTTTTTACAATCATTTTGTTATTAAAACTGAAAAATCATATTGTAAAATTCATCACACAATAAGTTTATTAATTATTAACAAATGCAAAATTATCAATATCATAATAATAAATTGACTATATTAAGAGTTTATTGGTCAAATGACCATAAATGGAAAGAAATGGTAATCAAATGACCACTAATTTTCTTATTAAGAAAATAGTCATACATCTTTTTTTCTTTTTCGAAAGTTCATTTAAATCTAGAAGTATGTATTGGAAAAGAAAAAAATTATACTTTCTCGACTGCCTATTATTGTCTTGTATAGATGAAAATTGACTTTTTTTAAAAATGGAAACATGTAGCCAATTATACAGAAATACATAAATAGAGTTACTTTTTTTTGTCCCAAACAAATTGTAACTTTGACACACACACACACACAAATAAAGAGTAATTAATTCGGAGTTGTGATTTCCTAGGGCACAAAATCTAGATTCGGTGAAGTCATTACTCCAAAGTTGTATCATGAAGAAGTATCCATCTAAAACAGTTTAAAATGGCAAAATGTAGAGGCTCCATACTTTTGGTTTTCTAAAAAACGCAGCAAATGTTGACCGTGAGACTTCTTTTGAGTCTGCATTCCCTTGTCTAGAGGTGTCATTTGAGGCTGCATTCCCTTGTGTTAAAACATCTGAACCTACATGAAACTTAAGTAAAAAAATTGGGAGATAAATAGAAAAACCATACAGAAAAATGAGACACTGTGCTAAGCTATTAAGAGAGCAAATTGCATATCATAGTTACTTGAACTCAGTGGCGGTCCTAGAAAATTTTTTTACTAGGTGCAAGTAAAAAAAAATATATATATATAAAAAAAAATTCTTTATTAATTATATTATTGTACAAAAACATCCTACGATCTTTCATATCTTGAAATCTTTTCATCGTTGTCTCATTGGTAACAGTCTCAAATACATCTTTTTCAATATAACAAACTAAACAGTCATTAAGAAACAAATTTCCAATCCTATTCCGTCGATCTGTTTTCACAATCTTCATTGCTGAAAAACATCTCTCCATAGTTGCAGTTGCGACAGGCAAAATCAAAACTAACTTCAACAACCTATAAACCAAAGGATGGGATATATGCTTCCGTGTATCCACCAGCATACGAGCAAGATCTCCAAGACTCTTTAACTTACTAATCTTTCATCACTTCGAACATTATCAATGTATATAGCTAATTGCTGCTCAAGAGATATGCACTCTATAGGACTAAAGTCGTTTGGATAGAACTTGGCTAATTTCATTAGCTTTGAGTGGTCAAACTCAGAAAATGAACCAATAGGAGATAAAGAAGCAGCACAAATAAGCAACTCAGTGTTTACCTCAGTAAAGCGATCATTAAACTCCTGAAGTTGCAAATCCAAAACAGCATATAAACAATTGACCTTGTAGTGATGCATATTTTGTACTCCTGTTTTTTTTCTTGGTCTCTTTGGGTCAGTAAAATCCTCTTCCATGTCAACCTTCTCAATATCATACTTCTTACAAAAAGCAAAAACCTTATCCATGAGAGAATTCCATCCATTATCCCTAAAATTCTGGAGTTGTCTCTTCGTTGATTTCACCAATGACATAACATTCAAAATATCTTGGTCTCTTTGTTGCAAAGACTTGGATAAGTTCTCTGTAAGTCCTAAAAGGTGAATCATCATTTGCAGATAAAACACAAAATCAAAGCTGCTGAAGTATATAAGGAGACCATATGCTTGACGTCTTTTTGAGTCTTCTATGCCATCAGTCTGAATATGCTTAAGCACATTGATGATAGGAGAAAACAACTCAACCAAACGCAGCAAAGTTTTGTAGTGAGAACCCTAATGAGTTTGTCCTGGTCTTTGAATAGAAACCTCTTGATTCAACCCTTTTCCTGTGCTGATTTCACCATCAATAATATCTTCCTCAATCAGTTTCCTATGATCTTCGCGAATCATATACTTTCTTTTACATGATCCTCCAACCACATTCAACAATAGAGAAATCATATCAAAGAACCCTCCAACTTCAAAATGTTTTTTTGCAACTGCTACAACAACCAATTGAAGTTGATGAGCAAAACAATGGACATAATATGCTGATGTGTTTTCCCTCAAAATCAGTGACCTTAGTCCATTGAACTCACCATTCATATTACTAGCTCCATCATAGCCTTGTCCTCTCAGCTTTTTGATGCTCAACCCAAGCTTAGCAAACAAAGAATCAATAGCAGATTTCAGATATGCTGAAGTTGTCTCAGCCACATGAGTGATGCTAATGAATCGTTCTTTGACTATCCCATTTTTATCAACAAACCGAAATACTACTGCCATTTGTTCTTTATCGGAAACATCAACAGACTCATCCACCAACAAACCGAAAACATCATGATCAATTTCTTCAATAATTGATTTGATTACCTCTTCTGCAAAGCAATGCACAATGTCTTTCTGAATCTTTGAAGAAATCATCTGATTATTTCCAGGAGTATTTTGTAAGACAACCTTACTCACAACTTCATTCTGCTCAGCAGTGTATTTCAAAAGCTCTACAAAGTTTCCTCTGTTAGCAGATGTTTCTAACTCATAATGACCACGAAAAGGGAGACCTTGCCTTAATAAGTATCTGGAAACATCAAGTGAAGCATTTAACCGAATCCGATACTCATTCTTCATAATATCACTCTGTCTATGCAAAGCACGCTCAATAGACTGGCTTTGTTTCATCAGATCTTCACATTTCATAACTACATTATTATGAAAACTATTAACCTGCCCCACATGCTCTGCAAGTCTACTAAACTTATTCCAACTAGAAAAACCTTCATTGGTCCATGCATAAGTTTTTTCACCACCTTTACCACTAGTATCTCTGAACAAGTAGCAACATAGACAAAAAGCTGCATCTTTCTTAACACTATACTCTAACCAGTTACTATACTGATCAAACCAAGCAGGATTAAATCGCCTCATTACACCTCCTATCGATTTTTGTTTAAAAATATGACCACGAGGTTGGCAAGGGCCTCTAATCCAATATCTGCGAATTATCTCATCTCTTTGATTTGGATGATATTCAGATATCTTTTTCGATCAGCTGGATCCCATGGTAGATCATCTAAATCACTTTGAGATGAAGAAGGCTCCTTTCTTTTCAACAAAAACTTTTCCATTGATTAAACTGAAAAAAATTAGAAAACATTAAGTATGTTAATAAAAATATATAATGTATGGACAAACAAAGTAACAACTATGTCTTTTAATTAATATTTATAAAAATTTCTGTATGAATCACGTTTTTTAAAAAAGCTTTAAGCCTAATTATCAAACCTATGAACTCAAACCAAATAACAATGGAGAGTTTTAAAACTAACAACTTAAAAACAGAAAAAGGTTTAAAATTTGAAATCTATACTTACTTGTTAATCAAAAAGACTTGATGAATTTGGTTTGGAGAAGAGGAGTTGAAGAGGCAAGAGGAGAAAAAACGATAGATACTGTTTGGAAAAGTTAATTAGGGTAAAACATAAGGTTTAGTTTTGTTTCTAAATTAATAAACAATATTTAAAAGTGGGTTTTCTTTAAAAAATTGGATCAATCATGTTTTTTTAATAGGCTATATGTTTTCTGGGTTCTAAATAATTGAAAAGAAAATAAAAACTGAAGCAAAAATTTTTTGTGGGTTCAACTAATAAAATTGGGCTGGGTTCAACAATTATAAGCCCATTATACTAATAAAGAAAATTTCAGATTTTTGAGGTGTCACCTGACCCTACATCTTTACATGTGGGTCTGCAAACTCTATTAGGATTTCAAACATTTTTTTATAGTAGTAGAAATCTACATCAAGATAGATTTATGATTATTATATTCAAGATAACTTTCCCGTAGCATGTTTGAACAACACATCCGTCTCACAATATTTCGGAAACATAATCGTTTCCAATCACCAAAGAGATCATTACGTAATCCTTTCCAATCACTAAAGAGATCATTTTTTAACTGAGTCCATTTACAACAAAAGTTTACGACGAATTTACGTCGAATTTACGTCGAAACCTTATGTATTACGAAACAACAAATTATATTTCATCACAATTCGCATAAAAAACCTTATGTATTACGAAATTTCATCAAATTTCATTGTTGTTATGCCCTTGTTTTCTTGCAGTATTATGTGTTTCACCATTCAACATACATTTTGGAGTGTATGATCTGTTTGATCCACAGTTATTCCACTTGATCGGTTTTATCTAACTGTGTCTAGGGTGCATTTTTTAAAAATTTAAAAATGTAAAGAAATTCTATGGATTAAATACATCAATCAATACCACTTTATTTATAGGGAAATAAAATTTCAGCCATAAAATATTTTTAAACTTTAGTAAATTGTAATATTTATAGCACATTTATTATATTCACCATTATAGTTTTGTTCCGCTCGTCCCGTTCCACTTATTTTGCATATTATTTTTTCTCCGCATTTGCCGTACTTGAGCTGCACTCTCCTTTCTGATTCGTTTGTTTCTGATCGCATAATCTGTTGTCACCATTTGAAGCTTTAATTACAAATCTAAGCATCTATTAATATATTTTGTTTTCTACAAAAAATAATGAGTACGTTGTATAACTACACCACAATAACATGTTTTTGTATAAGGCTTTTAGGATCATATAAATTACAATGATATTAACTTATCTATTATTTAGATTATAATGCAAACTGACATGCTAATGTTTTAGTTATGAAACACATGAAACCCATCTAAAATACCATTATTCAGCAAAAAAAAATATTAGTTAAATAAATTTATTAAGAAAATAAAAACTAATGAGAAATAACTTAATTTTGAAGAAAAAAAACTCACTCTATAGTCAAAAAGAATTTGGTATCTTTCCAATATAACTAGATGAAATCGCCTGTTTTGAGACCTCTCACATCTACAATATTTTTCCATCCAGTTCCTATATAATAAACT
The DNA here is from genome assembly GCA_900406565.1 of Turritis glabra. Classification (NCBI taxonomy): domain Eukaryota; kingdom Viridiplantae; phylum Streptophyta; class Magnoliopsida; order Brassicales; family Brassicaceae; genus Turritis; species Turritis glabra. Next base: position 570,152 of record OVBN01000185.1, read on the forward strand.
TTGTTGTGTTCTTTAAGGTTTACCCAATATGATTTGTCATTATCCACAACTTCCACTTGCATACCATTTCGAGGTATTGTCATTTTTATCTTCTTTAATATGTTCTCGACAACATTTGTGGGTAACCTCAAAAGATTCATCATGGAAACATCGCTATCTGATAGATTTTTATTATTATCATATTTGGATCCATTTTACTAACCTTTTCAGAGCCTTGAAAATATAACTAAGAATGATTTTTAGGAAATGAAATTATTGAGGAGTTTGAAGACTAAAGCTCATCACATATATTTATATATAGTTCTTGGCAAAAAATAATGCTTTAAAACTTTTTTAATAATATTAATTCTTTTAAAAATAAATCTCTAAATTTATTAAACTCTATAGATATGTATATGGTACTTTTTAAAATTTACTAATTTGTATATGAAGTAAATTATATATTCTTATTATGCTAAATTGTATGTACAACAACTTTCTTTTTTAGTCCTTACTTTTTTCCTTTTTTATAAAAAGTATATCTATTACAATATCTTTAAAAGAGAAACTACATTAATATAATAAACATCTATTTTCCAAACACTCCAAATTTGTTTATTTTGTACCTTATACATTTGACATCTATATTTCTGTAGTTTTTAATTTCTACAATAGGTTCGATTTTTTTTTAACATTTATTAATTTTAACTATTAATAATAATAAAATCTAGTAATTAATACACAACATAATTTTTTATAATGATTTTGTTATTAAACTGAAAAATCACACTATAAAATTCATCATACAATAAATTTATTAATTATTAACAAATGCAAAATTATCAATATCATAATAATAAATTGATTATATTAAGAGTTTATTGGTCAAATGACCATAAATGGAATGGAAAAGTAATCAAATGACCATTAATTCTCTTCTTAAGAAAATAGTCATACATCTATTTTTCTTTTTCAAAAATTCATTTAAATCTAGAAGTACGTATTAGAAAAAAATATACTTTCCGGACTGCTTATGAAGTCGTCATTTTCATATCTGACCTAAAATGCAATGTTCAATTCATACTTATCTTTTTCCTTTGTGCTAATATATATCCAATCTTTCTTAAAATTCAAATTTTCATATCTGAATTTACCAAATCATGTGAAATCATATATTTTTTATCACGATTGCTAAAGTGGATGTCATATCTTTGATGACGTTGATGATATGATTGCCACATTTTTAATGACATCGTTGCCATGTCATCATCTTTTAAATTTTTTTTTTTTTTTTTTTTTCTTTCACCTTCTTCTCTTCATCACTTTTTTTTTTTAATTTTTTTTTTTTTTTTTTGTCCCAAAGAAACTGTAACTTTCCTTACAAAAAAAAAAGAAACTGTAACTTTGTTGCAGACAGAGATAAAAGAGTAATTAAATCGGAGTTGTAATTTTCTAGGGCACAAAATCTAGATTCGGTGGTCATTCATTACTCCATTGCCAAAGCTTCTAACCCAACTATAGACTCCCATGGCCGACGGCGATTCTTCTTCTCCGGCCACGGGGGATCTCAATTCGCAGAAACCAGAACCCACTACTCCGATTCAAATTCCCAATCCAAATCCCAATCCTTCACCAACACCACAACCGCCTCAACAACATTCGCAGCAGCCGCAAGTCGCTGTTCTGGTTCAGTCTGTTCCACCTGGTCCGCCTTATGCTCCTCCGTCTCAGATTCCTGGCTCACTTGTCCCCACCAATCTTCCGCCGCCACCACCATTCCGACCCGGTATGCAGTTCACTCCGGTGGCGAATTTTCAAAACCCTAGCTCTGGTGCTCCTCCTCCTGGCGTGAACTCTATGGGGGCTCCAGGATCCATGCCTCCGACGTATCAACCGCAGCCTGGTATGAGACCTTTCCAGCCTATGGCTAATGGTTACCCAGGAATTCATGGTGTTGCTCCTCCAGGTGCCATGCCTCCTCTGGGTGGGTTCTTCTATCTCTTAATCATATGAATTTTTACTCTTTTTTTGTTTATATGTTTAGGCTTTAGAATTTTTTTCTTTGGTATTTTGCTTTCTGTGTATGTTGAATGTGATTCATGAAGTAGTGTAGTGGAAATATATGTCAATGTACTTTAGATGAGATTTAAGGTTAGGGTAGAAAGAAAGAAGCTTTATTGAAAAGAGGAATTAGGGAGAAAACTAGACCAGGGGCACCGATGACCGGGTGTTTTCTCATACAGCGTCTTGATTGAGTTCCATGAGAATGGTTGCGAGGCATCAAATATTGGGTAGGGACTCACTTCTACGACTCCCTCATTTTGGTATGCGCAAATTCGCTTTTGTTCTTCTTATTCTCTCCGTAATTGTTTTAGTTAGTGGAAGATAACAATCTTAACCAAACCGCTGACCTAAAGGTTCTTGAAAGATTTGCCACATGTTCCTCAATTTTTATGTAAAACTGAGATTTACTGTAGTTTTAAGAACTTTGAACTTGATGGGTTAGCCAACTGCCGGCAGCAAGCATTTCTAGCGACTGAGTGCTCCTTGGTCTTGGTTTTGAGGTATTGCAATTCTTTCAAATTACACCTTCCGTTGCATCTTCCACATGTTTCTCTTTCCTTTTCCTTCCTGTGGTCAAGCTGCTAACGGTTGAAATAAAGCTATTATGATGGGTAATAAGTTCCATATGGGCATGAGATGATGGACGTTTCAATATTACTGAATCTCAAATTCAACAATTATCAGATGATTGTAGATTCTTACCTATTACAAGTTTCCCTGTGAGGTATGACTACTTAATGTGGTAATAATGACTACGATACTGGTGCTATCTTCTCAATGTGTCCTTCAGGTTCTCTGTTCAGCTGGGTGGTATTTGTACTGCCTCTGGTGTGCATATCTAATTTGCTCTAGTTTGTGGTAACAATACAAAATGATTTTTCAATTCTGCTTCTTGTTACTCTTGATTTATGCCAATGCAGTTGTTCAGGGTATTACAATGTAAACATTTATTGATGAATTTGTAGAGACTTGTTTTTGTTTATGCAGGGCTTCTCCGGTATCCTTCTCCATATCCAACAATGGCTCGTCCTGGGTTTATTATGCGCCCGCCTGGAACAATCGGTGCTGTTCAACTAGCACCACGACCTGCTGTCCCAGGAATGCCTGGTCTCCGTCCCGTAATGCCTCCTATGGTTAGACCAGCTTCTCTTCCTTTTGCAACACCTGCAGAAAAGCCCCAGACCACAATTTACATTGGCAAGATAGCAACCGTGGAAAATGACTTTATGATGTCTATTCTTGAGGTTTGTTTTCTTCTTTCTAGCTGTATTTTCCTCTTCTACTAATTTTAAGGTTGTTTATGTTAAGAGGCACTTACTTCCATCTCTTTTGCTGTACATTTTATAAGAATTGATTTTGTCATTTTTTTTTCTGCAGTTTTGTGGCCATGTCAAAAGCTGTTTACGTGCGGAAGATCCTACCACCAAGAAACCTAAAGGTTTTGGATTCTATGAATTTGAATCAGCTGAAGGGATTCTCCGTGCAATACGCCTGCTGACCAAACGTACTATAGATGGACAAGAGCTTTTGGTAATTGTGGATTTCTCTTCTCATTTTAAAATATATTTATGTTTCTCCAAGAAGATGCACTTCTGTGTCAACCAAGATCTATATAAACTTCTACGGTATACTCTTTTAACTTTATTCTCATTTTTTTTTCTATCTGGTCGGTAGGTGAATGTTAATCAAGCAACAAAGGAGTATTTGCTAAAATATGTTGAGAAGAAAATAAAGACTGCAAAGAAAGCCAAGGAAAGTCAAGCTGTAGGAACTGAAGAGAACCAAGCTGAAGGTCCTGAGAGTGAGCGAGAAAAACTTGAGGGTGCTGAAAATGAGACAGGGCAGGATGGAGAACCAAAGAGTAAAGAAAACATCGATATTGCAAATTCTGCGGTCATAACTGATGAAGAAAGGAAAGCAGACAGAGAGGCTATGGAAAAGATTGAAAGTGCTATTGAAGAAAGGTTAAAGTCCAACCCTCTGCCTCCACCACCCCCACCACCACCTGCTGATGGTTCAGGCATGGAACTTGCTTTCAAATCTAAGGATGGTGACTCCAACACGGACATAGCTATGAGTGGTCTGTTTTTCCCTCCACTAATCTTCTTCTCTTTTTTTTGTCCTTAGTTTGGCTGCCATTTTCTATCTTCCCTTTAATATTGATCTGATAGGATGTTTTTCCTCGTGTAGATGCTGCAGCAAATGATGTTGAGACTTCTGGAGAACACTACAGGCCTGACACAAGCTCACCTGATTGGAGTAAAAGAAATGACCGAAGAAGCAGAGAAAGAGGTGAAAAGGAGCAAGAAATGGATAGATATGAGAGGGAGGCTGAACGAGAACGGACAAGGAAAGAGAGAGAGCAAAGGAGGAAACTTGAGGATGCAGAGCGTGCTTACCAGGCTCGTCTTCGACAATTGGAACGCAGAGAAAGAGAAAAGGAGAAGGAACGACAGTATGAGAAGGAGAAAGAGAAAGATAAAGAGCGTAAGAGGAAAAAGGAAATCCGCTACGAGGAAGAGGAGGATGAAGACGATGATGATTCAAGGAGAAGATGGCATAGGGCTGCATTAGATGAGAGACGAAGACGACGACTAAGAGAAAAAGAGGATGACTTAGCTGATAGATTGAAAGAAGAGGAAGAGGTTGCTGAGGCGAAGAGGAATGCCGAGGAGCAAAAGTTGCAGCAACAGCAATTAGATGCCTTAAGGCTCCTATCTGGACAGGCAGCTATTGGAAGCGTAACGGTTAAAGCATCACCTACTGAAAACGATCATATGGAAACTCTCCAAATTGTCGGTGAATCTGCCCATGAGCACCATGCAGCAGGTAAGGAGTTTATATTCTCTCTGTCTTATCCTCATTATCTCCTTCTTCTCTGTCTCTTTTTCTATTTCTAATAGCTCCCTTTGCCAATTGCAGATTTTGAACAAAATGGTTCTGGTAATGAATCCATGGCTATTGATAATAATAGTGGATCAGAGGCACATGCTCCCTCAAAGAAATTAGGATTTGGGCTTGTGGGATCCGGAAAGCGGACATCTGTGCCTTCTGTTTTCTATGAGGAGGATGAAGACGAAGTGCTTAAGAATAAAAAGATGAAACCTTTGGTTCCTATAGATTACTCAACTGAGGAACAGGAGGCTGTGGCCCATGGTGGCTCAGGAAGTACACCACCTCATTTGGCTTTAGCCGCTGAATTTGCCAAACGAATTTCGAGTACTAATCCCAAGGAAGAGACTACAGAAGCCGAAAAACAAAGAAGCAGACGTTCTCATGATAAGGCAAGCCACCGGGACAGGGACAGGGACAGAGAAAGGGAAAGGGAAAGGGATAGAGACAGAGTCAGGGACCGAGGTGACGGGCATCATAGTGGTCCAACCAAAGACGCTAAAGAGCCTGGAAAAGCAAAGATACCTGATAACAAGTTTCTGGATGCGAAACAATTGATAGATACAATCCCAAAGACAAAGGAAGACTTATTTTCCTACGAGATAAACTGGGCTATGTATGACAAGGTAAGCTAATCAGAAATCTCGTATCTCATTCCACTTTTACTAGATCAATGATCCCGTAGATGATTATTGTTGCCTTGCTGTGAATTTGTTTTGGTGCTCACATGTTTTCACCTTTTTTAATATTGAAAAGCACCAATTGCACGAAAGAATGAGGCCATGGATCTCAAAGAAAATCATGGAGTTTCTTGGAGAAGAGGAAGCCACGCTGGTAGAATTCATCGTGTCAAACACTCAACAACACGTGAAAGCATCTCAGATGCTTGAGCTGTTGCAATCGATTCTAGACGAAGAAGCTGAGATGTTTGTGCTGAAGATGTGGAGAATGCTCATCTTTGAGATCAAGCGGGTCGAAGCTGGAGTTCCGGTAAAATCCAAAGCCTGAAACTTTTCTTTAAAGATTCTTCTTCCTATGTTGTTTCATATCCCAATTTTTTTCGAAGTCTTCTTGTCTTTGGATTTAAGAAAGAATCGCCATGTTTACTAGCTTAATGCAAAAGAGATTGAAACAAGAAAAAACAATATATACATTCTAGTTTACAGAATAACTATTTGCACCACTTAGTTTTAAAGCTCTCTTTGTTCTTCTCTTTAGTTTGAAAAGAGTTTTTGACCCAAAAAAAGATTTTAAGATATGAGTTTTTTTATGATGTTGTGCTGTCTTCTCAACTTTATTCACTGAGTACATAAATAAAACTAATTTATTTTCTATTGGGGAATCATTTTAAATTATAAATTAAGATAGTGGAAATAGATTTTATGAAATATAGGACAGGTATTGGCTCGTGGGTTTTAGAGTGTAGTCCATTTATTACTTTTACAAAGTGCAATGGTCGGTTATATTCCTCTGAATTAAAAATATACTAAATATTATTCAATTTATTTCCAATAAAAATATATACTATTAATTACAGTACACATTGCCATTATTGCGCACAGCTTCTCTTTGAAAATCAGAAACTGATTACACTAGTATTAGCTCTTTGGGTTATTAAAAAATCCCAAAGCTAAAATATACAGGTATACGTAAAAATATATACGTATATGAATAGTATTCTTAATCTATAAAAAAATTGAAGTCATAGTTAACCCTTTGATTAAAAAAGCTCAAAGAGTTACTACTGTGTGTATAAACCAAATCACCAGGCGTGTACGAACCGTTCTCTTTCTAAAACCGGTTCAACCGAACCGGTTCTCCTCTCCTGAAACTCGTGTATCATTTTAATAAGCGCACCTGCCTTTTTCCCACCTCCAAACTCGCCGTTACTTGACGCCGTGTAAAGCGACCCCATAACCGACGGATTCTTAGCGAGAGACCCAACGACGTCACTTCCGCCGTTATGACACAGATTCAAAAGCAGAGCAACACAGTGCTGCTTCGTCGCCGACGAAACCTCCGACGAACCCAAAATCTTCACCGCGAGCTTCAATCCTCCACGACGGAGCACGGAGATCATCCCGTCTGGATACTCCGCCATTTTCGCTAAAATCGCCATCGAATCCGCCGTAACTCCGTCGCTAATCTCCTCTAATTTCAAAAGATCGAGAAGAACGGGAACAGCTCCGGCGGCGAGAACACGCCAGTGATTCTCAGGTTGGTTCATCAACAAACTCCGAATCGCGATTAACGCGTTGCGTTTCGCTGAATCGCCAAAATCACAACCCTTAACGATTCTCACCAATCCTGAAATCGAATCCGCTATTTCTCCGATCATTCTACTGTAATCTCCGAGAGAAGAGAGATAAAACAACGCAGCTGCTGCGTATTGTCTACTCTCTCTTCTCGCTCCTTCGTTTAAAACCTCCACAATCAGCCTTAATCCACCACCGTCGTCTCCGGCGATTCGAGTTTTGCCGGCGGTATCTTTGGATAGATTCATAAGCCCAGCCATGGCGTTTTCTTGAATCATCGGATCTTCAGAACGAAGAATCTTCATCAACGATTCAACAACACCAGCTTCCACCAAACAAGATCTGTTAAAACTACTCGTCTTGGTGAGAATTCGAATCTCTACTAATGCTTTAACCATCTCTTCTTCGTTTCCGTTGATCAATTCTGCTGCGAGAAACTCCGCGGTTAGTTTTCCGGCTTCTTCCGCCGCTAAACTCTCCGGCACAGCCACCTTCTTCTTCCCCTTTTGACCCAGAACTACGCCGTTTTGCTTACAGTAGCTTTGAATCACTTGCTTGACTGAGAAGTTATCCACCAACAGAGTACTAACCAGAGTTTTACCGGTCTTAGGGCACGTGATGTTACCGGAGGAGAACCACTTTGTGATTGAGCTCCGATCATACGTGTGTCCTGTTTCTAAAACCACTGGATCACTCATGATCTCTAGAGAAATCGGACAACGAAGATCATCAACGTTTAAACCCCGAATCATCATCAAATCGTCTTCTTCTTTTTCAACTTCATCATCTACATCAATGCCTCGAAGTATCACACATCTACAGTAGCATATAAATCCCATCAAGTTACTGAGAAGCTCGATTTCGGCGCTACTCTTCTTCTCTACGGAGATCTCTTCTCGTAAAAAGTCGATCTCTTTGACGCAATCTCTCCATTTCCTGACACCAATGTGATCCAGAACTCGGAGTATTTCATCAGAGTTTGGGTTGATTCTGTTCTCGAACAGATTAAAGAACCAATAAACAGAGTCTATAGCCAGTTTGTCGTCTCGGTCGGGTCTGGCTTCGGATTTTCGAGTCTGACGCATTATGAGATAGATTAGCTCGTGGACTTCTCCAGGTAAATCAACATACCCGAGTGGAAACGTGTCGAGGCTAGTGGATATAGATCGGATCAAGACCCGGAAATGAGCTGAGACTTGACCGGAGTTCATCAACATATATAGCTTAGCTCCGTCTCTTGTACAGTCTTCTAGAAGGAACTTGAGTTTCTGGAAGATGACGTGTAGCTCTGACAGGCTTAGGATTGCTGAACGACTCGTTGAGATTGACCCGACCCGGATTTGAATCCGGAGCTCTTCGAAGAAGATAACAAGAGATTGGATATGTCGGAGAGTTTCTCTAACACTTCTTTTGTTGGTGGAGAAGTGTTTTGATTTGAAGCTGAGAATCTCGCCGGCGATTTGTAACAGTGAGTCGAGGAGAGTGGGTATGGAGATCGATTCGCATGGATTAACCGCCGGAAAAGTTAGAATCCGACGACCTGACCCGGTTTGTGTATGGATCATTTGGATAAAGATTGAGTGAAAATAAAGATAGTTCTTTAAGTCTTTTTTGAGATTGTATTATGTTTGTGTTGTGATGTTATATACACTTCGTGTGTGGGGTTTCAACGTTCTACAAATTTGCAACACGTGAAGAGGTTTGATTCGTCGTAAAATTATGGGGTGTGTAATTGCCACGTGGTATAGGACTTTGTGACACGTGAAGAGGTATGATTCGTTTGATATGTTTTGGGGTCTGTAAATTTGCCACGTGGTATACCGTGGCGATGAAGTGTGTGAGGGACCAAGTTTGTCGTGAAGGGTACCGTGCATGGAGGTAGCCGACAATTTCTATGACGCTTCTGATATTTTTGCTAATTCAATTATTATATTGTGTTTGTTTAGATAAACATGAATTCATTGATTGATGGATCCAATGATTTTACAGGACACTTCGAGGATGTTATTGGATGAAAACATTATTAAGGTTTTTATAATTGTTCTTGAAGGGACTATTTAAGAGGTTTTTAAATTCTGACTTGTTTTATTATTTTTTGTTTAGAGCAACGTAAGTGAAATGAATTTAGTTAAATCATTTTTTTATAATATGCGACTAAAATAGCATGTTCCTTTGTGATAATTGTACTTTGGTTTTAGACAGTGCTTCGAAGAAATATATTTTCAGGTCTTTATTTTATTGATTTACGACTCCAGAAGACTGTGCTATAGAGTTATCTTATTAGAGTCGTCTCTCTTTCTCTTTTCTTTTCTTTCAATTTTTCTGTTCTTTTGGTCAAATAAGAGTTTTCGAGAAACAATGGGCGGTGCAGTTTCTCATAGAAAAATCAAACATATAATAATAATTAGAGGACCCATCTTGATATTTTTTTTTTATAATTTGTCTCTTTCTATTAAATTTCTCATTTTATTTTAGCCAAAACCTAATATATAACAGATAAAACCCACATTTTTAAAAAAGTCTACATCTTATAATAAAATAAAAATATCATACTTATATTAATTAAGATAAACGAGAAAAATAATTTATTCAAAATGCCAATTTATTGTGCTAAGAGCATTTCTAGGGAAGACTTAAAAAAAATTCATTAAATAGTTAATAAAAATTTGCTATATATAATTTGACAAGCATTTTTTCCCCCAAAAAATGGTCTTTATTATTCTATATTCAATAGCAGTTTTCATATAAAACACATCAATATAAAACAACAAGTTATTGAGAAACTTACAAAAAGAAAATTAGATTACAAAAAGAACTACACAAAAATACTAAAGTAAGACTTATACATATGATCACTCATGATTTCTCTGTACCACTAGTGCCACAAAGGCAGATTCTACGACGACGATAGATAGGGGTCAGGTTTATTTGGCATCTATACCCCCGCCCTCCAAACACTATATTGTTTAAACTTACAACTTTATTAGCTTCCACAAACAATCATCTCAAGTATTAGATATATACTTTTTTGAAGATTGTGCTGACCAAAAACCGGATATTGACAGAAATATGTAAAGTGGATAGATAACTTTAAAAGTTATGATCACCTTCCTTATCATTATTATGTGATCTTGTCTATTTTTCATTGGCAAATTCTTTGGGTACTGTGAGAATCTTCTTTTTGAACATTCACCAACTTTAAACTTTGATTTAAAAAAAAAAATAGATTTTCGATTCCACATTTGAGCCTATAGATTCTTTTTTCTTTGAAAAATCAAAGTGAGGAAATGCCAGAGAAAAATGAGGCTCATTCTCCTTGAGTTTTGGATGAGGTTGTTGATCTGAGAGTGTCTTAACTGGTTCCTTTGGAGTAAGTGCATGAGCCTCTAGACTTGGTGGCTGAGAAATAGGAGCTGAAGATAAACTCCTAGATCTTTCAATCTCATTGCTCTCCTGTTCTTCATGATTAACTTTGTGATTAAAAGGATTTTTCAAACCTGGTAAGAAAGGGCATATGCTTGCAGTATGCATAATACGATAGCAATTACTACACATTCTTCTAAGGTTTTCGTACTGAAAACCAATCATTGCTCTTTCTCCTGATTCAAACCTCACCCTTCTAAAAACCTCAAACGCTCTGTTATGTCTATTTTAACCCTTACTCTTATGATAGAGATATGAGATGTAGTTGCATCATGAAAGTCTAGCTTAACTACTTCGCCAAGAGTACTAGCAATCCTGCTAATAGTATCTTCAGACACATAAGGTACCGGTATACCTTTTATTTGCACCCTTAGAGCAACTGTTGTAAGAAACTCCATATCCATAATATCTTCCCATCTCTGTAAGGCCACAAACCACTCATTAAAGCTCTATGGTTCTCTTCTCAAGACTGAGACCAAATCCACTTCTAATTGAAATCGAAACTGCACAAATCTATCATCAAGACCCTTCCATGCACTCGATATAATATACCCCATAATCTTGGTAAAGTGATAGCCACAACATGAAGATTTTGGTCTCTTGGGTTAAGAGGACGAGCTATTAGACTTAACCTGTTTCTAACTAATACATCAGCATAATCAACCTGAGGTATTAGAAGTTCAGGCTCTTCTCTCCCTAAGTCTAGATTTTGTAAATCATTCCACAATTCTTCTTCCATTGGCCAACTCGAGGAAAGAGAGAGTGCTAGTTTTAATTTATATGAAAAGGTAAGCCAAAGTTTATATATAGAAAAACTGAGGAAAAGTTAAAATAAAAGATAAAAGTAAAGTAAAAGAGAAGATAACGAAGAAGTAAAAAAATATAAAAGAAGCGGTAGGGTTGATGAGGATGATAAAGATAAAAATAAAAAGATATATATAAAATAAAAAGAGAAGATAAACTACGAAGTGAATAAAACTATTCTAAGGAAAATAGAAGAGATGACTATAAGGATCAATATAACAAGAATAAAGACAAAAAAACAATCAACTGCAAAAACCAATGCTTATAAGATACGCACTGCTGATGAATCAAAAAATCAATCTCGGTGAAAAAGAAAATAATATGAAATCAAAAACCTGAAAGGACTAAAATTAAGAATTAAAACTACCAGCACCTCTTTTTTCCATATCAAAAAAACATTTCAACCACCTAGGAAAACTTTGAGCTACATAGGAATTCAATCTTATATCAGCAGTCACACTTCTAGCTATTTTATAAGCTCCTTAATTATATAGCCGGTTCAAAGAGAATGTACCAATCCTTCATGCCACTACTTAGGCCTGAGACTTATTATCCGGAATCCGGTATCCGATCCGCTATCTGCTCTTCTCCGCTCCGAAAAACAGGATATCTGGTACGGGCGGATCTGGATTCGGATAGTGAATTTATGGATCCGGATAGTAAACAATTTTAGAACCGGATATCCGGAAATCCGGAATAGTTATATTCCAGGTTGGGCTTGGGCTTTTAAATTTATAAAACATAAACATATCTTAACATATAATTATTTTTATTAAACATATGTAAACCCCAGCCCAACTATCTCATATCATCTCCCGACATTGTTTTAAAATTAGGGATTCAACAGTCATTTACCTCTTAGTGCTCTCACCAACCACCACCACTCATCCCTTCAATGGCGTGAATTTCATTTCTTCTTCTTTATTCTACAGTTCCCCCCCCCCCCCCCCCCTCTCTCTCTCTCCGTTTCTCCAGACTAAAATCTCTCTCTCTCTCTATATATCTGCTCTTTGGTGCTCGCCTACTCGGGATTCCCTGCTGGTTTGGGGGTACGCCGGTACGGTACTAAAGGTCCTCGGACTTTCAGGCGGTTTTGATTTTTGGCAGCTGTTTACCATTGGATCTCGCCACTGGATTGAAAAGCCTTGTATGTTGATGATCTAACCGGAGCCGGATAATCCGCGGATATCCGGGATTTTTACGGATATCCGGATATTCGGATATTTGGGATTTTTGATCCGGATTCGGATAGTAGAATTGCGGATCCGGCCGGATCCGGATCCGGATTCGGATACCTTCAATTTTGCCGGATATCCGGCTCCGTCTCAGGGCTACCACTACTCAATGATAACAGAGGAAAAATGTGACTTACTATTGCTGGCCATTCATTTGGTTTGTGAATGGCTTTGATTATCTCCATTGTTGTTGCAGCAAAGGTCACTTTCTGTATATGTAAACTCTTCATACTCTCTAATGCCCATTCCCAGCTTTTTTATTTTTGTTTCAAACATGGACTTCACCTGAGAATAGGATCTTCGACTGTGAAGCACCACGTTGCCCTCTGATTATCCAAGAAGCACCTGCTAGAGAGTATTTTCTGGACCAAGAAAACCAATGTTGCATTTAAATTCCCACGCAAAGGAGGATGACAATAAGTTTCCCGGCTCAAAAAGGTTTTCTCAGTGTCCTCTTTTACCAATTGATTTGACAAGCACTTTTAAAGATTTTTTTTTTATGTATAGAAAACAATATGTGGCTAAAATTATGATTTAAACGTATTTAAACGTATACATTACACCGCATTAGGTAGAATTTTTATATCTTGAATTCTTTAATGTAGAATACGTAAAACTTGACTGTTAATAGAATGAGAAAAAACTTGGCGCACGAGACCTCCACAACCGCTTCAAGTCTTCCTAGTCGTCGTCATCGCCGGAATATTGACTTAATCAGCTCTTTGCCTGATGAGATCCTCTAACATATCCTCTTCTTTGTTTCGACGAAACTCGCCATCAAAACTTCTGTCATGTCTAAACGATAGCTAGAGGCATGTGTGGTCTGAAACACCTTGTCTCTCCTTTGGTGATAATAAACTGCATGCTGCTGCGTTAAACGAAACCTCAACTCGCTACACAGTTCCCAAGATGATGAAGTTTCATCTCAAAACCAGCATGAGTCCCACTGTTCACAACATGAGCCAGACTTATTTTTAATGGGCTAGAAGCAAAAAAAAGTTTGGGACTATATTAGTGAGTTAAAAAGTAAAAGAAAATTAAAACAAGGGATTTGAAGGAGGAAGGGTTCGAACCCTTAACCTTTTGATTCTTAAACTGGCCGAATAACCAACTCTACTACTAAAGCTTTCAAAAAACTTTGGCCGAAATTTATTTTATTCTATTCACGGCAGCAAGCATTGCCGACATCAACAGCTGGATCCAGTTCCCCATATCCCGCAGCGTGGAGAATATGTCCCTCTGTTTCGGTTTGGTTCGTGGTTATAACTATGAGATTCCTGATTTTAAATACATCAATTCCTCTATTAAGCAACTCAGCTTTCAATTGCCATGTTCTCATATGGTAAATGCAACAGTTTGTTGTTTGTTTTGAAAGGATTTTGAGATTGATACAAGTACAAAATAGGGTAGTAAATATAGATAGTTGTTCGGGATAACTGAACGGGTCTAGTAGAAAACCATAGGCTTAAACCGTCAGCATAGCGAGTGTCCCCTGTGAGTTGAATAGATGAAAGACAGTTGCAGACGTTTTTATCGATCATCTTGATTAGCCGAGTCGTGGAGGAGGCTGGTTTGCCATGTCTGCGGGCATTTCGTTCTCGCCAGAGGTGATAAATGGTTGATTGGAATAAAAATATGCCAATGAAGAGAGTGAGTGAGTTGGGGTTTGATTTGGAGAGCATCATAAGGACTTGGGTCCAAACCGTTGAGAAATGCACCGTTAGAAGACCCTTGGATAAGTGCGTCCAAACTTCACTAGCATAAGGGCAAGCAAAAAACAAATGTGATCGTGATTCTTTGGGAGTGTCACATAGGATGCAAGCAACATGCTGATTTGAGCTCCAATTGTTTAGGCGATCTCCTGTTGCTAGACGGTTGTGAACTGCAAGCCATGTTAAAAAAAAGTACTTCGGGATAGAGTGAGAGAACCATACCCCGTTGTACCAAGATACTCGCGGGTGAGTGTTGCGGATATTGTTCCAAGTGTGCGTTGTTGTGAAACTTGTACTAAATTTGGCACCAACAGATCGCCAGTAGTGGGTGTCAGGGGAAGGGCAACAACGTACTGACTGAAGTTGTATTTCAATATCGTTGAAACATGAGATCGATGTCGTCTTTGTCGCCGTGACTGTAGTGGTTGGGCAACACTAGCATCTAACAGTATTGCCAAATCAATGGTTCCTCGTTGTCCCGTGATATCAAGCAAGCGGCCCATTGGTGTCCAATGATCGTACCAGAAGGAGGTTGAGGTACCATCTCCTATCTCCACTTTGTGCAGTTTTCTCGCAACGTCTCTATATTTCAATAACTTTTTCCACATCGAAGAACCCGCATTAGATGTGGCTTTAACGGACCAGAATGAACCTGTTCGAATTAGATATTTCCAAATCCAAGAAACCCATAAAGAGGACTGCCGCGAGAGAATACGCCATATAAGCTTTAGGCAACTAACCTTGTTAGCCTCCGCCAGTGATTTAATGCCGAGTCCGCCTTCTTGCTTTGGTGTACACACCGTTTGCCAGGTTAGCTTTGATTTGTGAGTGTTGAGCGCTGGCCCAGACCATAGAAAGCCCGCACACATTCGTTCTATTTCTTTTATATAACCAGCAGGCAAGCGATATGCAGAGATCCAAAAGTTGGAGATACTTACAATGACATATTGGATTAAGGTTAGGCGCCCTGCATAAGAGAGTGTGCGGACAGTCCTAGAGCTAATCTTCGATCGAATTTTCTCGCAAAGGGGGGCATAATCAGATCGAGTCATTCGTTTTGTGAGTAGTGGTAACCCCAAGTATCCCACCGGAAGAGTGCCTTGTTCAAATGGGAATGATGTCGTGATTTGGTCTCTGTTGTTGTAAGAAATCCCCGCAAGGTAGATCGTTGATTTTTCCAAACTAATCCTCAATCCTGAACTCCCTGCAAATTGTTCGAAGATGTGTATAACTCCCTCAATCGATTTCTTCTGACCATCCACAAAAACCATAAGGTCGTCAGCAAACAAAGGTGTGTTAAACTCAGATTTTTACACTTTGGGTGGTATCCAATTCTTCGAGTCGCCGCTGCTCTATCAATATTATGCGATAAGACAGTCATGCAGATTACGACAAGGTAGGGGGAGAGTGCACATCCTTGCCGCAGTCCTCTAGAGCTGTTAAAAAACCCTGCCAATTCCCCATTGACTTGGACCGAGAAGGTTGGAGTGGTGATACAAAGTCGAACCCAGTGAATAAATTTAGCCAGGAAATTCAGTGCCTCTAGAGTGTGTAAAAGGAAATCCCATTGAACGGAGTCGAAAGCCTTGGCTATATCAATTTTCATAGTGCAGCGAGAAGAGATCGAGTCCAGGTGATAGTCTTTCACGAGTTCCGTGGCTAGTAAGACATTCTCCATGAGTAGTCGGTCTTTGACAAAAGCAGATTGGTTTTTGGAGATGAACTGTGGGAGACTGCTCTTGAGCCTATTGGCTAGGATCTTCGAGATTACTTTATAGATGACATTGCAGCACGAGATTGGGCGGTAGTCTTTCATCGAGGACGCATTTGTATTTTTTGGTATTCGCGCCAGAATCGTTGTGTTAAGGCTTTTTGGGAGAAAGTCTTTAAGGAAAAAGGATTTGACCGCTGCAACAAAGTCATCGCCAGTAATATGCCAAGTAGTTGTGAAGAACTCACTTGTATATCCATCCGGTCCTGGAGATTTGTGTTTCGGCATTGCAAATAATGTGTGTTGGATTTCGTCCTTTGTTACCTCCTTTATGAGAATGTCCATATCGGATTCCAGGCAGCGAGCAGGTAGCAAATTTTGGAGTTCTGTTACCGTCATTCCTACATAATCGCTGGGCTTGTGATTGAGGAAGTCTTTAAAGAATCTCACTGCCTCTGCTTTTATTTCTGGACTTGTGGTCAATGTCTCTCCGCTAGGTCCCAGCAGTTCGCGAATTGAGTTCCTCATTTTACGCGATTGAGCTGCTCTATGAAAAAAGGTATTATTCTTGTCTCCCACATTAAGCCAGTGGAGTTTGGATCGCTGTTTTAAATAACCTTATTCCAGGTCCGCTAGGCGATCCCAGTTGTTGTAAGCTTGTAGCTCTTTCTCAATCATGCGCTGCGATGGATTGGCTAGTGTTCGAAGCTGTTGTTGATATAGTATTTCATGGGCTTCACGTGTGCGTTTGGAGAGGTGACTCAATTTCTCCTTAATAAGCGTTTTCAAAGGCCTTTTTAACTCTTTCAATTTCTTTGATAAACGGTACAGAGCTGAAGTGGAAGGAAACAGAGGTGTTGAGGCTTTCCAAAATGTTTCCACTACGTCAAAGAACGATTGAAATTGTAGCAGGGCATTCTCAAATTTGAAAGGTTTACGGCCTTCCCTTGCTACAGCCTCGATAATGATACGACCTCGGACATGATCTGAACATCCTCCAGCCTCGAAGACGCTATAAGAATGAGGGAAATCTGTACACCACGTATCATTCACCAAAACACGATCCAGTTTCTTGCAAATTAGACCCTCTGTTCGCTTATTGCACCATGTATAAAGAGATCCATGGTAGCCAAGATCAGTTAAAGCGCAAGACCGGACCATATCTTGGAAATCTCGCATCCCCGTATGGCCAATGCGAGAGCTATCAAAATGGGAGTGTTCATTTCCCATCAGGATCTCATTGAAGTCGCCACATAACATCCATGGGCGATTCCTAAACATTGGAGAATCCTGATGTACTTGAAGATCCTCCCAAAACACCTTCCGTTCTTCTGCAAAGTTGGAAGCATACACAAAGGAGAAGAAGAATTCCTCATCTCGACCGTTTAGTAAAACTGTACAAGTAATCATTTGAGAACTTTTAAAAACAGGGGTTAGGCGTACATCTGCATGCCAAACTACCCAGATGCGACCTAACCGATGTGTTTCATAGTTATTTAAAGAGGACCAGCCGTTGAATATGGAAGAAACGATAGTGGAGGCTCTTCGTTCCTTGACTCTTGTCTCGAGAAGACAACCGAACTGCATGGAATTTGAATTTACCCAACTGCGGATGATGGAATGTTTTGAAGATTTGTTGAGACCGCGAACATTCCAAAAGAAGCTCGACATTAGTGTTGGCGAGATTTACCCCGTTTAGTTGGGGCTCGATGGGATCGCGTAGTTGAGGTGGTTAGAACTGGGAGAGTCTTGTGCGTACTCTTTGAATGGCGTGGGAGAGAGTGGCGGAGTTCCTGAGATTCCACCTCCTTCATTAGTTCCGAAAGTGTGACATCCATGATCTCAGATGCAATCTCACCCTCTTCTACATCCTCTGTTTCGATAGTAGGTTCCTCCATTTCCAGAGCCAGTGGAGTGTATCGAGATGGAGAGGCAATAGGGTTAGTTGGCTCTGGGTTAGAAGATCGCAAACGGCTATTTTTGGTGTTGGAGACCGCTTGCCAAGTCGCCTCGATTGGAATTGGAGCAGGTTCCACAATATCAGAATGGTGTTCCGCAATAGGTGAGCTTGGGAGTTCAGGTTGTTGGGGTTGAGGTGTATCCAAAGAAACGAGCTGGTTCCGTTGTTGTCACAGTCATTACAGCCCTTAAAGAGTCCTCTGCTGGTAAAGTCGCTGGTTCCATGATATGAGCCGGGGATTGATGTTGTGGTTGAGCTGGCAGCAGATCTTTTGCTAAGCAAACGTCCATTGTATGCCCCCACTTATAGCAGCTTGTACATTTTGGCGGTAGCCAAGGGTACGAGTATTCAACAACCGTAGTAACGCCGTTAGATGACTTAAAGCGGAAAGAGGAAGGGAGGGTTTTGGACAAATCAACATCCACAAAAACTTTGGCTTCTTCAAAGTTTTTGCAAAGCTCTGTTTCCTGATGAAGGCGTTTAGGTTCTCCCATAGGACTAGAGAGGAAGCTGATACCTTCCCAAGAGAACATCGTGTGCGGAACATTCTTTAGAGTGACCCACATCGGCATCGTCTTTATCTCCGGTTGGGCATCCTCAATGACCAGAGTCCATTTAGAAACTAACATGGGTAGATTAGCGATGTTCCACATACCGCGACGGAGGACTCTCGCTCGAATCGAACTGTCTCTGATTCGGAACTTGATTGTGGTGGCGTTAACTTGATAAGCATCGATCTTTACCCGCTTATCTCCGAGTGGCCATATTTACTCCAAGGCAGATTGTGGCACCACATATCAATTGTCTTAGATTGCGAAACTATCAGTCACCGTAGACTTTGTTGATCTCTCGTCTTTAACTGAAGCTAAAGTGGATTTTTACTATTTCTCAATGCGAGGGACCTGGAGCCTGATTTACTTAAAGTCATGCTTAAAATGCTAGAGAAGCTTACTTTTTGCCTTTTTGGTGCCACATTCTTCAAACATGTTTTGGGCTCATCCTTGCATTCTCTATTGTCTTCAACTCTCTTCCTTATGTTGGTTGCATAGTCAACGATGGATAATTAGTTTTCATTAGGCTGTATAAGTTTACGAACAGTACTAATTAATCAATATGTGTTTTGGTGTTCACTATCATATGTTAGATTTTATCTTAGCTTATTTGAGCAATTCTATTAAAGTTATCGATAGAAAAAAAAAAAAAAAAAAACCACATTTAATTGAGATTATTGTTAGTTTGGTTTTTGTGAACTCATCAACTCCTTTTAACCAATGTTTTTAAAACCGGACCGGACCGGCCGGTTCAACCGGTTGAACCGGGAATCGTTACTATAACGGAGTCCGAGTAGACCTAAAACCCGGATTTGATAAAAACCGGAAAACCAGTCAAAAATCGGAAAATCCGGTGACTCGGGTCAACTTTAAAACCCGGTTTTAGTTTTTCTAAAAAGATTTGATATTTACTTTGAGTGTTTGTTATTTGCATTTTATCTTTTTTACTATTTGATGTGGATTTAAAATCTTACTCTCTCTCTTGTTATTTAATTTTCTACATAATAAAAATTCATGGATATTATAGACTATTAAGTATGTTTTGTAATTTATATATATATATATATATATATATATATATATATATATATATATAAACCCGGTTGGATCGGTCCGACCAGCTATCCAATGGTAAAGCCGAGTCGGTGTTCGGTCCGGTTTCAAAAACATTGCTTTTAACCAAACTCATAAACCAGTTTGACCCATTAAGACTCATATTGACACCCCTAAACAAACCCTAAGTAACAAAATATTACCTCTGCCACCTAGGTGAATTGGATGAGGAAATCCACGTTTTTAAAAAATAATAAAATAAAAGGTGTCTCATTCGTCATTATACCAAACCCTAAGGAAATCGCAGATTAGGTTGATAGAAATGTAATATGGCGGAGGCGGACAACAGCTCCACAGTCGCTTCAATAGTCCCTAACGATCATCGCCAGAATATGGACTTAATCAGCTCATTGCCTGATGAGATCCTCCAACATATCCTCTTCTTTGTTCCGACGAAACTCGCCATCAAAACTTCTGTCATGTCTAAACGATAGAGGCATGTGTGGACCGATACACCTTGTCTCGCCTTTGGTGATAATAAACTGCATGCTGCTGCGTTAAACGAAACCTTAACTCGCTACACAGCTCCCAAGATGATGAAGTTTCATCTCAAACCAGCATGATCAAGTACACTGCTCCCGACATGGACAGGTGGATCGAGTTCGCCATGTCCCGCAACGTGGAGAATCTATCCCTCTGTGTCGGTTTTCTTCGTGGTTATAAGATGTCTGATTTATTCTACATCAGTTCCTCTATTAAGCAACTCAGCCTTCAGTTACCATGTTCTTAATTATATGATTCCCAAATGCTCCGTATCTTGGACATCCCTTAGAAGCTGTCCTTGCGTTATTGTTTTCTCTCCGATGAATCTATTGCTAAGATTCTATCTGGTTGTCCGATTCTCGAAAGCTTAACACTGTATGGCTGCCAAGAACATATGGTTCTTGATCTCAGCAAATTGCTGCGCCTTAGAACACTAAAAATAAAGATGTCGGGACCAATACAGATTGTGGCACCACAAATCCATTGTCTCAGTTTGCGAAACTATCAGTCACCATGTACTTTAGTTGATGTCTCGTCTTTAACTGAAGCTAAAGTGGACACTGAAATTTTTTACACCATCAAGTCTTGTTTACTTGAAGTCATAGTGCGTAAAATGGTAAAGAAGTTGCAGAATGCAGAGAAGCTTACTTTTGGGGGAAACATTCTTATGGTATGTTTTGGGGTCGTCATTTTTGCATTCTCTAATGTGTACAACTCTCTTACTTAGTTTACTTACGTTGGTTGCACAGTCAAACGTGTGCCTCGATGGATATATTAGTTTTCATGAGGCTATATAAGTTTACGAACGTTCAAATCTGTGTTATGTGCATGGTACTAATCAATATGTGTTTTTAGTGCTCACTATCTTTCTGTTAGATTTTATCTCTTGCAAGAGGTTTGTGGTGTTCCTTTTCCAATGTTCAAGATAAAAGCTTTGACTCTTGAGACAGAGATCTTTCAGTATGTTGTTCCTGGTATAGAAAGACTGTTACAAAACTCACCTGATTTAAAGATGGTGACAGTTGGTGGAAAGGAATGCAACATCTTATCGGTATATTTACCATGACCTTCTTTTATTTTCCTTGGCCTCCCTTCTACTATCATCGAGTTTGAATAATCCAATGTTTTCCTGTTGAGTAGGGCTGTTATTTTGGCGACTACTTGGACTTGCAAGGCTTGAATAAGGATCAATGTTGGAGATCAAAAGATGGAGTCTTTTGGAATAGATACGGTTGGGAATTAGAGTCAAAGCACGTGGCTTCATTTGTGGAACTTGTGCTTAAAAACACAAAGACATTAGACAAGATGGTTGTACTGTTAAATGAATGTTACCATAGGTTTAACTTGAAAGAGTTGGTGCAAACACTTTCTCACAACAATAATGGGCCTGTTCGGAGAAGAGTCGCCAGCGATAGTCTCTGCGACAGATCAAAACGACGGTGACGGAGGTGATCAGTAAAGGAAAACGACGACAACAAAGTCAAACGATGATGACGGAGGTGTCGCTGGAGAGAGAGAAAGGTGTTGCTAGAGAGAGAAGAGTCGCTGGAATTTCAAGCGACAGTTGCGAATAGTAACGGCGACACTTTTTAACAGTTCCAACGACTCTTTTTAACAGTTCCGGCTACTCCTTTAAACAGATCTGCATTTATTTTCTAGTCGCAGTCGTTTGTCGCAGCATCTCTAAAAAGAACAGGGCCAATGTCTCCATTGTGCTTTCAACCACGCGGATGGCAATTATATGACTGGTTAATCATTGTGTTTTTGTCTCGAGTCTTAATGAACATTTTACATCGAACCTCATTTAAACTAGACTTTGATTTTTTCTTGTTTTTACTCGCACCCTATCGGATTTGCATTTTGTTAATGAAACGATGGCAGTAAAAACTACTAGACTACAAGTCACCACCTTTATTTGTAAGATTAATCAGGAAATAGTCATCACATTTATCGAATAAAATGCTAAGCTTGAGTAAAGATCTTATTACTTTCAATTCTAATGATAACGAACCAGTCTGTGATAGATGCACGAGAGAAAACCAAAGTACACAGATGATGTTGGAGAAAAAGACTTTAATTAGAGGGCTCGTAGATTCGCGGGTGTTTTTGTTGGAGAGAGTTTTAAAGCAACTGATTACGTTTGAAGAGTGTGGTTTAAGTTGCAATGGCTTGGGTGAATCATGTGGCTGATACATATCTTTGTATGTTGAAAATGGGTGCAAGGTGACAAGAAGATGGATATGGATCTTTAGGTATGACAAGATAAAATCAATAAAACGTTTCTAAAATTGGTAGGTTTTATAACTTTTAAGGTAACGGTTGTGCAACAAAAATGATTCGGGAGGGACTCCATATCAAAACAGTGTTTTTTTTGGGGTCTCTTTAGTGACAGAATAAACCTTAAAACAGACGAGAGAAATAGAAAGCAGTTACAACACCACCCTACTTCCTACCTTTTCTGTCATTCATTCATTTACACCATTCATCTTCCAAGATAAAACCCCAAAAGAACGTAGTGCTTGGTTTTTCAACGCTTGAAAACTTGTCTATCTGTTTTGCTGTTTTGCAAATTTAAATCTTCTTGAGTTTGGAGAAGGTTCCTGACTCTGAGAAGTAAGTGCTTTGAGTCCCACTGCCTAATCCTAGAGCCTGCTGAGGATTGCACAACTCTATTCCCTATCAAATAGATAACCAATTGGAGTCAGACAGCGATGCAAATGGATCACAAGATAAAACTTTTGTCAAGAATCGAATGAAAATGTTTGTACCTGCACAGGAGTAAAAGCCAGGCTCGATGTCAAACCAGAGGTAGTCGCACCACCTGCATACTGTCTTTCTTTGAGCCTGAAAAAGCCATTGATAAACAGTTCGCAATGAGGACGCACAGGAGATGTGATGGAAGAACAGGGCAGGATCAATAAAGATTAATCTATAGGGTAAGAATATTAACATAAAAAATCGGAGAAAACACAGGAGAAATAGAGGAAGCTTACTTTTTGGCGACCTTCGCATTAAGTTTCAGCTTGCTCGGAACACTGGATACTCGCAGCCTGTTGCTTCCCGCCTGGCCAAGCATTCCATAGCCTTCACCAAGTCCATCACCTATCATCATGAAGAACATATATTAGACTAAGTTCCTGAAAAGTGCCCATTAAAACCAAGTAAAAGTACAAGATATTTTACCAAGGGAGCTCTCTTCGGGTGTACCAAACGCCATCCTGTTGGCCAGCTTCCTCATATCTGTCACTGCATACCTGATTTACAGAGAATGGTAAGAATACCACAAGTGGTAGAATTCCATCTAGAGTCATTAAGGACACTAAGTAGGATGAAAAGGGCTACCTTTCTTTCATTTTTCTTAGACGGCGACCACCCCTTCTTTTCTTCGGCTCAGAATCAGGAACAGGAAGTGGCTTAGGCTGCCTTGCAGGAGGAGGTTCTTGCCACTTCTCAATCTTCTTGCGAATCTCCTCCCTCAAAGCTTTTCCATTTGTCCCTGACGGGTCCCCTCTAGTTGCATCAACTCTTGCTGCCAAAGTTGATTTTGCAGCCACGAGCCTGCCAGCGCGAGCCCGAAGACCAGGAGGCGTGCTTTGGAAAATCTCTGTCTGCTCCAGATAACCCACACGGGACTGTGACGTTGCAGAAGAGAACCCAGCAAGGTTCTTTCTCTTGTGGCCAAGAACTTGAACATTACAGGCAGGCATTTTAGCAAGTGCTGACAAACCTCCAGCAGTCCCCATGAGCTTGGCTGCAACAGCACTCCCAACAATGGCGGAAAGATTTGGTGCGATAGATCCCATCTTACTTTCAACAAAGTCAAGGACCTTCTTCCGTGCGGAATCAAGATCTAGAGCCCGATCACAAGCCTCTAGCGTCTTCTGCAGGACATCCTCTGGCAGTGGGCTCCCTTTCGTGGTTAAAGCAGTAACCGAAACAACCATTATAATAGCAGATGGAAGAAGGCCTTCAAGATCAACAAGAGTTAAATCCGTCTCATTGCCAATTTTTTTCACAACACGGGCATAATCGATTGGGTGATGAACCAGCGACTCAAGCTCTTGAAACTTAAGCTTGTACTTGTCACGGATAAAGCTGTGGACAATGGCGATTTCATTCTCAATATCAACAGAGAGCTGATTGCAATCGACGATAAGCTTGTACTCAGGATCATCTTCTAAAACAGTTCCTTTCTCCGCTCCATCAGAATCCTTTCCAAGAGCCTCCTCCACTTTCTGCATAATATCAGAATATCTCTGACTTTTCTGTAGCTTAGAAACGGTGTCGAGATCATCATAGTTAAGTGTCTCTAAATCCGCCATGTCCATGTCAATATCTTCTTCCTCTTTTCCAACATCACCATCACTCTCGTCCTGAAAACGAATAATCGACCAAACTACAATTAAAACCATAGCTCATCCAAGTAAATACCAAAATAAAAAGCGGAAACAGATAAAGTAATAAAAAATGTTTAAAACACTCACCAATTCGGCTTCATTGTCAGATAACTCGTCAAGATCAGCAAGGAAAGAATCTTCAAGAGTAGCCTACAACACAGATCCAACATATTTAGTTAACAAGTCCAAGCTTACAAAAAAAAAAAAAAAACTAATCATGTTCATATAACAAACAAGAGGCAGTAGAAAGCATTACCAACGTTTCAGAAACAAACATAGCAGAAAGGATTCAAACAAAGAGAAACAAGAAAGCAATATCTAACAACTCGGAAACCCTAAAATGGAAAATTTGACAAGATGATTCCAAATCAAAATTAACAAAAACATCTCTCGATAATACAGAAATTTCCATTGTCAAAACAGTCGATGGCGAAACAAATTAAAAGTTCGTTATTTAGAGAAATAATCAACGGAGAAGTAGCTATTGAAGAAACTAGCGAGAACAACACAATTAAGGAAACGATTCGGTGAAGAAGAACAATGAAGAGAGGAGGGTTAATGAACACGCTTACCATAATCTTTCTACTTGGAACGCGAAAGCCTCACCTGCGGATTAAACGAAGACGAAATCGTTGAATCAGAAACCCTAATTTATACTGAAAGCTAGGGATTTACCCGATTAAAGAGACGAGAAAAATCAAAGGTAACCTAAATCGAAGGAGAAACCCAAACTTCGAGAAGAAATTGAACAAGGAGCCAGTCAGTACTCAGTATTCTCTCTCCTTTAAAGGCGACGGCGACGGCGACGGCGACGAGGATTGTGAATGTTTTCAAGTTAAAACCTTGCGTTGTGTGCTCTACAAAAAGTCGAGTTTTGAAGTCGGCAATCACAGTTGGGCCTATTTAAATGGGCCTTTCTCGCACCTAAATTAGTTAATGGGTTTCTGTAAATTCCCCTTCAGGAATTATATAATTCCGTTTTGAATAAATATCTTACTACCATTTTTGTAGGAATTCATGTTCTCACCAAAAAAAAATATATATTTTGAATTCTAATTTGGAGAGAAATAAGAAGAAAATAAAAAAATAAAATTCATACAACAAAAAAAAATTTAACCTAAAACGAGATCTTTTATGAACCAAATAAGAGTATTATATGTATCTACAACTAGTCCTAAGCATTCGGGTACCCATATCTTATCGTTCTTTTTTTTTGAGTATCGGGTATATTCGGGTGGAGGATTGTAGATTTATTCGGGTATTCCAAAAATTCGGTTCGGGTTTGGGTATTAGTGTTGAGAACCGAAAATATCAGAAATATTTTCGGGTTCGAATCGGATTCGGTTCTTTTTACCCAAATCTTCCCAAATATATCCGAAATACCCATACAAAAAAAAACTAAAACATTTGTTACTTTTTATCCAAACGTAACCAAATATACCCAAAATACCTAAATTATCCCGAAAAAATTAACACATTGGTTACTTTTTTATCTAAATATACTCAAATGTATATAAATTACTCAAAAAAATCTAATATATTCGGGTTTATAATTCTAGTTTTGGGTATTTGAGTTATTATAAGTATAAGTATAACTAATATTTTTATATGTGTACTTGTATTTCAGATACATTCGGTAATTAGATTCGATTTAGGTTCGTTCAAGTTTTTTTGGTAATAAAGGTTTAAGACTTCGAGTATTTTTAAAATCGGTTCAGCTTTGATTCAAATATTTTTTTTGAATTTTTTGATTCAGGTATTCGGTTCCGGTTTTTTTGTCCAAGACTATCTACAACAATGGTTGAGAACTTGAGATATATCGAGTGTCAATCCTCATTCTCCCATTGGGGAAAAATCTTTGCTTCCAAAAAAAAACAAGGCGAAGAAGCTAAAAAGATTAATATTTCATCATTAAAAAAAAAAAAGTTGGTTGGTTGTATGAAACATGAAAACAAGATTGGAAAAGAATAAAAGACAAACAAAACAAAGGATAATGTTTTGAGAGGGATACAGAATCGAGAAAAAGATACAATTTTTTTAATGGAACGTTAGGAGTTAAATAACTTAAAACCAAAAAAAATTCAAATAATTGAGACCTTTGTCAGTTTCTTTACAGTAATTGTAAACATGTTACCTGTGAGAGATATTGTCAGTGAAGTCACACTCAACCAATAACAATGACCAATCCAATCTCTGCTAATTTTTCCTCCAACCAAAATTAAAATCCTTTCTTGTTGTTGTTAATTTCTCTGCTTCTCGTTTGTGAGAATTCTCATTTTCAATAATGGAGGAAATTGAAGAAGGTAGCAGCAACAACAGCCTCAAATGTGTTGGTACCGGAAGCAGTGACCGGAGATGGGTTGATGGAAGCGAGGTCGACTCTGAAACGCCGCCGTTTTTTGAAATCAGAGATAGAGATTACAGCTTTGGGAATTTGAGGAGAAGACTAATGAAAAAACCCAAAAGAGCTGATTCTCTTGATGTTGAAGCCATGGAAATTGCAGGTGCTCATGGTCACAATCTCAAGGTTTAAAACATGAGTCAAGTTTTGATTTTTATAACTGCCCTTTTGGTGTTTGTGTTATTGACATTGAAAAATTGATTTTTTTTCTAGGATTTGTCACTTTTGGGTACACTTGGGATAGCGTTTCAGACGTTAGGTGTTGTGTATGGTGATATGGGAACAAGTCCTTTGTATGTGTTCAGTGATGTTTTCAGTAAAGTTCCTATAAGATCAGAAGTTGATGTTCTTGGTGCCTTGTCTCTAGTCATCTACACTATTGCTGTGATTCCTTTGGCAAAGTATGTTTTTGTAGTCCTTAAAGCCAACGACAATGGTGAAGGTAATGCATCCGAATCGATT
This sequence comes from Turritis glabra, assembly GCA_900406565.1. NCBI lineage: Eukaryota > Viridiplantae > Streptophyta > Magnoliopsida > Brassicales > Brassicaceae > Turritis > Turritis glabra. Next base: position 597,594 of record OVBN01000185.1, read on the forward strand.
TTTTTAATAAAGTGGTTATTATGTGGTTCTCAGTATATATGTGTGTGTGTATGTGTATGTGTGTTGGCAGGTGGGACATTTGCGTTGTATTCGCTTATTTGTCGGTATGCAAAGGTGAATAAGCTGCCAAATCAACAACCTGCGGATGAGCAGATCTCGAGTTTTAGGCTTAAACTCCCAACTCCTGAGTTGGAACGAGCTCTGGGGATTAAAGAAGCTTTGGAGACAAAAGGGTATTTGAAAACTCTTCTTCTGCTCTTAGTCCTAATGGGAACTTCCATGATTATTGGCGATGGGATTCTGACACCAGCTATGTCAGGTGAGTCTGATTTGTATTGTATTTGGTGTAATAGAGTTTCCCAAAAGATTTGGATTCATATACATGTGTAACTTTCAAATCATTTACAGGTCAAGATTGAGGTTTGATATTCCTTTTGATTCTTATGCAGTGATGTCTGCAATGAGTGGTTTACAAGGTGAAGTTGAAGGATTTGGAACAAGTGGGTATCACTATCACATGATTTCTCTCTGGATATCTAAGCATTTGTGTCTTGATGTCATTTTGACCTTGGTTTGTGTTGTTGTCAGATGCATTGGTTATGTCTTCAATTGTGATTCTCGTGGCTTTGTTCAGCATACAACGGTTTGGGACGGGTAAAGTGGGTTTTCTATTTGCTCCAGTTCTCGCGCTCTGGTTCTTTTCTCTCGGTGCTATTGGAATCTATAATCTGTTGAAGTACGACATCACTGTCATAAGAGCATTAAACCCGTTTTACATTGTTTTGTTCTTCAAGAAGAATAGCAAACAGGCTTGGTCTGCTCTTGGTGGATGTGTCCTATGCATTACAGGTAAGTAAACACACACTGTCACCTCACAACTTCTAAAAAAAAGTCACACCTTTCTTACAAAGTGTTTAAAGCTATGCAGGCGCCGAAGCAATGTTTGCAGATTTGGGACATTTCTCAGTTCGTTCTATACAGGTTAGGCATCACCTCACCTTATGATCATTGATTATTTTTAATGATGATGAACATAATTATAATTATTGAATCAGATGGCTTTTACTTGCGTGGTGTTCCCGTGCCTACTCTTAGCTTACATGGGTCAAGCTGCTTATCTAACAAAGCATCCAGATGCCTCGGCTCGTATATTCTATGATTCAGTTCCAGGTAACCAATCAATATATCCCCAAGGTCCCAGCTTCAATTATAGCATATCTAAAAACTGTTGAAATTTTTGATAAAATGCAGAGAGTTTGTTCTGGCCAGTGTTTGTGATTGCGACATTAGCAGCAATGATAGCGAGCCAAGCCATGATCTCTGCGACTTTCTCATGTGTCAAACAAGCCATGGCTCTCGGTTGCTTCCCGAGGCTAAAGATAATCCACACTTCTAAGAAACGGATGGGTCAAATCTACATTCCCGTCATCAATTGGTTCTTGATGATCATGTGCATACTCGTCGTCTCTATCTTCAGAAGCACAACCCACATCGCCAATGCTTATGGTCAGTTCTTTGGTTCAATTCATTTTTATGCCGAGTCCTAGATAAAGCTTTTTGCTGCTTTCTGATGCTTTTTCTCTATACTTCTATTTTCTTGTTTCAGGCATAGCAGAGGTAGGTGTGATGATGGTGAGCACAGTGTTGGTAACACTAGTGATGCTTCTCATTTGGCAAACTAATCTATTTCTCGCCCTTTGTTTTCCGCTTATATTTGGATCTGTCGAGACCATTTACTTGCTTGCGGTTCTCACTAAGATATTGGAAGGCGGTTGGGTTCCGCTAGTATTCGCCACTTTCTTCCTCACCGTAATGTATATTTGGAACTACGGAAGCGTGCTCAAGTACCAAAGCGAGGTCCGGGAAAGAATCTCTATGGATTTTATGCGGGAACTCGGTTCAACTCTTGGAACAATTCGAATTCCCGGGATTGGACTCCTTTACAATGAGCTTGTCCAAGGCATACCTTCCATTTTTGGACAGTTCTTGCTCACTCTTCCCGCCATTCACTCAACGATCATCTTTGTCTGCATCAAATATGTTCCTGTCCCAGTCGTTCCTCAAGAAGAGAGGTTCCTCTTCAGACGGGTTTGTCCTAAGGACTACCATATGTTCAGGTGCATTGCGAGGTACGGTTACAAAGATGTCAGAAAAGAAGATTCTAGAGTTTTTGAACAGCTTCTTATTGAAAGCCTAGAGAAGTTCTTGAGATGTGAAGCACTAGAGGATGCTCTAGAGAGCACTCTGAACGATTTTGATCCCGATAGCGTCTCCATTGCAAGTGATACTTACACAGACGACCTCATGGCTCCTCTCATTAACCGTGCAAAGCGGTCTGAGAAAGAGCAAGAGTTGGATTCAGAGGCTTTGCCATCTTCAAGCGTAGGGTCGTCGATGGAGGAAGATCCAGCTCTGGAATATGAGCTTGCGGCTTTGAGAGAAGCCACGGACTCGGGGCTAACGTATTTGCTGGCTCGTGGAGATGTGAGGGCGAAGAAGAATTCTATTTTTGTGAAGAAGCTTGTCATTAATTACTTCTATGCGTTTCTGAGGAGGAATTGCAGAGCTGGGGCTGCGAATCTCACTGTTCCTCATATGAACATCTTGCAAGCTGGGATGACTTATATGGTCTAATGTTTGATTCTTTAGTTATACTCTCTTTGGATCATTTCTCCTTACGATCTCTCCATGAATCAGGGTATGTTTCTTGCGGTCGACGTTTGTGATTGTCATTACCGTGAGAGAGACGCAAAGGTGAAAGATTTCCTCATATACGTATTGTAATAGTTAGGGAAATAAATTTTTATCATCTGCTTATATAAGTATACCAAATTTACTAGTGCTTTTAAGTGTATTGCTATGTTCTTCAAAATTGATAAATGGATTTCATTAGATGTGCATATTTTCGTCACTACAAAATTCTCATGGTGGTTATAATCTTATTACAATTGAATATCTGAGTTTTGACTCAAAAACTTTGTTAAAAAAGCACTGAGACCAAGTAGGTAAGTGGGATTTGAGTGACTCTTTGATTGGATGTTAAAGTAGTTAATGTTGCATTCTTTTTCATATTTATGTAAAAAAATACAAATTTCTAATTACAAAGTGAATCCTACTTGTAACTCACTGCGCTTCCTTTTATCCCTTTACATTACTTAAAGCTCTAAAATGCCCATTAAATTAAAGCTTTGGATTTAATTTGATTAGCTACAAGCTAGTGACATGGTTGAAGTGCCCCTCCATTATATAGTTTTATAATAACTCAATATTACAAAATTTGTGACACCTTCACATACAAATGTCAAATTTAAAAGACGAGTGTACAAATAAAACACTCAAGTTTATGTAGTAAATTATTCGTATTGGTCGAGTTTGGGTTACATATTAAATAAATAAATAAAAAGTCAATACAACAAATTGAAGGGACAACTTCACCTACACATTGAATAATAACGTCATATTTTGTTTATAGAATATTAAAAGTTGCTAGCCAAAGGGGTCATTTTCTAGAAAAGTAGACTTTCTATTACTATCAATAATTTGATAAGAAGAAACAAATTTACTGACCATAAGATATAACATAATAATATGTATTAGTACCATCGCCATGTTATAATCCATATTTAAATATGGTAGTATGGGTATGTCAGTGAGTTATAGACCCAAAAAAAAAAACAAATTTACTAAATCAAACACAATGATTAATTTTAGAGATGCTATATATTGAAGTTTATGCAACTATCGATTTCGATTTCCAATCACAATTGTTATCTACTACTAATTTCCATGTTTGCTATGTTATGTATACTATTTGTGTCTATCATAGTGAACTTAAGACATTGGATTCGAGTAGATTTAACTAATTAATATATTTCTGTGTCAATGTGTCATCACTGAAATACATTATAAACCCACGTACAATACACGTGTACGACATCTTAATTTTGACATGTTTAGAATTGTATATGTGTGGTCGTACCTACTCACTGAAATAAAACTCCTGCATTATTGTGATTATGGATTTGTCCATTCATTTCACGCTATTAATCAAATGTTTGGAGGGTGAAATTAATAATTTCTCCATGGTTTTCTAGACTTAACAAACATTGGATATTAAAGAAGAGTAGCTTAGAAGAAAAACGTGAGTAAGGAGAAATTATTTTTTCTTCACCTAAGGGTTGTTAATTTTAAAGCTGTATATTTTATTTGTCAACATATATAAATTACTTAAAATAGTGGTTTGGACAACCAAACCACAAAATCAGAGGAATAAATTGGAAAACAATAGAAGTTAAATAACAATGTCAAAGGGTGCATCGGTGCTAAAGATTTGGACTCATACCTAACATTCTCACTAAATTGATAGATTGTCCGTTTTCATTGACCGGTTTTGATTAGTGATTTTTCAAATGATGAAATTTGGGTTTGTAATTCTTTTACTAACCATACAAAGATACATGAGTGTAATACTGTTTTATTATGCAAAACTTCACAAAAGTATTTTAAAACAAACAAACTTGTGTTGTTTCTTTCCAACCATATAATTGTTTTCTTTCTTTTACAGATTAAATCAGTTTCCTCCTTTTAGTCAACATTCGACCCCCTATTGGATTTAAACTTACCAAAACCACTCTAATGTCATTTGTGATACATACTTAATCCAAAACCAAAACTTTCCCATTTTTAAACCCACCTCTCTTAATTTAGTTTTGTTTGTCCATTTTGGAGACGCATATATTTGTTCTATTCATAATTGTAGTTTACTATGAAAGATATGAGTAAGTAGTGTTCTAACTAGAAGTGGACAAAATATTTCAATCCAAGATCCGATCCGAGTTCCATACCAAGCCGGTCCGAAAATAAGATAATTCATCAGAAAGACAGAAACAGTATAATCTCACATCAAAACACAACCCAAACTAGTTTGTAAGAATTTTTAAAAATAGATATGATATTAGTTTTGTCGACTTGCGGACGAATGTTGGAACTAGTACAATTAAAGTAGCCTTTGATTTATGTCCATATATAAAAAAGACTCGCACGGTTGTCTATAACTTCAAGACAATTTAAGTATTCCTTCTTAGTCTGTATTTATCCACTCGTTAGGTCATTTTCACAACTTTCCATTTCCTTTTCTTATCTCTATGTTCTCTTCTTTAATTTTTGTCCTTTTGAAAAGATAACATTTATTTTGTCTCTTGGTGTCACCATTGCCGACTAGGGTTGGGTACACGTATTATACATGCTAGAGTTTTATGACATTCTTATTCGGATCTAGATTCGAATACACAAAAATAAATAAAAATTATAATTTAAAATTAAATTAATATATTAAATCAAAAAAATAAAACAAAAAATGTTTGTAAAATTTTTTAAAATTAATTTTTATAAAATATTTTAGTATATATAATCCAACCGTCAAAAACTCGTATATTGATCTAAGTCGAAAGAGTTTTGTCCACTGCGTTGTTATATCAGCTATTAAGCCTATAATAATAGATGTCTTTATTGTCAAAAGAAAAATTCGATTTCTGTATAAGATTTTTATTAGTGAAACTTTTGATTTATGATTGTATGATTATAAAAATAATTGAGACAAAAAGATTAGCAAAGTAACAGAAACAAAGTTGATATTGTAAGATCTATAGTGATCGTGACTGAATAAATATCAGACCATTGATTATAAAGATTTAAGAATCTCCATTAAATTTTCTCTGACTCCCTTGTTAATAACTTATGCTATTGATTATAAAGATTTAAGTACTTTTTAGGTATTTTATAACTCCGTGGTTAACTCTCATTGATAACTTTTTAAGTACTTCTATTTTCTATACGTCTAACTAAAATAGAAACTATAAAAAGTAGTAGAAACGTAAAAGAAAAAATAATAATTTTTTTTCAAAAAAACGTAAAAGAAAAAAGAAAATACAATTGTCATCTCAAAAGAAAGAAGAAAAAGGTTTAGTGGTGATTTCTTCGTCGGTGAGAAGATGAGGATGAGGCCATTAGGAAGTGTAGGTCCCACCTTATGAGCTAAAACCGTAAAACGCGGCGAAGTGGATAATCAGTGGGCTCCACGCTGGGCCCTATATAGTCATAGCACCACAAGGCAACCAACGGTTCCCCGTGGCGACCACATGCCTTCCAGCCTAAATATATTTTATTCTTAAATAAACAATGGGATTTCTGCAAAAAAACAAAACCTTCCAAAATTTTTTTTTTTTGCAAATTTACTTTTGACCGACAAAAAATAAATTAACAAATCTAATTTAACCAATAATATAATTTTAATTTTACGATAAATAATATATCAAATCAAAATTTTTACGATAAAAAATCTAAATCTTTTTTTGAAATTTTAAAACACTAATAAACGTAACCGTCTAATTTTTTTCAATATACATATAAAAATTATATTGTAATTAAATTTGACTTGTAAGTTTGATCTATATTTTTTATAAGCTTTAACTGATAATTAAGTAGGCACAATAAGAAGAAAAAAAATGTTTCTTTTGTGACGATTTGATTTGTTTTTTTTTTTGCATATGTTTTTAGACAAAAAAATGAAAAACACGACAATTTTATGTTGAAGAAAAAAAAATATTTTTCGAAAAACAAAAACTTTTAATTTTGTGGTCGAACGAGCAAACTGAAGGATTGAAAGTACATAAACTTATGTACATATACCAATTGAAGGCGATATATTTTATTAATACTCAAAAGGATTGAGAGTACATAAAATTATGGATATACCATAATTAGGCATTTACGTCGTTCGTTAGTAGACAGATGACTGAGAAACAATAACTACGGATTTTTGAGCTTCATCTATTCATCACTCACAGTGTGGGAAGCTAGTCGAAATCTTGTCTTCTATTGCCAAACTAAATATTAAAATTAATGCATTATGTTCGTTAATTTTATAGTCCACTATTAACAATGACAATAGAGTTATCTTAAACTCTAGTTACCTACTTACCCTCAACATTAGTTAGCTATAATAGTACTTGTACTATTAACCATTATTAGGTATCTCGGTTGTGATTGGTAAGTGGTAACACTACAGACTTGTAAAATTACAGAAAAAGAGAAAATATTATGCAAAATAGAATTAAATATAGATTCTTTTATAAATTTAAATCCATATAACTTTAATAAATTTAATAAATTTAAATCCAGATAATGAATATTTTACCATTATTATTTCATAGATTCTTCTTACAGAGTCGCACGATGGATCAAATTCAGTTAAAACAACTAATTTTGTACTATTAAAATAAGTGATAGTATATTCCGTAAATTATGAGTATACGACAAATAATTTTTGAGATGATAATGTTCTTTATTATTAATTAGCATCGGTGCTACTTTCTTTTCGAATATTAATTCTTCTCTCTTAATCATAAATTAATGATATCATGAAGTCTTTGATAATTGACCAAACATATTTTTTAACAATATTTAAATTATTATAAATAAATGTTTTATTTTATAGTAAATATAAATATAAATAATAGAAAAAATTTTATATTTGCATAAAGATCAAAATATTGAATAATAAAAAAGAGAGAGATTTGTTATTATTTATTTATTATTGAAGTTATGAAATTATGTATTATATCGATTAAATTAGATCGTTTATATAGACGTAAAAAGTAAATTATTATGCATATGTAGTGATGGTATACTCTATACAAAATAATATTTAACGAAGATTGTTAAACATATGCACATCAATTGTTGACATTACTACGCCTCATTTTTCTTACTTTCGTAACACGCTTCCTTGAAAACCAATGTCACTATGTTTTTAACGTAATATCTTTTGTTGTCTCGTTAAAAACTTTTCTAGAAAAACCTAGTTGGGGAAACCTTAGTAAGATAAAAAGAGTTACAACCACGCAAACTACGCTTCGGATGATTAGGATCATATCTTACAAGTCTTGTTGACGATGCATTCCAATATTATGAACATGTTTTGTGAACATAGTGATGGGTAATGATTTTGTGAAGAGATCTGCAGAATTTTCGGATGATTGGCCATATCTTACTTCAATGTGTTTATTCTTCACGAGTTCTTGAGTGTATGAAAAGAACTTCAAAAAGATATGTTTGGTTATATCGCTTTTGATATACCATCCTTTCGTCTGAGTAACACGTGCAACATTGTCTTCATATAGGATAGTTGGCTCAGTATTTAGACGAATTCTACTATTTAATTGAATGTGTCGACTTATCGATCTTAGTCATACATATTCTCTACTCGCTTCATAGAGCATGATTCGAAGAAGTAGCCACAAGCGTCTGCTTCTGAGAGCGCAAGGATATAGCGGTGCCTCCAATCGGGAACACAAATCCTATTTGTGATCGAGGTTTGTGTGGATCTGATAAATGTCTTGCATCTATAAAACCAATCTTTTGACCATTTAAATTTTTAGGATAAAATAACCCTAAATCAATAGTCCCTTGAAGATAACGAAAGACATGTTTAGTTCTATTCCAATGTATTCGTGTAGGGGACGAATTAAATCTAGTCAAAAGATTAACAAAAAATGAAATATCAGGTCGAATGCAATTTGCAAGATACATAAGGGTTCCAATTGCACTTATATATGGTACTTCAGGACCAAGTATCTATTCATTTTCCTCAGATGGTCGGAATGAATCACTTTCAACATTAAATGATCTAACAACCATGGGAGTACTAAAAGGAGTTGTCTTATCCATATTAAAACGTTTTAACACTCTTTTAGTGTATGTGGATTGATGTACAAATATGCCATTTTGAGTATGTTCAATTTGTAGACCAAGATAAAATTTTGTCTGTCCGAGATTTTTCATTTCAAATTCTCCTTTTAAATAGTTTGTTACTTTATGTATTTAGATTATCAACATATACCGTGATTATCACAAATCAGGATATTGTTTTCTTAATGAAAACACATGGACATATAGGATCATTCACATATCCTTCTTTCGTTAAATTTTCACTAAGACGATTATACCATATAATGATCTTTGCAACTTTATGACACATAACTCTTTGGGTTTAAATTTTAATGCTTCTGGCATATTAACTCCATCGGAAACTCTCATATAGATATCTGTATTTAATGATCCATATAAATATGCTGTAACGACATCCATGAGACGCATCTCTACATTTTTGCCAGTTGCTATACTCATCAGGAATCTAAATGTTATTGCATCCATAACGGAGGAATATGTTTTCTCGTAATCAATCTCGGGTCTTTGAGAAAATCTTTGAGCCACGAGACGAGGCTTATAACTCGTAATTTCATTTTTCTCATTTCGTTTTATAACGAAAACTCAATTGTATCCAAATGGTCTCACATCTTCAGGTGTGAGTACAATAGGTCCGACTAAATTTTGTTTATTAAGCGAATCAAGTTCGACTTGTATTGCATCTTCTCATTTTATCTAGTCATGTCTCTTTTGACATTCATAAACAGATTTTGGTTCTGGATCCTCGTTTTCCTCAACTATTTCCTTGGACACAAAGTGTGAGAAAACGTTGCAACATCATCCATTTTATTTCGATTCCATATCTTTCCATTAAAGATATAGTTGATAGAAATCTCATGATTACCTTCAGGCTTATGATGCTCAATATTGTCATTAAACTTATGATTTGTTTCTTCCAAAATGTTTTATGCTATTTTGGGAATATCATGCTTTTTAACTTCTTTTTGTTTTTTAGGATTTTTATCCTTAAATCCAACTGGTCTACCACGCTTCAAGTGAGTTCTACACTCACGTGTATCATCTGCTTTTTCACGTTCTTGTGGTTTTTAATTATAGCAGGAACATTTGCAGCTGATATATGTGATTTAGTTACTGTTTTGGTATCTACAAATGCATCGGGAAGTTGTTTTGATATACTCTGCAAATACATAATTCGTCGAACTTCTATTTTAGATTGTTTTGTATGAGGATCATGGTGTAACATAGATAGTACACACAATTTGATATATTTTCCTACTTGTTTATTTTTTCTCCTAGAACCGGAAAAACTTTTTCATCAAAATGACAATCGGCAAAACGTGTCGTAAAGACATCACGAGTCTGTGGTTCTAGGTATCTAATAATTGATGGATAATCACAACCATATATATACCGAACTTTCTTTGTGGCCCCATCTATGTACGTTGTGGTGGTGCTATAGGCACGTACACCGCATAACCGTTGTGGTGGTGATATAGGCATGTACACCGCAGAACCAAAAATCTTCAGATATGATATATTTGGTTCTCGACCAAATGCGAACTGTAATAGAGAATACTTATGGTATGCACTTGGTCTTATCCGAATGAGTGCTTCTGCATGCAAAATGGCATGTCTCCATACAAAGGTTTGAAGTTTTGATCTCATGATCAACGGTCTTGCAATCAATTGCAGACATTTAGTTAATGATTACGCCAAACCATTTTGTGTATGAACATGAGATATAAGATGTTCAACTTCAATTTCCGTTACTAGACCTAGGCGGTTAATCTCTCGGTTTCAGTTTGGTTGCGCTCGTTTTTGGTTAGTTCGGATATGGTAGTATGATAACCATTTGGATATTTTAAGAATTTTGGTTTGGATCGATTCAGTTTTTTTTCGGTTCAGTTTGGTTCGGATATTTGAATAGATAACCATTATTAACCGAAATTTTATCGGATTCGGTTTGGTTTGGTTTTTTATCCTAAATAACCGAAATTAACCAAATATAACCGAAAAATCCAAAAAATACAAAAAGGGAAAAAATAAGAATGAAAATTAAAATTTGGTTTGATTTTGTAAAAGAGTATTTAACTTTGACAAATATAACTAACAAATTCTGAATATGTTGATAATTTAAAGTATTTGATTGTTTTGAGTATAAAAATAATTAATATTTTGAGTTTATAATTATAGTTTTGGGTATTATGCGTATTATTTTTGGGTATCTTCTATGTTTTTGGATATTTCGGTTAGCCATTTGTTATTGGTTCGGTTCAGTTTAGTTCGGGTTTGTTTGGATCAGGGATTTTACTAACCATTCGGTTATTTTAAGAATTTCGATTCGGATACGATTTTGTTTTTTTCGGTTCGGTTCAGTCGGTTACTCGATTATCGGTTTTTTTTCCAAGCCTATTTGTTACCATACAATAATCATTGAATGCTTCAGATGCGAATTCACTAGAGTTGTCTTGTCTAACTCTCTTAAAAGAAAAATCAGAGAACTAAGCTCTTAATTTGATTATTTGAGTCAGAAATCTCGCAAATGCCAAATTTCGAGATGACAATAGACAAACATGTGACCATCTTTTAGATGTGTCAATCAATACCATAAAATAATAGAATTGTCCACATGGTGGATATATCGGTCCACAAATATCGTCTTGAATTCGTTCAAGGAACTTTGGTGATTCTTTATCAATTTTGGTTAGCGATGGCCTTCTGATAAATTTTCCAAGAGAACATGCTGCACATGTCATTTTATTTCCCTAACATATCTCATAAATTTTTAATGAATGACCATGTGAGCTCTCTATGATTTTCGCATCATTTAGTGTATGTAGGACCAAGGCGATCATGCCATAATGTGAAATCTTCTAGATTTTTTTTCATCACAAGATGCAATAGAATTGCATCTATATAAGTATGATGCAAATCAGAAGGAAGTTTTGTGAATTTTTCTAATACATGCATTTTTCTAGCTTTATTAGAAGTAATATATATATATATATATATTTCTTTCCGTTCTCAGTAGGAGACTGAGTTTCATATCCTTGAATGTATATATATTTGAAACTCAACAAATTCTTTTTAGAATTCATAGAATATAAGACATTATTTATGGAAAACTTTGTTCCATTAGACAATATAAAATTACTTTGCCACTTCTTTCAATTAAGTCTGTGGGACTCGATATTGTATTGACAATAATTTTTCTTAGTTTTAACTCAGAGAAATATCTCTTTTGTCTCAGAATAGTGTGTGTTGTTTCACTATCTAGTATACAAATTTTTTTGTTGAAAATTTGGTGTATCCGCGCAACATTTATAGTTTTCGCTGTGTAATGTAGTTTTTGCGAAACATGATATACGTTTTCTCAAGCATATGAGATTCTGTAATGGTATCACCATAATATCTCAGTTTAGCCACAATTTCCAACATAACGGAATTGTAATTTATCACATTGTTAAAGTCTTGAAACCTTAGACTTTTCCATTTATCCCGAAGAAGTGGGAGATAAATGGTTTTTATGATCAAATTGATCTTTCAAGGATTTTCAGATCTCTTTGGGATCTTTTATGTATGCATAGTCACATATGACACTTTCATCGAGATGTCTTATAAGAAAAATCACCGATTTTTTATTTTCTTGAATTGTTGAAGTATTATTCTCTTTTATGGTTTTTATTAAGTCAAGAGATTTTAAATGTAGTCCGACGTTGGCAATCCAAGATATATAATTAGCCAAAGTATTGTCTAGAGCCAAAAACTTAAGCTTTTCAATATTTGTTATTAGTTATCTTAACAAAAAAACCAAAGAATTGTTATTAGTAAAATAATTTTATTATTTTAAAATATACCATTTATATTAATAATGCATGCGATTACAAAGAGCATAATGGTATAGAAAAGTTAACCAATGTTTATGGTAAACTCTTCGTGAGTAAATTCTCCAACAAAAAGACCATAAGTACAAGCGATAATTGCGATTAAGCTAAGGGTTAAAAATAAGCGGATCATTTTTCAAAATGAAAGCTTAAACAAATTTCTTAGACAAATGTTTGAGGGAGATATATGATTTTTGAGTGAATGAATGAGTAAAAAATGAATGTATTTATAGAATGAAAAATAATATTTATAGCCGTTTGAAAAGTTTAAAATTTTGAAATTTTTTCTTCATGACCGTTGGTGAAAAATATTAAATATAAAATCAATCGTAAATTTTAATAATGAATCAGTTAAAATTTAGTAATTTCGGATATATGTTAATATACAGGTGGCTGACTGAGCCTCTTTATATAATAACCATAATATAAATATATTTTAACGGCAATATTATGATGACTAAGTCATCCACATTGTAACATTAAATAAATTATGGTGACAGTGTCATTCATATTATAACAGTAAATAAATTATGGTGAAGAAGTCATTCATATTATAGTCCATTGTTATGGTGCATAAAGTAGTCATTACAATTGTTATTTATAGGGGCGACGTATCTTCCACTATAATAACGAATAAATAATAGTGTTTTGAACAATCACTGAAAAATAATAATATATTAACGAAGTGACATACCGCTCGGTATAATAACGTATGTATTATAAATATATATCTGTAACCGATCATAGAGTGATCGTGCTGATAACGTATTATAAATAAATATTTTATTTTATGGTGGATATAAATATAAATAATTGAAAAAATTTTATACTCACAGGAAAATTAGAATATTAAATAATAAAAAAAACGAGAGAGATATTTGTTATTACTTTTTCGTTATTAAAGTTATGAAATTGTGTATTCCATCGATCGTTTATATAAACTTAAAAAGTAAAGTATTATATGTGTATAGTAACGGTAGATTTTACATAAAAATATTTAATACAAAAAATTAAACATGTGCACATAAATTGTTGACATTATTACACTTTTTTCATAACATAAATATATATATTTAGACGGTCATATATCAAAATTATTAGCGTAAACTATATGTTATATATAGACCAAAATATGAAATTGATGATAGAAAAGCGATTAATGATTTCATTGACAAATTCTTTGTTAAAACATGAGAGTTAAGTCTAATTAAAAATTCTTGATATATAATTTCGCTTGATTGTATGATTATGTTGGCACCATTAAATTTGTTACACTAATTATAAACTATTGTTTAGAGTTTTGTTCACACACGTGTTTTTTATTATTATTAATACGCAATATATTAGATTTAAATTTGTGAAATGACACCTCAACACCGTTAGCACAAATTATTATATTTAGTGTTAGCTGTCACACATGATTAAATAAATTAAATATTTTAATAGCGTCATACATTTTACTAATATTAACTTTTGTAGAAAAACACTACATCATTCTAATGCAGTTGTTAGAATAAAAAACATAGTACTTTGAGTTTTTTTTTACACTAGTCAAATAATTAAAACATAGAAAAATGTTGAAAAAAATAACAAAAGCAGAGTAAATGATTAACCACACATGAAAAGTTAAGTTGCACAAAAATCATAAACGAATGTTATTCCATCTGTTTCACAAAAAAATGTTATTCTATAATTTTTTACATAAATTAAAAAAAATGTAAAAAAAATTATACATTTTAATACATTAAAATAGTTTCTTTTTCTAATTAATAAACTTAAAAAATTAGGGATAAGATATGAGAATTAGCCTTTAAAATTATATTAAAATATAAAATAATATTTTTGTGAAACAAAAATAAAACTTTAAAATAATATTTTTTATGAAATGAAAGAAATATAAAAATAGGTTGACAGTTAACTTCAATGAGGTGCGATATCATTGGATAACATCTTGTATTTATGTTACATGAAAAACACTTGGTCAGCTATAAAAAAGAGCCAGTTAAAATAAAGAGCCAGCATTATAAATTAGGCTCTTCGTGAGCAAGTGAGTCGTTTATTGTAAGATTTGCTTCTTCTAATTTTGTTGAAACTAGCTTTTAAAAACTCAACTATATGTAGATCTCTTATGATATTTGTATTAAAAATATATATCAAATAAATATTAATTTTTTTCTTTGAATTAGAAGCTCGTTATTAATATTTTTTAATGTTCATTTAATTGATTAACTAGGTAAGGATTCATGCTATGCACAGATTAAATTGTGTATTTGAAATTAATTCAAAATTTTATTTAATTAAAATTCATATATTTGATGTATGTATTATGAATAAATAAGAAATGGTGCAATAAACATTTGTTGTGGTTGACTATATTTTGGTGACTTCCCAAATCTTAGTATTTAAATTTAAATATAACAATTATTATTATAAGAAATTTTGTTGTTGTTTTATATGTATTAAATCATAAAATAGTTCATTTATTTAGATAAATCATCTAATTAGATAACACGTAATTATTTATTATATTATAATTAATTATAAATGCCAATTATATTTTAATTATTTTTCTAATAATTTATGTGTAAATATCAAGTAAAAAGTTAAAATTATTTTGTTTATCTAATTTAATGATTTTTATTTTATTTTTATAATTATACAAATAACGTATTTATTATAACTAAAATTTGAAATATCTAAATTTGGTAATAATGTTTTTTCGAAATATCTTAATTTGGTAATTTTACATATTAAAAGTTTTTATGTATGTTTGGTAATTGGTTTTAAGAAAATAAGAATAATTAATATTTGAAATTAAAAGTGTTCAGTAAAAAAGATAGTAAAATTAAAAAAAAGAGAAAAAATATGTGAGATTAATTGTAGGCTTCCCACCTAAGCACAAAAACTCCTTTTTTTAATATATAGAAAATTGTGTTGGTGTATAAGAAATGAATGTATTTGTTTTCTTTGTTAATTGCATTTTAAGTAAATCTCATCTAAAATATTTATAAGATATTTTTTAAATATTAATATATATCTTCTGTACCTGTTCCGCCTTCAGTAATGAATAATGATGTAAGAACAAATATTGATTATAACTTACAATAAAAATAGAAAATGACATGTCCTAATTATGAATTAATTTAAGTTCATTGCTTTGTTTTATACTATGTACATAAGGATAATAATCATTGGTTTTTAAAAGATAACAATAACAATTCATTCCATACATGTGGTACAATATAAATATAATTAACATGGATAGTTTTATTTAAAAGTGTTCATATGATAGAGTCTAGGATCACTTCTTAACTAACCACAACTAAATCCTTACTTTTTCTTTCAGTAAATATCAGATCTCCGACTACTCACGGTAATCATTCTAATTTAAAACATCAGAGAGTTTTCGAAAATTATAAATCCAATATTGTCTTTCCAAAAACCATTTCATTTATTTTATTTTTCCATAAAAAAAAAGCTCACAATCGACAACCTAAAAACAATCATCAAATACATATATTGAAAGAAGAATGAACTAAAATAAATCTGTTTTTTTTTTTTTTTTTATGGTCGAATCGTCTACTCACCAACAATTCATCAACAACAACATTGCCCTACAACAAAATAATACATTCGTCTGATTGATCACAAAAAACTCGTTCCCAACACTAATCTCTACCCATGATTAGAAAATGTTAATTCTCAAAGAAAAAAAAAAAAAAAGAAGATTAGAAAATGTCGACAAAGAAAATAAAATAGTGGAAAAAATAAAATAGGAGTCTATGAGTCTATCGAACTTATCCAAGATTTAATAAGAAGAAGAATGACCAAACCAAACCAAACTCATACTTTGTATAATACTACTTATTAACTCTCCCCCAAAATTATCCCATCTCTCTGATCCCAACTCCTCTTTCTCTCTCTCGTCTCCTACTTCGAATCGATACTTTTGATCGCCGGTTACCGGAGCAAACTCTCAGACGGTGACCGCTGGTGACCTTCTCTTTTGGTAAGCAGATTTGACTTTTGTTCCTAATCCTTTTCACTCTTCTTTTTTTTGTTCCCAATTTTTACTTTATCTTCTGATCTTACTTATTAAGCTAATTGAATCGCCTGATCCTTTCTTCTCTGATTGATTTCTTCTGATCCTTTTCGTGACCTAGGGATTGGGGATTTTAAGGTTGGGTTTCTAAATTTGGTCTTAGAAGAGTGAAATTGGTCGTTCAGTGATGCAAAATTCTAACACTTGTAGTGATTGAACTGTTGTGCGATGTCGAAACTTAGATTATTATCAAAGAGTTTTATAGATTTTTGATGTGAGTTTTCTCGTTGATAAGATTGGGAAAATTACTAAATCTGTGGTTCTGCTGTGATTTTGAATCCAATGATCTCTGCTACTTGATGATCAGGTTTTTGTAATCTCTAATAACCTATGAGTTCGTCTAGTTTACAATTTTGAATAAAAATGATTAGCATCCATTAGCTTGAAACCAAACCCTGTAAAGGCTTCGAATTTGTTTTCTCTGGCCTTGTTCCAGTGGAAGGGTAACGTCTCTTTATATTTCTCATTTGTTTCGTCTCTAGTGTATTTGACTGATTTATGTTGATTGATGTGTTGATTCAGTCTGTTTGATTTGTTGAAAATGCTGATGTGATGGATTTTCTCTTTTGTACTTCTAGGTATATAAAGTATAGTTCCTTGGGAACTTATTTCAGCTTGGGAGTATCTACTTTTCATGATATTTTGTTCGAATAATGGGGTCAAAATCATTTGGAAATCTCTTAGACTTGGCTTCTGGGGATCTTTTGGACATTCCTCAGAACCCGAGATCTCTTCCAAGAGTGATGACTGTTCCTGGCATCATCTCTGACGTCGATGGATATGGAATTACTGGTGGTGATTCAGATGTCATTTCATTACCTTGCCGCGAGCGGAAGATCATTGTGGCCAACTTTCTTCCTTTAAATGGTAAAAGGGATTCAGAAACTGGAAAGTGTAAATTCTGCCTCGACAATGATTCTCCCCTGTTACATCTGAAGGATGGTTTTTCTCCAGAGACGGAAGTCATTTATGTTGGATCACTTAAGACACATGTTGATGTTGGTGAGCAGGACGAGGTTTCCCAAAATCTTTTTGAGGAATTCAATTGCGTTGCGACTTTTCTCCCACAAGATGTGCATAAAAAATTCTACCTTGGCTTTTGTAAACAGCAACTATGGCCACTTTTCCACTATATGTTACCCATGTGCCCTGATCATGGTGAAAGATTTGATCGTGGTCTTTGGCAGGCATATGTTTCTGCCAACAAGATATTTGCAGATAAGGTAATGGGTGTGATCAATCTTGAGGAAGATTATATCTGGATTCATGACTATCATTTAATGGTTCTCCCAACATTTTTGAGAAGGCGTTTTCACAGGGTCAAGCTTGGTTTCTTCCTCCACAGTCCATTCCCTTCTTCAGAAATTTATCGAACCTTACCTGTTCGAGAGGAACTACTAAGAGGGCTCTTAAACTGTGACTTAATTGGTTTTCACACCTTTGATTACGCACGGCATTTCTTGTCATGCTGCTGTAGAATGCTTGGATTGGAGTATGAATCTAAGAGAGGGCATATAGCTCTTGACTACTTGGGCCGTACAGTTTTTCTGAAGATTCTTCCTATAGGTATTCACATGGGAAGGCTGGAATCCGTTCTGAATCTTCCTGCTACAGCTGACAAACTGAAAGAGATTCAAGAAAAGTATCGGGGTAAAAAGGTGATTCTAGGAATTGATGACATGGATATATTCAAAGGATTAAGTCTTAAAATTTTGGCCTTTGAACACTTCCTACAGCAATATCCTAGGATGCTAGGAAAAATAGTTCTTATTCAGATTGTGAACCCAGCCAGAGGCTCAGGTAAAGATGTTCAAGAAGCGAAGAAAGAAACGTATGATACTGTTAAAAGAATCAACGAGCGTTATGGTTCGCCTGATTATGAGCCAGTGGTTCTGATTGATCGTCCTGTTCCCCGGTTTGAGAAGTCTGCCTATTATGCCATGGCAGAATGCTGCATAGTCAATGCAGTGAGGGATGGGATGAACTTAGTTCCATACAAGTACACTGTTTGTCGGCAGGGAACTCCTAACATGTATAAGTCTCTGGGAATAAGTGATGATTCTCCTCGCACAAGCACGCTTGTTCTGTCTGAGTTCATTGGTTGCTCGCCTTCTCTAAGTGGTGCGATTAGGGTTAATCCTTGGGACGTCGATGCAGTAGCCGATTCAATATATTCTGCTATCACGATGTCTGAATTTGAGAAGCAACTACGACATAAAAAACACTTTCACTACATTAGTACACATGATGTGGCTTATTGGGCGCGCAGCTTTTCGCAGGATTTGGAGAGGGCATCTCGAGATCATTACAGTAAACGGTGCTGGGGTGTGGGTTGGGGTTTGGGTTTTAGGCTCGTCGCTCTCTCTCCTAATTTCAGAAGGCTATCCGTTGAGCAAACTGTCAGTGCTTACAGAAGATCGAGCAAGAGAGCAATACTTCTTGATTATGACGGTACTTTAGTTCCTGAGACCTCGATCGTAAAGGACCCAAGTGCTGAAGTTATATCTGCGTTGAAGACACTGTGTACTGATCCTAACAACACTGTATTTATTGTTAGCGGGAGGGGGAAAGTTTCTTTGAGCGAGTGGCTTGCACCGTGTGAGAATCTTGGAATCGCGGCTGAACACGGTTACTTCACAAGGTAAGTTACTGGTTTGTCTTAACTCTGAAAGTTTCAAAGCTTGGTGAAACTTTCCGGTGGGAAAGAAAAACTTAAAAGATAATCTTTGTAATGCAGGTGGAATAATTCTTCTGACTGGGAAACAAGCGGCTTATCTGTTGACCTTGAGTGGAAGAAAGTTGTGGAACCTATTATGAGACTATATACAGAGACTACCGATGGATCCAATATAGAAGCGAAAGAGAGTGCTTTAGTCTGGCATCACCAAGATGCTGACCCAGACTTTGGTTCTTGTCAAGCCAAGGAACTACTGGACCATCTAGAAACCGTTCTTGTGAATGAACCGGTTGTTGTTAACAGAGGTCACCAAATCGTAGAAGTTAAGCCTCAGGTAAATACACTTCCTCCACCCCATCTTCTGTTTATGAGAAATAAGTAATTCATACACAATGATCCATAGAAAAATATCTCCAAAACTTTTATGATTCATGATGTCCCTGTTTCACTGCACTAAATTGAAGCAGTCCTTTATATTATCTGGTTTATATGTAGTCTTAAAATGAAATTTTTTGGAGTAACAGGGAGTAAGCAAAGGTCTTGTCACTGGGAAAATTCTTAGCAGAATGCTTGAAGATGGGAGAACGCCAGATTTTGTGGTATGCATTGGGGATGACAGATCAGACGAGGAGATGTTTGAGAGCATATCAACAACCCTCTCAGCTCAAGCATCGTCAATGTCTACAGAGATATTCGCGTGTACAGTGGGAAGAAAACCGAGCAAAGCCAAATACTTCCTCGATGAAGTAAGCGACGTGGTGAAGTTGCTTCAAGGACTTGCCAACACTTCGAGCCCAAAGCCTAGGTACCCGTCTCACCTCAGAGTCTCCTTCGAAAGCGTGGTATGAGATATCAGAGATCAACGAGTCTTACCAACTTGTTTAGGGGAAAAATGTGAATCTGAATCATGATTTGTACATAGAAAACACGAAAAAACAGAGAGACGAAGCTTAGTGTTGCGATTTGGCCTGTTTTAGTTCAGGTTTGTACATGTACGTAACTTACGCCTTATGAGCAAGAAACAGCTCTCTTTCCAATTGTGTTTGTATATAATATTGTCTTGTGTATGATCTAAAGTTTTCTTATTTTCTCCTTGAGAATCTATTTCGGCTGTGTTTTCCATTAATTCATTAATTGTTCAAAATTAGTATTTTTTCTTCTAATTGTAGATACACAAATATAAAAGCTCTTCCTTACGCTTACACCATGTTTACATTGTCTTACCCGTTATGATTGTTTTACAAAGATTTGCTATCTCCTAAATAAATAGTCTTAGGTTCTGTTCTCGATCACGTCATGAGTATTGACAGATCAATTCATAAAAGGGTAATTCATGGGATCGTACACCCGCTCGCCAAGACCATCTATCAAGAGAGATAGACTTGCCCCCTTGGACCGTACGTAATGTCAAAGATCAATGGAAAAAAAATAGAGCTCAGCAACGAGGCTATACACATCCAAGATATCAGATGAGTAAGAAAGACCCAACCAACGCTAAGCCCAAATCCTCATAGCTTAGACTGCACCAGCCGGGTATCTGATACGTTTCATCAGACGTATTTTAGGAAGAAGAAGGTGACACGTCAGCCAGAAGTAATTGACGTGGCGGAGAGCGTGACAACAAAGCAAGGAGAAGCTTTGGATTGAGAAGGAGGGTTTGCTGTTTAGTTTTGGAATAAGTAGAGTTGTAGAGTCGCACTCTGGGGTCATGCTTTTCATGTGAATTGTGTAATCAAGCGATGTGCTTGTGAGATTGATGTGATCTCTGCAATTTGTGTGAGGCGAGTGTGGTAACGAACTCTGTTCTTAGATCTTGCGAGATTGCAATCCTTGTAAGCTCGAGATCGTTTATAATTACATATCGAATTTGAGTTTATAATATCTAAAATCTATCATTGGTGCGGTGAAACTGGTTTGAGCTTGATCGCGATGGGTATGGGTGAGGTCTCTGAGTTATACGAAGCGGAGAGTGATTGTGTTGATGAATTTCAACAACATTTGAAAGTTTTACAGGGCGGTTTCAAACGATTGTGTGAAGCGAAGGTAGCGCAAGAGGAGAAATTAGTTTCTATGGATGGATTATTGCGTTCTGTGGTCTCTACACTGGAACGATTGGAGATTCGTGCTGGAAAACAGGTGGAGCAACCTGATCACTCTCAACAAACACCTCAGATATCGTCTTCTTCGGAATTACATCGGCGAGGTTTGGACTCGGGTAATCTTCCGTTGGATAATCGAGCGAGCTTGTTACGCAAGATTGAGATGCCGGTCTTTGATGGATCTCAGCCGTATGAGTGGTTCTCTAAGGTGGAGAGGTTTTTCCGAGTTGGACGTTATCAAGATGTTGATAAATTGGATTTGGTATCGTTGAGTCTTGCAGGCGATGTTTTGAAATGGTTTAACTGGGAGATGAACAGAAATGAATTCCGATCGTGGGATGACTTTCGCCAACGCTTATTTTTGCGTTTTGGCGATTCTATGGAGGATGACCCAGGCAATCGCTTATTTGCGATTAAACAGGTGGGTACAGTGGCTGCATATGTGAGTGAGTTTGAAGATTTATCAACGCAAGTTCCTGGGTTGGATGATTCACATTTGGAGAAGATTTTCTATAATGGTTTGAAGCAGGAAATGAAGGAAGTGATTAAAATGAAGGAGCCTCGTGGGTTACCTTACCAAAAGGCGGCGGTGCTGCGGATGGAATCTAGTTCTTTTT
Organism: Turritis glabra; assembly: GCA_900406565.1. Lineage (NCBI taxonomy): Eukaryota > Viridiplantae > Streptophyta > Magnoliopsida > Brassicales > Brassicaceae > Turritis > Turritis glabra. Next base: position 619,700 of record OVBN01000185.1, read on the forward strand.
GCCAATTGGTGAGTGAGCGGGTCCACAAACCCATGGCTGCTGTTAAACCGTTTTCCAGTCGAGCTGTGGTGCCTTACCAACAGCCTAAACCATTGCTGTTACAGAATGGTCCAAACCAGGTTATTCCTCCCACGGGTCCAGTGAGGGCTCTTACACAACCTCGTCAGCGCCATACAGCGGAAGAGTTGGATGCAATGCGTAGTAAGGGCATTTGTTTTAAATGCAAGGGTAAGTACTTCCGTGGGCATGTGTGTCCTTTAAAGGAATTGCAAATTCTTACTGTGGTTGATGGATTAGAGTTGGAGGTGGTGGATACCAACTTGTCGTTTCCTGATGATGAGATCGTGGAACAACAACCAGTCATGAGGTGTTTGTCTCTTAATTCTTTTTTGGGGAAACATTCACCTAAGACGACTAAGTTGGTGGGAGTATTCAGCAAATTTTCAGTGGTGGTGTTATTGGATTCGGGTGTCGCGGTTGAAACTGACAGTTTGTGTTGATAGCGAGCTGGAAGTGTTATTGGGCAATGGAGTTTCGGTCCATGGCTCAGGTGTATGTAAGGGAGTTACATTTCAATTGGCGGGTGTTGATTTTCGGAGTGATTTTATCTCTTTGGAGTTGGGGGGTGTTGATGTCATTTTGGGAGTGCAATGGCTGGAAACATTGGGAAAATGTGCAGTGGATTGGAAGTCGCAAGAATGGCAGTTTACTTACATGGGTAAACAGGTTACATTGGTCGGGGATCCGGCTTTACATGGTTCTTCTCTATCCATTAAATCGTTGGTGGGCCCTGATCTGTCGTTGTTGGACAATTCTACGCTGGGAGCGGCCGCAAATCTGCGGGTTTCTCATCCAGCTACGCAGCTGGTGCCGGGGTTAGCAGCGGTATTGGACCAATTTGCCCCAGTTTTTGAATTGCCAAAAGGGTTACCACCGATCCGGGGTCAGGAACATGCTATTAACTTGAAGGCCGGTGTGAACTCCATTACAGTTCGACCATATCGATATCCTCATTCTACTAAGGAGGTTATGGAACGCATGGTTGCAGACATGTTAGTGTCGGGTATCATTCGCCCCAGCAATAGCCCTTTTTCAAGCCCGGTCTTATTGGTGAAGAAAAAAGATTCTTCTTGGAGGTTTTGTGTGGATTACAGAGCATTGAACAGAGCTACTATCCCGGATAAGTTTCCTATTCCAGTTATCGATCAATTGTTAGATGAACTTCATGGTTCGGTCATTTTTTCTAAAATTGATCTCAGGTCTGGCTATCATCAAATTCTTATGAAGGCAGAAGATGTTCCAAAGACGGCTTTTCGGACCTTGGAAGGTCATTATGAGTTTTTGGTCATGCCATTTGGCCTTACTAATGCGCCAGCTACTTTTCAAGCTTTGATGAATAAGGTGTTTAGACCATTTATGCGGAAGTTCGTGGTGGTATTTTTTGATGACATTTTGGTATACAGTGAGAGTTTGCAGTCTCATATTGAACACGTGCGGTTGGTGTTGCAGCTTTTACAAGATCATCAATTGTTTGCGAATTTTAAGAAGTGTCTGTTTGGGGTTGATCAAGTTGAGTATCTTGGACACATTATTTCAGCTGCAGGTGTAGCTACAGATGCAGCTAAGACTGATGCTATGCTTAAGTGGCCAACTCCGGTTAATATCAAGCAATTGAGGGGATTTTTGGGTTTAACAGGATATTATCGCAAGTTTGTCCAGGGTTACGGTATACTTGCTAAACCATTAACTGATTTACTCAAGAAGGACCACTTTCTTTGGTCAGATGGGGCTCAGCACGCTTTCGACAATCTTAAGAGGGCAATGGTTTCTGTTCCGGTTTTGGGGTTACCAGATTTTACCAAGTTGTTTACAATTGAAACTGATGCATCAGGGACGGGTGTAGGCGCCGTGTTGATGCAGGATAGAAGGCCAGTGTTATCCAACTTTTGTTCAGCGTTATCCAACTTTCAAGCTTGAGGACAAGCTTGTTTTCGGGGACGGAAGTATTGATACGTTTCATCAGACGTATTTTAGGAAGAAGAAGGTGACACGTCAGCCAGAAGTAATTGACGTGGCGGAGAGCGTGACAACAAAGCAAGGAGAAGCTTTGGATTGAGAAGGAGGGTTTGCTGTTTAGTTTTGGAATAAGTAGAGTTGCAGAGTCGCACTCTGGGGTCATGCTTTTCATGTGAATTGTGTAATCAAGCGATGTGCTTGTGAGATTGATGTGATCTCTGCAATTTGTGTGAGGCGAGTGTGGTAACGAACTCTGTTCTTAGATCTTGCGAGATTGCAATCCTTGTAAGCTCGAGATCGTTTATAATTACATATCGAATTTGAGTTTATAATATCTAAAATCTATCAGTATCAAACCCAGGTCTGTACTGTGGCAGGCTAATATTCTACCACAAGATTACTGGTGCCACTTGTTGAATGTGATCTTTTGTATTTAATTATTCATACAGCAAAGCATTAAGAATGAAGAGGAGAAAAACCGGTGAATTTACATATTGGTTATTGCTATATGCATTTTGTATATAATCTCATGTTAAAGCATATATACCTCTTGTGATCAAAATGGTAATCATAAAACCGTCGTTAGAAAATTTAAACCAATAAAAACGAATCTGTTTGAGGCGAATACTCTTTTGCCTATTTAGACAGCGTTTGCTTTTAAAATTCAGTTCTTAGTAAGACGAATAAAAAGGATGAAATTGGGAAATACAGACTATAAAAACATAGGAAATAATACGAAATATAGTACAAGATAAGAGACCATTAACGAACATGATCAAATTTGCTCGAGAAATTAATGTTTCATTCGAGCTCATATTTTTATACGAAGATGATCATATTATGTAATAGTAGCACATGGACTCCAATTTGATGAAGCATCTTACCTACTGTTCCATGGAACTCGACGATCTTGTGACGTTCCTTCTCGAGTATGAAGCTTGACGTTGTCTCGAGTCCAAAGGGTTGAGTGGTTCGCATATTGGTCTTGAACCTAAGCATGCGTATAACTTTGGATTCACTTCCATCTACTACATCATAACTACCCTCGACATATGTCAAGTATTCACCCGGATGCTTCAACTCAAAACTACAAAAACCATAAAATTCCAAGTAAATAAGTTGATCAAGAACGCAAGCTCATAAGAGAACTGAAGTAGTAATTTGTTTCTCCCATGATCCTCTCCGTCCACGATTTGATTGTCCTTGTCGTACAAAAACTTGACGAATGCGATACCCATCTCGCTGTGTCCTATGTATATATTTCTAATATTATCGAACCCACCATCGTCCCAAGAAGCTCCTCCATCACCACCCATTGCTTCTATTTTTTCTGCGTCGGGAAGAGGAGGCAACGGACGGAAATATGCTCCAAGCGCAAATTATTAGAGGATCCATATGAAGCCCAAAATAGTCTCATGAGAAGTCCAAAAGCTTATGTCATGGTCCATGTAATTAGGTTTTCTAAGCAAGATAGGTTTCAATGTAAGTATGTGTAATGACTATGTAATTTTGAGAGTTGTCTCAAAATAACTCTCTTTCTTCATCTTTATAAAATATTAAGGGAGTTTGTCGAGAAATGCCACATTTGGAAAAAATATTTTCTTAAATGCCATCAACTGTAACTCTTTCATAAAATGCAATAAAATCATTTTTGATACGAGAAGAAAATACCTAAATACCCTTCAAGATTGGAGCACATGAATTTGAAACTTTCCTGGCGACTGATGGGACGTTCAAGCAACTTGGACAAGGGTGCATTAATTGTAGTCGTATTTAGCTTTATAGGTTGGAATAAACTGGAAAATAATATAGAAACAGAAAAATAATAAGAGAAAAGATGATGAAATGTTGGGTTTAGGAACGTTGAGATTTGGTGGACCAAAAACTAGAAGTTTAGGATCTTTGTGGACGAAACGGGTGAAGGACAACAAATGTTGGTCAATGGACAAGAAATAATTTTGTGGACAAATTGTAATCAACGTCCATCGCTGAATCTGTAACCAGATCAACGGAAAATACCTAGTGGGGATGTCAGAATTGATGTCGAAATCGCCGGTAAGAACAGCAATCGATTCCGCTTGATTTCTGTGATAGTTGTGGACGAGAATGTGAAAAGGACATTAGTTTAATGGACAATATACAGACGTGTTATGGACAAGATGAAATTAATGTCCACCGTTGGATCTATTACCGATTCAAAGGAAGATACCTAGTTGGGATGTCGCAAATGTTTTCGTTCTCGCCAGGAACAACAGTGGTCGATTCGGCTTGATTTCCATGTTGGTTGTGGACGAAACTGTGTAAAAGATGAGAATTTTTGTTAATGGGCCATTTTGATATGGGTGGAAAAGTTTCAGTCAGTGTCCACCGCTAGATCTATACTTGATCCAATGAGAAATATATCTAGTTGGGATATCAGAATTATTGTCGCTGGCGCCAGGAAGAACATCTATCGGTCGATTGGATTTGATTTCTGTGTTGGTTGTGGATGAAGCTGTGGGAAGGACACAAATTTTAGTTAGTGAACCAGTTTTATATGTGTGGACAAGGTTTAGTTAATGTCCACCGTTGGATATGTGTCCGATGCTATGAGAAAGTGGTTAACACGAGAAAGTGGGAAATCGACATCGCTGGAAAATACAGTCTTACCCTGAATTGGGGACTGTGTGGATTTCTCCGGCATCGCTCGCTTCGTCTAATGGATTAGAAGCCATTACGTCTCTGCCAACTGCACAAAAATCCAAAAAATTTAGAGAATTTGTTTTGAGAGATTTTCTATCGATTAGGAACCTTAAATCGCAAAAATGGAAAAGTGAGAAAGACGAAGGGACTGGCGATTTATATTATTTTCTCCAGTTCCGTTTCATTCTATTAACTGATGGTGAAGACAAACGCTTTCATTTGAAAAAAGTATCAGCGATTTATGTCAAAGTAGTGGGCTGGGGTAATGGAGTCTTTTGACATTACTGATCTTAATTACTTATGACACTTTAAAAAATAATATAGTCAATATGGCAGAACCAGAAAAAAAAAACCCAGTTATCTATGACACTACAGTTAATAATCTCAAATATTAATCTTGAATCATTGTGTTCTTGGTAACAAGTTAAAATCTCTTTCCTTTGTTTGCTTTCTTGCACAATAAAGCTCTTCATGAGCTATTCAATTTTCAGTCTCATTTATCTATTTTAGTAGAGCTCGTTTGAGCATAAATAAACTTGTTTTGGATTATCCTACACAAAAAGCGTATCAGTAGACCGTCCATGGAACCCAACAAGACCGCAACCTTTGCTCTCAAGCACGAATGGGCTATTAGTTGCAGTTCCAAATGTTGCAGTTCTTCCTTTTGATGTTTTGAAAGTCAATGACCCAACTGCCATAGATCTATTAGCTACTGAAGTCCCCTCCACATATGTGATAAATTCATTAGCATAGTCCACCACAAACTGCAATACAGAAAAAAGATTTGTATAATCTATTCAACAACACACACATACAAGTCGACGAATAGTAAGAGTCGTAGGAATTATGACCTCTCCTACTTGTATTGCCATTTTCCCATGCTCACGTGGACGTTTCCAGTTTGTCTCTGTTGTCATAGTCTAACTTGACACAACATAAGGGTCATCATAGTGAACGTACACCTTCAAAAGTACCATCATCCCAAAGATCAACTGTAATTTTATAAAAAGACAGGTTGTGAAATACGCTCCAAGAGAATTAAGATTCTTCTCAGCAATGATCTTCTTTCCATTGGCTGCGGCAAGTGAAAACTTCCTACCCTTGTTGTCTCCCATCAATTGTGAAGTCTTGATATTAGTTTTGAACTGAATTCCTTGAATAACACCGGGATCACCTTCGTCATAGTAACCCTCGTACATATATAAATTTTTGTAACACCTTTCATAATTGGCTCCATCGTCCCACTCCTTGCCTCCTTTTCCACCTTTAATTTGCTTCCATTCTAGTTGGAGCAATCCAAGTGAAGTATGCTCCAAGAGAGTACTTGAGGTATGTGTAGGAATTAGATTCGTGAAATCCGATGATCTTCTTTCCGTCCACATCTAGTGAAAACTTATTAGTACCCTTCTCTGGATATCCTTTTAGTTCAGAACTCCTCAAATTAGTTTTGAATTGAAGTCTTTGATTCCCACTTGATCTGTAATAACCCTCAACCGATTCAACTTGTTCGTCATTTTTATGGTTAATCTCAAACTGCATTATAATTTGCTGAAACAAATACAGATCAGAGTCAATAATATATATATAGGGTTCTGTACAAAAAAATCTTCGAAGTTGCCATTTTTTGCAACTTAGCTCTCTATTTCCGGAAAATACAAATAAATCATATGAAGTCAAAAATAATATGCAATATACCCCGTCTTTTTTACCGTCAAGTTTGTAAAATATAAACAAATGATATATCAAATTGAAGCCTTTATGACTATGAGTCCAAATTTACATTTAATTTTTTTTTAAAACTAATGTATGTGACCGTAAATATATTCAGAAAATACGTATAAAGCTTATATTGCGTATTATTTTCGATTTCATATAATTGATTTGCATTTTTTAGAGATAGAAAGCAAAAAATGGTGACTTCAAGAGTTTTTTTGCACAAAATCTTATATATATATACACATATATATATATATATATAAATTAACACTAAAAAAATGAGTTTAGTTAGTATTTCTAAATTATTCCGTCTGGGTGAAACCTTGATCCGTGCGACCATGGAATGATTCATATATCGGTTGTCCATTCTTGATATACTCGAATCGGATGTACCTTAATTATCGGTTTTGTTCGTGCCGTTTCATTATTTTGTTACTGGGCTTGGCCCAATCAACTTTTGTTTTTCTTTCTGACAGCAGCCTAACTAATTGAACCGTCTTAACCTAATAAACAGAAAATTGAACCGAATTAACCGAATTAACCGAATTTTAATAAAAAAACCGAAAATTTTGGTAACAAATTTAATAATCGAGATCCGAACCGAACCGAACCGATTATTTGTTCGGTAAAATTTTTGGTAACCAAACAAACCAACTAACCGAATAAACCGACCCGAATCAACCCGAATAACCGAATCCGCAGCTCTCACTTCTGCTCGACTTCTATTGATCCTCAGTGATTTCAGTTCGACTTCTTGTTGAATGTTTTAGTTGGTACAAACATTCTTTTAGATTCGAAATGGCAATTATTTCATATGCCGTCTGGTTGTCGTATTAATCCCCTGCTACAGAATTTAAACTCACTGAGTAATGAGTTTAATCTTGCCTGCTCGTTGATTATTTCCTGGGATCTTTCTCTTACTTTTTCACTAGTTGCAAGTGAATGAAACAACATCTCAAAGCCAATACAAAACCACCGCCTCCACTGAGAGTTGGTCGGCTCCACAAAACTAAATTGAACTTATGTCTTGTGTCGTCACTAAACTAGTTTAACATAATTGTTTCGAATTTTATATAAATAAAAACGAAAAAGAGGCGCTCATGGCAAGCAGCCTAAACTCAGTATAACCTGAGATTTTATTCATTACACTTCTCATAAACAATACGGATTCATCAGTTTACATACGGAGTCTAGGAGGAAAAAGAGAAGTTGCTCTGCAATTCCGTGATGCCTTGGGTACCAAGAAAGGCAGTTTTGCCCTTGAGAAAATCAGAGTACCATTGAGCAGAGAGTTTGGGAGTTCTCTTGCGATGAGGATCGCTGAAATTGACAGAGTACAATCCATAACCAGCCTCATTTCCCCCGAACATCTCGTATAAATCCATAAATGACCATACGAACTAACCTCTCGTGTCTGATCCATTTCTGCAAGTAGTAATGTCTTGTTTCTTTATTACAATGTCAAAAGAAGTGAAGAGAAGATGCAAGAAGAAACTTTTCTTACCTAACGGATTTTAGCAGTAAAGTCTTTGCTGCAATGGCAAATATATAACAGCAAGTTTTTATTAATTCCACATAATCTTTTTCTACAAAATCTGAAAACAAAGTAGTGATGTTTTTTTTGTTAGCCTACATCATTCTGTGGTTGAGCCATCCTCCATATTCATCCTCGAGACACTGAGGATGATCATAGTGGTAGAGTGTAACATGTGGTTCAATTCCTGTAATAAGTTTACTGTAATGTCCAGTTTAATAGGAACTAAAACCAAACTCTGGTTTCCAAGAACCGTAGGTCTTACCATGGCTTACTAATTCTTGAATGAGGTTCTTGTAGAATTGTAGACCCTTTTGGTTAATAGGGCCTCTTCCATCTAATGAGATAAGAGCTCATTAACTTGATCCCTTCAAGTGAACACTTAAAGTGTTTAATTGAGGAGACTTACAGGGTATTAGCCTACACCAAGAGATGGAGAATCTGAAGGCATCTAAGCTAGTGTCCACCATCAACTGCACATCTTCCTGAAAAGTCACAATGAACTCAGACTTAATGAATAAAACTCATAATGTAGTAATCACAATAAAGCAGAGAAGAGAAAGAACCTTGTACTTGTGATACCCATCACATGTTATATCTCCGTTATCTTGGTTACCTGAAATGTTAGAAAGAAGAATCAAAGCACAAGAGTGACAAACTCTAATACTAGTAATGTTAACAATGAAAGCTTACGAGAGTGAGAAAAAGTATCCCAGACATTAGGAGTCCTTCCGTCTTCCGCAACAGCTCCTTCCCACTTGTAGAGACCAAAAACATTTTTGTTCAGTTTTGTTTCAAGATTCGACAAAGAAGCATATAAATTGATTCCAAACCTGATAAGCAGAAGTGCCGGATCCAAAGACGAACCCTTCGGGGAAATCGTATCTGCTGAAAACGTCGGTGCATCTCCCTGAGGAAGCAAAAGCCAGAAAAATGGTAAACAGAGCAAAAATCTTTTCCATTTCTTACCAACACACTCTCTCTCCTTCGTTCCATTCCATGTGGGAATAAGTAGCTCACTCTACCTACCCGCTTGAGTATTTTGTGTGACAAAGAACTAATTTAGCTAAGAAACAAATTTTGGAACACGTGATATTTTGTGTGACCATATATATCTCTCTGCCTTTTGCATTTTTTTACCCTTTTTTGGGTATGATCCGATTGACAACCAAATCAAGGTACTGTTCATGGCATATCCATATTGTGATGATGACCATAGAATTCTGACATTAGGAACTGGGAAAATATGGTGGAGGAAGATCAAATGTAGCTTACCCCATGAACCTTGGCCCCCATGGATATGCATCAATGGGTTTTGTATTACTTAGCTACCGGAGTTAGTAAAACGTCTTATGTGATAGTTTGCTTTGATGTTAGGTCTGAGAAATTCAAGTTTATTGATGCAGAATGCTTTAGTCATACTACTGAATTGATCAGATTTATAAACTATAAGTTTAAATTAGGTGGGGCTATGCTGATGGTACCCTTGACATAGAGTTAGTGTTTGTGGATTCTAGAAGATGTCAAGAAACAGGAATGGTCGAAATATGTCTACACTTTGGGGGAGAATGAAGTCGTTAATCCCAACAATCATTTCATCTCTTGAGTGACTGTTACTGGTGAAATTGTTTTGTCGATGAACTAAACCGTTTTATAATTCCTACTTCAATCCCGAAAGGAACACTCTCCAATGTGTTGAAATCCAAGCTTGGGAGAATGACAGTAGAGTTGACGCCTTTGTAGACCTTGTAGAGGATCTTAATGTTAACGATGCAATGCAACTCAAGCCAAGACCAGCAAACCAAGGCCTAAATATCATTACGAAAATTAAGGCCAAAACTACAACAACGACGCCAAAACATCTCGCGACCTCCGTAACTCTGCTTCACCTGTGAAGAACAACCAGCCAACGATTTATTAGCTAATATAGAGTAAGTAGAAGTGCTGGCTCCGAAGACGAATCCCTCGGGGAAATCATATCTGCAGAAAACGTCGCTGCATTTCCCAGAAAAATCCAAAGCCAGAAAAATGGTAACAGAGAAAAAATCTGTTTACTGTACCTACCCGCAAGGAACATAGGATGGTCTACCGTATCCACTCGATGATGTGAAAACAATTGAAACATGTGTTGAAATGAGTCCAAATACGTCGTTGATAAAGAAATACAAGAAATGGTACCACGTATATTAAAAGCAATTGGAACACGTGTTGATAGGAAGACCATATTTTATTTCCGTAGTCTCCATTGATTAGCCAGATTAACAGCACATACATAATTAGTTGGGAGACTAATGCGAGAAAATCTTCTCCAAGAGCAAAATGCATATCAATCTCACAAAAGCATAGATAAAAATAGATATGATATGATGTTTCGAAGGTTTAACAGAAAAGACAGACTGTAGACTCTAGACTCTGACTCAATTCCAAACCACTAGTGTATATTTTGAGGTGGAATATGGTAAGGTGCCCCGAATGTACAATTTCCACCATTGATGGAGGAATAAAGCAGACAGACAGAGATGCTTTCTTCGACATCCATGACTTCGACTCGGTTAGAGCAGAGGCCAGGAAAGGAGCTGGCATGTACATAGAAAGGTTCAGACTTTGAGAGGAAAATGCAAAGATCTCCAATTTTGTGGTTTTTGGCGTCAAAACGATATTTTACGGTTTGACGGAAAACATAATTTATCGGTTTTAGTTAATGGAAAAATGTGTTCAATTTTGACAAAAAAGCGGAACTTAGCGATTTTGGCAGAAAAACATGATTTTTTTTTGTTTCGACGAAAAACATGATTTAATTCGACTCGAATCTATTGATCATAAATTTGTTTTAAATATCTTTGACCAAGAATAAAAAGTGTTTTAAATGTCACAATGGTTCACGCCAAATGAACCAAATACCGTTCTATGTTATTTCAAAAAAAAAAATGGATATTTTCAAAACTATGTGAATTGTTTCCCTAAAAACAAAGCATTTATTTGGGCGAAACTTTTTTTTTGTTTTGTAACATTCTCATTCTCAAGATTCAAGGCCATTCCATTCACACCGTTGGCAAAAAGAACCATTTCCCCAGCTTGAATCTCGTTCAATCCATAAACTTGTGCAATCCCATCTCCAACCATTGGTAAACGTTAAAAATTGTGTTTTTGGATTATATTTTTGTCATATGTTGCATGATAGAGTTTGTTTTTGTCTATAGGTTTTATCTAGAATTTGTTTTTTCTGTGGATTATCCATGATTTAAGCGTAAAAGCGTTTTTTTTATTGAAAATATTGAGGACACCAAAAATTCCGTAGAAGCCTTGGTGAATTGAAGGAATGGTTTATGAGTGATCTCGGAGTCTTGGACCAATGAGAAATCGTAATAGGCGACAAGATGATGAAAAAAGATTGCCATTTGAAGCCGCGCAACCTCTGCACCTACTCAAAGTCCACTCCACCTCCAAACGCCATGAACGATTTAGACCCCCAAGTCATTTCTTTCCCCTGCCAACCAACCAACCAAATCCCATTCTTACAAAGGATGATGGAGAGAAATAACAAAGTAGCTGAAATTAGAGTAAGTGTATAACTAAGACCTCCCATCTCCATGGATTAAACTCAAATGGGTTCTCATAGGTTGCAGGAAAATAATATATATAACTTCTCCAAGAATACTTGCCTTTGATCTCAACATCGTGCAATGCCTTTCGAAACAATATAGGGGTCGTGTTTGACAGGCGAAGCGACTCACTGATAACCTACAGATTAATGTTATATCTTAAACTTGTGAATATCTCATTTTCTAAGGTAAATCCGAAAGATACATACAAATATGTTAGTGAAAGTCATGTTGTGTTTGTATTCTGCCCAGCTGACTCCAGCTTCCTTATCTTTTCTGTTCTCTACAATTGCCTTATGCTCACGCTGTGCTACATCATCTATGACTCTATCAACTCCATCCATATTACTTGTTCTTAAGATGATAGCAAAAGTTAAGCTATATATTAATTTTGGATATGAATTTCAAGGCCAAAGCAGTACAACCAGAGGTACCTTCTCTCGTGGCGAATGAAGCAATTATTATAGAAATCTCAGAGACACTAAAAAGGAATTAAATGTTGTTTTAAGTTACCTTGCGGACTTTGATGAGAGCTTTCCAAGTGGAGAGACGAATGAAGGACTGGAACCAATCAAGAGAGAAGACGTTGAGATTATCCGTATGCTTTGATTCTTTATGTTTCCTATCATTGTTTACTCCTAACCCTCGATGCCAATAATTTGCATAGTGATTTTTTGTAGGTACTAGAAGATGAATACTTCCTATAGGTTGGATCATGTCGCATCACACTCATTTTGTATACTCCTCTCTTTTTCTGCAAATTTAGATATATCTTAAACTTGTGAATATCTCATTTTCTTAGGTAAATCCGAAAGATACACACAAATATGTTAGTGAAAGTCATGTTGTGTCTGTATTCTGCCCAGCTGACTCCAGCTTCCTTATCTTTTCTGTTCTCTACAATTGCCTTATGCTCACGCTGTGCTACATCATCTATGTTCTCTACAACCAGAGGTCTTCTCTCGTGGCGAATGCAAGAAGGAAGATGAGGTTTATAGTCGATCCTTAGTAAAAAAATGATACCGTTTTGCTCCAGTCCTTCTAGCATCGTGTTTAGGATGTCTTGTTGCTTCACTCTCGACTCTTTCCTCCTCCTGAGAACGTCTTTCATCACCTGGATCGCTTCTCTGCGTGGCTGAATACAACAAGCAATTTGTATAGAAAACAGGGGCTACCTAAACTGACTAATATAGAAATCTCAGAGACACTAAAAAGGAATAATTAAATGTTGTTTTAAGTCACCTTGCGGACTTTGATGAGAGCTTTCCAAGTGGAAAAACGAATGAAGGACTGGAACCAATCAAGAGAGAAGATGTTGAGATTATTCGTATGCTTTGACTCTCCATGTTTCTTATCATTGTTTGCTTCAAACACTCAGTGCCAATAATTTGCATAGTGATTTTTGGTAGGTACTCGAAGATGAATACTTCCTTCAAGAACAAACTATCTTTTTCAAATACCATGTGTAACATGTTCCTATATGATGGATAATGTAGCATCACAGTCATTTTGATCGAGACTATGTGTTATAAAAGATTTTTTTTTTTAAGATATGAATTGAAATTTGTATTTCAGTTAATTACATTAAGGTTTTAAAGACGCATTTATAAAGATTATTTTCAAAAATATTTAATAAGCATTTATTGAATGAAATCCTGAGATTTTCCACGTGTTATTTTAGAAATGGGGTTAGGGTGTCACAACATTCATCTTGATCACTCCTCCCATTTCCTGCAAATTCACATATAAATAAAATAAAATGTTATAGTTTCAATGTAGGGAGTTCTATTAAAAAAAAAATGGATTATAGTTACCTCTTTTAAGAAATTTCTGTAATCTATCTAAAACGGTAAAAGGTTTGTAACATTCCAGACCTAAACCGCCAAACCCGACCCATATTTTTTTGGAAAGGAAACCCTTAACATAGGAAAAGCCCTAAAACCTAGAAATGTGCATTAAGCTCACCAAACCCATTAAAACTAAACCTTTAATCTAGATTAATGAGGAGGTATAAATAAGAATTCTAGGGTTTTCTCCTCATAATTTTGTGCCTCCTAAACCTAGAAAGGGAGAAGGAGAGCTCGTGGGAGAGAAAGAAAAGAGGGAGCCGCCGATGAGATCAAAGCTAGATCTGACCAGTCTTGGGAAATGATGCAAACGGAAGGGCAAGCGGACTCTGTTGTGCACGAAACTTTGTAAGTATGTTCCCAACCCATAGATCTAGGTACCGTAGAAGGGTTTTGTATTATTTCACTGGTTTAAGAGTTATACCCATTTTTCTGAACCCCTTCTGTGTAGTTCTGAATCTGCTCTGATTAGTTGTGTTGTTTGGTTCCCCAAACAAAGTCCGTTTGGGATGACGTTTTGTAGAGGTGTTAAGGACTCCTAAATATAGCTGTTGGTGAAAGGGGAACTCATTTGAGATTGGGAATCTTAGTGGCCTAGCCAGTGAAGTTGGGGTAGCGAATCTATCACGGAAAGGAGTGTTTTCTTCTTCATCTTAAGGGCAAGGTGAGGACGTGACTTGTAGATCTATAGTTTTTTTGGGTTATTGTGCTTGTTTCCATCTAAACGAGTATATTTATTGTTGGGGAAAGATAGATAACTCTATCCCCAACCACCTTCTAGGTTTTCTGTGTTGAGAAGGAACCGAACCGCTTTACCAATTGTTTCGGAGGTACTGTAAGTCTTTCGTGCAATCACTAAAAAACTTACTATAAATAAATTTCTATACATGAAACACCCTCCCCAATTTTCATACCACGAACCATCCAGCATTTTCAACTTTTTCTGTTATGTGCCTTGGAAATTGTTGTTGGAATCTAGCCAATGCTATAATTGTTGTCCCTGTGCATTCATCAGTCTGATAGCTTAAGTAAGGCCCAGCCAAATATTATATATTCAACAAAAGAATGAAAGAAAGAAAGAAAGAAAGTACACATGCGCAATGGTTGTGTTTTTCATAAACTCCATAAGACTAAGCCATTGCAATGAGAAGAGACAATGTTACACTATATTACTCTCTTATTGCGTTTTATCCAAATGGGACAAGAAAAATTAAATGAGAACAACTTGAGGATGTTATGACAAATTGATATATATCGACATGAAATTTCAAATTAAAAAGCTCTGAAAACCTCTAAACTCTCTGCAGTGCAATCATAAACAAGTTGATCTTGGTCAGAAATAGTCATTCCACCTTTTGTAATGGCTCGAAACCTTTTCATATATGATCACTAGGAGGCTTTTGTATAATCTAGATTTCTTCACGAAATTGTATCGTGTTATAAAGGTTTATCTAACAATCTCTTCATCAACATGATCAGCATCAGCTCGATAGGGCTGTATCCCACAACTGGCTACCAAAAGACTACAAAACACAAGCTAACATACATTCTTAATGTAACTCAAGAGTTTCATTATGTGGCAGAAGAAAGATAAGCCTACCCAAATAAAAAAGTTTTAACCTAGATTTTCAGACCATCCTCTCCAATCCACGATAGCGAGATGCTTCTTAAAATAATTATTATATGGGTCTTCTACCCAACAAGCAAGTATATGGAATGGCTATTGACCAGAAAATTAAATTAAAAAAAAACAAATACATTAATTTTACGTCGATAGTATATATCAAGATAAAATTAATTTGTTTTAGAATGGAAAGAAATAAATATATTTTGTACACATCCACCAGTATGTATCTGCTGACTTCGTCATGTGAATGAGTTCCATTGTTTCCCGAAGAGCTCTTTGTCTTATGAGCTTGTTGAAAGGCCATTGATTTAATACATTCCCTGAGACCAAATAAACACCTTTCCAAAACAAGTATTGTACAAATGATTGTGGATAGTATAGAGCTCAAGAAGCAGATGTCCAAGGATATTCAACACCTTTTGATAAAAAAAATTCATATGTTAAAGAAGTTTATTTTCCAAAGTTGTAGAAGCAGCCATGTCTCTCATAATTGAAGAGTAAGATGCACCAATTTGGGACACAGATGGTTGAGATTTCTGCTCATCTGCATTAATGGAAGTTGTTTCATATCCTCTAGTTCTTCTAAGATTGACTAATCTCTACGCGCGTGCCACTACTTTCTTTTTTTAGATGTAAAGTTAAACCTCTAAGCTCAAAGGAATCTATCGAACTGATATCATCTCAGAGCAAAAAAAGACGACACCTAGATTCATCCCAGAGCAAGCTTTTGCATGTGGAGAAACAAAGAAATAAAAGAAAGACAAATCAGTCTGAAATCCTCCCAGAAATTCGACATAGCCGGGTTACTGACGTGCTTACCCCTTGTGAAAAGGTTCTTGCGCCTTTTTGGAATGGTATTTGAAGAGATAGACAGAGATAAGTAGCACATTGTGCCATGAGTCAAACATATCGATTTACACAACTATATTCATGGGAGACGGGAAATAGGTTAATGGCGAAGAGAGGGTCGGTGTAGTCCCTGCCGTTGAAGTTAGTGATGATTTAAATATAAAGCACAATTGTATTCCAAAAACCTTTTTTTATATTATGAGATACAAAAATACAAAGAGTTGTGCTTTGTATTTAAATTCATTACCATCTTCAACTCTAGGGATTACACCAACCCTCTTTTCACCATTAACTTGTTTCACGTCTCTCATGAATATAGTCTGTGTATATCGGTTTGTGTACGCATGGCATGGTGTGCTACCTTATCTCTGTCTAGCTCTTTTCAATACCATTCTGAAAAGGTGAAACGCCTTGAGAACCTTCTCACTAGGGGTAAGCACGTCAACAACCTGGTTATGTCGAATTACTATGAGGAGTCCAGACTGATTTGTCTGTCTTTCATCTCTCTGTTTCTTCATATGCAAAAGCTTCCCCTAGGATGAATCTGAGTACCGTCTTTTTCTGCTTCGAGATGCAATCAGTTAGATAGATGCCATGTTTCTTTTTCTTTGCTTTCGCTTAATTCAACTGAAGATTTGAAATGATTGCTCTTCTTATTAACACGCGTTACTCCTTCACCTGTCTATGGAAGAGAAGATGTCGAAATAGCCTTTCTAGAGGGTGGTACAGCATGTCTGACATCGATGGTGCCTAAGTGATGGTGAAAACACACCGAGAAGCTTGTTTGTCTAGCCTCGGTCTAGTTCAAACTAATGAAAACATCTTTTCATCCTTGTAATTTTCTACAATTAATGGGTTGAACCTTTCTTCAAGCAAGGACTCATACAAAACTCGGACTCGTACCCTTACTTTACAAAAATATGCAGAAATAGGTACATGCATTAGGGTTTGAAAGATATTTGAATAAATCAACTAATTAATTATTCAAGGATAGCTAAGTAAAGATAGCTGAGCAGAATATGGACTTGAATATGTCCCATTTAAAGACCAAATTGTGGGATCAATGTTCAGTTTTCCTTCACTTGCAGCTTCGTAGATGTCGTAGAGTTTCTTATCAATGTAGTTGAGCATTAATGTTCTTGATATATGTCATGTGAGGGGCTGGTAAGCCTGAACACCAACAAGTATTGTTTTCAAAGCTTGTTCTTTGCTAAAGTTTGAGCCTCAAAAGATTGTAAAGATTGCATAGCTAACTACAAAACAATTTGTTAGGATAACACTGTTTGATAGTGCTGAACTTGGATCCACATATACCTCCGCAAAGATCTCACTTCTTAAGATTCCTCACACACATAGTTCCATATCCTGATGCTTATTGGCCATCATGAGCCAATTAGTCTTTCTCCTTCTCCTTATTTCTCACTAGAAAGAACCATGGTATATGTCAAAAAAGATTATGATATTGATTATAGTGATCCGTCAGCCTAAATTTGCTTGATGATTTTTGAGAGAATTTTGTGCTAGCGATTCACTCTCACAATATCATAATATTTTTACATATATCATGATTCTTTTGAGAGAGAAGCAATAGGTGTAGGAAGGAAGACAAATGCCTATAATGGCCAATACGCATTAAGAGATGAAACTATGAATGTGAGAAATCTTAAGAAGGGAGTTCTTTGCGGAGTTATATTTGGATGCAAGTTCAACACTATCAAAGAGTGTTATGCTTAAAATGTTTGGTTAGTTAGCTATGCTATCTGCATAATATTTTGATGATAAAACTTTAAATGAAGACCATGCATTTTTAAATAAGATACTTGTATGTGACCAGGTTTACCATCCCCTCACATGCCATATATCAAGAACATTGATCCTGCTTTGATGTTGTTACTATTCAACTACAGTGATATAACACTTTACAACATCTGTGAAGCTGCAAGTGAAGAAAATCTGAACATTAATCCCACAACTTGGTATTTTTAATTATTACTAACTACTCATATAGTTGATTCACCCAAATGGCCTCCAAACCGGAAAATATCTCTTTTTGCAAATTTCTTTCACAAGTAAGGGTATTAGTTTGAGTGTGGAGCCCTTGCTTGAAGAAAGGTTCAACCCCTTAATGGCAGAGAATTACAATGTTTTGGTTTTAACTAGACCGAGGCCAGGTAAACAAACCGCTCCCTTAGGTTTCACCATCACCATTAACGTCCAAAGATGCTGCACCACCCTGTAGAAAAACTATTTAAGAATCTTGTGTTGCAGAGACGGGTGAAGGAGCAGCAGCGTGTGTTGATAAGAGGAGTAATCTTTTTAATTCAGATGTATCAAGAGAAAACAAAAAACCATACTCAAAAGAAGTGACACGCGGTTTGAGAGTAGTTAATCTTGGAAGAACAAGAGGACGAGAAATAGCTTCCATGTTAATAAGCAAAGATCTCAACCATTAGTGTCCCAATCTGGTTGTCTTACTTGTCAGTTCTGACAAACATGACCGCTTCTTCAACTCTGGAAAATAAATCTTCTTTGACAAATGAAGTTTCATCTCAGGCAAGTAAAGATGTTGACAATCCTTGTACTTCTACTTCTCGAGTGCTATCTTTTCCTCAAGATAGTAACAGATTCAAGAAATATATTTAGTGTGTGTGTGTATATATATGTATATATGTATTATAGATTTTACAGTAAAAATTATATGGATTTGTATACTTTACATGTCTCATTAAGATTGGCTTTTTTTTAAAAAACATACCCAATTATGATCCAACAAATTCGATTTAAGATAGAAAAATTGGTATACCTTTATGTATGAAGGTAAGTATTTAATTTAAATGGCAAGAGATCATGTCTTCTAGATCTTTTATGCACCACAATAATTAATAAAAAAAATTCTATATATTCATTTCAAACCTATTAATCATAAATTTAAAACTCTAATATTCGCGTGAATACAGTTAACTTTTATTCTTACGTAAACACGGGAAATTGAAACATAAAATCACTTAAATGCAATATAACAACAACACCAAACATATTTTAATATCCCAAATAAATAATTCTTTTTCAACAAATGCTATTATTAAGTTTTTGGGTAATTCCATGTTGGTATTTCGCGCGAAAATATTAGATTTAAAATTTTATTATTAATAGATTTGAAGTTTCGTAAGATCATAAATTTGTTGATAGTGTAATTAATAAAAATAATAAAAAATTCCACTTCAATCAACAATCAAGATCATCTAACTATATATAATATATTCATGGGTTATCTTAGGGTTTTGTAATATAACATCTATAGATCATTATGTTAAACCCAAATATGTGCAAGTAAGTTCTTTATCCTAAACGCACTAAGAGAAGATGTTGAGAAAAAACAAAATTTACCTATGCGGCCATCGATTTAGAGGGATGATGAGTAGCAAGACACATAGTCTTCGAGCTATCGGTACCAACTCATACCACTCGCACTCTCAGGCCACACATCCCTCGGGCTATCGGTATATCTCTCATACCACTCCCACCCTCCGGTCACATGTCCCTTGAGCTATGGGTATCTGGACTAAACCGTCCTTAGAGCAATAAAGTCTAAACGTCTATAAGCATCTCTGACCGAAACTACCTCACATGGTCTGCGTAGAACATCGCAATGTCATACGCAACCACACATATTCCAAACCACGAATATCACCTCAACTATGACCAAACCTCAGGTCAACTCAAAACATCCCAAACACACAGGAATGTTTCTCATATCCTAAAATGAAGGATATTTCCAGTTTAAAAACTCAAGCTTATTTAAATCCCATGACACCACAAATCATAACCAATAAGAAGTACTCATCTTATTACCATTCAAATGTATTAATCGTTTATACACACAAACGAAATACAAAATGAATACACAGAGCAAACAACTCTCCCTCCGAAACTGGAACCAACGATGAAAAGCTCAAGCCTCGGCTTGCTTCTCGAACCACTTCTCGAATCTAGCTTTCATCCGCTCCTCTAGTTCCCAAGTTTCCTCCTGAACACCGTCACAGTCCCACAAGACTCTCATCATCGGAATCCTCTTCCGATGAAACTCCTTGGCCTCGCCTCTAAGGTCATGTAAGGCTGAAGATCTGACGGAATCTTAGCCAACACCTTATCATCCTTATGCAAGCACTCCTTCAGCATCGACACATAGAAAACCTTGTGAAATTCTTGCATAATCTCTGGTAATTCCAACCGGTACGCAACTGGTCCAACTCGACCAACAATCCGAAACGGACCCATATACCTCGGACTCAACTTAGTCTCGGTAATGGACCTGTTCGGACCTCGCAACATCGCCATCTTGAGATACACTCTATCTCCCACCTTAAACTCAACCTCTTTCCTCCTCTTATCGGCATAACTCTTTTGCCGATCCGGAGCTTCTTTCATGTTCAGCTTCAAAACTTGGATCTTCTCCGTAGTTTCCTGAACAAAATCCGCACCCAATGTGCTCCTCTCCCCCACTTACATCTAGCACAATGGTGTACGACATGACCTCCCATACAGAGCCTCGTATGGAGCCATCCCAATACTCGCCCGGTAGTTATTGTTATAAGCAAACTTTACCAACCTTAGGTGATCCACCCAATGACCTCCCCAGTCAAGCACACACATCCTCAGTAAATCCTCAAGAGTTTGAATCGTTCTCTCGGATTGCTTATCTGTCTGAGGATGATAAGTGGTACCAAATGCACCTTAGTACCCATCTCTGCCTGGAACGCTTTTCAGAATTCTGAAATGAACTTAGGATTCCGGTGTGACAGGATACTCACCGATACTCCATAAAGTCTCACTATCTCCTGCACATACTTCTTAGCCAACACCAAAGCTCCATCGGTTTTCTTGATGGCCAGAAAACGTGCAATCTTGGTCAAACGATCCATAATGACCCAAATTGCATCTTTGGTCCGAGAAATTGGCAACCCCACTACGAAATCCATCGTAGTCATATCTCACTTCCACTCTGGAATTGGTAAACTTCGCAACAATCCACTCGAGACTTGATGCTCTGCCTTCACTAACTGGCATGTATCACACGCTGCGACCTAGTTAGCCACATCCTTCTTCATCCCGACCCAGTGATAATACCGCTTAAGATCTCGGTACATCTTAGTCGCTCCCAGATGAATCGAAAACATACTCGTATGAGCCTCACTCATGATTTTTCGCCTCAAACCCTCATCTTTGGGTACGCATACCCGCCCATGCACCAGAATAGTCCCATTAGCAGAGATCAGATATTCTGAACCCACTTCCCTGGAAGCATTAACCAAACCCTCATCCTTAAGCTGAGCCTAACGAACCCTGCTCAAAAGATCCGCCTGATCCACTGCCTCCAAACCTAACGGTTTCTGAGATAAAACACACAACCTCAATGAACCCAGCTCACACACCAACGATTCCATGTCCTGCTTTCGAGTCGAAACCACGCGTTTGCCACTCAAGGCATCCGCAACCAAGTTAGCTTTACCAGGATGGTAAGCTATCTCTAGATCATAATCCGCCACTAACTCCATCCAACGCCTTTGCCTAATATTTAACTCAGGCTGAGTGAAAATGTACTTCAGGCTCTTATGATCTGTAAACATCTGAACTTTTTCGCCACAAAAATAAGACCTCCAAATCTTTAGAGCGAACACCACCGCAGCCATCCAATATAATGAGTAGGGTAGTTGCCCTCATGCTTCCTCAACTGCCTTGAAGCATAGGCAATCACCTTCCCCTGCTGCATTAACACACAACCCAGACCTACTCCCGAAGCATCTGCATACACCCGGCTCGGACAGTGCCAATACTGGCGTACTAGTCAACATCGTCTTCAGGTTCGCGAAACTCTCCTCACACTCAGGAGACCAGACAAAAGGAACATTGTTCCCTGTCAGCTTCGTCATAGACTTAGCCATACTTGTGAAATGCTTGACGAATCTCCGAATCTCAGTAGCATTCCTCGACCTCGGCCACTCTCTGATATCCTGGATCTTCTCTGGATCCACAGAAACTGCCTCTGCATACACAATGTGACCCAGAAATCCAATCTCTCGTTGCCAAAAACTACACTTGCTCAACTTAGCAAGCAGTTTTTGTTCTCGCAGCTTCTCTAGAACAACTCTCAAATGCAACTCGTGCTCCTCGGGACTCTTCGAGTACACCAAAATGTCATCTATAAAGATGATCACAAACTCATACAGATACTTCTGGAACACGCTGTTCATCAACCTCATGAACGGCATCACCACAAACTCGTAGTGTCTATATCTAGATATGAAAGCCGTCTTCCGGATATTCTTTTCATCAATCGGAATCTGATGATATCCCGACGCCAAGTCTATCTTGGAGAACCAAGTAGCCCCTCTCAACTAATCCAACACTCATCAATCCGCGGAAAAGGATACATGTTCTTCACAGTGACTCGGTTCAATCTCCGATAATCAATACACAATCAGAAACTCCCATCTTTTTTCTTCACAAACAACACCGCCGCTCCCCACGGTGAAGTATTCGGTGCCTTAGATATCGGCATTGTCCCGGGTTCCAACTCAATCGTGAAAGGATCAGAACGAGATGGCAGTAATCCTTGCAACGACTGGAAAACATCCTGGAAATCCCAAACAGCCCGAATATCCCCAACCGCAACCTCTCCAATAGTCTCTGACGTAACAATCGTCACCAGATAGGCCTCGAGACCCTTCTCGATTATATTCTCTGCCTACATTGCCGAGATCATGAGACTCCCAGAAGTCGTTCTCACTCCCTGATAAACCAACCTCCCTTGTTTCCTTCCGAAAACAACACACCCTCAGTGACTGTCCAGGTGCGCTCTGAACTTGCCGAGCCAATCCATGCCTAAAATGACGTCATAAAGCTCCACCGAGCAAATGACCAAATCCGTTGGCATAAACTCCCCAGCCACCTGAACATCCACGTCAACAACTCGACCGTGAATGGTCAGTATCTTACCTCCAGCAACCTTAACAAAACCCAACCGCTCCTCGGTTGTTCCCAGTAATTTGTCCTTTCCGGCAAATTCCGGAGTAATGAAGCAATGCGATGTTCCAGTATCAAACAACACGTGGGATTTAACACCTCCCACAACCAGAGTCCCTGCATATTTATCATATGCTCAGAACCCTGACACCCCATCATGGAGACAATAAATTTTACTACACAAGAATTTAACTCAGATAAGTTTAACAAAAGTACCTGTGATCGGCCTGGAACTTGGGCCTCCTGTCTCCACGATAGAATATACTCAGGGCGCCACTGCACTCTGACTCGCTGGCAGTGCCACCGCTATCTCTCTCTGCAACTTGGGACATCTCGGCTTGATATGCCCACTCTCCCTGCAGTGATAGCACACACCCGTATCCACACGCGCCTCGCCCTTCTTAGGGTAAATCGCAACCCTATGATCCCTGCTCCCACACCTGAAGCATCCTGGACCACTCTGGGTAACACTGGAAGAACTCTCCATCTTTCGCTTATGTCCTTGCATTGGCCTACCGCCTCTACTCGGACCGGACTGCTGTTGCGGCCTCCTCGCCTGAAAGTTGGGGCTAGCAACCACCACCTCATCTCTCAGATCTTTCTCCAGGAGAGCAGCTGTCTCCACCAACTCAGCAACCATGCCAAAAACCCTCACAAGGATCTTCGTACACGGGCCCGTTCATCTTTCAACGCTCGACCTGTATACACACTAAGACGGTTAAACTCCGCCTCATACTCTCAGACGGTTATGTTCCCCTGACACAACATGAGCCTGCACTGGTACCCTCTATGGTAACCGCTCCAACAACAAAGTAAGCAAACCCTCAATGCGATCATCTCGGGCCTGAGCAAAATCCGCTGCAGCACCCGCAGCACCCGCTGGAACTCCAGCCACACCAGCACTCACACTAGCCACACCCTCTGACCCCTCCTGATACACTTGCTAATTTTCAAGTACTTGTGACCCGCCTTGACCCGTTCAAGCATCCGAATTCTCGCCTTGATACTTGACTCGTCCGAGACAAGTACTTGCTTTAGCAAGTACCCGTCCAAAATCTGATGACTTGCAAGTAATTTAACCCGCTTTGATACTTGCAAAAATATGATACTTGTTTTAGAAAATTATATTGTAGCTACTACTTGAACTTGAATATGAAAACATTCTCATACAAATTACAAAACATTCAAAGTTTCAAACATCCTAAAATCACTTGACATTCAAAGTTCCAAAAGATAAGCATTTTTAAAACAACTTATTGGTTCCATGCTCCAAATCGTACTTGTCATCTTCTTGATTCTTTTTTATGCCTATAAACCAAACATAACAAATGTAAGTATAATGCTTTGAAACCAGACATGAAAATCATGATTTCTATACTTTCAGCAGCCAACATAACAAATATAAAAAATGTGGGAGTGGACATTTCTATACTTTCAGCAAATGAATCGAATGATCACCTATATTTACATGTTAAAACCAGACTTGCACCAAATTAAAGATAAAGTATTTATACCTTTCATTCTTCATCCAAAGTTAAGCTAACTCGTTGCACCAAATTTCCATAAGCATTTGAAATTACAAATTCTGTTAAACAACACAAAAGTTGTAAGTTCACAAATGAAATAAAATATTCATAAATAACTTATAAGTAAGTGTGTAGTGTATACCATCTTCTAAAATTTCAAGCTGTTCGATTTGATCCTCCAAAGAGCTTTGTTCATAATCGTTTCGAATCCAGTCTTGAGTGCATATGAGAGCCTCAACTAGTCTCGGGGTGAGAGAACTACGAAAAGGATCAATGACCCGACCACTTGTGCTAAAAGCTGACTCAGAAGCAACAGTTGAGACCGGTATAGCCTATAGATCTTTAGCCATTAGAGACAGAATCTTATACCTTGTTCCTGTCTTCTTCCACCAAAAAAGTATATCAAACTTTGGATCTGATCTAGAAACACAAACATCAGCTAAATAGCTCTCCAATTCTGATTGACCAGCAGTATTATCTTCACTTTCTTCATGTATATCAATCAAAGAATAAAGATCATAAGTTTCTACAGCCTCTGCGACTACTTCTGAAGGAGTGTTTGTTCCTTCAACTTGGCTAGTTTGCACTGAAGAACCAGAAAATTTATCTTCATAATGCTTAAACATTTTCTCTAAAACCAAGTTTATTTTAGTAATCAAAGCTTCAGCTATGCTATTACCACCAACACCGTAACTCTCATGGATTAGCCAGCTGACATATTTCATCTTATACCGCGGATCAATAACACAAGCAATAAAAATCACCAAGTTCATGTTATCCATATCTCCCCAATATTTATCAAACTTACCTTTCATCTTAATAGCCATTGCCTTTTGATTAGGATCAACTTTGTTCAGCCCTAACTTTCGTATCATTAGACCAACCCCAAAACCTCTTTTCAGTTTTAAAGCTGACTCTAACATCAGAAATGTGGAGTTCCATCTTGTCTCGACATCAAGACTTACACCAGCAGTAGCCGAAAGTTGTAAGTGAAGAAGACACTCTTTAAATTTGTTTAATCTTGCTGGAGAAGATCTAACATACCGGACAGCAGCATGTATTCGACTAATGGAGGCTTTATTTTCTTCCAATCCATCTTTTACAACCAAGTTAAGGATGTGTGCACCACATCTCATGTGAAGAAATTCACCATCAAGAAGACTAGTACCCCATGACTTGAGTCTTCTTTTTAAAAATCTGATCCCTACTTCATTTGCACTCGCATTGTTGACCGTAATCGTGAAAACTTTGCTGATTCCCCATGACACCAAACACCTCTCAACCAATTTCCCAATTAGTTCACCTTTGTGACTTAGAATTTGGCAAAAATTGATGATTTTCTTTTGGAGATTCCAGTTCTCATCGATGTAATGTGCAGTTAAGGACATATAGTTGATATTCTGAACCGATGCCCATGTATCAGTTGTAAGAGAAACACTCCCTTTGTGTTTCTGAAAGAACATCTTCAACTCTTTCTTCTCTTCAAGAAATAGACTCATGCAATCTCTAGTGACAGTTCTACGGGAAGGGATTTCAAACCGAGGTTGAAGAATGAATAAGAATTCCCGAAAACCTTCCCTCTCCACAATCCTAAAAGGCAACTCATCCTTGATAATCATTCTAATTAAACCTCTACGAGAATCTTCTTTATCATACGGTAAATAAGATGGAACACCCTCATCTTTATCTTTCTTTGGTCGATGCATTAATGTTGCTTGCTTAAATCTTTTACCACAAATGGTCTCTATACCACGCTCAGGATGTAGCTTCTTACACCTCTCAATATGTTTCAACATAGTACTAGTGTTTACTCCTGACGTTGATCTATAGCTAACAAAGTCTCCACAATGATCCCAAGCAGGAGATTTTAGCTTAGGGGTTACCTTAGATTCCACTGTTGGAGCACTTTCACCACCGCATTCGGTCTCCATATCCTCTTCATCAAGTTTCGTATTCCTAGGTTCCATCTACATGGAAACAGTTACATCAAAACAATAACAAAGCCAGACATATATATTGAACCATGAGAAGTGATTGGAGCAACGAAAGTGATTCTAACCCTAAATAGAAAGAACATATGTGGTGAAAGATGAAGGGTGAAGAAGAACCTGATATGTCAACGGACTTGCAGAGTTGCAGTTGCAAGAATAAGAGCAAATAGTGGACCAAATTTGAGATGAATGGCGAGATAAACAAAATATTCAAATAAAATTGCTGGACTGAAAGTGAGAAATCGTAAGAGGGAGTGAAATTGTGAAACCCTAAAATTTTCTGAAAAGTGAAAAGTGAGACTCTGTGAGAAACTAAAAAGTCTCGATGCTTCTTCAGTTCTTCTTCCTAAAATGATACGTGAGAACATAAAAAGTAATTGGGTTTGTTGGAATGGGCTATAATTAAAATAACAATAGTAGCTTATGATGGGCTTAGTTAATGGATTTTAAATTAGTTAGATTTAATGGGTCTTAGTTACACTCTTATGCATTATTAGATTAGGTACAAACTTACTACACCTAAACTTTTGGATTAACGGGGACAAGTAAAAAAACGAGTAACAAGCCATACAAGCCGGGTCAAAAATTTTTTTTAAAGACTTGATACTTGCCTTGCACTTGCAAGTAATTGAATTTTGTGGCTTGATACTTGACTTGTCGACGGTAAGTACTTGGTTTTTCAAGGCGGGTACGAGGCGAGTAACGGGCATCGGACTAGTAACGGGTACTTGTGCCCACCCCTAACGGGCGTTACATCTACCGCGGCCACGACCTCTACCACGGCCTCTATCACCTCTAGCCATCTGAACAACCAAGAACAGAGGCTAAGATAGTAAGCAACTCAACAGAGTAAAGATAACTCACCGTAGAATCTCAAAGGCTCGAAGAGGATGATTCTAAGACCCCATGCTCAAAAAAATTGACTAAATACCACATAATTAATTATAGCATAGAATACCACGGTTTATGATAACATGCAACAAGCAATACAAAAATTAATTAAACTCTAATTAATTTTCCTAAACCATCCTAGAACCGTCTACGCTCTGATACCAAACTGAAACGACCACACCCGTTTTTTTTTTTTTAAACAATAGCTAATACCCCATAATAGAAGCTACTAACAAACGCGATTAACAAAATAATAAGACTCGATCTTATTAAACAACCGACAAATAGCAATATTCGCATTCATCAAACAAAAATAAGTTTAACACACAATAACAACAACACAATAACAACGAGTCATAATCATCCTCTTCCTCATCGCCTCGATTCCACGTTCACACTTTATCTTTACCTGCACCACACAAAGAGATGCGTAAGTATTATCACAAATACTTAGTGAGACGGTCCTCCCAACTACTAGCTATACACACAAGCAAGTAAGATCACAAACCGCTCACAACGCAAAGCAAGCCATCCCAAAGCTAACAAATGGATTGATCGGTCTAAGACATCGATCGATCGATCCAACCCAACTTTCTACGGATCGATCGATCCAGGGCACGGATAGATCGATCCAGGTCCAACTCGGATCGATCGGTCTGACCTTCCCAGACAACCCGATCTGAAGGCGTTGGATCGATTGGTCCACCACCCAGATCGATCGATCGATCGATCCCGCCCACCTGCAACTCTGATCCCGACTTCTTTCACGGCCGAAAACGACCAACGACCACCCTGAGCCTCAACCTTGCTTCCTACAAACGATTAGACACAAACCCAACCCCAAATACCAAGGAAACAAGCAACACACGAAGGATTCAACAAATCTAACATAAGCACACCATAAACACACAAAACCTTCTCATTGGCTTAGATCAACTCATGGTCACGCACTCACCTCGAAAACAAATGGATTTAAGACCCAAGAACAGCACCACGACGAAGCTGGTGAATTCTTCTCTTCCTCAATGCTTCAACAAAACGATCTTAAGCAACTCCCCAAGCCAACACCAAGCTTTCTCTCTTTGTTTTCCCCTTTCTCTTGTCCCAAACTCTCCTTTTCTCCCAAAAGATCCAACAACAACCCAGCCAGAAGAAAGAAGAAGAAAAACTCGGTTTTAGGGAGGTAGGTGAGGCCAAAGAGAACCAAAAGGAGGCTGCCGGCAGTGTTGGATCAATCGATCCACACCCCGGATCGATCAGTCCACACCTTCTCAAGCCAAATAACAACTTGGCAATGGATCGATCGATCCACACCCTAGATCGGTCGATCCACGTCCTTAAGCCACTCGATGGCTGAGCTACAAATCGATTGGTCCAACCATTGGATCGATCGATCTTCTCTCTTTTTCCGATCAAAAGTTGACTTTCGACTCTCTATCAAACCTTACTCCGTTCCCGAGAAAACTCTATTCCTGGAACACTCAAAATTGACTTCAAAGAGAGAGATCACATTTCCGCAACCTCATCGAATCGAAACGCCTTGATACGATTCTTCTGTAAGTTTTCCGAAAAAAATCCATTTTTCCGAAACACGGGCGTTACATGTATGATATCACCATGATGGACATGCTCTCCCTGCAACACACGAGACCACGATGAACGGTTCTGCATGCGGCCCTCTTGACCTAACTATAAGCTTTGCACCATTAATCTACAACATATTATTTAACTTAAAATATGTGTATGACTATACTTCAAATTTTTTTATAATGTGATTACATGTAAAAAGTTTTCCTGTTACGTTAAATAAATATTTGAAAGAAAACTTGAAAACAAATTATGATGTAATCAAGATAAATTTTTATTATTTTGAAATGTACTAGAACAACAATATTATGTAAAGATGTCTATACCTTAGGCATGATTTTGAGGATACAATAAATCGTAGATATCAAACCATCAAACAAACACCGAAAACATTAATAACTTGAATGTTGAGACCATATAATTTTCAAACTAATAATTAAAGGGCTACTTCTTATAGATAGATTCAAATCAAATCTCATTTGAAGCATTCACTACTAAGCTCCTCGTTACCTTTTGGAAGTTCCTTTAGCTTGGAAATTGCCTCTTCTATCTCTGTCTTCTTCTTTGTAGGAAACGATGATGTCTTGATCATCTTCTTTAGTACTGTCTTTTGCATCACCAAACGCGAAGCTAGTGCAAATTCTTCTTTATTTGAACCGCTCAAATTGTGCATCCATACTGTATGCACGCGAAAATCGGCGTTGGAAAACGGTTCCGTCTTCTCCCCAAACTTATATTGTGCTCCATTATTAGAAGATTTTCCTTCTTTCCCAATAGGATTGTTATTCTATATAGATAACAACTTAAATATTGTATCGGATCTTAATATGACAAACTGATTAAAGAGAACAATAATGATCAAAGCATCTAATTAAAATTGGAGCATGAAATGAACATATCTTAAATGATATTTCAAGTTCTATCCTTTTTCAGTCTACACAACTAATATATTCCTTATCACCTTGACTTCTTGCGGGTTCTTCAAATTCACACCCACAGATAAAGATGTATGTCGCGTTACATAGTTTACAGGACACATCACCATCCCATTGTTTTCGTTCTCTTGAGATTCAAATTTACAATTAACAAACATGTCAACTAGATATTAATATAATTATTTTGTATATATTCAAGTGTTGAAAACACCAACCTCACCAAAGATGTGTTGGAGCTCAAGGTACTTGACATTCTTACAATTTTTAAAGGCATGCACATCATGTATTATGTATTGATATAGCAAGAGTGTTCGAAGGTTTAGATGGTAGAATATCTTTGAGGACAGCTTGAGTACATTGATATTAATTGTTGGTTCGAGGCGGCCATTAATATTTCCAAAGATAAGTTTTTTTGTGTTTTTGTACTAGTCAGTAATTGGATCCAAGAAACAAGCATCTCGTCTTCCAATTGGTATGAGTAATTGAATATTATGCAAATCTCTAAATAGTCATTGTGGTTGTTTATAACCTAAAAGTGCAAAAAAATAATTAAGTATTAAATAAGGACAAACAATTATAAAATGTCTATTAACATGTGTTTCTCTTTGTATCTTATATATGTTGAATTCTATAGAAAGATTTAAGATTTGTTATATGAATTTTTCTATTATATTATCTTGGTAAATAATCTCATGTTTTTGGTAAATAGTCTCATTAAGTTTTTTCTGTGACGCATATCAATTATCAATTGTTAAATCCATTAGATTGCAACACATAAACCATGTAATTTTGTGTATGCATGTATTTATTCTATGTGGAAGAAGGCATGAGATCATGCTTCTAGATTATTTTTCACTACAATAACAATATGCTGTCATTATATACACACACTCGAATCTATTGATCATAAATTTGTTTTAAATATCTTTGACCAAAAAAAAAAAAGTGTCGTAGATGTCACAATGGTTCGCACGAAATACCGTTATATGTTATTAAAAAAAATTGGATATTTTCAAAAATATGTGAATTTTTTCTCTAAAAGAAACATTTGTTTGGGCGCAATTTTTTTAATTTTTTTTGTAACTACCATTAGTAAACGTTAAAAGTTGTGTTCTTGGATTATATTTTTGTCATATGTTACATGATAGGATTTATCTAGATTTTTTTCAGTGGATTATCTATAATTTAATACATACAAATGTCAATGATTTCACATTCATATGTATAGTATAACATTTCTTCTAATTAGTTTCAAAAGGTTGTAGATATTCGATTTTATTTTTAATCCAAAATATTTTTTTTATCAAAAAGTGACTGAAAACTGTAAGATATAATATTGAGAGAAAAATAAAAAGAACCTAGGTCATCGGTTGTTATACCTTGCTTCAGTCCAGGAGAATCTATCACCTCTTGTTCTGATAGTCACTTGGAGACTTGGAGTTGAACCAGTTTCACCCACAACAACAACAATTGTTTGGGGAACCAAAAAAATTGTCTTGTCTCACATTATTTATTTGGGCTTTCGCTATATTATTGGGCTTTGTTTGGGCCCATTTAGAATTAAGAAGTAGTTAATAGTTAAAAATCTCAGAGAAACCTAGCCGTCGTCACCGTCACCGTCCCCGTCGAACTCCCCATTACTTACGGCCGCCGCGAGCTCTTAATCTTCTTCTTGCACTCTCTTGCCTGTTTTTTTTTCTTCGCTACGACAAAAACATGGGATTACCTGATTCATCTCAAGACTTGTCGACAGAGATGGAAGTTGATGCTTTCAGAAGAATCTTTCCTCTTCGTTTCTTTGAGCGTCATCTCTCTGAATCTCTTCGACCTGATGCTAGACCACTTGGGAAAGCCAGAGACACCATTGTTAACCTTGGTAAAACAACTTAGATTGATCAAGTTAAGTCTGTGAAACATGTCACTTGATTGTATTCTCTTGTCTGTTATAGGACTTGTTTCAACCGCTGATGGATCTGCTCTTGCCAAGATTGGTTCCACCGTAAGCCGCCTTATCGTTTTGGTTAGATTCGCATAGTCAGCAATGTTACTGTGTTCCCATGTTCTTACATTGTTTCTTGTTGATAGACTATGCTTGCTGCTATTAGAATGGAAGTTATGACTCCTTCTACTGATTCACCAGACGAAGGATGCATAGGTTGTTTATTGCCCTCGACTTTATTATATCCTCTTGTCTCGTTCTATGTTGTTTTGTTCTTCTTCTTTGGTGTTTCATTTTGTGACTGATTGATTCCTTTTGTTAGCTCTTGAGTTTCATATGCCTCCTATTTGTTCTCCGACTGTTCGTCCTGGAAGACCTGCTGACGCTGCTCCCGTTATTTCAAAGCGTTTGTCTGATACTATTCTAAGGTGTTTCGAATTGTTCTTTCTATATATAAATTACTCGTTCTCCTTGGGCATCAAATACAATGTCGTTCCTTTCTAAATTGTGTCCCTTTTATCGTAGTTCTGGAATGATTGATCTTAAAGAACTGTGTCTCGTTAGTGGAAAAGCTGCTTGGATGGGTTATCTGGTGAGTACATGCTAGTTTTAAATCTCACTTGCACGTCAATTGGTTCCTTACATATTATCTAGCTATTGATTCTAGGGAAGTATCTCTTTGAAAGTTATTGAATTAGTGAGGTCTTTAGTATATTTATGAACATTCTGCTCTCTAAACTTTCTCATAGGACATATATTGCCTGGATGCCGATGGTGCTCTTTTTGATGCTGCTTTGCTTTCTGCTGTTGCAGCCTTTTTGAATTGTAAGTTCTTAGTTCTTATCCTTTGGTTCGCTTCATAGCTCTTCTAGAACTCCGTAGACTAAACCCATTTCATAAGCTAAAACTGAAAGTTTGAAATTTGAAGTTATCAAAGAAGAGTAAGCCTTAGATCAACCTTTAATTATTAACCCATATGACTTTATATATCTGTAGAAAAGCAGCCCGAATCCTAACTTTTACTGAGTCATACCAAAGTTATATTCTTCTCCGTACAATACCAGTTTATATTCAAACCAATTCTTCCTCTGAGGCATAAGAGATCTTTATATTGCAGTGCAAATTCCAGTCGTTGCTCTGAATGACAATGGAAGAATAGTTGCCGTCACTGGAGGAAAAGATCAAGAAAATGCTTCGATCATCGAGAAAGAAGCAGTGAACAAGGAGAAGAGAAAACTTACGCTTAAGAACATTCCTTTCTCTTTAACTTGCATACTCCACAAGAACTACATCTTGGCAGATCCAACAACCGAAGAAGAATCGATCATGGACACTCTAGTGACTGTTGTTTTAGATTCCTCAGATCAAATGGTTTCGTTCTACAAATCAGGAGGAACCGTTCTCGCCTATTCATCAGCCATCAAGGTGAGAGTTTCAGCTTTCTCTTATGTTAATCCACCACTTGATTTACACCGCTTTTCTTCCGTATAAAGTTGCCTTGCTGAAACTGCTTTGCACAGAGCTGTGTTGAGTTAGCAAGGAAGAGAGCAAAGGAGCTTAAGCAGATTTTGGGGGAGATGGATATCGACTAATTTATCAGATGGGATGTGATTCATTCCATAACATTGTTGAATTTTGTGTTACATATTTTAGTGCCCAAGGAAGAAGCTCTTCGCCATTTTTGTTTAATTGTGTTACGGTTTTGTTGGTCATATAACGACTTTTAGTGTTAGTGTAAGTTTGCAATTATATGATCTCCATTTCAAACGAATATGCGTTTTAAAAATGCTCAAACCAAAAGCAATTAACAAGTTTGTTTGTTTTTCTGACAACCATAGCAAGTTTGGTTTTGATTAGGCTTTTTCTAGAAACAAAAATGTTATTAAAATGTACTTTTTTCAATATGGGTAAAAATTTACTTGCAAAACAAATAAGAGAATTGTGCATTTGGATGGATTAATGCATCTGACAAAACATCTCTAGTCTTTAGATTTTTGCGGTAACTCAATTGAAGAATTCGATTTCCAGTTATGTGCATTTCTATAATGAATTACTCCGTTTTAAAGCTTGTGATTTGTTCGAACTTCTTAGCGAGAGAATTGCTCACATCATCACTAGTGGTGTTAATAATTAAAACTAAACCATACAAAATGAAGCAAAGATATCTGACCTACAAAACCGACAAATGATATATTTGCACTTAACCGGTTTTGTTTTTGCAACAAGAGGTATCGATCATATATAAATTAGTAGACTAAAAAAAAGAACCATTGAAATTAGAGCACATGATCATGAGACTAAATACTAAAATGCATGAAACAATAACCATTCTGAATCTGTAAAAGAAATATTGCATAGTAAGCGAGGAACGTCACGTGAGACTAATTACTAAAAAAATATGAAATAGTAATCATTTTGAATCTGTGGAAGAAATATATATCAAAATGCTAAGCGAGGAACGTGTCCTCCAAAGACATGAGACCCTCACTGTGATTGAAATAACAACGGACATCTCTTATAGTGTAATGATTAAGCTTCCAGAATTCTTCATCTCCAATCCCTTCATATTTAAACCTCCTTATACGGTTTCTCTTTGGATCATAATATAAAACATAAATTGCTTCAGACGTTGTTTCAGTATAAATAAACTCATCAGTGTCATGAGTAATACCTCTCAGGCCCCCAAAAACTTCCCTCTCGAGCAGAAGAAATTTTCTAAGCGACCATTCTTGTTTTTCTCTATCCTCCAAAACCCAAAATCTTATACAAGAGACGTCGGAGCAAACCCATGCTAATTTTCGTTCGTAGTTGAGGAAAAAATTGCAAAGTAAATTATCAGCTGGTTTTTTTTATTGTGTTGAACTTTTCGTACCTC
Organism: Turritis glabra; assembly: GCA_900406565.1. Classification (NCBI taxonomy): domain Eukaryota; kingdom Viridiplantae; phylum Streptophyta; class Magnoliopsida; order Brassicales; family Brassicaceae; genus Turritis; species Turritis glabra. The sequence continues at coordinate 654,340 of OVBN01000185.1, forward strand.
ACATCGAAGCTCATAAGGACTTTTTCAACTTCAAAAGTATCATCGACTCTAAAAGGTATCATCGCTTCATAATACACATGCCCATTGATGCATATACCTATTCGTTCCATGGTGCAAGTAGAGAAATATTTAGGGCTATTTTGGGCCACTCTCCATGATTCATGAGGTCCCAAAGTACTTTATACTTATCCTCGACCGGATCATATCCTAAAAAGCTCATACCCATGAGACTTTTGGTTCGGGTTCGGGTAAGGTAACATGTTGTCTCTCATGGTTGGATTCCAAACTACAATATTCCCATGAAAATCTCCGAAACATATTAAGCCATGGACCGATTGGGACCGTTCGTAATATTCAAATTTGGGAGCATTTAAGTGATAACTTTCTACATGAGGATAAGATCTGTCCGGATGCTCATTTTAGGGCATTGAGCTGAAGAAACGCGTGTCCCTTGTTTTCACGCAGACTAAAAGACAACCGTGTGGAAGTCTGACTCGCGAACGAGCTGATGAAATCTGGACGAGTGGTGATGTATGACCATATATAGCTTTGAGACGCAACGGAACCTCGAAGCAGATTTAACAGGCAGTCTCAAGAGAGTATCTCATGAATCAGATCAAGAGGAATCATAACGAGAAACTTACTAAAACTCTCATCTTCTATAGATTGTATACTTATTTCCCTATCTTCCGCCTCTTCTTCTCCTCTATCCATTGGCGACCCACTAGGTTTTTTTTTTAGCCCTAATTTTTTTGTCATTTTCGTCATATTAATACAAAACAATTATTGCCAAAAAGAAAAAACTAAAACAAAACCTCTTGAATCAATCAGAGGCTTTTGTGTTTTTGACAACCAGAGTAAGTTTGTATTGATTAGCTAGGCTTTACTAAAAAAAATGTTATTATGTAAGGTAAGTAACAATGCATTTGTTATTATGATCAATACGTGGTAAAAATTATACTAACAATAAATAACAAATGAAAGAATTGTACATTTGGATGGATTAAGGCATTGGACAAAACATCTCTACTCTTTAGATTCTTGCAGTAACTCAAAGTTGAAGATTTCGAGTTACCACGAGAATCTAAAACTTTGGTTCACTGATTTATTCGAACTTCAAAGCAAAAAATATTTACCGAAAGAATTGCTCACCTCATCACTAGTGGTGTTGATAAAAGTGAATCTTACAAAACGAAGCATTGAGATCTGACGTACAAAACCAAAACAAATGATATCTTTGCACTTAGTGGTTTTGCTTTTGCAACAAAAGGCATCATATATAATTAGTGGACTAAAAAAAAAACAAATGAAATTATAGCAAAGTAGCAACATGATCACGGAACTAATTAAATACTAAAAAGCATGAAAAAATAATCATTATGAATCTGTGGGAGAAATACTTGGTCTTTTTTTAAATTCGAGATGAAGATATGGGTGACCAATAATTAAATTGGTAACTTAAATTGACCAAAATCGTAAGTATTGGTTACCCATATCCTCATCTGAAATGAATCCATATGATCAACGCTCTAAAATAATTAACAAGACAAGTTTCACGTCTCTAACAATCAATAGAACCACAGAATTAATCATCAAAATAATTAACATAATCACTCTGAGCAAGAAGAGATAGACGTCGAGATCTCTATCCGTTGTGAAATCAAACATGAATCAAAGAGAACCCTTCCTGGTTAAATCCATACTCATGTTTGATTTTGCAACAGAGAGATTTCGACGTCTGTCTGAGATATTTCGACGTCTATCGGCGACCCACTTTGGTTTTTTTCTTAACCCAAAATTTCTGTTTTGGTATCTCTCTCTCTCTCTCTCTCTCACATATTTATACTAAAAAAAAATTGTTGCCCAAGAAAAAAAAAACGAAAACAAACCTCCTGAATCAATCAGAGGCTTTTGAGTTTTGATCTGTTACCGTTAAAGTGTTATCGTTCGTAGATTGATGATTCCGTTTCGAATCCGCAACTCCGTTAGTAATTTTCCGTTTTCCTTTAGTGAAGACAAAAAAATACACACAGACCTCTCTCTCTTCTCTCTTTTCTTTGTTCATCTTTTCATCGACAGTGGAAGAGAGATCAAGTGAATTCAAAACTCTCAGATCTGGAAATTGAGCTCCTTAGATCTATGATTTCTCAAATCTGTTGATCCGTTTTCTCGCGCCAATCGTACCGGATCTGATTTCATCAGCTTCGTACCGGCGTGGATACAAATCATGAATCCTTTCTCTTCCGGCACGCGTCTCAGGTTAGGAATTCACTTTGCTCCGATCTCTAACTAGTAATTTGCTCTTCTTTTTTTTTCTGTTGCGGATTATGCGATACTTCCATTGTTGTGTTTTCTAGTTTCTAAATCCGTAATGTAGCTTTGATTCTTAAAGTTTTTTACTGGGAAATCTCTATTTTTCGGTAACTCAATTTGGAAAGTGAAGTTTATTGGAAAATGTATATGTAGATTCTGTAATGCAGTTTATTTTAGCATATTTTTTTGTAAGTTGAGATTAGGCATGTTGGTGAATTTGATCAACTCATCATAGTGTTTGGGTATATAAGTGTATGCTTCATTTTCAAGTAAAATCGTGGAAATTGAGTTTGGAGATGATATGGTGACATGTCCTTTGACAAGGTTTTATGAATATGATAAAAGAGTAATACAGGGCATTGAGTGAAACTTAAGAATGGTGAAGATTAGATGGAAAAAAGGGTTGTTTTCCCGCAATTTTTCCAAGAAGAATATGTTTTGACATTGGTTTTGGTGGTGTCATCTTTATGGAACATACACATTTGTATCTCCCTTTGTATTCTGTATCTGTTGAGACCTGTTACAATTCTCAGCCTGTCCTAGGTGATTTAAGGTAGCTTGTGCTAGTGTTATAGTAATAAAGTTTACTTAAGATTTACTTTGCTTCGATTCTTTATGAATTGACCATATTGTATATACAAATGCATTTATCATTTATTGACATTTGATGTTGCAGCGACATGATTCGGGCTATACGTGCAAGTAAAACCGCTGCTGAGGAACGTGCTGTTGTAAGGAAAGAGTGTGCTGCTATTCGTGCTTCTATTAATGAAAATGACCAGGACTACAGACACCGGGATCTAGCAAAGCTCATGTTCATTCACATGCTTGGTTACCCCACTCATTTTGGGCAGATGGAATGCCTGAAGTTAATTGCTTCTCCTGGGTTTCCAGAGAAGAGGATTGGTTATCTAGGATTAATGTTGCTTCTTGATGAAAGGCAAGAAGTACTAATGCTGGTCACCAACTCGCTGAAGCAGTATCCATTTTGGTGTAAATTTTCGAATTTGATTCCCTAGTAGCATTTAACATTTTGCTGGCAGCATCGTACAAAATTTTAAATTCACCTTGTGAGAACCTTGACTCACGTGTAGAGATCTGAATCACACAAACCAATACATTGTGGGGCTTGCTCTCTGTGCTTTAGGAAATATTTGTTCAGCAGAAATGGCGCGTGATCTCGCCCCTGAAGTCGAAAGACTACTTCAATTTCGTGATCCAAATATACGTAAGAAAGTGAGTGTTTTCTCGTACTGTCATTGTACCCATTCAGATAACAGATATCTCTGTTGTGAGGTTCAGTGGTAAAATGTTGGAAAACTTTAGAAGCTAGGTTAACGTGCATGTTTTAACCAAATGAAGGCTGTAATTTAAGATCTATGTATCTATTTTCACGAATTTTCACTTCGCTTCTGTCATATTTTTGTATCCATAGACTAATGAACTTTTCATTCATTAACTTTTTTCTTTATTTAGGCAGCTCTTTGCGCCATAAGGATCATCAGAAAAGTTCCGGATCTTTCTGAGAACTTTATTAATCCTGGTGCTGCTTTACTAAAAGAAAAGCATCATGGTGTTCTCATTACTGGAGTTCACCTTTGCACGGAAATCTGTAATGTCAGTTCTGAAGCCCTTGAATATTTCCGGAAGGTAATCTGCTGATATCCTATTTATCTGATTAAAAGAATATTAGGATGCCTTGTATGTTGTAGTGTGTACTCTTCTTCTTTCTTGGAGAATCTGAAAGTAGCTCTTCATCTGTTCATTAGACTTCTCTTTGTAACTCTTAGCCTCCTACTGTCTCATGGTTTCATGATCCTTGTATCTGGAATCTATATCATCCCTGCATCCCTATTTTTCTCTTTGGATTCATGATTTTCCTGGGACCCTGCATAAGTTTTGCTTGTATGCTGAACTGATTTGAGTGTTTTCAATCTTTGTTCTTCTTGTCATGATGGAAAATTAGCAGTTTCCTTATCTGATTGACAGAAATGCACAGAGGGCTTGGTTAAAACCCTGAGAGATATTGCAAACAGTCCATATTCACCTGAGTATGATGTTGCTGGAATTACGGATCCATTTCTTCACATCAGATTGCTCAAACTGTTGCGTGTTTTGGGCCAAGGGGATGCGGATGCCAGTGACTGTATGAATGATATACTTGCTCAGGTTTGTTTGTACTTAGTCTGTCAAGCTTTTTCTCAAGGCTTATGCTGGCCTGAATGACCTGGTTTTTCATGTTCACTATTTTTGTGATCCTTTATTTGTTTTTCAAAAGCTTCCTTTTTGTTATTTTCATATTGTTTTGCTCTTTCTGATTTTCCAAAATTAATAAAATAATTCCACAAAAAACTACATCTCGAACAATGGTTACAAATGAAGCCTTTTTCTCACCTTTATGGGTTTTGCTACAAGGATCTTTGTTACATTTGCTTTGAAAAAGCTTTTGATCTATATCAGTCAGGATCATAATCACAGGTACTCGTTTTTGATTCCCAACTTGATTTTTTATGTCTTAGGTGGCATCAAAAACCGAGTCAAACAAAAATGCAGGCAATGCTATTCTGTACGAATGCGTTCAAACGATAATGAGCATCGAAGAAAATGGTGGCTTACGAGTCCTTGCAATTAATATCTTGGGAAAATTCTTGTCCAACCGAGATAATAACATCAGGTTTTTATCAAGTACCACCATCATTTGAGTTTTCTGTGACCTTATCTCTTACATCTTACTATTCATCTACAGTAACCTTCCAATGTTTGTTTGCTATAATGCAGATAAAAGTTGTTACACTCGTATATGTCTAGTTTTCAGTGATTCTTTTTTTTTCTCTACTTGAAGGAGTAGCTATTTATAAAGATAAAATAAACCAAACCTGACATGTTTTGACCGTATTGTGTATGGATGGCACTATTGTACGTTAAGACACTTCATCTGATGCCTTTCTTGTGTCTCCATTGACCACCTTCCAAAAAATATGAACCTTAGCTTTGCTTTCTCAGATACGTAGCATTAAACATGCTGATGAGAGCCTTAATTGTTGATTCCCAAGCGGTTCAGAGACACAGAGCTACAATCCTGGAGTGTGTTAAGGTATTTTATATAGTCTTACACTTTCTTTCTTGGGTGTATCTTATTGACTTACCAGACGATTATGTGTCCACTGTTTTTACTGGTTACGGAATTCAATTATGCCTCTGATCTATAACATGCTTCCCGGCTTAGTGTTTTAGTATAGTCACTGAATCTATTTTTACATGTAACTATCCAAATTCTGTTTAGGTAGACTGAGATCACTCTTTATTAAATGGAAAGTGTTCTTTAATATCTTCTGGTTTAGGATTCAGATGCTTCTATTCAGAAAAGGGCACTTGAACTTATTTACATTCTGGTGAATGAGAATAACGTGAAGCCACTAGCAAAGGAGCTTATAGAATATTTGGAAGTAAGTGAACAAGATTTTAAGGGAGATCTTACTGCAAAAATATGCTCCATTGTTGAAAAGTAAGTTGCACAACTTTTCAGCCTGCATGTACTGAGATTCCATTCATCTGGTAGATGGTAACTGAACATTTTAATTTGTAACAAAGATGTGAGTTAAGCTAAATCAAAAGTAATCCCTAAATTTCATCAGAATGCTGGCCTGGATGAATGGTGTCCATCAGACCTGATTGTATTTCCTTTCTGACTAGGTTTGCTCCAGAGAAAATCTGGTACATTGATCAAATGCTAAAAGTTCTATCTGAGGTATACTTTTGACCCAGGTTGTGAGATTATGTTTTTCCATACACTTATCAGTATCAATGGACATGCAGGCTTCTTTAACTAACAAGAAAATTTTTACTTCATATGAAAATAAGTAGATCTTATTTTGAGATTTCTAATCTTGATTAATTTGAGACATGCAGGCTGGAACTTATGTAAAAGAGGATGTATGGCACGCGCTGATTGTAGTAATAACAAATGCCCCTGATCTCCATGGGTACACTGTCAGGGCTTTGTACAGAGCATTACATACATCTTGTGAACAGGTAGATGACATTTTTCTTTGGTCAGGCATTTCCTAAATTGTAATATCTTGTAACTTAAGAGTAAGAGGATCATTTGTGATGTTTGGTGCAGGAAACTCTTGTGCGGGTTGCAATATGGTGCATAGGAGAATATGCTGATCTGTTGGTTAACAATGCTGGAATGCTTGACTTAGAAGATCCAATAGCGGTGAGTACTATCATCCTGCACAAGGGCTTATTGTTGTGACTGATACTGGAGGTGCAGTTACGGGATCTCTTTCTTTATTTATTTTTTTTGTCTTATTGGGGATCCTCACACCCTAGAAAATGTTATCTCTTCGTTTGTGGATTTTCTGAGCTGGCTAGTTCTCTGGTTGATAAAAAGTGAAGAAAATGGTTTCAGTTGTTATTGTCTGTGTCTTATGCTGGTTTTTATTCCTTACTATTTGATTCCTCATTCAAATAAATTTATTACTGAACTTTTCTGCCTGCGTCTTTTTGAATGATCATCTTTACATGCTAAAGATATATTGTTCAATGTAGATATTAGAAGGATAGATACTAATTTGAGTTCAAAGCTTCTGTAATCAGGTAACAGAATCAGATGCAGTGGATGTTATCGAGACTGCTATTAAGCATCATACATCGGATGTCACAACTAAGGCAATGGCACTCATTGCTCTATTAAAGATCTCATCTCGTTTTCCTTCTTGTTCAGAGTATGCCAACTCCTACCTAGCTTTATTATGTCTACACAGTTGATTCTAAAGTTTCTGATTATTAGGGTATAATCATGCATGAACTCTTTTCACGTCCCAGTAATTTTTTTCTTATAGATTAGGTCGTAATGAAAATTAGTAATGATACTTCTCACCAGTGATAGGCTTGTTGTATTTGCTTACAGGAGGGTTAAAAGTATTATAGGACAGAACAAAGGTAGCTTTGTCTTAGAACTGCAACAAAGATCTATGGAGTTCAGTTCAGTTATTCAAAAGCATCAGAATATAAGGTAATTCTTTCGATGATACTGAACTTATCTGTTTTCATCGATCTTGGATGAGAAGGTTCCATGGATCAATATCTACTAAATTACTCAAGACAATCAATCTGAATATATGCAGATCTTCCCTGGTTGAAAGAATGCCAGTCCTTGATGAGGCAACATTTAGTGGAAGGAGAGCTGGTTCTTTACCTGCAGCTGTGTCAACTTCTGGGAAATCTTCGCTTAGTATTCCGAATGGTGTTGCTAAAGCTGCTGCAGCTCCTCTTGTAGATTTACTCGACCTGAGTTCTGATGATACTCCTGCACCTACCTCCTCCGGTGCCAACTTTCTTCAAGATCTTCTTGGTGTTGATTTAACGCAGCCTTCAGCACAACCTGGTTAGACTTCCAAACTTATATTATTCAACTCCACCATTTGGAACAAAAATATAACTTATAGCATCTGTCTGATCAGAGATCTGGTATTGCAAATGATAACCATCTGTATAGCATTATCTTCTTGGAGTCTTAGTTGGATCCCAATTCATGTTTCTTCAGCCAGATAATTTTGTCTGGTCATGTTTCTTCAACTTGTTTGCTTCAGCTGCAGTATGGCCTGTCCTAACTATGACCTGAAGAAAACTGTAAATTTTTGTGTAGTTAAGTAAATAGTGTTACGTTTTGTTGAGAGTTTGAGATGGTCAGTTGTGAAGTTGCATCTTAATGTCTAAATCTTTGAGCTCGTTGTTTACCCCTGCGTCTATCAGTTTCAGGTATGCAGCCATCGCAAGCTGGCGCGGATATTCTTTTGGATCTGTTGTCAATCGGAACTCCTGGCCCTGTGCAAAATGGCTCGACGAATGGAGACTTGTTATCTATGCAAGATAATAATCCTCCAATAGCCTCCGTGGATACAATTTCATCAACTTCTCCCACTGCGCCTTCTTCGATGATGGATTTATTGGATGGATTTGGTCCCACCCTACCAAAGAGCGGTAAAGATACAATGTTAAGCATTGAAAAGTTACTTTGCACAATTTTCCGTCAGTTTTCATGTTTTTAAAATGTGATGTTGGCATCTCGTTTCTTCACAGAGGACCAGGGTCCAGCATATCCGTCCATTGTTGCATTTGAAAGCAGCTCCTTGAAGATTGAGTTCAACTTCACAAAGCAACTAGAAAACCCTCAAACGACAGATATTGTGGCCAATTTCACAAATCTTTCTCCTAACGTGTACACAGATTTTCTTTTCCAGGCTGCAGTTCCAAAGGTCAGGTCTCAAACTTGCTTTTTTTTGCGTGTGTTATAAGCCTTTCGCTTCATAGTTTATACCAAACAATCTTTCCAAAACAAAAAGCCGCCATGGGCTTGGGTTCTTGGCTAAAACGGTCCACATTTTCATGGCCATGATAAATTCATGTTTTAGACGTAAGTTCATAACTTGGAACTGTTTTGGATTAAGATTCGTGTCTGTCTAAGTTTCCATGATATGTTTTCTTAGTTTGATCTGACATAAAAAAAGATTCGCAAACGATCTGGTTTCGAAGTTTTGTTGACGATGTTTTAATATATTCCTAATTTCTATAACCACTCACATTGCAGTTTCTACAACTTCACCTGGATCCCGCTAGCAGCAACTCTCTTCCAGGCAACGCAAGTATCAAACAAACTATGAGGGTTACAAATAGCCAACACGGAAAGGTAACATTCCCTTTATTCCTCCTTACAAGATTTATATAACATTTAGCACAACCCTTGATCTGCTGTGAAACCGAGAACACCAAACTCCCAGAATAATCGCTGTTCTTCACCGTTTCAGAAACCCATTGTGATGCGGATGAGGGTAGGTTACAAGATTAATGGCAAAGATGTATTGGAAGAAGGACAAATCAACAATTTCCCACGTGGGTTATGAGAACTTTTCAGGTATTCCAAGATTCATATACATATTCCTAATTTAATATAATCACTTCCCATAGACTAAAACAAATATCTTCATTTAACGTTTGTGTGTGTATTCGTTGGCTTTGTGTGAAATTTGGGTTTAAAGAGAGAGCTTTTTGATGATAGTTTGACTTGAGTTGTGAGAATGTGTCTCGTCAGATGTTTTTTTCCTCGCTGCTTCAAGTTCTTTTTCATCATTATTAATGGAACTTGTTATTTTTATATAAAAAAATTCATAAAAATTGGAGGGTTCGTTTCTTTTTTTGATGATTATGTCGAAATTGGGAATCTAAGGATGGAAGTCTATTACCTGTTCTCAATAATGTACCCATAATTTTGGTTACGTGCACTACTGTAGATTTTAAATTTAAAGATTGGAGTTTTGAATGAAAGATGTATTGAGTTTATACGTTCATTGCCCCTACGATTTGATGTTGTTGTAGTTTAATTTAATTAGCGGATTTGTCATGTTAGTGGGGGATTATGGATTCATTTAGTTAAGAATCTTAAAATGAAAAATATAAAAGACGACAATATGATACTTCTCAAAACACATTCATGAATACTCATTTTGCATGGCAGTAGTGCAAGTCTTAACTGAGATATTATCGTAACTTTTTTGTACAGGTAACCAAAACAATTTCCTTTATGTGCGCATACAACGAAAATTAACCATAACCTTAGCATTTGATATCGACGGATCTTTTAGGTTAGACAAATCGTGGATTAAGGACAACAACCGATAGTACTGCAAATCACCCATGACCAAATAATGTCTTTTGTAAAAATATATTGTCCGACCTCAACCGTCAACTACAACTAAAGTTAAAAAAAAGGGGGGTTGGGCACGAAACGAGTTACGACTGGTGGATGTAACGTTTAAATGGAACATAGGCAATTTAGACGGTTTAAGTATTTATTTTAAAATTCCTTCATTTTTCTTTTGCTTTGTAATATCATACACTTTCTTCAACTTCTAATTCTAGTTGTTAAAATATTCTAAATCAGTATAATAATTGGAAATTCAAAAATTTAGACGGACAAAAGTTTTAATTTTAAACAAAAATTGTATGTGACGGATAAAGACGCCTAGGCCCCCATATATTGTTTATTCAATCAAATACTGTTTACGTTGTGTTTACGTCCAAACTGCTGAATTTTCATTTCTCATAGAGTGGGATGCTATTTTAGCCGCTTGAACATTTATTAAAACATAAAACAATGAACTGCAATCATTTGATTAGTTTTCTGGTTATAAATATGAAACATATTCATCAAACTAATAGCAATTTCATTTTCAACACTTATTGTAGCTATATATAGCTAAACAAAACAAAATAAAAGAAGTCCTTGATACCTTAAAAAATTTGTGGATTATATTTATATCCTTGATTCCTTAAATCAGATTAGTCTCTCCAGAATTTTAGTTTAATGATTTCTCAGAAATGGGTTTGAATTAATGTAAAAGAATTTTATCTATATATTTGCCTCACTTCTTAACTAATCGGCATACCATTTTCTCAAGTTTTGGTGATAATTATAAAAGAATGATTTCTTGAACAAATGAAGTATTTATACAAAGGGTGGTGAAATAAAGAAGAAAAACTATGTTATAGTCTAAATATGTAGAACATTAGAAATTCCATTGCAAAATAAGATTATATGTTTTACAGATTATTTTCATATTACTTTTTTCATTTTATAAATTATGCGTGATATTTTGTTCAAGACATGGAATCTGCAACATTTGAACACAAGTACCGTTAAAACAACATACTATGTCACTATGTCAGAAACAAGACATACATACTGCTACAATACCAATGTAATTAGAAAATAAATATTTATTTTTCGCCAACTAAGAGAAATATAAAATCTAAGAATTGAAAATGTCAGACTACGAAAATTCTTAGTACAATTTATACTTATTGTACGAAAATAAAAAGAGAGAGATTTGATTAGACTCAATAATCCTCACTAAGAAACCCACCGATCTTATTCTCTCTATCGTAATTATTATTGTTGCAATTATTGCTATAGTTATAAATATCATTATTACTATTGTAATTATTATGATTATGATTATTACTACCCTCACCCACCAAATCATTACGCTCAACCCTAAACGAACCATTTTGATCTTCTTGACTCATTTCTTCTTTAGCACTGTGGTGAAACGGGAAGTAACCTGGCTGCGTCGCCGGAGGTACAACCGAAGGAAGCTTCGAGAGAAGCGCCTCGAGGCTACTCATGGACGGCGTTATTTTCATCGAAAGAGGTAAAGGTGGCGCAGCCGCTCCTACCACTTGTGGCTGGTTGTGGTGGCCCATCAAGAAGCGGTGGTTGTGGTCAGAGTGGTAAAACTGTTGCTCAGGCTGCTGCTGCGGAGGAGCCACTCCGGGGAAGTGCCATGTGTCAGAAGGGGAAGCGTTGATGAAAGGGTAACCAGAAGAAGAAGGATGAGGAAGAAGAACTCCAGGGATGCTCTCAATATAGCTCAGCTTTTTTCTTAGCATCACAACATAGCTTAAATCCTCTATCACCTTTAATGTAATAAATTAATATGTAAATATATCATCTTATATATATATATACAAAGTGTATTACGTATAGAGAGAGAGAGAGAGAGAGAGAGAGAGAGAGAGAGAGAGAGAGAGAGAGAGAGAGAGAGAGAGTGAGAAACCTTGTGAACAGCTCCTAACTGGACAACACCTTCTCGAACAGAAATCAAGGCAATGGTCTGCAAAACATTTTCATTTTCATGTAATTATATATAAAAAGATAAACTTTACTAGTTAGATGTATGAAAATGCATATATATGTAGAAGTAAAAAAAAGGAATTGGAGAAACATACTTTGATACCAGACTGAAACTGAGCTTCCCATGTCCTAGGGTACTGCATAATTACATAAATTTTAATTAATATTAGTGAATAGAAATGCTTATACATTATCTTTCCTCTAAAATAGTAATAGCATGCACGGGTGTATGTAAAGAGGTGTATAGGTAGGTATATGCATATGCTTACTGAGTCAGCAGAATTGTGCCAAGCAGATAAAAAATTAATCTCTTGGTCATTAGGTTCTTTGTAAATCCACTTGTGACTGTGATCTGCAGCTACTTTTCCTATCAACCTGCACAAAATTTAATAAGACTTTCAATCATTAGAGTATTATTAAATTAATTAACAACCATTAAAATATTTAGTTGACAATGATTAGTTAAATACTCCTTACGCCAAAAAAAAAAAGATTAAATACTCCTCTCTTATCAGCTTTTTGTTTTGTTTATTAAAACACTTTGCAAATGATCTTCAAGACTTTTACAGAGTTATGGATGAGCTTTGAATTTTTTAAAGGAGGTACTTTGACTCATTACTTTCTAAAACCAACTTATTTACATATACATACATAAGGATATAAAATCTGAGTAAGAAAATAGGTGTTCAAATAGTATGGACTTCGGCCTAAAAAACCCGGTTAACAAAAATAGTGAAACCCAAAAGAGGGAAAGTACAATAAAAAGAATAAAAATTGGGAAAAAGTTATATTTCTGTGTAAATATGTTAAAAAAAAAAATTCTGAAAATATGTGTGTATTATCCTCACAGACCCTTCCCCATAATTGTAGATTTCATGAGACATCTTGAAGAACAACTCAGGCTGAAGCCCTTGATATTGTTGAAAATCACTATTTCCGTAAGTCGCTGAGCCACCGCCTCCGCTACACTCGCCGGAACTCATTTCTGCGGCGGAAGCTGCAAAGTTGCAAAACCCATCTTCCCAAACCAAGATCCTGCCAGTAATTAACATACAACCGTATTCTTAATTATATACACCAACCATATATAAAAGTTTTGATGTACCAGTTTCTCCTGTTCCCTCTTGATCTATCATAAGCTCCTTGACCATCCCATCTACTTGCAAACAACGTGAAATTATCAGTACATATTTATCATATATAAACAAAGATTTTCTTCTTGATGAAAATTACATATTTTTATAACACAAGCGGCCAAACAATTCATAATAATAATACTTGCAGAAGAACAGAAAAGGAAAAGAATAACAAGAAAGTAGAAATATTTTCGAAATGAAAAACCGAGTTTTATAATAGTTATAAAGTTGATTTCGATCATAAGCTTACTTGGGAGGAGGATAGTTTCTGGGCAAGATCCTCCAAAAGACAGCATAAACCCATTGAGAGTTCTCATGGATGCATAAGCTTCTTAGTGTGTGTTGAAGAAGATGAGTCACTGCTAATGGATTTAGATGTTCTTCCATTTATTCTAAATTTACAAAGGCTTAATATATATATTTTTTTTGTTCTTTTCTCTTTCTCTCTTTTTTTTTTTTTTGGGTTGGGGTTCTCTGTGTAAAGACTTTCTTTAGATAGAAGAAGGTAGAAAACCCTCACTATCTATCCTCCTTTATATAACAAGCTTATAGATCCAAGCCCCGCCCCCCCCAAAGCATCTTTTCTCACTTTATTTTTCATTTTTATTTTATTTTATTATCTTTGAATGGAGATAATAGATTGATTTCTTTACCTCTTTGGCTTTTTCTCGTGTTTAGCCATTAATTTACCTAACGTTACTTTATTCTTGTTTCATTTACTCTCTTTTTTATTTTATTGTTTGCAAGTAAGTAAAAAATCACATAATATTATGACGCATGAAAAACTGTAAGCAGACCGTTATATACCTTATATATTTTATACAATAGTTGTTTTAAGTTCATTTTTATCATTTTGCAGTTCATGTCCAAATTGTAGTGGTTAAGCTGCTACTGATCTGCCTTGCAATATGTGAAATGTTATTATTTTTAAATGTGGAATTCTCTTCTTTAATCGCTTTAATTAATGTTAATGTTTTCCTCTAATGAATTAATATTAAAATAATATAATTAAGAACAATTTTTCAGTTTCAATATATAACTTTGTGCATGTATTTACAAATGAAATCAATAGAAAAACATGTACAATGTAGTATGGGTAGAGACATCAATACATGGTATGTTATCCATCTCCTCATCGTCATATATTGTGTATCCTATCCAAAAAAATCAAACAACTACGCCAGATTTTGGATTGGCACATCTATTAACAATTCGATATCTTTTTCAGCTACACATGATATTTTAAGTTGAATACACATAAAATCTAGTGATATTTTTTTTTTTTGCTGAAATGTTAAATTGATTGCAATACTGATAAAAGGTTTTTATCTACAAGAGTTTAATGAAAGGAAAAGAGAGGGACGAGAAACAAATAAGAAAGAAACTAGAGACATGAAATACGATCAAATGAGGCTCCGAGAACAATACCAATGTTGGAGAATCATATGAAGTTGAGGATCTTCAGAATATCGAAGTGAGAATAGCCGGTTGCGAATGGTGCGCTCAATTAGCTTCACAAGATAAGTTACAGGACGATGTTTGGCCTCATGTCTTCTAACATTCCGCTCTTTCCAAACATAATAGTGGTTTGGAAGACTAGACGGATTAGGATAACAAATCTAGTGATATTTGTATACCAAGGATAACAAATTTTGTAAGTTATATGAATATGTCAACCTTTAATTCTGACTATAATGTAGAGATCCTATACATACATATTCATTCATCATTATTGGGTTTTACACTAAATGAGAAACTGTCTATTTACCTGAAAATCATATGTACGTAAGTTAATGAATACTTATTTAAATAAGTGTTCTTTCTGACAAAAAAAACTGCCAAATTGATTTTTAAAATCCTACGAAATAAAAGTTTGGGGTTTTCCTTTTACCATCACATTCATTTATTTTCAGTTCAGTGGTCAGTTAACGAAAACTGTACCTCTTTTGTTATTCTTTTGTACATGTGTTTTAATTTCTCTCTCTCACCTCTCTTATTCTGATCTCTCTAATTCTCTTTAAAAAATTAATTTGGTCTACTAGTAATCGTCAAGCAAAACATATAAATTTACTAGTTAACTAAAAACTTTTTTTTTAACCCATCTTTACATGTATATACTTCTGCATACAATGTAAGTAACAATGATTTTAAATGTATGAGTTCGAAAAAGAAAATTTTCGTTACATGCACTAGAGTTCATATACTTCAATATATCAATATTTTTCGAAAACTATTACTTGCACAAAACCAAAATATACATACATGCATATACATGTGTGTATGGATTTATGCACATGCCATGGTCTTATAGGAATCAAAATCTCACTGATGATGCTAAGGATTTAATCAACGACATTACACGGGGGTATATCACCAATATCAGAAAACACATGATATTTACGTCAAATCAAAATCCAAATCATTTACCTAGGAATTTAAGAAGACAACTCTACATAAGGAGATGTTACGTTTGGGAAAAAATTATATTTAAAGGACCCCACAGTTTGCGGTAGTGGCGTAACTAGAGCTAATTCAAAGGTGTCACATGGATCCTTATGATAGTTTTGACAATTTACATGATACGTTTTTGGACAAGGATATTGAGACATATATTCGAAGTTTTCTAACAGCTACTTAATATCTTATAAATATATAAAAATATAGTCCAATGATTATTCTCCTATGTTGGTCAAAGCTAGCCTACGAATTGATTTTTCACTGTTGTATCATCTGCAACGTCAATTTCTCCCGAGAGGTCTCTCAATGATGTGAGTTTCGCCTTTAAATTCACCTTCAACGATATTGGAGAATGAGAGCTAATGGGAATTAGTGGTGATTAATTACTCATTAATGATATATCAGCTTATATATCACTACGCGATGACGATATTTTTCTTTAGTACTGATCAAGTTTTTATGGTTTTAAATTTTGATTTTAATAATTGAAAAAATGTAATTAATCTTTTTTGTTCGTACGGCATGTAATTAATCTAACAAAACGAAAGTCTTAATTAGTGGTTTATGATTATTATGCGGAAGCTCTTTTCAGATAAATATTTTCATTATTCGATCACTTTGACTATTTTGTTATTCTAATGTTTATCCAACTAATTATTCAAATCTGATAACTATATTGCGTCTTTATTCAAGCCAAATATTTACTCAAATAAAATTAACATCGTCTAACTAAGATATAATCATGCATAGGTTTTGTTGTTCTAGTCTCCATTTTGGATGGCATGCATTCTTGTACATAGATATGACAATCTTTCCTTACTATTATCCATTATGTGTTCATGCATGTAAGGTTCTTAAGAGTTTAAAAAGTGTTCAAGACATTAACAAAAGTAGAAGTTAATAAACACTAATAAAGTTTTTTTTGCAAATCTTTTTTTTTTTTTTTGGTAAATCTTGATTCTCAAGAGAACACAGATAAACCAAACTAATATTAGTGGTTACATAGTGTGGAATGAGTTAAAAGAAAATCATGAATCCATATCAATAGTCTCTAGTTATTAAGAGAAAATTACCAGAAATTACTGTTTAAAAACATATTTTGATATATATCTAAACAATAATTTGTTGACAAATAAAAACTAAAACAGTTATGAAATCAAGTATTATGTAGTTACAAACTTACACTATTTCGAAAGGACATATCCCCAATTACTGTTGTCATTTTTTTTGTATTATTTTTAGTCGCATATATATGTTAAATTTTCTAGACCATCCATGCAGACTTTAATTTCTTAAGAAGTAATATTAGATAATTCAACTTAATTAACAACTAAGGTAGCTTTGAAACATTTTCCCTCCCCATGTCATTTGTTCAATATAATTAATCCTCGATGAAGCATAATGGTTCACGTAGTCATAGAAGCAAAAAAAAAAAAAGAACTGTGTAGTAGTGTACGTTGGAAAGCTTTTATCATTCTGGTACGAAGATTGTGTGCCCACGTAGATAGGTTTAGGGACTAGAAGTAGAAATAATAATAGATGCTTCATTTAATCTATCATACATCTCTCTCTATACGGATAGAAATAATCAATTAAAAATGTGGAAATGGTAAGAATAACAAGAAAAAAAAAAGGAAATACATTGAAGGAAAAAGACATGATGACTAAAAGGAGCTTTCAGTGCTTTCAATTCAGCTCTGAGGCTGACACTAAGAAAGTGTTTTTGGGCAGACCATTATGCTCTTGTCTTTGACCATTCTTCCTACTTCTCTCCTTTTCTTTTTCATTTAACTACTCTAATTATGTATACATATTTTGGTTATACTTCTCATAATTTAGCTGCATTTTTTTGGTGCATACTTACTTACAAAATCTTGAAAAGAAAGATACCAAAAATGAATGGAAATAGTTTTGAATATATTTCAGCATGTTAACTCAATATTATCAACTGCTTGCAAAATTTGTAAAGATCAAAATATTTTACATTCTTTTTCTCTCACAATTTTGATAGCTCAAGTTTTAAGTTGATGCATGTCCGATAAGTTTTTTGAAACTCAAGATATTTTCTCATTATTAACATGGAAATCATAAGTTATAAAGAGGGCCCTTAATAAAAAAAATGTTACAGAGGGCACAAGATTTATGATTTACATTATTTTTGTTTTTGATATATTTGATTTACAATATGTTACAGATCAGAAAATGGTGAATTTTTTTTTTCCGGGAGATGATTAGATCTTATACTACAGAAATTGGTATCTAGCAATCTGTACATATATGTAAGTTATGGGCTCACATAGAAAAAAATAATATATATATATATATATATATATATATATATATATATATCTGTTTAATTGTGGAGATTCGATTTTGTTACAATTTTAGAGTTTTTTTATAAGCTTGAGCTGACCTATTATAATAACAATCGTTTTTTTTCTTAATTCATGTGAAAATAATTGTGAAAAAATCACATGCATAGTCTTTAATGTTCATAGGTCTAGCAATTTGTCCACACCTCTTAGATTTTCTAGATAGGGACAGACATTGCAATCTCTACTATCTCTCTTGGCTCCTTCCCCTGGCAACCCATATTTTTCATCTACATATATACATATACATATAGGCATATACACATACACAGAGAGCTAGAATTTTATATATATTTGTTCAATTGTACATATATATAAATGCATTTATGCTCGATTTTCAATTTTCTGAGTTCTTGAATAACATATAATTGTAATAGATACTATTTAAACTAGATTCATAGTGAATCCTAAGTTGTAGTTGAAGCATATGATACCCAACTATTTGGTAGTTGGTTTCTGATTTCATTAGCATAGTTTGAGTGTTTTTTGGTAGATGACTGGGTGAGGTTTATTAGTTGTCTTTTAATAGAAATTAGGATTCGTGAGCAAAGAATCATTCAACAACTATAGAAAATGTAAATCACTCTGAGCTTACCTTTATTGGGCAGCATAATATTTTCAACAATTATGAAATGTCTACAATTAATAAATACTAATATGTTACATATCCAGGGTTTTGTGGCATATATATTAGGCCATAGTACCACCTAATATATATTTTTTCTTCCTTATGTTTCGTAAGTGTTAAGTACAAGAAATAATGCTATATATATATATATATAAATTTTCTTTTTTTTGTGTGTGCGTTATTTCTTGTTCTAAGAAACAATTGTAATATTTCCGACACGGTAAGATGCCATAGCAGAACTAGGGACAAGCTCTGAACGAGATGAGGTAAGCAATTGAGTACTATAAAACTTCTCAATAGTGACACTCACACATATATATATTACACTAAGCCTAATTTTGTATAACCAATGAATGAGCATTGGAGATAACTTAAGTAACATGTAATTGTTAACAGTAATTATGACTCAACAAATTCGGATATTGAAATCCATAAATATTTAGATTTTCAAATGTGTTAGTGAGCGGAAGAGTATTATTTATATCTATTATATTGTTCTTTGGTATAAGCATGTTTTCATTATATTTTTCATTTTTTTATACGTTAGCGTAATTAAAAGTTTTTATATTATGTGGGTGTTAACATTATGTTAATTCTATTACTATATATATGTAATGAAATCTTATATCAAATATCAACTAAATACTACGATTCAATGATATTTATTCCATAAAATAATTTATTGTGGTACAACTCAACATGGTTTTTATGGCAAGTAGCCTATGAAAGTTTGGCTGTAATTCTAGGTTAAAAACATAGAAATTAGTTATGCCATAGTATTTTAGAGTTGTGGGGGTATAGGAAGAGACCATCAATCACACAATTTTTTTGTATCTTCTTCTTTACAGATTTGGGTTTTATCTCTTTTATTGACACCACACATCTTCTTATTCAGTTTAATTAGTCTACTCAAATCTACATTAATTTTACTAGAGTTGGATCAAGAGGCGATCATAAAGTTTTTCCTTCGTCAATATCATATATATGGAAAGTTATGAATGAGAAGGTCTTTCAAGGTGTAATTAGAAGCACATAAAAATTAGTTAACCATACTTTTAATTAGAAGCACATGTTTCAGAAAAAAAACTCAAACTTTATTTACATTTTATTTACGTTTATACATGTAGGAATCGGAAATTTAGTAAAATATAGTCAAGATTTTGTTCGTCAAGTAGATGATTCTTAAAAAGCAACAATCCCACATTGAGTTTGGGTTGGATCTGCATTCAGGAGAATGACGATGATCCGTTGGGTAAAATATCAATGACGGACTCGCTCGCCTTGTAACTCATAAATGAAAGTATTCTTATAGGCCATGTGAAATCATCGCTAACCGACTTAAACAAGTGCTCTCGAGTTTCATTGCTCCAAATTAATATGCGTTTATCAAAGACAAACTACTAATGGAGAATCTTCTTCTAGGTTCAGTGTTAGTTCGAGATTATCACAGGGAGTCTCCACAAGATGTGTTTGTAAAGATCGATATATCAAAGGCATTTGATTATGTTCAATGGTCCTTTCTTGCTTCTTATAATCTCCCGGAAAGATTTCTTACATAGATCAAACTGTGCATCAAGTCAGCTTTTTTTTCAGTCCAAGTAAATGGTAAGCTTGCTGATTTTTTTAGAAGTGAAAGAGATCTCTGATAGGGATGTTCCCTCTCTCCCTACCTATTTGTAATATGCATAAATGTCTTATCCATGATGTTGAACAAAGATGCTGTTAATAAAGGATTTGGTTTTCATCCGAAATGTCGAAACTTGCACCTCACACACTCTTTGCTAACGATATTATGGTGTTATCGGATGGAAAAGTCAGATCCGGGGGGGGGGGGGGGGGGGGGGGGGGGGGGGGGGGGGGTATACTTCAGGTTTTTGAGAAGATATCAGGGTTTAGTATTAGTATTGAGAAATCAACTATATTGCTCTCGGGTGTTACAAGCTCAACTCAAAAGGTCATGGTTGAACGTTTTGGGCTGGAAATACATGTTCTTTCGGTCCGTTATTTGGGAGTCTCTTTGATAACAAAACGGATGACAAATTTGGACTGTCTACCACTGCTGGAAAAGATTAAAGCGAGAATAAACTCATGGAAAATGGGTTCCTTTCATATGCGGGAAGGCTGCAGTTTTTAAATTCAATAATCTCGAGTCTTACTAATTTCTGGTATTTTGCATTTTGGGTTCCAAGCTCTTGTATCAAAATAATAAAAAAAATTTGTTCTGCTTTTCTTTGGGATGGACCTGGTTTAAACTCAATAAAAGCAAAAGTAGTTTGGAAGGATGTGTGTAAACCAAAACAAGAGGGAGGGCTGGGTATAAAGGCAATTGATGAGGCAAATAAGGTGAGTTGTTTTAAGCTAATATATCGGATCGTTTCAGCTAGAAATTCTATGTGGGTAATTGGGTTCAACGCCAACTATCCACATATGATCGTTTTGGTCGGTGAAAAATTCAACTATGTTGGGTTCTTGGATGTGGAAAAAGTTGCTTAAATATAGAACTCATGCAAGAGAATTTCACAAAATGGAGGTAAAGTGTGGTCTTCAAACGTCATTTTGGTTCGATAACTGGAGCTATCTTGGTTGTATTCATAAGGTTGTTGGAGATTGGAGATTTACTGACATAAAAATCCCATCTAATGTATTTGAAGCAGTTGCGTCTCATAAAAACTTCGACATCGTTTGACATTTCTAAACCAGGTGGAAGATGAGCTGGAAAGAATTAGAGGAAGAGAAGGTACAGTGGAGGATAATGCCGCTTTATGGAGAGGTAAGGAAGAAAAATTTCAAGCGAAATTTTCGACAAATGACACATGGAATCAAAGTTGGGAGGTCATTCCTATGAAAGACTAGTATAAATGTGTATGGTTCTCAAATGCAACTCTGAAATACTTTTTCATGGTCTGGTTAGCAACTGTGGATCAATTAGCTAATGGGGAAAGAATACTTTCATCGGATGTGGGAGTTAACTCATTTTGTGTGCTCTGTCGCGATCCAGTGTAGACGATAAATCATCTTGTTTCTCGTACAATTTCTCTAATCAAGTGTGGAAGAAGCTGGTCGGGGGAATTCTACAAGGTGACTACACGTCGAACGTTAATGAGGTATGTTTTCCAGGCCATGATCCATGCCATATGGCATGAATGTAACATAAGAAGACATGGTGAGATCGCGAGTTCTCCGTCAACCCTCATTATGTCATCCAAATAGGCTCGAACCGCCTATCTTAGCATCCATAACTCAGGGACCTTTATTGTACCGTTCTCGTGAGGGTTGTAGAAAGTGCAGCTGATGAGTTTAGCCACATATCAAAAAATGGGACTGTGAATCTGTGCTTGCTTCCAAGTACCTGAAGATTACTCATTAGAGCCAATCATACTCCAGAACTCACTAGGGTTAAAGACCACACCAGCCTGCGTCTCTATCTTCTTTGGGAACCCGAAAATCTCATCCAGACGATAGATGGAAAGCTTGTAAAGTTGTCCCTTGATGAAGAAACTAATCCACCCCTCATATGCGCTCTCAGCCATGCGTGGGTAATGGATCTGGACCGTGGCAAAGAACTCACGAGCTGGTCTCTCGTACATGTCCCATGAATTGGTGTAGAAAGAACCCAATCTTATCGTGTCCAGCG
The DNA here is from genome assembly GCA_900406565.1 of Turritis glabra. Taxonomy (NCBI): domain Eukaryota; kingdom Viridiplantae; phylum Streptophyta; class Magnoliopsida; order Brassicales; family Brassicaceae; genus Turritis; species Turritis glabra. Next base: position 676,577 of record OVBN01000185.1, read on the forward strand.
CCAAGTGGACTTCCTCCTTGATACCCATATCCTCGAGTATTTTTTCCTGTAGGAATCTCATGGGATGGAGTTTACACCTCTCCATCACAGCCATGTATCTCTGGTCCTCCTTTGTAAGGACTCTCTCATCTTGTGCCAATGTGCGTGGTCTAGCTGATCGTGAGCCTCCTCTACGTGTTGTAGGCTAGGAAAATATCGCAAGTGTACACTAACAATCACAGTAATATTTAGAGATCGAATCCACATAGACCAATCAAACATACGATAGACTAAATAGATCTAAATTAAGATAGAATAAAACAATGAGCCACAAAGACTCAGATAAATTTGCAAAATTAAAAAAAAAAAAATCAAGTAAATAGAACATTGAGGCTAGGAAATCATCAGAGAATTAATATAAAGCATGTAAATAAATTATAGAAAACATTAAATTTCGTTCTTGAACTTGAATTACTCATGTAAAATTATTCTGATCTCGCACGTAATAATTATGTATGAAAGATATTTTCTAAAGACTAAACTCTTGTTTATTTCAGGGAATTCTAACAAACATTGAGATTCTAATTCAATCAATTCACAAAGCACAATAACATCAATTGTTGGTTGGCTAACGAAGCTTTGCCTATCTAATGATAGATCTATCGATTCAACATTACTTTTGATGGCTTGATGAATTTGATTATAGGCATAAGTTAAACTGGTCTAATTCAACTCAAGCAATAAGCACAATCATAGATAGAGAACAATAAAAACAATGCCATAAAGAAAATAACATGCAATTTATATAAGCATCTCCTTTGAAATCTCAAAACCCAATGATGACTACTCACATATGACCAAATTACAGATGATCACAGTAGATGGAAGGATCATATGTTTGAATAGGGATTTGCAAAGGGTTTAGAAAAATCCCTTAAACAATACTATAAAAAATAAGAATAACTTTAAGAACTAGAAAATCGCATAAAAATCCCGTGTCTCTGTGGGTAGAGTACATAAAATAATTATATACAAAGAATCGGAGCCCTAGAATTGAGAAAAATGAAAATTTACAAAAACCAAACCGATCGGTGTAGAAACATATCCGATCGGTATAAAACGTCTTTGGTACCGACCGGTTCAAAAGTGTAACCGGGTCTTCGTTTTCAACATTTTATCTCTTGACGCTCTTTGCTCCATTTACCCTCCAAAACACCTCTTTTTACTCTAACAGGTTCAGAAACCTATAAAAACTCAAAAACATCGAAAACTAACTTGTTCTCGACAGAAAAGACTAAAGACTCGATACTAAAATAGCTCTAAAAACCGACAAAAAAAAAAGTTATCACAATGGAACACATTAAAGATTTCCCTCATTTTAGCATCTAGCTTAAGCAAAGTATTTGCACCATTATGAGTCTCTTAATGAAAGAATATGGCTGCAAGGTCACACAATTTGAGAAGTTTTCTCCATATCCATGAGTCCACCGTACAATCCCAAACATCCCAAAAGATTGTTGTCGAAGCAAATAACAATGTGTCCACCCATAAAGACCCATAATAAGTAAATAACCGCCATATTAAATGGAGTACAAATATTCAAGATGACTCACAGAGCCGCCTAATGCCCAAACCTCTCTTATTATTTAGTTTGTAAACCTCCTCTCATGCAACATTTGTCTTCGTATGATCAGTTGGAGAGCCTGACCATAGAAAAGTGTTGCAAAAACTGTCGATAACCTAAAAACATCACCTAAGTAGTTGAAAAATAGAAAACCAACAATTGGTTATGCTCAAGATGACTGAGCTAACCAACTGCAAACGATTAGTAGAAGAGAAATTCTTACTTGACCATGAGAGAAGGCGATCTAATTATGTCAATTAATGATTAATAGTCTTGACTAGTCATACTTTTGTTTTCAGAGACAAACCGAGATGGTGTATGGACAGAGAACAAAGCGTAATACCCAGTCGAGCAGCCTCATTGTCTATCCTATGGCAATCTCTCCAAATGGAATACTCTGTTTATATTATTGTAACATTTCCATTGTACATCACGATATAACCAGATTTTTTATGCACAAGACAAAAAGAACAATTGAAATTGCAATATATTTGATTCGGCAATTAACATAATTTCCTTTTATGAACATAACTACTTATTAAACGATAATTACTATGAAATTGAATTTAAATTATTCATTTTATACTCATTTTTATTTACTCGAATTTGTGTGATTAAGGAATTTTTGCCTTACATAATATTTTTATATAAATAAATTAGTGTTATGTTAAAAAAACCTTTCAAAATTTAGATACAAATCCTATAAATGCATGTTTATTTTGGTTTATAATTTTAATCATATTTGTTACTTTGTATGTTTAACGAATTTTTTATGCAATAAATAATTGTAAATTGATTTCAAAAAAAAATTTAGTTATTTTTTTCTTTTAATGATTTACATGGCAATAGTTTCTGGGACGGTGATCATCTGGAGTAATTGTTGTATGTTGGAAAAGTTGGTATGGGAACGAGTCGAGGAATTTATTATTTCATTTATATGTATTTGTATGCATTTAATTCATTTATATTTAATTTATTTTGAGGTCTAAGATAATAAGTACACTGAGATAGAGAATGCCCCATCCCTTTCCTTCATTTAGGACGTGGAATCTCTGATCCACCCATTCTCTCGAATTATCCCATTTTCTGTAAAACTCTTGTTCAAAATTTAATGGAAAAAACATTATAGTATGCTTTAGACTAGCAATTAATGTTAAAAGACTCGTAGGAATATGTAGGTTTCTCTATTGACTTAAAAAAAAAAAAACTAGGATTCTCTACAGAACATATACATATAAACCGATAAAATTGAGCATTATATAAAGCATGCATGGAATATTTATAGTACTTTAACCCATCAATTGTGTTATATAAATTATAAAGTTTGGAGAATATTGGTCAAGATTTTAGGTTATCAAATTACAAGCAAACTTTTTATGGAAAACAAATATAGAAACAGTTAATTACACTATAATTTTATATTAAAGCAATTTTATACTAAAACTCATAATAAAAAAACCAAATTTTAAGTTATATCAGTCTATTTGGCTAAATGGCCAAACCCGCATGTATTCTTTTTAGGTTCATTCGTAAAATGTCTTATATTAGTTAGAGTTGAACTAAACTTATATAGTAGAGAGTTATTGTTTAACCTTTTGATGTGAGACTTAGATTGATAATCTAATAATTTATTTATGTAAATTTCGGATATAGAGTTGTGATACAGTGGCAAATTTTAAGTGATGAGACTTGTCATAGTAGTTTAGGCTGTAGATTAAATCATCTTATCTAGGGATCTCTACTATCAGCTCCTTCTTAGCTACTACAAAAGTCTTAGCGATATAATTTTAATAGATTTTGAAAATTTAGTCCTGTGTGTTTTGGTTATATATAATTTAAGTTTTTAATGGTACAAAACATAAAATATATTGTTGTTCAAAGTGATTTAATATCAAAGTGTACTGAAGTACTACTGAAGTAAGAAGAGGAATAGTACGATATATTAGGTTCATAATAATCTCAAGATTTTTAGTCCTAATGTTATCAGCTTTTAAGGCTTTTATAAAAATGTTTAAGAATTGGTATCTTGTTCATTCACACGATTAATAGGAAAAAACCTTAGAGACTGAAAGGTGTTCATCGGAAAAGACTTGTTTCTTCTTGATTACATTTTTTATTCATTCAGGTTTTTACCCGAATTCGTATGCATTTTATTTCTATTTATTTTTACACGAACTCTTAATTTTTCAATAGTGTAAATTTCTCTCTTTGCAGGGTCGGAGCTCCGTTGATCCGTTTTCCCGTTCAATCTCATCATAATCATCATCGCTTACGAGCATCCCATCTACAAAATTATCAAAGACCTCTATGTTTTCTTTTGAATATGCCATTAGTTAATTTACGACCCCTAACAATTTTGAAATTGGAGTTTTACATGTTTTATAGAATTTCGCAAGTGAACGTTTTATATTTATATGTATATTTCCTCGATAAACTTATTATATCTAAAAATACAAAATCATTTCTTGGTTTAACTTTCACATGCTAGCTAAATTTATAACATTGAAAGGTCATTAATAAATTAACTACTAATATGGAAGGCGATTATAATCATTGTCTCCCTTGACATCCCAAATTGTTTATTCATCGCCTCTTTTATACATGCAACTACAAAAAAGGACAAGAAACAACAATTAATATTTAGATTATAGTATGTTCTGTCCATTTAATAATAATTAAGAAGGTCCCAAATATTCGTTTTTATAACATATGACATGATTAGAGACTAGGTGAAGATGATGTCCATACAAAAACCTAAATTTCAGTGTCTTTCTTGAAGTGATAAATAAATAAAATAAGATATTAATATAAATGTAAATAAATGTGTATATTATATCTTACCAATATCATCACGCGATACCAAAAAAAACCACATCGATCCTTTCTAAATCGATAAGAATACACCACTCCCACATTTCCCAACAATCCAACATCCGTCGTTTTAGCTCCTCGGACTTTTAAAATTATTTATTCATTTATATTAAATGCTCCCCACCTCTCTTAGTCAATATATACAATATTTCGTGGCCTTCTCGTTAACCATGCACATGCACTTGTGCCTTCTATTTTAGAGAAGAAGAAGGAGAAAGATGCAATAACTATAATAGAAGAGAAAGAGAAAGATGCAACAAGTACACTGTATGTGATCATATATAGTCACTGGCTTCAAGTTTATACATTACTAGGTTAATACCAAAGCTATCCATTTTATTGTTATATTTTTTAGATATAATTGTTTATTAGTCCTAAACAGATCGATCTATGGATATTGTTCTTATAAAATCTTTTTGCCCAGATTCAACAAACAATCAGAAAATTATTTTCTATTTTAGTAGTGCGGTTAACAAAAGACAAACAAATATCTAAATAAATAATTATGATTCTATAAACATTGTCGTTATTAATTATAAATCTCTACTTTATTAAAAAGAGGTGTCGTGCGTGTTTAAGCAACACTTGAGGTTCTTAGAGCATCCTCAATGCTGGAACTCACCCCATGGTTCTTAAGCATTAGCATCCTCAATGCTGGAACTCACCCCATGGTTCTTAAGTATTATTTAATTATTATAATGTACTTAAAAAACTGTCTTAAAATCTAGCAAAATTATATATTCCAATGGAAGAAGCCTAAATAGGGTTCTTAAATAAAAATTTTAAAATTTAATATTTTATTATATATGAAATGGTTAAATATTTGTAATTTATAACATTCAAAACATCAATTAAAAATAAAACATAAAACACTTAAAATTAAAACATAAAAACATTTAAAAATAAAATATAAAACATTTAAAATAAAAACATAAAACATTATAAATAAAAACATACAAACATCTTAAATAAAAGCATACAAACATTTTAAATAAAAGCATACATGCAACAATCATAAACTTAAAAAATTAGATGTTATTTGAAAGATGTTCAAATTTAGCTCATATATGGTCAACCATATCAGTTTTCAATTGTTGATGCGCTTGTCTATCACGAATTCTTGTTTGAACTTCCATCATATTGCCGAGATTTGTAGGCATATCGGTAGAATACGTAAGATCCACATGTGAACTTCCGGTTCCTTCTACATGTTGGAATTCAAAAACGTCAAACTGAGTGTATGCATCTCGTTCATCTTCAACAATCATATTATGGAGTATGATACATGCTCTCATAATCTTTCCTATTTTAACTTTATCCCATAAACGAGCTGGATTTTTAACAACGGCAAATCTAGCTTGCAGGACTCCAAAGGCAATCTCAACATCTTTTCGGGCAGCTTCTTGATGTTGAGCAAATAAAAATGCTTTCGGACCCTGGAGAAGTGGGATCGATTGAATAAAAGTTGTCCATTTCGGATAAATATCATCTGTGAGATAGTAAGCTAAATGATACTCCCTTCCGTTGACATAGAAGTTCACTTGCGGAGCTTGCCTTTAATTATGTCATCAAAAACTGGTGATCGATCAAGAACATTAATATCGTTTAAAGTACCTGGGAGTCCAAAAAACGCGTGTCATATCCAGAGATCATATTAAGCTACCGCCTTTAAAACAATTGTGGGTTTTCCGGATCCTCGTGAATATTGTCTTTTCCAAGTGGTGAGCCAATTCTTCCACTCCCAATGCATACAGTCGATGCTTCCAACAATCCCGGGAAATCCACGTTGGTCTCCAATATAGAGTAGTCGTTGAAGATCATCTGGTGTGGGTCTTCTTAGGTATTCATCGCCAAACAAAGCGATAATTCCGGTGACAAAATGTTCCAAACATGAACGAGCCGTCGTTTCACCAAGTCGGAGATATTCGTCAACTGTATCAGCCCCACCACCATATGCCAATAGACAAATTGCTACAGTACATTTTTGAAGCGGAGAGAGACCAGACCTTCCGATAGCATTTTTTTTGTCTAAAAAAAGAAACTTCATTAGAGAGGCGATGTACAATACGCAAGAACAATGACTTGTTCATTCTAAAACGGCGACGAAATATATTGTGCGGGTATGTTGGAGGTTCACTGAAATAATCATTCCACAAACGTGCGTGGCCTTCTTCGCGATTTCTTTCGATAAAAACACGTTTTTTCTTTGTCTCGGTTGCTTCTTCACTAAAATTATATTGATTAAAGATTTCTTCAAAACATTGCTCAAAATTATCATCATCGGAGCCATGATGAAAATTCAAATGGGAAGAAGAAGCCATTTGTTGATTTTAAAAATTTATAGTTCTTAAAATATATTTTAAATGAAAAAGAAGAGAATGTTGTGAGATGAGGAATGAAATAGGAAGGAAGTATGATGCGATATAAATAGATGCAACGAGAGTTGATTTCGAAGAAAGAAAAACGAATTACTATAACCTTGTGAGCCAAACTTGTTAGCTTGTGTAATATAGATACAAAGGCATGTCATATGTCATACAACAAAAAACAAACACATGTGAAACATACAAACAATTTCCTGCTAATGGTTGGCTTCCACAATAGCATTTCTTCGGAAATCCCAATATTCTGCTAATGAGAAACAAGTTAAAAGCATGATTAGGAGAAACACATATTAATAGCAACATATTACAGTTTTTTAAGACTGTAGTTAAAACTTAAGACATTATAGCCGATTATAAAAACTTAACAAAATAACAATATGTCTAGTTAAAACATTGAAGACAATAGTCAGAAGATCACTAATTATTCGACAAGTCTGTAAGGAGCTTCTTCTTGAGAGCTTCTTCTAATCAGAGAGAGGGTCTTTCCTAGCAAGGAAACTGTCAAGTAGTGCCATCTTGGACAGTCTCTCTTTCGTAAGTAAGTCTTTCTCTTTGATTGCCCACATGCTTTGAAACTCCATAAGAGACTTCCCATCTGCATGACTACACTTTTTAGCCTTTGAAGCCTTAACACCAGGAGGCCGGATTGAATGTTGATCATCTAAGTTACTACAGGTCTGAGAGGCTGAAGATTGTGCACCATCATCAATGTTTCTTCTCTTACTGCTTCCTTCACCTTTACTGCTATATAAGCTACACCATTTTGGTCATTGCGCAACTCTTTCCAAGCATGCTCAAGGGTGAATTTAGAATTGTAGAAGATCTGGTGAGCCAACTTGAGGACATCATTCTCATTTTGACCACTGGATTTCTCCCTCTCTGCAACCGCATATGCTCGACAAAACTTGCCAACAAGATCATTAATCTTAGCCCATCTCTGTTTACAATGAGAAGGTTCTCGCTTCTCATGGCTAATAACAAGAGGACTTGCTGAAAGTACTCCGCAACACGTGTCCAAAAAGTACCAGCCTTTTGCTCATTGCCTATCACAGCATCCTTGCTGGTGTTTAACCAGGCGCTAATGAGAAGGACATCATCAGATGGTGTCCATTTTCTTCTTTCCTTACGGGCTGCGGCTGTGTCTTCACTTAGGTTAGGAGCATGACTTACTTGAGAACTAAAGAGAGGGACTTGTGAAGATCCCAGAGGTATACTTGGGTAAAGAGAATCGTAAGAGAAGGTTTCAGGATATACACTATCCTTCTAGCTATTCAGGGGGTGCACAAAATTTGTGGATTGACTAAGAGGATGGTCAGAATCCATACTAGTTAGTGGATTTTGAAAGAAGATAAAAAGAAAAGAAGAATGATTTGAAGAGATGATAGAAGAGATTTTTAGGAAGGGTTTATGGTTGATTGGTCAAGCAAACTCCAGTATAATAAGGTGAAGATTTCAGAGTTTATGATGGTAGCTTTAAAGAAAGTTAAAGTTAAACTACCTCACCTAACAAACAATAAAGACACAAGCATTCCCTTAATATCTAGTGAGTAAAAGTACTCAGCAATTAACGACAGAACAAACAACAAACAAAACCAACTAGATTGAAAACCTATTCAGAAAGAAGTACAACAAAACCAGCCGCAAGCAACAATCCTACTCTAACTCATTCCCTTTAACTAGATAGTAACTACCATTGATGAGTTAATAACAAATGCATTAATGAGATACCAAACTGTTTACTAACCAAACAACATTGGAAACCAAATCAAAAGCAAGGACCAACAATCATAATCTAACTCATTCTCTTTAACCAGACAATAACTACCAAGTATGAGTTTAAAACAAAGTAATCAATGTTGGTTGTTATGACAATCCGAATTTACTCTTTGCCTAACTACCAAGTTTGACAATCTAAACAGAAGAAGTTATCACAAAGCAAAAAGGTATCTAGTATTACCTGTTAGTATCGATGAATGTGGGTTGTTGTTGATTGGTTGTCCCCTTAAGTGTTGGTAGCTTCACCTCAACTAGAAGAAACTCAGAAAACAACAAACAATTGGATAGTTAGAATAGGTAATGTTGATTATTTTTTACAAACTAGAAGATACTCAGAAACTCAGAATCAAAACCCAAACTCAGAAACTAAGAATCAAACCACTAACTCACAAACTCTAAATCAAACCACAAACTCAGAAACTCAGATTCAAACAACAAACTTAGTATCAAACCACAAACAAAAGGATCAAACAAACGATGAAACAATCGATTATGAACTATGAACACACCAACTGAAACAACCGATTACTAAACTGCTAATTTTGCTTACTAATTGAAACATTCGATTACTAAACTGCCAAGTGAAACAAGTGATTACTAAACAAGCGATAACTAAACAATCGAATTTGAACTACGAACAAACCAATTGAAACAAGCAACAAAGCAATAGAAACTCAAAGCTTTAAGACACACAAATCTGCTAATTTTCATCAACAGAATCGATTAACTTTGTAATAAAACGGACTAGGACTTTATAGCAAGGCGAGACACATTACCTTGAGGATATCGGCGAATCTGTGAAAATTAGGGTTCCAGTCGCGGCGGCGGAGTGAGCTTAATCCGTCCTTTCTTCACCGAAAATTACACCGGAGTGACAAGCAGAAGAAGGATTTGGTATGTGATTTGAATCGATGGAATCGCTTCAACTCCTCGAGAGAAATAGAACATAAAGAGTCGGAGTCGGAGCAAGATTTTTTCCTTCTTCACCGGAAATTACACCGGAATGTCAAACTGAGAAAGGATTTGGTAGTGATTTGAATCGATGGAATCGAAGAGATGGAATCGAAGGAGATGAAATCGCATGAACTCAGTGAGAAGCGAAAGAGTCGGTGCGAAATGAATTTTTTCCTTTGACATAAAAAACACCAAACCAATATGAAGCTGACATGTGGCAAGTAAGAGACGTCTCTTATATGCCTTATATTAGAGACGTTTCTTCCTATTTTGTGCCTTTTTCATTTATTTTTAATCCTAATAACACTAAGAAATTCACCTAAGAACTAGCGTTGAGGATGGTTTTAGAGCATCTGCATCAGTAAGAATCCAATGGATGTCTTAAATATAATATTTTATTAATTTTGATTATTTATTTAATTTTTAAATCATAAAAAAATTAAACCAATCAAACAAAGACAAGTGTCAAATGGGTATGTTAAAAAATGAAGAACATTTCTCAAATGAGAACCATATCTCAACATCTTTCCTATTTTTTGATTATATTTATTTATTTTAATGATGAGAACTCCATCAATATATCTTTGATGGAGATGCTATTAGATAGGCATGGTAGTTACATTTTAATTGTTTATTGATTTGCATATAAAATAGACCAAACAAGATAAGTGATTCTAGCTAGCTGGCAAAGTAGTCCGACTTATATATTGAAAAGGGAAACGCTTAATTTATATTTGATTGTGACGATCCTCACCACTCTCCTTAATTGGTGCAATATCATGAAACACGTTTTATATATTTTATTGGCATATAAATTTGGGTGAGAGAGAATAAGTACGAGCGAGTTATATATGTTACTGCCATTTTTTAGCCGGTAATAATATGTTTTACGATTATTCTCCATGAGATCCGATAGAAATAAAAAGTTAAATATAATGGGCGGTCCACTTAAGTTTAGTGGACAAAAAGAGAGAAGTGAATCATTTCCAACTAATTAAATATATACAATACATATATATTGGATATATTATTCTAAGTTCCTATGCACAATATAGGGTATTTTTTCCCAACAATATATCTAAACTAGAGATTTATAAATGAGTGACAACGTCTTTTAGCATATTAGTGAGTGAATGTTTTTAGTTATTCGTCTGCACCATCAAATGGGTTAGCAAGAATCAAATAACAACAACAACAACAAAAATTTGGCTTCACAGCAACAAAATTTTAAATAGTTAAAGGGGTGGGTGATATAAGTTAATCTTTTGCACTATCAAAATTTCAATCTTTCTGGTATTAGTAAAAATAGGTCAACGCATTTCAGTTATAGGCATACAGATTTAATTAAGTGATTGTTGTCTATGTAGTTTTGTTTGAGTTACAATGTGGCTCAGTGGCTGAGATCGAGTACTCTTGCTCTATGCACACAGGCAAACCTATATGTTCACATGTTATTGTTATGTATGGATAAATGACATAGCAGAACCTTCTATTGATAAGTTAATAATCTGCTGATTCTCTGATTAGAAAAAAAAATCAATACAAATTGTAATATTCTTTTAATATGAGAATCCCTAAATAAAATATATATTTTTGGCGAAAAGATTTTTTTTATTTATTTAGTTGAGACCTCTATGGTTGTACCAAAAAATGAAAAAAAAAAACAAATCACCTTTAACTGTTTTATTAATCTCAAAAAAATTTCATAAAAACTTAAGCATAATTAGTGTATTTAGAAGAAAATCTGAAAAACCCAAAAGCTATAGAAATCCGTAAAAAATAATTCTAATTGAAAGTTTTTTTAAAACTTTTTTTACTACTTAAATATACACAACAGAAATAACATCAATAAGCTATAGAATTTCGAAATTCAAATAATGAAAATATATATATATATATATATATATATTATATGGTGATTGTAGCTTAATTACAAGAATATTCTAACTTTTCACAATTTCATGTACTAAAGATATATGGTAAGATTGATGAGAAAGGGTAGTATAGATATTTAAAAACATAATTAAGCTTGTTAGTATATGGTTAACAAATCAATTGGAGGAATAACAGAGAAAATAAAATGGTTTTAAATAGAATAATAGAGAGGACTAATTGTGGACAAGAAGTTGGTCAAGTGTAAGAAAGGCAGTATGGAAATGAAGCTTAGCTGCATATGTTAAAACTCCCAAAGCATCACGTGAAAGCCTTTCTTGTCCTCCTTCTCTTTTAGCTATAATTAAATCAAAACGGTCGCACAACATACTTGTTTTAATCTTAAAAACTCAAGAAGTGGTTTATAATTATTCGTAGAAACACATTCTTTCTCTATATTAAGAAATGAGATCATCTTAGGACATTTGTTAGCATATTTCATTAAAACTTACCATTCATTAGTATATATTTCATGTATAATTTTTACAATGATCAAGTTTGCTTCCATTATTGTCTATCCGAGTGTGTGAGTGGAATATTTGCCCAAGACTTCCGATCTTAAAATGATATTTTATAAGAAAAAAAAAATTCACCGTATATATAAATTTAAGTTTAAATTTCTTATAACAAGTCCGAAATTTCTGAAACGGTTATTTATTTTTTATTAATAACATGCAATTTATTGGTTTTAAACCCCAATAATGATACAACGGCAATAGTTGTACAAAACTTACTACGATACAACGGCAATTGTCTATTCGAATGTGTAAGTGGAGTATTTGCCTAAGAATTCCGATCTTAAAATGATATTTTGTAACAAAAATTGATTTCAAAGTATATATAAATTTAAATTTAAATTTCTTACAACAAGTCTAAAATTTCTGAAGTAGTTATTATTTTTTTGTTAATAACATGTAATTTATTGGCTTTAAACCCCAATAATGATACACAACAGCAATAGTAGTACAAAAACTATTAGACTGTATATTTTGGTAATTATGTACAATAAAAAAGATCTCTGCTTTCAATTAACAAAACAAAATCGCCCAATATAACATATAAGATCTTCTAATTGGATTTTAAGTCAGCAACCTTGTTATCATATATAATGTTGTAGTTGTGTTTTTTTTCTTTTTAAATTACAAATATCTCTATGATTTCACAAGATGGTAATACACTAAATTTTACAACTTTTTCCGATCTTTTGTAACATTTCCACGAAAAAGGTCAAGGAAGCGTTCTCACGCATAATTAGATTACAGTATTAGGAAACCGAGAAATTTGTTGATCTTTTAATATAAACAAGGAAAAAAAAAAACCAATTAAACGCTTATAAGGTCAAAAGAGAAAGCGATTTATCAAAAATTTTGGAGAACACCCACTTTCCGTAAATCTCAATATATGAATTAGACAACTCTGAAACGAAGTTGGTCCACGAAGCATTAATATATTTATCATCGTGTGGAAGAGAGATTTATCAATATTATTTAAAGATTAATGTTATTTCATTTGTGCATGACAGCAGGAACAAATATTAAGTATGCGATTCGGAACAGTACTCATCAAAACATTATTGGAATCTAGAAAGTCATGCGCGACACAAACGGTGTCCACCTATAGATATATTGCTACACAGACACACACACATATATTGAAATATATGTACGTACGTGTGTACTTTGTATAGCGTGTACTTGCTATTCATAGAGGAGGAACTATGAACCATCTATAGTGTCCAAGAATTCAACTGTATATACTCTTTTAACTCCTCATTTGTAAGGCTCTAAGAATTTTGGCTTCATCAAATAGACAAAAGATTCAAAGATTAACTTGATTCATTACCAATAAAATTGAAATTCATTCGATAAACTTTCGCATCATTATAATATCAACAAAAAATGACTGCACGCAAATAGGAATTTTTGCAGTTATAATGCGACGATTAATCTCGGGTTTATACTTAGAAAACTTTTAGTAGTATGATGCACGATGTATCATCATGAAGATGGATCATACTCGTGGGTTAGAGAGAAAGAGGTGAAATGATGATATAAGAGTGTGAACTCAATAGATCTATGAAAGGGACTAACAATGATAGAGAAAAGGAAAAGAGGTAACAAACATCTTAAAGCTTCAATGAGTTGGAGGACAATATGACTGAGATCTCTTAATGTGGGGTCTTCTTTTAAGATATAATTGGATCCATCACTTCCACTACTATCTTACTTGTTACTTTATCTCTCTCTCTTACTCTTTTTTCTTTTTGATTTGATTCTTTCTTTTATAGTTTATTTTCCCTTTTTTCATATTTTGTTTTCTTTTCACTCGACCATTTGCACCAATGTGTTTAAAACCCAAATTTTCAAATAAAAATAAGAGAAAACTTGTCTAAGCTATCATTTTTTTCTATATTTTTTCTTTTCAAAATCACCATAATATTATTTAAACACCTCCATGTTTTTTCTTTTAGAAAGTTCTTAAAATTTTTAACTAAAATTATTAAACAAAGGTTCTTAAAATCTTCCTGATTTTTATTGGTATTTTAAAATATAAATAAGAGTGCCAAAACTAAAAATATGGTATATTGATTAGAAACCCCCTTCAAACATTTTCATGGAAAAAAATTTCTAATAATGTCGTATATGACGCTTCAACAGTATTAAACTATTTGTTGTAGACACAATGCCAATTTTTGTTGATATTACTACATAAAAAGAGAATGGTAATGAAAAATATTCAAAAGTATGTTAAATATGAATGAAACAATAGTTATGGTATAGGTAGCCATAATAGTACTAAGGTGGCTAATGCTTTGTCCTCCTCAAAGGGCCATAGAAAGCTTAGTGATATATACTTTGGTAAGCATTTCTTCTCCCTAACAACCAACCAAGGACTTTGGGCAAAGATACCCTCGCATAGTTTTCAACACATTATTAATTTAATAATTCTTTAGATTAAAATAATCAAAATGTCATTTCAAATGTCAAAGCACTCCATTTGCTTTGCTTAGCAAAATATATTTATTAATTTTCCGTTTTCTTTACAGAAAGGATGGCACATGGGAGACATGGTCACAGTGTAGGCAATATCCTCTTTATCTTCTCATCAAACCCATCTTCATTTCAAAACATGCTCAAATTCCATGGAATATGCAAATATACTAGATAATGAAATTTAAAAACTATAGCATAACACAAGATATTTATAGAATTAATAAACACCAACTAGTTTAATTTTTTAATTGTTGATGCAGTTTCTCGCACCAAAAAGTCTGATTTAAATCACGATAGATTCTAATATAAATTCAGTTTAAGTTCTGATAAATTTTAAAATATAAAATGTGTTATATATTTTACCTACCGTAGAACTATATTTTGAATATGTAAACTGTTTTTATCTTCTATTTTTCTTTTTTACAAATGTGAATCATGTGAGAGTCCTGTCCTCAACTAACAAAAACGATATAATTAGTAGAACTTTATCACATTAAAAATTGAAATGATATTAACACACGTATAGGAATCTTTCGAGACTGTATACAATATCTAAAGCTATTTTCTTCAACGATAAGTTGAGCTACAAGTTACATATAAATGCTCAACTCTTTGTGGCTAGTTTTGTTTAGAGTGAATGAAATATATTTGTCTTGATTCCAAAAAATTTGGACCACTTTTCTTTATTTTGGATTTTTGTTATTAATAACTAGTTGTTCGCTTTCTTAATTTATGTAAAAAAATTTCAAATTATTGCCAGAATTCTTATTTGGTAAAGTATTGTTTGTATCTTACAAAATGATAAATTACAACTATTCTTTCCACATTTTACCCCCCTGCAAGTGTATCAGTAATATCAGTCTTCTGTCTCTCAATATTAATTTTGTTTTTCTAAGAGGTGATTTTCAAAGAGTTAGCTATATGCAGTTATTTACTACTCAAATATTAAACAACCAAAATAAGAAATTTATTGTATTCCCCTTATAAAAAAGTAAATGAATATATAATTTTGCAACATGGATCGGATGCGATGTGAGCTTAAAGATAATCATCGGGCTTCAGCCCATTTTACTCGAGCCTGGGACCATATCTACGTTGGGTTGGTTACTTAGAAGTTAGAATGCTCAGAAATGCATGCAGACCTTAAATATTGCGATTTGCGAGTCCAACGTAGATATGGCTTACAGTACTTACCTCAACTTTTTTCAGTGTCTATATAAGATTTAAAACTGAAAAACAAAACCTGATACTACATATCTGGTTGGCCTGGTTAGATTTTGTTGGTGGCAAATTTGGTTTAAAATTGTGTGAGCGGCGGGACGAACACTTCTGAGTCCGACCAAAGATCCGACATCCACTATGCTCGTTACCTCCATTAGCTGGAGCCCAGATAGTTCGTGCTGCGTCGCGAGAGAAAGAGAGATCGGAAGATCGAGAGAGACGGAGAGAAGATCCGTCGAGATCGAGAGATCGAGAGAGAGATCGGGAGATCGAGAGAGAGATCGAGAGAGAGATCAGAAGATCGAGATCGAGAGAGAGAGTCATCGAGAGAGAGAGAGAGATCGAGAGAGAGAGAGAGAATCCGAAGAAGCGTCGAGAGAGAGTCACGAGAAAACAACAAAACATTTCAACAAATTAAAACATGCCACGTGTCCGGAAGAACCGATTCAATAAGTTCTACCTATTGAACCGTTTCTTCGATTAATAAACAAAAAAATTAGTATTTTATTGGTTTTAAAACGAAAACACTCTTCCAGTGTCTCCGTTAATGATGTCCTTAGATCCGGTCCAAGACGTAAGCAACATAAACAGCTGCTTAAGGCCTAAAATTTTTTTAATTCAAAAAAAGGTTCGTCTATAAAACATAAAACGCTTCGTCTCCTTCATCATATCGTGATTAGTTCCGTCAATCACTTATTTGCAGGTCAGCAGGTGATCAGTGAGGATCTTGGTTATTCGGTACTGACAGGTACTGATTAAGCTTATAAGCTCTCCTCATTTTAGTTTTCAAGCGATTATGAGAATTTTCTAAAATTAATCCAACAAGGCAACAAACCGTAGTTTTCTCAAACCTTGATGATGAAGTTTTCATCGGATCATTTATTGCTTTCATTGGTTTCATTGTTTATGCTATTAGACGCTAGTCCATTGTGAATTTATATTAGTTTAACTGTTAAGCGATCATGTCTGCTGCAGTTATACTTGGCTGAAAAACAGTTAGTATTATTTATCGGTTTGATTTAAAAAGGAAAAAAAGACACATTTTTTAGATTTGACTAGGGTCTCTAATAGCCATGGACCTGCGCTGCGTACTCTATTTTAGTTTTCTAATTCAAAATCTCTTCTTCTCCTTTGTAATTTTTAATTCGCTTTTAGATTTGTAAGGAAAATAAATTATGTATGGATTCAAAGCGTTTTTGTTTAACATCCATGGCGGATGATACATGGAAGTGAATATAAGCAATTGGATGTGTCGGTTCTCTTACCGAAGTGCAATTTCGGACGACTACATTATATTTTTCTGGCGTATCTGCCGATTATATATCAATTTTAACATTTATTATTAGTTTTTGGTAGTCATTGTGATCGTTTGGTGGCTCTCCGATGTTTGAAACAAATTTTTACGGATTTGTTGTGGAAACGGCGACCGCCTTGGAAACCGCCATAGAATCAAATCATAATGATTTTTCATTTTTGGTCGTCAACAAGGGAATCGCTAGTATGGATCTATCATGGGTGATAGTTACAACCAAAATAATGCCATCGTCTCGCATGAGAGATGGAAATGGTTGTATAGTTTGCGACGTGACTGATGGATTGCAATTTTTTTATTTTCAAAAAACATACTGGAGTTTCATAAAAAAATAATAGCCAAACGAAAGTATCAAATTAGACTGAAGATAAAGGCGATAAAATAATAATAGATTTATCAATTTATTAGCGTGTAAGGTTTATCCAAGAAAGAAACAATATGTAATTTCATTTTTTCAGTTAATTCGTTAAATTAAGTATTAATTATATGAATTGTAGAGATTTCAGTTATATGTTCGTTAATATATTTGTAATCTCTAACTAGAGTTTAATGTTGATAAAAAAGACGTTAAAAAAAAGAACTCAATTTGACAAGAGAAGACTCGGTTTATGGAAACGGATAATCATTGTGGAGACATATATATTTGTAGAATCAACTTTTATCCTTTCAAAATCCGAAGAAGCATTTTAAATAAGAATAGAAATATAAAGATTCGATCATCACATTGTGATGAGTGATGACTAGATACTAATATATACATTTTTAATATACTTTCTGACTACTCCAGTTGGACTTAGTACATTATTCAAGTAATACCTTCTTTTTAATTATTAAAACAAGTATAATCTATGATAATATAAAAGAAAAAAACTCAAACAATATATTATCTATTTTTTCTAAACGTTTAATACCTTAATGTTTTTTTATTAGAAAAAATATATTTTCCTTTAATATATTTGATCTAAAAATATCTTATTTTTGAATTGTTGGTTGATTCAAACCCGCAACTTAACATCCGTTAACGGACGTTAAGGAATTAGTAAACGGTGTTAAAGTTTTAAGGGAAAAAAAACCTGAAAATAGTCCATCTATTTTTTTTTGGACGTTTAATATTCCAACTTTTTTTATTGGAAGAAAAATACCTCATTTACATATATTTTGTCTAAAAAAATCTCAAATTTGAATTGTTGGTGATTATGAAACTGCGACTTAATAGCAGTTAACAGCGTTACGGACAGAGCCGGCGACAAGCACAAGCTGAGCAAACACATGCTTGCGGCCGATAATGTATATAATTTTTTTCGGCCCTCAAATTTTGTAGTTGTTTTGTAGTCTAGTGGTAGTGTTTAGCCTATTTTGACCTTCACTTCTCCGGTTCGATTCTTCTTAAGTGTTAATTGTTTTTTTTCTCGTTTTCTATTAAAAAAATAATTAATTATTAAAAAAAATTGTATCTAATAAAATACTATATTTTAAAAAAACAAAAAAAAGAAAAAAAACTCAATTAACCTAGCAATTGTTTCAACTTCTTTCTAATTCCTCTTCTTCCTCTAGCATCTACTGTACATCTTTGTTCACTATTGGCTACTTCCTTGGTTCTGAATTTGTCATTCCTTTTGCTCTCAAACTATCGATTTTGCCTATGTATCTCATACATATTCTAGAATTCATCTAATAAATTCAGGTTTTATCAAGTAAGTTTTTTTTCTCTTTTAGCTATTAAATTTCTTGTCTTTTTTATCACGACTTCTTCGTAGAAGCAACATATGTAATAGATGGGGACCATGGGGTAGAAATTTTGCTAACAAAGTTACTTTAGAGATTGATCTCTTTGTTGTGATTTTCTATAATATAGTGTCATTGTGTCAACGTTTTGTTTTGTGCCACCATATTCAATTATATAAATAATGCTCTGCCTCATAGTTTCATTCTTCTCCGTATATCTTTGTTTATGCTAATTTTTAATAATTTTTTTATATTAGTAAGATGTTTTCGAAACGAATAAAAAGTGAGTCAGGAGGCGCTGAAAAAATAAGAAGAAAGAAGAGACAAGAAACACTAACAAAGTCTCTAACTAATTCGATGTTAAGGTATGTTAAGCGAAATGAAACTTCTAAAATTAATGAGACTTTAGAGGATGAGATCAACAGAAACGGTGACGAGGCTGTGGTTCTAGAAAATGCCCAAGACAAATATATTGGTGAAAATGGAGTCGGAGATGAGCATGAATGTGAAGAGAATGAGAATGAGAATGGGAAAGAGAATGAGAATGAAGATGAGAAAGCTGATGATTTTAAGGAAATATCAAATCTGTGGAAATGTTTGTGATCTTGGAAATTGGGAAAAAGTTGATAATAAAATGAGAGATTTTTTGGTTGAGAAAAGTCCAATGACAAGGTTTCGAGCTGATTATCATTTTCCAAGAGATCGTATTGGAAGATATTTTCTCATTCATATTATACAAGAGAAATAAGGAATGGAGAGAAGCAAGATAGGCGATGGTTAATTTACTTGTAAGTTATTCACACAAGACAAAAATGCTAATCAGTTAGCAATTCTTGGATACAGTGATTGGAGAAATGTTTTACAAATGCTCAGAGAACATGAAAAAGTCATAAGCATATCATATGCATGACTCATTGTGTAACGTTCGTGTTCCGAAAAAAGGGAATTTTGTCGAAAAAGTTACAGAAGGATCGTATCAAGGTGTTTTGATATGAATGGGTCGACGGTTGTGATCTCTCTCTTTGAGGTCAATCTTGAGTGTTTCGCGTTGGAGTTTCCTCGGGATCAGAGAGCGGTTTGATCGAGGGTCGAAAAGTCAATGGTTGACCAGAAATGGTCGATCCAATGGTTGGACCGATCGATCCAGAGCTCAGCCGTCGAGTTGGCTTGAGGTCGTGGACCGATCGATCCAGGGCTGGATCGATCAATCCAGTGCTGGGGAGGTGTGGACCGATCGATCCGGAGGTTGGATCGATCGATCCAACACTGTCGGCAGCTTGTGATTAGTGGATTTCTTCCACTTGTATCATGTGTCCTTCTTCCTTCTTCTTTGTTTTCGGGTTGTGGCTGTTTGGAGAGGGCTGATGGAGAGTTGGAGAAGGAGAAAAGGGAGGAAGAAGAGTGAGAGCTTGATCCTTGGGTTTGTGCTTAATCGTTTGTAGGAAGCAAAGTTGAGGCCCAGGGTGGTCGTTGGTCGTGTGCGGCCATGGGAGAAGTCGAGATTGGAGTTGTAGGAGGTGTAGGATCGATCGATCCCGAGTTGGACCGATCGATCCAATTCTGTAAGTTGCGGGTCTCATCTGCAGATGTTGGATCGATCGATCCAGGTGTGTGGACCGATCGATCCGGAGTAGTGTGGCTTGGATCGATCGATCCAGTGAAGGTTGGTTGGATCGATCGATCTGTGTCTTGGACCGATCGATCCATGTGTTTAGCTTTGTTGTGGTTGTTTTGCTTTGCGTTGTGAGCGGTTTGTGATCTCTTACTTGTGTGTGTAGCTCGTAGATGGGAGGACCGCCTCACTAAGTATTTGTGATAATACTTACGCATCTCTTTGTGTGTGAGTTGCAGGTAAAGTTAAAGTGTTATCGTGGAATCAAGGCGATGAGGAGGAGGATGATTTAGGACTCGGTATTTGTGTTGTTGGTCGCATTTTATTATGTTAATATTTGCGAGTTCATATTGATGCTTTATGTGGAGTTAAAGCATGTGTGTATTTTAGGACTCGTGGTGTATAATTAATATTATAAGGTATTAATTATGGTATTGCTTAATTAAAGCGGGTCGGATCGTCTCACATTGGATGGAGTTAGAAGTACTATAGAGGGATCAAACTTTTGATAAATATATACAGGATGCGATCAACAAAGAAAAAGCACATTGGAGAGATGTGTTGTTGAGGATAATTGCAATGGTAAAAGGTCTTGTTAAAAACAATTTAGCGTTTCGTGGAAGAAATGACAAGATTCGAGTGGATGGTAATGGAAATATTTTGGGCATGATTGAGGCGGTTGCAGATATTGTTCTTGTGATGAAAGATCATATTCTACGAGTTGAAGAACATGAAACTCGTAATCATTATATGAGTCACCAAATTCATAATAAGTTGATTGAGATGCTTGGGGATGAGATCAGACAAATGATCATAAAGAAGATTAATTGTGCAACGTATTTTTCTATAATTCTTGATACTACTTCAGATATCAGTAACTGAGACCAGATGTCGTTAGTTATCCGATGTGTGGATATTTCTGAGCCTTCTCCAAAGATTGAAGAATTTTTTTTGACATTTATAGAAGTCAAAGACAAAACCGGAGAAGCGCTTTTTGAGACCCTTCAAGCTTCTTGATCTTGGATTGAATATTGATGATGTTAGAGGACAAGGTTATGATAATGGGTCAAGCATGAAAGGGCAAAATAAAGGAGTACATAAGAGATTTTTTGAAATCAATCCAAAAGCTGTTTACACAACATGTGGTTGCCACAACTTAAATCTCGCACTTTCAGATATAGTTTCTTCGTCGACAATAGCGGTATCATTTTTTTGAATTATTCAGCGTATCTATTGTTTATTTGCATTTCAGCAAATAATTGTGAAGTTTTCAGAGAGATTATGAATGGTATTACGGTTAAACCATTATCACAAACTCGTTGGGAGAGCCGTGTTAAAAGCGTTAAAGCAATAAGATTTCAAGCTCTACAGATTCGAGATGCTTTGTTCCACTTGACTGAAAATAGTGATAATCCGAAAACAAGAAGCGATGCAGAGTCTCTTGCAATGAGCGAAATCCATGGAATTGGTAGTTTTGAGTTTTTGTTTGGGATGATTATTTGGTATGAACTCTTGTTTGTTGTTAACAAAGTAAGCAAGCTCCTCCAGTCATAAGATATGGATATTGATATTGCTATTGCTCAACTGAAAGGTCTTGTTTCTTTTTTTAGAACCTATAGAGATACAGGCTTTCAAGCAGCAAAAATAGAAGCTAAACGGATTGCTGTAGATATGAATATTGATCCTGTATTTTCGGTGAGAGCAAAGCGTCTAAGCAAAAGGAAAATAATATCATGATGAAGAGCCTGAAAAAGTTGGGGAAAATGTGATATTGACACCAGAAAAAGATTTCAGAATCAATTATTTTATCAAAATCATTGATGAAGGTTTGGTTTCTTTTGAAACAAGGTTTGATCAACTTCAAAGTTATGAAAATACTTTTAGATTTTTATTTGACTTGAAGAAGCTGAAGTTAGCAGACGAGGACAAGTTGATGGCTTCTTGTGCCAACCTTGAAGTTTTTCTGAAGCATGATACTCATTCTCATATTGATGGTAATGATCTATTTTTGGAGCTGAAGCTTTTAAGAGGGGCTTTACCTAAAAAAATTAAAAAGGTTGTTGAGGTCATGGATTTTTAAAAAAAGATGAAAAGTTGTTATCCAAATACATGGACTGCATATCGCATAATGATGACGATTCCCGTTTCTGTTGCTTCTGCGGAGAGAAATTTTTCAAAGTTGAAGCTCATAAAATCTTATTTAAGGTCGACTATGTCACAAAAGAGGTTGAATGGATTATCGATGTTGTCCATTGAAAGGAGTTTGGCGGAAAAACTTGATTATGAAAGTTTGATGGATGAGTTCGCAAGTAAAAATGCAAGGAGAATCATATTCCAAAAAAAAAAATATGTATTGATCTCTGATGTTTTAGAGTTTTTATTGCATTTGTTTAACATATCCAGTTTTATATTTAATTTGATCAAACTTTTTTTTTATTATGAACATGTGCAAAGTGGCCCTTTTTTTTTCTATCGCTTGTAGCCTTATAAAACATAGGGCCGGCTCTGGTTACGGAATCAGTAAACTCTCGCAATTATAAATATATTGGAGTGGTTTGGTGGTAGCACGTAGGTTATTTAACTAACACAAAACGCCTTTTGATTTATTTTTTCTGTTTTCTTTAATGAAGGACGTAAAAAATTAAATATATCATCTTCTTCACTCCTGCAACCCTAGTCTCTTCATCGCACGACAGGATGAGAGATTTGAGAAGCATCGATTTGGGAGAAATCTAGAGAAGGAGCAGGGAGGGTTAAGGTAGGGTTAAAGACGGCGTCATTGGAGTTAGAAAAGTTTTTATGATAGTGATGTTTGATGATATAATGTAATTTTTATGCGGTGAACAAAAGTGAGATAGAGACAGAGACGACGACAGCGATAAATTCGTTATTTTCGTGGTCGTGGAGTAGATTAGTTGCGGAGGAGGAGAAGAGTTTGGGTAAAAGTGGAGAGATGAAAGAAATGCTTCGAGAAAGATGAAGTTTAATGATTCTGTAACACCGTTAACGAATGTTAAGTCGTGAGCTCGAATCCACTAATATTTTTTAAATGAAGTATTTTTCTTCCAACCAAAAAAATTGGGGTATTAAACGTCCGAAAAAATAGATAGGGTATTTTTGTGTTTTTTTCTCGTTAAACTTTAACGTCGTTTACTAATTATGTAACGACCGTTAAGGGCGGGTTCGAATCCACCAATAATTATAAAATAAAATATTTTTCGATCAAATATATTAAAATAAAAAAAACATTTACAATCAAAAAAATTAAAGTATTAAACGAAAAGAAAAATAGATAGAATTTTTTTGGGATAAACATTCTGTAATGGGTCATTTATATCCTCTAACATAATTATGGAGCCATTTAATCGTTGTCCACATCCTTACTGAATCTCTTATATATTAAAGCTCTAGATGACGATTCAGGTAATGCGGGAGAATATAAGATTATCAAAATTAAATTAAGTTTAAGTAAGTTTAGTTTGTTATAATATGAAATCTATAATTAAATAATGTTAAAAAAATTTAAAAGTTTGAATTCACATCTCAAAATCCGACCCTAAAGTTGGGTATGCGTGACTCATTTGTAAAAGTACCAATTGCAATCTGCTTCTATAAAAATAAACTGTTTAATTTTGAGATACAATTTAACATTAACCACAAAAAAAACATAGCTACCACCTATTTTATGTAATTACGAAATAAATCCTGACTGAAATAATAATTTCACAATATAATAAGATTAGATATTAGATTATTCAAAGTTTTATACGGAACCTATTTTCATTTATAGCTTATTTTATTTGTGAAGACAGGTAATAGATAATATATTTTTCATATATTTTTTCTTCCGGCTCACCATCGTGGGAATATTTCAAATGTCATCACCATTTAATCCCAACATTATTGTCAAGGTGACGTTTCATTCCCCCAACTGCTACGTCAAAGGAAATGCGACTCTTATCGATCAAGAAAAATTCAAAGTCAAACATTATTTATTTAGATTTGTTTCATTTCTAAAGATAATGGTTTGAAAAACCGTTATTGAGATTAGGGTTTTCATATTATTTTATTGGTTTTATTTTAGAACTTCTCTCTGCCTATAAAGAAGTGTTTTTGGAGTTTATATTGTTTGTGTCTCTAGTCAAGTAGTCATCTGATAAATAAGTCATAACTGGGTATATCAGTTTGTTTTTCCGCAATGGTTCCCAGTGTAGTTTTTTTTACACTATTTTCTGTAGGTTAGAATGCAAAAAAAAATACAAAATAAATACAAAATTGAATTACAAACTTTTATGCTAGAAAAACATATTAATTCATGAAAACTGCAAAACTATTTTCAATATAAATGACAAAAAACCAAGGTTTATAATTTTCAATGAATGAATTGGTCAATTATATATAAGTGTTATTTTTATATTTTCGATCTGAGATCCTAACACCTTCTTCGAAATGATGAACTTTTTAGTTTTTTTTTTTTCAACAGCTTACATTTTCGTTAGATTGTGAAAGGGTAATACAAATAGTTTATTAACCAAACATGAGAACAAAAAACACTTGATAAAAAAAAAATCATATTTTTTGGATTGGTTAAAGCCATTTATGTTTGTTGGGCTCTAATTCTATGTAAAATAATTATTAGTTTTCAACTTAAAACCATATATATGGCAATTGTCAGTAAATTGGCCAATATTTATATATATATATATATATATATTAATGTTGGTTCCTTCAAATTTCTAATTTGTTATCTTTAACACATATATTTAAAATGATGAATATGATGGCCCATTCATCTTGAAGTTCGACTCTTCCTATACACAAGTAATATATGTTTTGATATATAAGCCACATTGCCGTTTTTATGTTAATTTTGATTGTCATGATCATCTCTGAATCTTTTCAGGACAAATAGTAATGAATCAACTCTTGGCATGGTCTTTTTGCCAGACTCGCTGGTTCGAATATCCTATTTTTTTTAAGATTGGTTTGACAATTGAAGTTAACAACGAAAACGGCATTATTGTGGCTTACATATTAAATCACATCATTTGCATGAGAGTCGAACTTTGGGTCTCTTGCAATCAAATGACATTTGACCTCTTGTGTTAAATCGATAATTTTTTTATGCAAAATAGTTTTGTTCGTATTTCTTCCAACAAAAAACCTATTTTCACAAATATTGCCATTAAATCGATTAGGCATGACCACAGTTACGGTTACGGTTTATTAACCACTGGTTATGATTATAATTTTTTTTAACCGTAGCTTTAACTATTATATATACGGTTAAAACGGTTACGGTTAAATACGTTTACAGTTACAATGGTTATAGTTAAATATTGTTACAGTTCTTTGATAATTACGATACGGTAATATCGAAAGCATTAGAATTTATTTGTTTGGAAAGAAGACCATTTCTTTCCGACGTAGATTTCTTCATATGCGGTATTTTATACTTGTTTGAAAATCTTTATCCGAACATTCGACATGTGTTCTTGCATTATATACAGTTACAATTATATTTTCAAAGTTTTAACTGTTCGGTTAAACGTACGATTAACCAACATGTTTCATATGCTTATAGTTAATTAACAGTTACGGTTAGTCTAATTTTTAACTATAACTAATTTATTTTTACGATTAATAATTACTGTTTTATACGGTTACGCTTTGGTTACAGTTTAAAAACAGTTCGATTACGGTCCAAAATACAATTACAGTTTAATTTTGGTGAAGCCTAAAACAGATATGCATTACCAATTGTGCCATCAAAACTACTACTACCACTTGCCACCACCATTAAACACGTTGTTAACTTCCATAGTCAAATTGTTGGTAATTATTATTATTATTATTTATTTATTATCATTATTATTTTATTTTATTTTATTATTATTATTATTATTATTATTATTATTATTATTATTATTATTATTATTATTATTATATGAATGATTTTTGGAGTTTAACAAATTGGAGTTGATATTGCATAAAATTGGTTATTCAAAGATTTGTAGTTTTATTTTATTATACCAGAGTCCACTTCTTCAAAAACATGGTATTATATCCAAACAAAAAATGAATGTAAAATCGTGCATTAGGATTTTTGTACCCTAATTTTTTTTTTGTATATATTAAGAAAAGCATTATATTATTGGTTTTATATATAAATGCAAAAAAGAATCTTATAAAGTAATATTTTTATATATTTTTATAAATGATATTTTGTAATATTGTTAAATCAAATGATATTTTTTTTTAGAAGTAAATATATATATATATATATATATTTTTTTTTTTTTTGGTTGAATTTAGAAGTAAATATGATATGTAAAAGACGAAAAATAGTCTTGTCATGTTGGTGGAATGTTGTATACCAAAATTTGATTTATTCATTTCGCAGTTATATAGTGTATTTTTAAATAGAAGGTAATCATCTTCCAACAAAAAACTATCGATATATAAGTCGTAGGAGTTGAGGCGCAACGAATTATTAGCTTCATCGCCTCTCCAAAGGTTAACTAATGACTCTCTCCACGTCTAGAGAAAACCCTCTTCTTCATTTGGCCTTCCACTCACATGCAAACACACATATATAAATATTAATGTAGACACTAACATTTTCATTACAAGACAACCCTAACACAGTTGTGTTGTGGACTTGGTCTTTCATCTTCTCCGGGAGAGAGAGAGAGAGAGAAGGAGATACACAAAATTTCGACCCTTCTTATAGCCTATATATAATTGATACACATTTTGGCGGTCCTTGGCCGTGCATTATCGACATAAATATATATATAAGCCCCACACACACGATCGATATGGGATTAATGGATACAAGATGGGAAACCATAGTTCCATTTATTGTTATGGCGTTGATGGAGGCATGTACCATTGCACTCACCATCTTGGCTAAGACCGCGTTGACAGGTGGCATGAGCCCTTTCGTGTTTATCGTCTACACCAACGCTCTTGGCTCTCTCCTTCTCCTCCCTTACTCTTTCTACTTCCATAGAGATGAAAGGTACTTAAAGTGTCTATGTGTCTATATAAGCCTCACACACATGATAGATCTATATGTCTATATATGTCTATCTCAATTTAAGATGTTATGATGATATATATGTTCTATTTCATATGCAGGGACGATGAACCGTTCCTCACGAAGCCTTCCCTTGTTCGTATCTTCCTACTTGGTTTTACAGGGTTAGTTTAAATCTCTATGTTAATATCATTCTATATCTATTTATAGATATATTGATATATTTTTTCGTTCCTATTTAATTTCTCTACGGATTCTGATCAAAACTACAAATATTTTGAGATTGTACTAGTCTTTTAGTTATGAAATAATTATATTAGAGTTTAGATTATATGAGTAATTCTTTTTTTGAACAGGGTATTTTTGTACCAAAATATGTCATTTTTGGGGCTAAGTTATAGCTCTCCAATTGTGGTATGTGCAATGGGCTTGCAATCACCTGCTTTCTCCTTCTTGCTCTCTCTTGCTCTTGGGTAAACTAATAACTTCTCTAAAATTCAGCTTCTGTTTCTATCATGCTTTATAACTGAATTCTAACTAACACTTAATTTTCCTTTAGTTTTAACATATTTGGAATATAAATAAATAGGGAAGGAGGGTTAAGATGGGAAAGTAAGAGAACAAAAGGAAGAGTGATAGGCACGTTGATATGCTTCGCAGGAGCCTTTGTAGAAGTTATTTACTTAGGCCCTTTTATTAGACCTTCTGCTTCTTCGTCTCCAAACTCCAATTTCCTCACTACAATCTCACACTACTTGACTTTCTTCAAGAACTCTGAGAATTGGGCTCTCGGGTCTCTTCTTCTCGCATGTGCCACACTCTCTATCTCCATCTGGAATATCATACAGGTAATAAATCAAAATTACGTTTCAAAATATATATTTTCGAAAAAATCTTATCACTTGTAGATGAATCCACGCTCGTCTTAAAATGAGCATACACGTTTCCATTATTAATTTTTTTCCGGGTTTCGGTATATCAGTTGGATACAGTCCAGAAATATCCTCAAGTGATGAAAGTAGTGTCTGCCTATAGCTTGGCTGGGACACTCCAATGCGCAATCTTCTCAGCGTTCATGGAGCCAGACCTAAGTGCATGGAAACTCAAACTTAATATGGACCTATATCTCATTATCGCCACGGTATATATATTTGTGATCATATATTATAATTACTATATATATAATGTATTCCTTAGTTTATGGTTGTATAAATCAGGTTGTTAATTTATAGGGAATA
Source organism: Turritis glabra (assembly GCA_900406565.1). Taxonomy (NCBI): domain Eukaryota; kingdom Viridiplantae; phylum Streptophyta; class Magnoliopsida; order Brassicales; family Brassicaceae; genus Turritis; species Turritis glabra. The sequence continues at coordinate 705,240 of OVBN01000185.1, forward strand.
TTTGGGAGCATAATCAGAACAAGTGTTCAAGTGAAGTGCTCAAAAATGAAAGGGCCTTATTATGTACCATTGTTTAAGCCATTTGGGATCCTTTGGGCTTCCATATTTGGCACAAGCTTCTTTGTCAATAGTCTTCACTATGGAAGGTATAAATAATTATAGAAGCTATAAAGAGAGTCCCCATTCTTCTTAATTCAATGATTTTCTTTTTCCAATCTGGAATTCAGTTTGTTTTTTTTTTCTTAAGAATATCAAAGAAGTTTTTTTTAAAAGAATCAAATATAGATTGTTTGATATGATTTTCATTCCGATTTGACATTTTGTTATAATCAGATATCTTAATTTGTTTGCATAGAAATTTACATTTTTGTTTAGTTTTTCAGATTCGGGTTTGGTTTTTAATTTAAACCAAAATAAAATTTGGCTCGGTTTCGTATCAATTTTCAATTTGATTCTGATAGGTTCGGGCTAACATGTTGAACTTCTTGTGAACAGTGTGTTAGGCGCTGCGATAGCTGGAACTGGATATCTATTGATAATGTGGAGTCAAAATCAAAGAGAAGATCAAAAGGAAACGGTGGAGAAAAACGATAATAATCAATTGGATTCAGATGAACAGACAACTCCACTTTTGCTTGGAAATGGTGATTTTGATCAAGTTTAATTCAAAACGGTTGGTTGCAAGATTTTTTTTAGATTTATTATGTTAAACATAAAGTAAGGGTAAGTAAATCGAAGGAATTAAAGGAAACAAAAACGATATATTGTGAGGCAAAACAAATATATACTTAAGTCTTGTAACATTGTTTTAATGCGAGGATGTGTCCAAGTCTATAAAATTTAAAGGTATTATAATTTGTTTTCTTGTTTACTTTTATCCAAACAAAACTCACGATGCAACCTTATAACCTCAAATGTGGAATAATTAGTGATTATATGTCAGTTATGTGAAACCACTTGAGGGTCATCCTTGATATTGGGTCTCACTATAATAATATAAATGGAATGAACCGTCCGTCCTTTATATCTGTTCCAAACGAATTTACACAAACATTGAAACCAACCACTACTCTATACGAAATCAAATTATAATAAAACTGTTCAAATAGAAAGAAAGAGAATAGTATTAAAATCCCACATCGGTATAATTTTCTGGACCAACAAAGAAGGGTTTTAGTCATTGATGCTTTGTAGCCATATATTGACTTTAGCCATAGATGACCACCGAGAAAAATAGTAGCTAAAAATGGTTAAATGGCTTGATATGCTCAAATTTACCTTTGAACTACTCTCTCAAATTAAGAGATCATTGTAGTACTTAGGGATCGAATCCACAATGACTAATGTTCACACAATAGATTATCAGTTTGGAAATATAGCTAAACAGAAGAAATTGTAAGTTAAAAATAGCAAGATAATTAAAATCAGGTTGTAAGATGAATGGGAGAAAAGCTAAGCTTAGGAAAATTCTCAGGAAATTCAGAATTGCAGAACAAAACGATTATCAGGATTGTAATTAAGAACCATTCTAGAACTCAAATCACTAATGTAAAATCAACCAACTTTCGTTGCGAAGATTATCTATGCCTAAATTTTAGAATTCCAAATTTTTTTGCGAATTTTTCAAATTAAACAAGCATTAAAGTTCAGGTTTGATATATTCACAAAATCCCTAAACCAAATCTCTTTGCGAATATAATATTTTGCTCATCTAAGATAGTTCAGGCAATCAATTACACTTTCGTGTCAACTAATCAACCTAAGATCAGATTCTAGGTAGCTAAGCTAGAATAAGCAATAAACACAATCTAGATGAAGAACTCTATAGATTCAATCCTAACAATCTAACAACCTAACAATTCATGAATTCCTTTGAAAACCCTAAACCTAACAGGGAGATTACTCAGACATGATCAATGAAACACAAATCATGAATGAAATAAATTGCATGAAGAAAATCAAAAGAAGAAGAAAAGAGTTTAGAAATCTTCTCCAAAAATCCCTGAAGAGGTGGCTGCTCAAAAAACAAGCATTCAAAAACATAGGTCTAAACAATGACCTTAAAATCCTATAAATAAGCTAAAACACGATTTGGGCTTTATTTGTAAACAGGGACAACTTCTGGGCCAAATTTGCAATTCTTCAAAACTTCAAAAAGATGGGAAATTCGATTGCCGTCAGATATTGGTGTCGACCGACACTAATGGCTAGTGTCGATCGACACCGACACCAATTTTGCTTTGCGAGTTGGTTTCTTCAGCGCAGCTTCTCGGATTGCTCCAAAACGTCCCATAATCTCCAAATAAGTCCAAAAACGTACCTGAACCTGCAAAGACTCTAAAAGACTCGAAAGACACTAAAAAGACTCTAAAAATGACTTTTATATCATGGTTAAAAACCGTAAAAACCATGATATATCAACTCTCCGAGACTTAGCCTTTGCTTGCCCTCAAGCAAAACAGAAACTTAACCTGTGAAAGAGGTTTGAAAAACGCGGAAACTCTCTCTCTCTTTAGACTGTTGCATTGAGCATTCAAACCAAATCCATATGCTTAGCAGACTAATCCAAATCGAACCACTATGTACTTTTCCGTAGACATTTCAACACACCAAATTTAACCCACAACTTCGCAACATTCTCCACAGCCTTCATCGCTGGGTCTCATCAATGAAATCAGTGCCAAGGACCTTCTAGACTCATTCCCTTTCAATACCATGATAAACCAGCCTATTTTCCACATCTTTTTGGTACTCTTTCTCTCCTCCAGACTTATTCTTTTCTCAACATTTTTTGTGTTGTTTCTCTTTTCTTTTTTTTTTATATCGAAAGTGTAGGCGAATAATGGTATCATAGGAAATTTTCCTAACCTCGCTTCCAACTTTCGTGTGATCATTCCTTTCAAAGTAAAATAATGGGGTCGTTGGAAATTTTCCTATCCCTTTACTCAAAAGAAAATCCTCTCATCTTTTCTGCTTGTAAACACACATTTTTTTTTACTAAATAAGGGAGAGTAGTACCATCACTTTTACATTCAGATTTTTGTTTGTCAGGTAGGAATGGGGAGTCAAGCCCTATGAACATCAGTTGCATTGATAAGGTAAAAGGAAGAACTCAGAAATTAGCTCTGGCTGTAGTGGATTATGTTGCCAAGTATGGATCGCTCTGGGTCATCGATCAGTCTTTGGATTTTCCATTAGTCGGATGAACTAAATCTGCAGTATTAATCACTCAGACAAATAGACTAAGAAGAGAGGTCGTTATTTCCTAACCAAAGTTTTGACTCAATAAAACGAATAAAACTGACACGACTGACTCTCAAAAACAAACACAACGTCAGCAACTACCTCCCCCAGACTTAAGTAACACTGTCCCCAATGGTACCAAACCCAGGGTTGGCAAAATAAAATAAAATAGAAATGACATGAATAACAAAATAAAATAGGAAAACGTACGAGTGGGTTGCCTTCCACTAAGCGCTTGTTTTCAGTCATTAGCTGGACTGTGGCGGAGCTCAGGTATCAGGTTGAGCAGAGGGCGGCAATGAATGCTTCCGCGAAATTAGTCTCATCATCCATGGTGGTGTATAGGCATTAGGTGCGTGATAACGACCAAGGAAGTGAGGAATAGGAACAGGGCGGGACTTAATCTTGTGTGGTACACTCCTTTTTCCTGCACAATCATCAAAAGAAGAAACAAGCGCTCTAAGATAATTTCGTGGCTTGGTTAACTGCAAAACAGTTTTTGTACCTTTGAAATTCTTATTGATGAAAGGAAATGGTTTGCGATTAGGATGTGCGTACCTTTGCTTTCCCTGAGGTGAATGGAGTGTGGGATGTGGAGCTTTCTATTGTACAACAGGTCTCGGACGAGCAGCAAGAGAATCAACCCGAAAACAGTGTTTTGGAGGGAAATCCGGGTTAACTCGTGGAGAGTGTCGATCGACGTCATGTCTGTAGCTCGGATCTCTGCAATTTTTCTGCAACTTTTCTTTGCAATCCCTATCTCCATCTCAAAAACATCATCTTCTGGTAACTTGTCCCTGAGTAGAACCTCTTTCTGAAGCCTAGTACTGAAAAGATTATCACCACACCAATCCTCAAGCGCAACAGCTTGCTTATTCACTTGCTCACTTGGACCCAACTCCTTGACATACCCAGCAGTAATGTCTGTGGAGATCTCTACAGAGAATGTCTGTCCATCAATGGTGTGTGTTCTCCTCAACTTGTCCATGTCAAAATTCATTATCACATCACCCACATTTCAGAGCAATGCGTCCCTTTTTTACATCAATCAGAGCCCCAGCTGTAGCTAAAAACGGACGTCCCAAAATCAAAGGATCCTTGGGTTCCTCCTTATATTCCAAGACCACAAAGTCTATAGGAATCATACATTCACCAATTTGCACTGGAACATCTTCTAAGGTACCTTCTGGAATCCTTTTAGATCGATCCGCTAATATAAGAGAGATCCTGGTCGGCTTGAAATCAGTCATCCCCAAGCGTACAGCAACAGAGTGAGGCAACAAGTTGATACTGGAACCAAGATCGCAGAGAAAATGCATAAATCGTCCTGTGAAGATTGAGCAATCGAGCACAAAACTTCTCGGATCAGGTAGCTTCTCTGGAATCTTACTCTGAATCATGGCACTGACTTGTTCAGAGACAACCACTTTCTGCTTCATTGCTTTCTTTCTCTGTGGAGTCTTATGCGAGATATGCGCGCAGATGTCCCTAGTAAGTAAAGCTCCTTCCTCAGGACTCAGACCATTAGTAACCATTCTCTTCACATACCTCTTAAGTGGAGGTGAAATCGTGACTGCATTAGCTAGAGATATCTCAAGCACCACCTTGTCCATGATTGCTTTGCATCGAGCGTCCTCTATCTCCTGTTTAGACTTCCTAAGACTCTTTGGATAGGGAACCTTAGGCTTATACACCCTTTCTATGATCTGAGGATTGTTGATAGATTGTGGTTCAGTCCGCTCAGGGTGTCGATTGACACTAGGTTCGTGTCGATCGACACTGACATCTGGTATCGACACTCTGGTGTCGAACTCGATCGATTTTGGTTCGTCTTGCGTCGAATTCTCTGCATTCTCTGAGGAGTGTCGATCGACACCCAGGTGGTGTCGGACGACACAGACATCCTGTGTTGAGTGCTTTGTATCGACCGGGGTCGATTTCTCTACATCTCGACTCGAATTCTCGTGAACGTAGGCTGGTGTCGAGCGACACATAGTGTTGGTGTCGATCGACACTGAGTGTGAAACACCAAAATCCGCACCATCACTAAAATCATTCATATCGGCCACCAGAATAGCATTGCATGCACCAGTCTTTCCAGGAAGGAATCCCTCTTGTCTTTTGACAGACTCAGTGGTCTGAGCAGCTTGAGTGTCTAGCTTCTTGACATGGGTGCTCAGAGTTTCAAATTTCCCATTCAAATCAGTGTACAGAGCATCGATCTTTTCATTGAAGTCCACTGTAATCTTCTGCTGACCCTCTAGAATCTGCTCTAGCATAGACTTAACCTCACTCTCTGAAGTCTGCGGAGGAGGTTTCTGATATGAAGAACTCCCAAAGTTCCTAGTGAAACTGCTGTTCGGATAAGCATTCTGGTATTCAGGCCTTGGGGTATATGCAGAAGAATGCTGGTTTCCTGCGAAGTTAGTCTGCTGACTGTTTCCACTGTAGTTCCTGTCCCCTTGATAAGTACCATACCTCTGGCCCTGAAACCCAGCTTGGTTGACAAACTGAACCTCTTCTTCAGATCTTCCGTCTGGCTCAAAAGTTTCAACTTCGGCAGCAAAGTGAACATACTTTTTACCCACAAGAAGGTTGTGTACTGAATCTAACTTGGCCTTTACCTCAGCCATCTGACCACCTTCAGAGTTACCTGCTAGCTTATTTCTCTCAAAATCAGCATTTTTCGTGCTGTTGCTTGAAGCTAAGTTCTCAATTAATGTAACAGCGTCCTCAGGGTACCTGGTGTTGAAGTTACCATTGCTCGCAGCATCCAGAGCCATCTGATACCTCCAATCTATACCTCTAAAGAAGATACCCAATAACAGTACCTCACTGAAACTGTGATGCGGACAATCTCTCTGATAAGCTCTGAATCTTACCCATGCAGCTTTGAATGCTTCAGCTGGTTGTTGAGAGAAGGTGGAGATCTTTCTTCGCGCATCCTCAGATCTTGTATCATCATAGAAGTTGTTCAAGAAGGCATTCTTGGTCTCCCACCAAGTCGTCAAAAATCCTGGCTTCAATTGCTTGAGCCAGTAAGCTGCTTCCCCAGCAAGAGAGTACGGGAAAAGCTTGCATAATAGGAAATCATTGGACACCCCATTAGCCTTGATGCTTATAACTAGGTCCTCAAACCTCTCAATGTGATCCATCGGCTGTTCGTGAGGAAGACCATGGAAAGGATGCTGTCCCACCAGAGTGTAGTATGCGGGTTTCAGCTCAAAATCATTCCTCTGAAACAGAGGGGGTCTGATCGCATATCGGTTGGCATAGAACTGATCCGGCCTGTTGTAATCACCCAATGTCCTCCCACGAACCACTGCAGCACCAGCTGCTGCATCATTTAAAACCCGAGCCTCAATAGCAGGAGGGAGTCGAGCGACACCCTGTTGGTGTCGATCGACACCGACTGCGGGTTCTGCTATCACGTTTCCCTCAGCATCCAGTTTCTGACCCTGCTCGTTGCACACATGGCCCTCTTGATCACGCAGGATTCCAGCCTCATCCCTTATCAACACAACGAAGTTTTCCATTGCAGCAAGTAAATCTATAAACCTGAAACACAAAAAGAAAAGAAAAACAAAGAAAACTGCGTAAGTAAATAAGTAGTAAAAAAAATTTAGACTAAAATCTAACTGAAATCTAATGGTAAATCAAAAGTCACCGGCAACAGCACCAAAATTTGATATGCTCAAATTTATCCTTGAGCTACTCTCTCAAATTAAGAGATCACTGTAGTACTTAGGGATCGAATCCACAAGGACTAATGTTCACATAATAGATTATCAGTTTAGAAATATAGCTAAACAGAAGAAATTGTAAGTTAAAAATAGCAAGAGAATTAAAATCAGGTTGTAAGATGAATGGGAGAAAAGCTAAGCTTAGGGAAATTCTCAGGAAATTCAGAATTGCAGAACAAAACGATTATCAGGATTGTAATTAAGAATCATTCTAGAACTCAAATCACTAATGTAAAATCAACCAACTTTCGTTGCGAAGATTATCTATGCTTAAATTTTAGAATCCCAAATTTTTTTGTGAATTCTTCAAATTAAACAAGCATTAAAGTTCAGGTTTGATATATTCACAAAATCCCTAAACCAAATCTCTTTGCGAATAGGATATTTTGCTCATCTAAGATAGTTCAGGCAATCAATTACACTTTCGTGTCAACTAATCAACCTAAGATCAGATTCTAGGTAGCTAAGCTAGAATAAGCAATAAACACAATCTAGATGAAGAACTCTATAGATTCAATCCTAACAATCTAACAACCTAACAATTCATGAATTCCTTTGAAAACCCTAAACCTAACAGGGGAATTACTCAGACATGATCAATGAAACACAAATCATGAATGAAATAAATTGCATTAAGAAAATCAAAAGAAGAAGAAAAGAGTTTAGAAATCTTCTCCAAAAATCCCTGAAGAGGTGGCTGCTCAAAAATCAAGCATTCAAAAACATAGGTCTAAACAATGACCTTAAAATCCTATAAATAAGCTAAAACAAGAATTGGGCTTTATTTGTAAACAGGGACAACTTCTGGGCCAAATTTGCAATTCTTCAAAACTTCAAAAAGATGGGAAATTCGATTGCCGTCAGATATTGGTGTAGACCGACACTAATGGCTAGTGTCGATCGACACCCACACCAATTTTGCTCTGCGAGTTGGTTTCTTCAGCGCACCTTCTCGGATTGCTCCAAAAGGTCCCATAATCTCCAAATAAGTCCAAAAACGTATCTGAACCTGCAAAGACTCTAAAAGACTCGAAAGACACTAAAAAGACTCTAAAAACGACTTTTATATCATGGTTAAAAACCGTAAAAACCATGATATATCATGGCTACGACCTAGTCACTGTAAAATCGAAGGTTATGTACTAACCAATTAGCCACATATTTTACAGTGAGTAAATGGCCATCAAATGCTCAGTATCTAAAAAGGCAAAAATAAGCCACCATATGACAACTATTGGTGACTAGAAGACCATCAATTTGTTACTGATGACCAGTGGTGTTACACAACAGATTTTAATCCAATAAGTATCGTAAGTGCACAGTAACAATCGCAGTAATATTTTGAGATCGAATTCACGATGAATTATGTCTGTTTAGATTAAATTAGGATGCAAAAAAAGTTTTTGCTAGAATATTAGAAATTAACAGAAAATAAAATAAAATAAAATAAATCAATAGGTAAAAGCATTGGACAAAAAAAATCATTAGAGTTCATGACAATAGAACATACAAATAAATATGATTGCATTAAAACACGTTCTTAAACTCAAAACATGAATATAAAGTTTTCATACTTTCGTACGAAACAACTATCTATGCAATCAAATTCCTAACAACTAAATTGTCGTTTGTCAATAGAAATTCAAGCAAGCATTAACGTCCAGTTTGATATGTTCACAAAATACCTTAACTTCAACAGTTGGTTGGCTAATGAAGTTTTGCTCACCTATGTTCTTTCAAGCAATTCAACAACACTTTTGATGCCACGATGAATTAAACCTAAGATCAGAATCTAGGTGATCAGTCTAGATTAAGCAATAAAAACAACTATAGATGAAGAACCAAAAGAATCAATCCAAATCTAACAACCTAACAATCAATCAATCATGAAATCCCTTTTGAAATCCTTAAAACCAATTGGGAACTACTCAACTATAGAAACAAAAGAACAACAAGATAATAGAGAAGAAGACATGATAGATTTGCTATAGAATATCAAAGGGTTGAGAGAAAACTCTACAAAGAATGAAATCTCAAAGTAACACCATAAACTAAGCAAAATCACACACAAATCGTCTCCTTTACATCTCTAGTTTTTGTGGGCGAAAAATACACACACACACACATATATATATATATTACAAAAGAAAAACTCTAGAAAATAGAAAAAGAAGTTTCTTAACTCGCATACCAATCGGTATGAATAGTGCACCGATCGGGTATTTCTGGTCTTCTGTATAGATTAGTTACAAGATGTAAATGATCGATATATTGGCATTAAATTTTATCGCACCGTTGGATTTCCTTGATTCCACTTGGAAATGAATGTTAACATCCTCCTATATCTTGTGTCCAAAAATGAGAAAGATCTAACAGCGGGAAATCTTCTATCGGATGCCAAACTTCTAATGCTTCTACACATCTCTACATCTCCAATCATCCAAAAACTCTCCTTTTGCAACAAAACGTCTCAAAACCTGTCAAGACTAGGTAAAAGACGAAAAGACACCAAAAACTCTTTGACTAAAAAAACGACTCAAAATAAATATCAAAACAATGGTTAGAAATCGATATAAATATGACTCATCACATTTTCCCAGACTTGAATCTTTGTTTGTCCTCAAGCAAGAACAATTACAAAATTCGAATCCAAAGAAAATGTATGAAAAACGGGAGCTCACTTATCTTTAGGAATCTCTTCTTTACACTCTTCGTCGCTTCGATTTCAGAACTTACTTCATGTACTTGTCCATGAGAATCATCAACATTCCTTACTCTAAATTTCGGAATCCAAAGAAATTTTTGGTATCTCCATTGTCGTCTCTCTACATAAGTTTAGTGAAAGCGTGCGGTCTCACCGAGAGAATATCAATCAGAAAGCAATCTGTACACACATTCATCTACGTTCTTTGACAAACAATGGTCAAGACTTCAAAAGAAAGTTTCTCTAGTTCAATCCTTCTTCCATTTTTTCTTCTTCCCTTTCATTCTTTTCTTTTCTTTTATTTTCTTTTCTTTTTTCTTTTTTTTCTTTAGAAAGGGGAAGAAGGTACAACCATCATCATTGACCAATGTCTCGCCAGACCAGTTCAATGGACCATCGCATAACCGCAAATGGTCTCATGTATAATAAGTCCGAAGGTAAGAAGTTAAGTCTAGTTAGGTCCTGTCAAAGCTATAGACAACGTTAGATCAACCGAATTTCTAATGGATAGAGACTTTGGGACATGTTGAGTCAGTTCATATTCGTTCCAAACTTCTGTTCTAAGATCAAATATAATCAAGAATCATAAAAGTGTGAATCCAAATTAGAAAATTCATAGAAAAAGTTCATAATTCTTTCATTTTGACTCAATAAAACAGAAAAACGACTCAAGAAAAAAAAAATCACATGAAAAAGGAAAAATAATGTTAGTAACTTGGAGAATCTTGCCTCAGACTTATTTTACACCACCCCGGTGTAAAATGAAAAGGACTACTCCGAAAATAAAAAGATAAACACCAAAATGAAAATAAAAAAAACTGGTGATTTCGCGTATGGAAGTAGAGTCGACACAGATCGGTTGGCCATGTGTACCGATCAGTTATTCTGAGATTCTGTACCGATCGGTTGATACTATGTACTGATTGGTACTCAGTGTATGAAACTTCATTTTCATTCGCATCTTTTGGGTTTAGCACCTGTTCGCGAAAACACTTAACAACAGACGTGATTTTACCGTAACAAACGCTAAGAAATAAAACCAAAACCAAAGAAAAAGAAAAGAAAACAAACTATGTGGGTCGCCTTCCATAAACGCTTGTTTAAGGTCACTAGCTTGATTGTAGTTTCAGTTGTTAGATGGAATGAGAATTTGAACTTGCTTCTAAACAAGCTCTCTGATCAAGCATCATCAACTCCAAAACTTTGCTCATCAGACCATCCACTACTTCTTGGTTTTTCTTTTTAAACTTCGGGCTTAGGATGGTTTAACTTTAGAAAAATCCTTGATGCTCCTTTACACCGCATCTTGTACTCAATGGTGTCTCTAACACATCTCTGCGGTACCAAGGTTACATGAAAATTTCTTATCACGCTTTCAATTTTTGGATGTCTTTATAGAAGAATGAGTATCTCCATCCAGGACTTCGTTGATCTCATTATTTTCACCAAGTTCTTCCTTTGTCATGACATCCAAGGTCTTCTCATATTCCATAGTGAGACATGAGGCATGTTCAAAAGCTCCATAGGTGGGGATCGCGTTGTAGAATACTCGTTTGTCGATATTGGAAAAGGCGATCCTCTTATTAGTAAAATCCACAATTGCACCAACGGTTTAGAGGAAAGGTCCCCCAAGTATCAAAGGTATATATGAACTTTTGCTCATCTCCATAATATGAAAATCAATAGGAACCAAGTAATTCCCAACTCAAACATCGAAATTATGAATGAAGCCTTATGGGACGTGGTGGAAGCATTCGAGAACGTGAGAGAACATGGAGGGTCCTTGAGATTAGTAATCCCCAAATTTTATGCAATCGCCATAGACATAACGTTTATATTCGATCCAGAGAGAGTCTTTGAAACTCGCTCCTATGATAGAACATGACACCACAAACTTGGCTGGATCTTCTAATTTGGAGAACCTTCTCAAGGTTTCTATTTTCTTAATCAAAAATGTCTTAATCTCATTTAAGTCTTTCTCTCTGCTCATATAGCTCATGAAAAGCTCATTGAATAAGGGTTGTTTCTTCTTCGCATCTTCAATGGATATACCAACAATGAATTCACCTAAAACCTCTTTGTAACAAGCAATTTTCTCCTCATCGATGGGGTCCTTAACACGCCTTGGAAAAGATATCTTAGGTACATATGGTGGCAGAGGGTTGGACTTAAATTTTGTATCTAATTTCACCAGTTCTTTAACATATGCATCAGCTATAATCGCAGGAAACTCACTATAATGCAAAATGGCATGATACTGATAGGTTATAGAGTTAAAACGCTCGGTTCTATGTATGGTCTCGTACTGATCGGTGTTTGATGTGTACCGATCGGTAGCATATTGAGTATGCATTGGTTTTTCTGGTCTTTGGAGCGATCAATCTCATTTTGTTCGCATGGAATGGATCAATCATTCTGGATATAACATCTATCGTTCTGATTTTGGGATTGATCGATCCAATCACATCCGCTAATCACTTTCCCTTTTGCTTTTTTTGCCATTTCTGAAGGTGATACAACTTCAACCTCACTTCCCATTGTTGTGTCATTGAAATTCTCTTTAGGCTTTGGAAAATAAGCAATTTGATCATATGTAGGATAGAGAACCTTTGCTACGTTGGGTGGTAGAAGATTGGACTGAAACGTTTTGCCTTATATCACCATCTTTTCATCATCTGCATCTTCTAAACTCGTAGAAATTTGATTAGCACACAAAATGGCATCATACCGATCGGTAGTAGAGTTGCATTGATCAGTATTAGATATAAGGTCATACCGATCAATATGAATCTTTAAATGTAGCTTCTTTTCCCCTCGAGTGTGATGACATTGACATACTCATTAGGCTTTGAGCAGAAAGCAATATCAGAGACTCGCTTATCAAGATATTCAACATGAGATGCCAAACTCTCGAATTTCCCATTAAACTCGATGTACATGTTTTTCATATTATTTTCCACCTCTTGTGTAAGCTTGTTCTGTCCATCTAGCATCTGCTGCATCATGAGCTCAAGCTTATATTCTTTATTCTGCTCCTTTATCAGAAATCGATCAACCTTAGCATTTAACTCCTAAAATCTCTGTGACTCTACACTCTTGACATGATGTGATCTGTCATACTCTTCGTAGTGATTGCTACTGCTAGCAGCCAAATTGTTGATCAGAGCATTAGCTTCTCCCACAGTGTTGGTCAAAAATTCGTCTCTGCTCGCAATGTCAAGAGCCATCTTATACTTCTCCTCAACTCCATTGTAGAATATGTTCATTAAGTTGTCATTAAAAAATCCATAATGAGGATAATCTCTGAGATACTCTCTGAATCGTTCCCAAGTTTTACAGAAAACCTCGTTTGCTCCTTGTTGGAACATGGTGATCTTGTTCCTCATCATTGTTGTAACGCCCGTTGTAACGCCCGTGTTTCAGAAAAAAGAATTTTGGCGGACCGTTACAGAGGAATCGTATCTTGGCGTTTCGATTCTCTGAGGTTGTCGGAAATGTGATCTCTCTTTTTGGAGTCAATCTTAAGTGTTTCGGGATTGGAGTTTTCTCGGGAACGGGAAGCGGTTTGATCGATTGTCTAAAAGTCAAACTGTTGACCAGAAAAAAAGGGGATCGATCGATCCGAGTTGGGATCGATCGATCCATGACCTTGTGGTCGATCTGGTTAACGAGGAGATCGATCGATCCGATCTTGGATCGATCGATCCAGGTGAGTGTTGTCTAGCAGGTCGTGAGGGGCGAGTGGACCGATCGATCCACATGTGTCGGCAACTTTTTTTTGTTCTCTTGGGCCTCACCTACCTCCCTATTCGAGTCTTTCTTCTTTTTTCTTCTTGCTGGGCGATTGTTTGAGCTTGTGTGAGGAAAAAGGAGTGAGAGAATTCGAAGGTTTGGGTGTTGGGAGGGAGATCAAAGAGAGAAGTTTGTTTGTTGCTTAGAAAGGAAGAAGGCTTGGGGTGGTTTGGGTTGCAGAGGATCTTCTGTTGCGGCGTGGAGGAGAGAGGAGTTCACCAGCTTCGTTGTGGTGCTATCTCAGTCTGCAATCCATCCGAAATCAAGGTGCGTGTGCGACCATGAGTTGATCTAAGCATTGAGGCGGTTTTGTGTGGTGTTGTGCGTTTTGTGTTTGACTTAGATTTATTGTTGCCTAGATGTGTGTTGCTTGTTTCCTTGGTGTTTTGGGATTGGGTTTGTGTCTAATCGTCTGTAGGAAGCGAGGTTGGGTGGTCGTTGGTCGTGTACGGTGGTTGGAGTCAAGTTCGGTGTTGCTCAAGCGGTGGGATCGATCGATCCAGGTTGGGATCGATCGATCCAAAGCTTTCTGTCTCAAGTTGTAGAAGGTAAGGGGATCGATCGATCCAGGGGAGGATCGATCGATCCAAAAGGTGTGTTCGGATCGATCGATCCATGGTTGGACCGATCGATCCGTTCTTGTTTTTGGGCTGGGATCGATCGATCCAAGCATGGATCGATCGATCCGGTTGCTTATCGTGCTGTGATTGTTGTGTTTTTGCGTTGTGAGCGGTTTATTGTCTTACTTGCTTGTGTGTATAACTCGTAGATGGGAGGACCGCCTCACTAAGTATTTGTGTTAATACTTACGCATCTCTGTGTTTCTGTGAGTTGCAGGTAAAGATAAAGTGTGATCGTAGAATCAAAGCTTATGAGGAGGGGATGATTAGGACTCGGGTGTTGGTTGTTGTTGTTGTTGTTGTTGTTATTACGGTTGTTGTGTGTGAACTTGTTTACGTTTGATATTTGCGTTTTCTGTTGTTTGACGGTTTGTTAATTGTTTAATAAAAATCCAAGTTTTATTGTAGTAAACCCATTTTGGCTATAGCTAATATGTATGGGCGTATTAGTTGTTTAAAAAAAAAAAAGGGTGTTGTCGTTTTACCCGTGTTCTGGAAAAAAGAATTTTGTCGAAAAAATTACAGAAGCATCGTATCAAGGTGTTTTGATACGATTGGATTGTCGGTTTGTGATCAATCTCTTTGGAATCAATCTTGAGTGTTTCGAAAAGTGAGTTTTCTCGGGAACGGAAAACGGATTGATCGAGAGTCGAAAGTCAACTTTTGACCAGAAAAAAGAGGGGGATCGATCGATCCAGCTTGTGAAGGTGTGGACTGATTGATCCGGAGGCTGGATCGATCGATCTAGCACTGAGGAGGTGTGGACCGATCGATCCGGAGGTTGGATCGATCGATCCAACACTGTCGGCAACTTCCTTTTGTTTTTTTTGGCCTCTCAAAACGCACGTTTTCTTCTTCTTTCTTCTTACTGGGTTGTGGGTTGATCTTTAGAGAGAAAAATGGAGAAAGAATTCGGAGGTTTGGGAGAAGAGAAGAGAGAGCAAAGAGAGAAAGCTTGGTTGTGGCTTTAAGGAAGGGTTTGAGCTTGTTGGAGTTCGGGGAGTTACAGAGGTTTGTTTTTGTTGAGGCGTGGAGGGAGAAAGGAGTTCACCAGTTTCGTCGTGGTGCTGTACTTGGGTCTTAGATCCGTTCGTTTCCAAGGTGAGTGCGTGACCATGAGTTGATCTAAGCAAGTGAGAAGGTTTTATGTGTTTTTGTGTGTTTTTGGTGATGATAGGATAGTTTTGGTTGAATCCTTGGTTTGTGTTGCTTGTTTTCTTGGTGTTTGGAGTTGGGTTTGTACTTAATCATTTGTAGGAAGCAAGGTTGAGGGCCAGGGTGGTCGTTGATCGTGTGTGGCCGTGGAAGAAGTCGGAATGAGAGTTGCAGGTGGGTGGGATCGATCTGGGTGGTGGACTGATCGATCCAACGCCTTCAGATCGGATTGTCTGGGAAGGTCGGACCGATCCTTCTGGGTGGTGGATCGATCGATCCGAGCGGAACTGACCTGGATCGATCGATCCGTTGAAAGGTTGGTTGGATCGATCGATCCGTGTCTTAGACCGATCGATCCATGTGTTTAGCATTCGTTGTGGTTGTTTTGCTTTGCGTTGTGAGCGGTTTATTATCTTACTTGCTTGTGTGTATAGCTCGTAGATGGGAGGACCGTCTCACTAAGTATTTGTGATAATACTTATGCAACTCTTTGTTCAGTTGCAGGTAAAGATAAAGTGTGATCGTGGAATCGAGGCAATGAGGAGGAGGATGATTTAGGGCTCGTGGTTGTGTGTTGTGTCGAACTTATATTATGCATCATAATTTCGAATATTGTTGGTTGAGGTTGTTTAATAAGATCGAGTCTTATTCGTGTTGTGGTGTAAACCGGTTTTAAATTGAGTGGTTGTGTGTTAGAGTATAATTAATATTATGGGGTATTAATTATGGTTTCGCTTAAAAAAAAAAAAACAGGTGTGGTCGTTTCAGTTTGGTATCAGAGCCTAGACGGTTCTAGGATTGTTTAGGAAAATTAATTGGAATTAATTAATTTTTGTGGTGCTTGTTGCATGTTATCGTGAACCGTGATATTGTATGCTAGAATTGATTATGTGGTCGTTTTAATTCTTATCTTTGACTTAGTGTAGAAGTGATTTAAGAACAATGTTCTACATTGACTCCATGAAGTAATCGAGGCTGGTGGTAACGACTTAAGCCACTTGTTTGTCTTATCGCTCAAAGAGAAACTCAAAAGCTTGCACATCAAGTAATCAATAGAGACTTCATTCGTCTTAAGCGTGCTGCACAACTGCCCAAAGACATCAATATGATCCACTGGACTTTCTTAAGGTACTCCATGAAGTGACTTTTGTGATACCAAGTTGATGAACTTAGGTTTGATCTCAAGATCGTGTCCCTCGAACTCAGGTAGATGGATCGCATCACGATTCGTGTAAGACTTGTCTGGACTATTGTATTCACCTAAAGTCTCAGGTTGAATAGGTGGATCATGTGCACCTTCAAGTCTCAAATTCGCCTGATCATTACCGATCGGTACATGGTCGATACCGATCGGTAGAAGAGGTGGTAAATTACCAATCGGTTGTTGCAGAAAACCGATCGGTTGTAGTGGTGGAAAATTCAGCCGATCACGAGCTGCAGCGTTAGGATCTACAATTCCTCGATTATCCATCTTTGTTTTCACATGAAACACACAAAAATAAAAATAATAAAAATAATTAGTAAAAATAAAAAAATTTATACGAAATCTAAACCAAAAATTCAAATGCACTCGTTAATTGGTCTCCAGCAACGGCGTTAAAACTTGTTATGCAACAGGTTTTAATGCCACAAGTGCACAATAACAATCATAGTAGTACTTTGAGATCGAATCCACATGGACCAAGTGAACACAAGATGAACTATGTCAGTTTAGATTAAGCTATGATACAAAATAAGTTTTTGTCAGAAACTCAGAGATTAAAATAAAATAAAATAAAATAAATCAATAGGTAAAAGACATGGGGCAAAAAAATTAATGAGAGTTATTTACTATAGAAAAGAATTAAATATAATTGCATTAAAACCGTTATTGAACTCAAAACACGAATATAAAGTTATCCTACTTTCGTACGAAATAACTATCTATGCAATGAAATTCTTAACAACTAAATTGTCGTTTGTCAATAGAAATTCAAGCAAGGATTAACGTCGAGTTTGATATTTTCACAAAACACCTTACATTCAACTGTTGGTTGGCTAAAGAAGTTTTGCTCACCTATGTTCTTTCAATCAATTCAGCAACACTTTTGATGTCACGATTAATTAAACCTAAGATCAGAATCTAGGTGATCAGTATAGATTATAGATTAAGCAATAATAACAACCATAGATGAAGAACCAAAATAATCAATTCAAATCTAACAATCTAACAATCAATCAATCATGAAATCCCCTTTGAAATCTCTAATCCCAATTGGAAACTACTCAATCATAGAAACAGAAGAACAATAAGATAATAGAGAAGAAAACATGATAGATTTGCTATAGAATACTAAAGGTTGAGAGAAAACTCTACCCATATCTCTTCGCCGAAGTGGTGGATCTGGTTTATTTTCAGAACAATCGTGTGTAACCAAGTCGAGTAAAAATAAATGTGATTGGTATAAACGCCTCCGAAATCATATATTGAGTAGATAACCATTGATGCCGTTTTGATTTTAAACTTTTCAAATCTCGCTTAGAAGGTCTGTTGTGTGAAAAATGGGACTGTTATTTGTAAAGAAAGAGAAGGACATGCGAATTCTTATGGTGTATGTGTCATATTCAAAACTCGTACATCTTCTCCAATCTAATCATACATGATTGAACAAGAGAGAAGTTGAATTTCAAAGTCGTCGGTGAATTTCAATGTCGAGAATTTGGATGTTAGGAGATGATGACGTGGACAAACGTGATTGGACAAGAGAGAAGAATAATATGATCAAAAATTCACTTGGATGTAAATATATAAATATGTGTGTAATTGGCAGAGATCGATGGTTTTAATATGAATGTAATGGGTTCGCGTCCCATGTATTGCATTTAAGTTTTTTTAATCAAAACGCATAGTCGAATATTTTTTGACATTTTTCCTTGTCTATATTACACATAGTTTAGCCATTTTCACGAATTGGTTAAAAGTAGAAAATATAACTTACTATATTTCTATTAAAACTAAAATAAAATTATTATTCCAAAGATTTTTAAAATAGTGAAAACGGGACTACTCCTCCCGAACTTCAAAATAGTGAAAAAAGGTCGCTTCCTTTAAGTCTACGAGGTCGATTAGAGACCAAACCTCCAAATCTTCATTGGCTGCTCACTGGTTGTAGTCGGTTGACGGAAGGTTGAGGGTTGAGGAGTGGAATGTTGTAGGCCACCAGCAAGAACTTCAACGATTGGTTGATTAAGGATTTTCATATTCCGGACCTAATTAAGATTGATAGATTTCCACTGCCACAAAACAATATTTTTAGGCACACATTTTTAGTAATGGAAGGTCTAATTCTGTGGCCGTTATAGTTTAAACAGTGGATGACCAGTGTGACAATATGAGACAAAATGCTCGTGGAAGAAAAAGTAGTATGTGGCCTCAAAGTGGCTAAATGGGCACCGCATGGCCACTTAACCTTCTTCAATGACCTTGAATCAGACATGTAAGCGTGTAGTCGATGACCGTTTTGATCAGCAATCTAGCTAGCTGCACCACTTGTTTGGACTTCTTCCTGCCCCTCAAGCTAAGATAAAAATGTAATGGGGTAAAACGCCGAACTAAGGTAGAATTTTACACTAAATAATAAACATCCAAAAATGATAACCCCATTAATATGGTTCCAACTTAGAAAACTTATAGTATTAGTTAAGAAAGATTATTCGAATAATCCTATAGTTTAAATAGTAATAGAGTAAAGTGTGACGTTGAAGGTATTAAAGGTAGAAGTGGGGAGATGCGTCTAGGGATTGCTTCGACTTTACGTAATGCTAAAAAATGTAAAGGTGTGAGAAACGAGTGTTTATTTTCGATTTTCTCTCAATTTTAATACTTGTCATTTATTTTATTTTGGATTTGAGATTTTGCTTTGCTCAATTAAGTAATTAACATATAAATATCTGAATCTTTAAATAAGACTAGGAAAACATAATAGTTCAAATATTCTCCAACTCAAATCTTATCAATTTTTTTTTTGTTAAACCACGGGAGTTCCCGATATTTGTCCCATAATAACCCTTGGTATCCGAAACAAGCATTTAGTCCATTCTGATTTAAAGAATGCATCTCCATCTCAAAAAGGATTTGAACCCATCTCCGTCCTAAAAAGGGTTTGAACCCAAGACACGAGAGAACAACCCCTTATACTATCACTAGACCACTACCTCTTTGGTCAATGTTTCTTTAAACAAGACGGTTTTGACTAAGGTCCTTATTTTTTTCGGACTTATAACCAGAGCAGGTTAATTAATCTCCACAGCTCCATATATTGGTGGTTCTCAAACTTAGGATCACTCTTCTCATTGAGTCGTTAAAGAGTATGTTGGTTGAGCTATCGACTCTCTAGATATTAGAGATGTCAAATGGAGTAATCCGCTCCATTTAATTTATTTTACAGCGGATTAAGATATTTTGAGGTTGATGTCACGACTTCGATTAGAGATATATGCCGATTCAATAGAAAATTTTTGAACTAATATTAACATACAAATATTCTCAAACTCAAAACACTAGAGGTTTGTTTTTACGTCAGATTTTTGTTCGTATTTGTAATTTGTGAATATAATTAACCTATTTGTCTGAACTAAATTATGGTGTTTTAATATATATATATATATATATATATATATATATATATATATATTTTATGGTGTTTTAATATTATATTCAGTAAAATTTAAAAGTAAGTTAAAATGGCTCTTTTCCTCTTCCTCTTCACATTGAAGCTTTGGGTTATTATTTAAATTTTGAAGGGTTCCGTGTTCTCCAAGTGGTTCTTTCTTCTCAAAGGTCTTTATTAACGAAAACGCGCAAAATCCACTTTTTTTACGTTCTTGCTTATATTGGCGGTTTCTTACATAAATTCCCCGACAAATGTCTTTCTCTTTTTTCTAGCTTCATCTTCCTCTTCTTTCACTTTCTCACTCTCCCATTCCTAAACACTTTTTCACTTTCGGTGCCTTGTTTTGCATTTTCTCTACCTAGGCTCCTACAAAATCCACTTGTTCTAAAAGATTCAACCTTTCTCCTGAGTTGCTTTTGGGTTTCATCGGAAGTGAAAGGAAATGGCCGGTGGTGGTGGAGGAGGAGGAGGAGGAGGGGCGCCGCCGCCAAAACAAGATGAGCTTGAGCCACATTCCGTGAAAGATCAACTTCCTTCTGTCTCTTATTGCATCACTAGTCCTCCTCCTTGGCGTAACTCTCTTCTCCTCTAATTTCACATCATTTGTGCAATGTTATCTGTGATTTAACAACTAAAGATCATTTTTTTTTTCTGATCAGCGGAGGCAATACTTTTGGGTTTTCAGCATTACTTGGTGATGCTTGGAACAACGGTTCTCATCCCAACATATTTAGTTCCGCAGATGGGTGGTGGAAACGTATGCCTTCTTCTCAGACAAATCAATTTCATGGAAATTTATGGAAAAGCTCTGTTTTTGATTTGATTTGTATTCATTTGGTGTAGGAAGAGAAGGCAAAGATGGTTCAGACATTACTTTTTGTTTCTGGACTTAACACTTTGTTACAAAGTTTCCTTGGAACTCGTCTCCCCGCCGTCATTGGAGCTTCTTACACCTATGTACCGACTACGCTTTCGATCATCTTGGCTGGTCGGTACAGCGACATTTTGGATCCTCAGGAGGTTAGTGGAGAAAAACTGTGAATCTAGCTTTTCTGTGTTAGATTTTTTTATTGATAAGAGACAAAAATAGCAGAAATTTAAGAGGATCATGCGAGGAATCCAGGGTGCTCTTATCGTTGCCTCGATTCTTCAGATCGTCGTTGGCTTCAGCGGGCTTTGGCGCAATGTAGTTAGGTTAGCTAAGAACATTTATTCATATATAACTAACAGATTCTCTTCTGCTAGTTTCTAATGATTGTTGTTTCATTCTCTAGGCTCTTGAGTCCTCTCTCTGCAGTTCCTCTAGTAGCACTAGCCGGTTTTGGACTTTATGAGCACGGTTTCCCTCTGGTGTGTATTGCTTTACTTGATCTCTCTCGTACGGTTTTATAACATTTTCTTGAGTACTGACTTGTTCTGTCTCTGGCAGCTAGCCAAATGCATTGAGATTGGTTTGCCTGAGATCATCCTTCTTGTCATATTTTCACAGGTTAGAGCTCCGCGAAAAAATCTTCTAACGATTTCTAAAGAGATCTTAACAAGATTCATCTTTAATTATGGTTTCTTTCTGCAGTACATTCCTCATCTCATGAATGGAGAAAGACAAGTCTTCCATCGATTTGCTGTGATTTTCTCTGTGGTTATTGTCTGGATTTATGCGCACCTACTCACCGTTGGTGGAGCCTATAAGAACACTGGAATCAACACTCAGACAAGTTGCAGAACAGATCGTTCTGGCCTCATTGGCGGCGCTCCATGGTTAGAGAAATTTTATGTCTTTTATCTTTGTGCATTCTCTGGTGACAATATTAGGCTACATAATTTAGTACAAATTTAGACTGGTTCTTGATGATTCCAGGATAAGAGTGCCTTACCCTTTTCAATGGGGACCTCCGACATTTCATGCCGGTGAAGCATTCGCTATGATGGCTGTTTCATTTGTTTCCCTTGTTGAGGTCAGAATTCATCTAAATATATTTTGTTTTTGCTGCAACAACACTAAACACTTAGTTCATTGCGCATATTCATGTTCTTATTCTTGTGATTCATGGAAACAGTCCACAGGGACTTACATTGCTGTATCAAGGTTTGCAAGCGCAACTCCGCCCCCACCTTCGGTTCTCAGCCGTGGAATCGGTTGGCAGGTAACATTGACAACATTCTTCATCCCATTTTCCCTTAAGAGTGTATATTTAAGCAAATGCATATATGTATAGGGTGTTGGAGTTCTTCTCTGTGGATTATTTGGAGCAGGAAATGGAGCATCTGTATCAGTGTAAGACCGGGTTCTCTATGAACAAATTAACTATATGACCCGAAAACAAGTCTTTGTTGCAAAAATCAATAGTTATTTTGATGATCTTGCAGAGAAAATGCCGGTTTGTTAGCACTAACACGCGTTGGTAGCAGAAGGGTAGTTCAAATATCAGCTGGTTTCATGATCTTCTTCTCCATTCTTGGTAAATTTGGGGCCATCTTTGCATCAATTCCAGCTCCAATCGTCTCAGCATTACATTGCTTGTTCTTTGCATACGTTGGTAGGTTCTTGAAGCGCCTTTTCTTTGTTCAAACCGCTATGTTTTTTAATCCGAAAAATGAGCAAACCAATAATAAAATTGCAGGTGCTGGTGGTCTAAGCTTACTTCAGTTCTGTAATCTAAATAGCTTCAGAACAAAGTTCATCCTCGGATTCTCAGTCTTTATGGGCTTATCGATACCACAATACTTTAACGAGTATACAGCTGTTAACAAGTATGGACCAGTTCACACACACGCAAGATGGGTAAAAAACAAAACAAGAATCTTAATCTTTTCGATATCTTCTCTCTTATGATAAGTTTATAACCAAAACAATGCTGATATGTGTTCTTTGCAGTTCAATGACATGATCAATGTTCCATTCTCTTCTGAAGTCTTTGTTGCTGGGATTTTGGCATTCTTTCTTGATGTAACATTGTCATCTAAAGACAGCGCGACGAGGAAAGACCGAGGGATGTTTTGGTGGGATCGTTTCAGGTCGTTCAAATCGGATACTAGAAGTGAAGAGTTTTACTCTTTGCCTTTCAATCTCAACAAGTATTTTCCCTCTGTGTGATAATTGAAAATGACCCTGACTACTCTTTGTATAACGTTTTGTATCTATCAGCTCTGTATTCTCAAACTGCGTTCCGTTTATTTCCTTTGATAGTGTACTTCTCTTCTCTGTGGTTTTACAATTTTCAGCGTAGGGAACGTGCACAGCTTGCCGTTTAGATGTGTATTCAACATTTTCATATTAATTAGAAACACATTTTTTCTTTAATCTTGGTTAAGGAGTTTACTCGTGTATTGGGCTGTCATTGTGAGCTAAAGGCTCTTGCAGGGCAAGTACGAGTCGGAAAATTTGGAAATTGTGCAAATTTGCAAGCTATCATTCATACAACTCCATCCAACTCCACTCAATCGCGTTATCTACGTTATAGGTTTTAGTTATAAATCTGGTCTTCTCAATCTAAATAATGACAAAAAAAAAAAAAACTATTTGATTATTTATGTCTCTTTATATTTTAGCTTGCTTATAATATAATTTCAAAAATTAAAAAGCATCATTATTTGAAAACGATAGGTTAACAATGATTTTCTAATAAAAACATAGATTGTAGTGGAAGTTTCCTACGCAAACACTATAATGAATTAATTCATATGGATAGTACGGAATTGGATGAGCCTTGTACTTGTGGAAAGGCTTCTCGTTTGCAGCATAAAACAGAGAAAGCAAAAATAGTCAAGTTTCTTGATGATCTAAATGAGTCTTATGCAATTGTTAGAAGACAGATCATTGCTAAGAAGGCTCTTCCCAGTTTGGTAGAGGTGTATAATATTTTGGATCAAGATAATAGTCAACAAGGATTCTCTAATGTTGTTGCTCCACCTGCTGCTTTTCAAGTCTCTGAGAATGTCATCTCTACTGGACAAGATCCAACTATTTGCTACGTTCAAAATGGACCAAATAAAGGCAGACCTATTTGTTCATTTTGCAATCGTGTTGGTCATATTGCAGAGATGTTATAAGAAACATGATTTTCATCCAGGTTTTACTCCTAAGGAAGAGGTGGTGACAAGTTTCAGAAAACACGTCCTATTGATGCACAAGTTGCTATGACAACTACAGAATCTGATGATACACCTGCTAGTCTAGAGAGTATGGTTGGTAATATGAGCAAAGAACAGATGCAATAGTTCATTGCTATGTTTAGCTCACAACTCCAAACTCAGCCTATCAGTAGTTCTGCAGTTACAAATACATCTCATTCAGACAATATTGGTATTTCTTTTTCACCCTCTACATATTGCTTTATTGGAATCTTGACTGTTGCTCAACATACTCTTTCCTCTAAAACATGGGTGATCGATTCTGGGGCGACTCATCATGTTTCCCATGATAGAAATTTTTTCTTGACATTGGATAATTCTGTGTTGAGTTCAGTGAATCTACCGACAGGTCCCACTGTGAAGATTAGTGGTGTTGGTACAATAAGAATTAACAGTTCTATTCTTCTCAAGAATGTGTTGTTTATTCCAGAGTTTAGATTGAATCTCATCAGTATAAGTTCTTTGACTGATGATGTTGGCTCCAGAGTAATTTTTGATAAATCTTTTTGTGAAATTCAGGATCCTATCAAGGATTGGACGCTTGGGCAAGGTAGAAGAATAGCAAATCTATATGTGTTGCATGTTGAAGACTCTCTTTGCTTAGTGAATGCTGTAGTTGACATCAGTATGTGGCATAGAAGACTTGGTCATGCCTCTTTACAAAGATTGGATGTTATCTCTGATTCTTTGGGAATTACTAAGCATAAGAATAAAGGAACAGGTTATTGTCATCTTTGTCATTTAGCAAAACAGAGAAAATTATCATTTCCTTCTCCCAATAACATTTGTAATACAATATTTGATATGTTACACATTGACATTTGGGGGCCTTTCTCTGTTGCAACAGTTGATGGTTATAAATATTTTTTGACAATAGTGGATGATCATTCAAGAGCTACTTGGATTTATTTGCTGAGGACTAAGGCTGATGTTCTCACAGTATTTCTTGCATTTATTCGACAAGTAGAAAATCAATATAATGTGAAGGTGAAAGTTGTTCGATCAGACAATGCACCAGAATTGAGATTTGTGAGTTTTTATCAGGAAAAATGCATAGTATCTTTTCATTCTTGTCTGGAGACTCCAGAGCAGAATTCAGTCGTGGAGCGAAAACATCAACACATCTTAAATGTTACTAGAGCGCTTATGTTTCAATCTCAGGTTCCTCTTTCTCTATGGGGTGAATGTGTTTTGACTGTTGTGTTCCTTATTAATAGGACACCATCTCAGCTTCTCTCAAATAAAACACCTTATGAGATACTCACTAGAAAGGTTCCTCAGTATCACTACAACAAAACAGGCAATCTCCGACTACAAATGGCGACTCCATATATATTTGCCAAATTTAGCGACTACTTAATGACTACCAAACGACTAGTGTACGACTACAAAGACTTAGTCGTATATCAGTCGCTATTTTGCGACTAAATTCTGTAGTCGCTAATGTGGTCGTAAATTTGCGACTATTTTACGACTAAAGGACATGCAGGGAAAGATAGTCGCAAAATAATCGCCAATTTAGCAACTAATATACGACTACATCTGGGAGTCGCAATGTAGTTTCCTAATCAGTGACTACAATGCGACTTCACCGGCGGGACGCTATATAGTCGCTAAATAGTCGTAACATACTGATGAAAAAAACACGTTTTATTCAACTTAGAGTAGGTGTACTGGTTATTGGCGATTACAAGCCGTAGTCGCTAAATAGTCGTTATGTAATCGCTAAATAGTCGTTATGTAGTCGTCGAAAATTCTATATAAACTAAACTCGCCCATTTCTTCTCCTCATTCGTAGAAACACAAAGCAAAGCAAAACGAAGAAAATTAAAGTGAGGTTAAGAGGTTTAGAATAATGTCAGCAAATTATAATTATAGTAATTTCTGGGAGTGGATGTATAAGCGGATCGATGAAGAGACGAAAAATTTCTTGGAAGAGTTCAGAACAGGGGTGGAGCAGTTCATGACATTTGCAAATAGCCAGTCTTTAGCACAGAATAATTGCGGTAAGTTTTACTGTCCTTTTAGTAAATGCAAAAACGAAAGGCGTATTTCAGGATCTAGAATTTGGAATCATCTTTTAAGCTATGGGTTTATGCCAGATTATTATGTTTGGTATAAGCATGGAGAAAAAATCAATATGGATTTAGGAACGAGTTATGTTGATCCGACGTTTATAAATGGGAGTGAAGAAGTGGGTAATGTAGTAGAAGATAGATATGTAGAAATGGTGAATGATGCATTTCGTTTTGCTGATAACGATCATCAGGATGGTAGTTATCATAATGTAGAAGAACTGGTATTTAACCATTCAAAGAAATTCTATGACTTGTTAGAAGGTGCAAAAAATCCATTATACGATGGTTGTCGAGAAGGTCACTCGCAATTATCCTTGGCTGCTAGAGTCATGCAAAATAAGGCAAATCATAATATGAGTGAAAAGTTAGTGGATTCGTTTTGTGAAATCTTGAGTGAGTATTTACCAGAAGAAAACCAGGATACCGGTTCACATTACGAGACAGAAAAATTGATTCGCAATTTAGTCAACTCAGAACATTTGGATGTCTTTGCTACAGTTCTACTTCACCAAAACAGAAACATAAGTTTCAGTCTAGGTCCAAAGCTTGTTTATTTCTAGGGTATCCGTCTGGTTTACAAAGGTTACAAGCTGATAGATTTGGAGAGTAATACGGTTTTCATCTCTAGAAATGTGGTATTTCATGAAGAAGTGTTTCCAATGGCCAAAGATCCGAAGTCAGATTGTTCTTTGGAGTTCTTCACACCAATGGTTCCTATGTCCTCAGGTATACAATCTTCTTCTCCCACTTTCTTACCATCACAAATTTCTGATCTACCACCACAAATTTCTACCCAGAGAGTTAGGAACCCCCTGCTCATCTGTAAGATTATCATTGCAATTCTATGCAATCTGATATTCAATATCCTATTTCATCCACACTTTCTTATTCTAAAATTTCACCATCTCACTTGTGTTATATCAATTATATCACAAAAATTCTTATTCCCTCTACTTATGCTGAGGCACATGATACTAAAGAATGGTGTGAAGTTGTTGATAAAGAGATTGGTGCAATGGAATCTACAAATACTTGGGAGATTACTACTTTACCACCGGTTAAGAAGGCTGTTGGATGCAAATGGGTTTTCACATTAAAAATTTTGGCTGATGGTAGTCTTGAAATATACAAGGCTCGGTTGGTAGCTAAAGGGTATACTCAGAAAAAATGTTTGGATTATACAGAAACATTCTCTCATGTTGCGAAGATGGCTACTATAAAGTTGTTGTTGAAAGTTTCAGCTGTAAAGAAATGACATTTAACTCAACTTGATGTGTCTAATGAATTTTTGAATGGAGAATTAGAAGAGGAGATATTCATGAAGTTACCAGAAGGATATGCTACAAGAAAAGGAATTTCTTTGCCACCAAATGTTGTTTGCAAATTAAAAAGGTCCATTTATGGTCTTAAATAAGCCTCACGGCAGTGGTTTAAGAAATTTTCAGAGTCTTTGCTCAATTTGGAATTTTTCAAAACACACAGAGATCACACTTTATTTGTTAAAAGTTGTGATGGAGATTTTGTTGTTGTGTTGGTCTATGTCGATGATATAGTGACTGCTAGTACAAATGTGGTTGCAGCAACACAGTTGACTAAGGATTTATACCAAAGATTTAAGTTGAGAGATCTTGGTCTTTTAAAATATTTTCTGGGATTGGAAGTGGCTCGTACTGAGGCAGGTATATCTCTATGACAAAGGAAATACGCTTTGGAACTTTTACAATCTACTGGTATGCTTGGTTGTAAACCAGTTTCAGTCCCAATGATTCCAAATTTGAAGCTGTCAAAAGCAGATGGAGATCTACTTGAGGACAGAGAGATGTATCGGCGAATTGTTGGCAAATTGATGTATTTGACTATCACAAGGCCAGATATCACTTTTGCCGTCAACAAACTATGTCAATTCTCTTCTGCACCTAGAACATCTCATCTTAATGCAGTATATGGAGTCTTGCAATATGTTAAAGGAACAGTAGGTTAAGGTTTGTTCTACTCTGCTTCTTTAGACCTTACTCTCAAAGGTTTTGCGGATGCAGATTGGGGATCTTGTCCTGACAGTCGTCGATCTACAACTAGTTTCACTATGTTTCTTGGAGATTCTCTTATATCATGGCGTTCCAAGAAACAAACGACTGTTTCTCGTTCGTCTGCTGAAACAGAATACAGAGCGTTGGCTCTGGCTTCTTGTGAAATGGCTTGGTTGCAGACCTTTCTTCATTCTTTGCAGGTTTCTTCTTCCATTCCCATTTTATACTCAGACAGTACAGCAGCTATACATATAGCTACTAATCCAGTTTTTCATGAGCGAACAAAACATATAGAGATGAATTGTCATACAGTCCGTGATAGATTGGATCAAGGTCTTCTTAAAATGCTTCATGTGCGGACTGATGATCAAGTGGCAGACATTCTCACTAAACCTTTATTTCCTTATCAATTTGAACATCTTAAGTCCAAGATGAGCATTCTTAACATCTTTGGAAGCTCATCTTGAGGGGGACTATCAGATTATAAGGATTGGTTTAGTTGGTTTAGTATTACGGTTTAACTTAACCATGTGTATAAGTATTGTATAAATACGTTGTATAGTTTACTTTTACAGAGTTAATAAGAATAAGAAGATATTTTGAATTCATAACAAACTTTTCGCATCTTCTTCATCGTAATAGAAACATCGATTGGTACGAGTACTTGGTTTAGATTTATGTTTCGTGATCTAAGCAAGAATTCCATTTATATTTACGTGTCATATACGAGCCAGCATATAATCCTCTTTACCATCAAATTTTTCCATCTCAACTCTTCATGTAGACATAATTCTTGAGGTTTATGAACTTTGCTTCCTTGGTTTGAGAATATGAAGCTCTGAGACTACTTTGTTGAGCTGAAGATCAAATAAAAAGATTGGCTTAGAAAGGTTCAAGCTTCAACTCTCTTTCTCTCTTATTCGCTCTATCTCTTTAAAATCTCTCAATCGTGTGTGTTTCGAGTATGAAAACTAAACTGAAAAATATAAGGAACAAACTGAAAATGTAAGGACCACAATGCTTAGAAAGATCCCGGAAAATCCACTTAAAACTTGAGCCTTTAACCCTTTAACTTGATTATGTTCTTTTTCTCTTTCTTACACTAGCTTAAACTTTCAACAATGGCCATGTACTCTATTTATAGTCTAAAGCAGAACCTAGAGTGAGAGATTATCACGAACTCATATCTTTCTCACTTCTCATCTTGATGAACACTCTTTGTTCACTTCCAGGTATGAGGGAACAAAGAAGACTCTGAGCCCCTTAGCCGCAAAAGAGTGTTCTTCTTTGTTTCTTCGAATAAACCCTCTTCCCATACTTGATGATTTCAAATCATCTTCACAAAGTTAATAAATTATATTACCGTTTCATATTTTAAAAATATATTTTTATTTCACAAACAAGTCGTTTTGTATGTCCATATATATATTTCTAGAAATATTAGTTTCTTTCCGACCACTTTTTAATTATTTATTTTTTTCAATTTAAAAAATGTCGTCGGAAATTTGTCGAAAATTTCTGACAAAATTCCGACCACTTTTTTGTTTATTTTTTATAATTTTTTCCTTTTTCGAAGAAAAATTATAAATGTCATCGGAAGTTTGTCAAAACTTTTATACAATTATCAAAAATTCGTCAGGAATTTTATAGTTTTTTATGTTTCCGCGTTTGTAAATTCAAACCAATTGAATTTAATGTGTTTCCTATATATATCAAATGAGTATTCACTCATTTCACAATTCAAAACACAACAAACTCTATTTCTAATATCTTGTTCTCTCTATTTTGAAAATCATTTTCAGTTCTCAAAAGTTCATTATTTGCCTTCTTTTTTTCAATTAATAATTTTCATTTATATATATAAATTAATTCATTTTTAACTAATTGAATTTTAATTATAATTTGTAGATAATAAACATTTAGTTATATGACAATAAATGTTTTAACTATAATTATTTTAGTTTAATTTTAATACTCTTAACTTATTTTTGATTTTTTTAAAAAATAAATAAAAATCGTCGGAAATTCATGGAAAATATGTTTTATTATTTCTTTTAAATTATAAAAGTGGTCGAAAATTCGGTGGTAATTTCTGACGAATTCCGAGAAATTTCCTACAAATTTCTGATCAATATGTTTCGTCAATAATTTTTGACGAATGTTGGTTTCCGATCAAAGAATTCCGACGAATTTGGTTTTGTCATAAATTCGCCAAAATATGTCATTTTTGGCTAATTTTCGACCAATATCATTGTTGAAAATTAGAATATTTTCTTGTAGTGTAATGCAATAAAAATTGAATTCTATATTACAAAAAAATCCTACAATAAGACAATAAAACAGAGGAAGTAGGGAAGATTATTTTTTGTATTTCTGATAAAATCACGTGATTAATATGATTAATGTTGATTAAAGAGTCTACCGGTTAAGGTGATTATGATGTTATCGTGTTAGGAAAATGGCGTACAACAAATTTGTATTTTTCTTAGGAAATTGAAGCAATTTGAGCGACAAAAGAGGCCAGTGACTTCTGCTTCTGTCTCTTCCTTCTCTTTCTTCTCTTTCTTCTTTCCTCTCTTTCATTACTTTTGAGCTTTTTTCTCCCATTCTTTATAGTACTTTTCTTTGTCAAATTTTGTGTACACTCTAGTTATATGTTAATTTCCTTAAAAATCAATGTTTAAATCAGAGATGTCATCTCTTTGACATATTGATACATGTATGCGTGTATGTGTATATACGTGCACTGTTTCACATATATAGTAGACCAGTACGATCTATCGTTTTTCAATTGCACTTGAAATGCCTAAGCCAAATTAATTACTAGTAAATAAGTCATATGACCCCATGTAATAATATTAAAATGGCGATTTCCATTTTTTTCCTTATTCATCCAAATTAATGGATGAATTTATCTTTTTCCTTTTGGCTTTCCCACGTCCAAAACTTTTATAATTTTCCTGTCTCTTAACTTACTACAATCTAGATTGCCAGTAACTCAATAGTTTACATTAATATTTTCGTTTCGTTATTATTCACATTTGAATTCGTAGTTGACAAAAAAAAGAATTATTTTCTTTGAAAATATGATGTTTTTTTTCCTTGATAAAAATGTATCTCGGGGAAATCGTCTCACTTGCACATTGAATCCAATATGAATTCCATTTATTTAGTAAAAGCTGACAATAATATTCTTTATTATTATCGTTATGCATCATGCAAAAACTATATTATTAAAGCTAACTAATCAGCGACACATGTAAAAGTGTCCACAGAGTATCTCTCGTCAGAAGATTACATGTACCTTTGTTTCTGTTTGGTTTGTCGGTTAAACGAATTTAAAATGTCCATCTTCTAAAATTGAAAAAAATACATATTGATAGTGCGTAAGATATCACTGGTGCAAAAATGCACGTCTTTAAACATGCTTTGATAGTTGATTTAAAGAAATATACATAGAATACATATTTTTGCTATCTAAAATCTCTATACCTCGTGCATTCCTAATCTAGTGAGATTAATTTGGCCTTGCTTTTTTCCTTTTTGTTGTTGTCACAAGAGCGACTAGGGTCAATGACGATGATATAGTTTGTTCTTTTTTCTTTCCTTTTGTAGACAAGACACAAATGACCCTATAGTATTGAACCAGCGATTACAAAATATTCAAAATTTGGTCGTTGGTTCAATGATATATTTATGGGGACAGATTCTATCGATTAGCGATCAAAAATTTTAAAAACTAAAAATCTTTTCTAACAAAAAAAACTAAAAATCTAAACGTAATAACTTTTTCTTTAATTATCGCCAAAATATGTCAATGAACCAGACAACTAATTTGATAACCAAAATTTATCATTAAACACAGCTACAAAACAAAATTATTTAATTTATCGTGGTTAGGAACAACGAAACCTAATATAACTGCCCGTATGTGGGATTTGGAAATGTGTTAAAACATTTTTCTCATGATTCGAGTCTATCTTAAAATAATAATTACATTTATGTAAAAAATTTGGATTTTGGTCCAAATAGTTTACTTGGTAGTCTGGTAACAGATAATCCGGTTACTTTAAATATTAATCGGAAAACATTCTTAACTCAAAATAGGTAGTATGGTGGTCTTTCGAAGAGAAGTCCACTCAGCATTTTAGTGCATTTTTACTGGAACTGACTTTATAAATAAATAAAAAAAACCTAATATAACTATGTATCTCTTTTAACTTTGGAATAAATGTCACTTCCACAAATTTTGTAAAAAAAAAAAAGGTTCAGTATTTTGAAGGAAACTATTGTGCAATAATATTCTCATATGATTGGAGCTTCTATAAAATATTTACATAAAACCATTTAGGAAAAAGTTGACATGCTCTGTAGGATCCTCAATAGTTGGTGATTGCTGATGTAGTGTTCAGGTACCGATTCTCTTTGTCGGAAAACGATTTGACATTTCACACAAATGTTTTGTAATTATATAAAAGTATGTGATAATTTCCGGAGAAATAAATTAGAATTGATGATGTCGAAACAAAAAAATAGAAAATTGATGATAGAGAAATTAGTCCTCGTACATAAGAAAAAAAAAATCAAATATCTATAATATTCATAATGCTAAGATTTATCGGTTTTAAACTAGCTAAAAGCTTCTATCGCTTATATCAGCCACTGGATACTTGTATTGTATTTGGCTATCTGCCTTTATCATTCATATAAATTCTACTGCATTAACTATTTTTACCCACCGATCATATTGTTTCTAGTTACTATCAATATCACTGATGGTATCGTTTTACGGTACTAATTTTATTCGATACAACTAACCGTTAGGTAGTATATACGAGATCGAACCACAAGAACCAATGGTTATACTAAAAACTTACGGGATTCATTCTTAGCTAAAACTTTAAGTTTTAATTTCTATTTGTAACTTATAAACATGAAAGCAATTTATAACAATAATAAAAATGATGATTTAAAAGCATTGGGCAATAAGGTTTTTCGGAGAATTCTAGACTAACGGCAAACTCAAATGAACTAAGCTTAACAACTTACAAAACCGTTTTAGAACATGAACGCAAAGTGGACTAACCCACCGTCATGGCGTTAGCCCCTAAACCCGATTACTCAAAAACTAAACTGTCGTTTGAATTCTCCTAACCGAATTAGCATTACTGAACAAGTTCATTGAGTTCACAATACTTTCTAACGTCAACTGTCGTTGGCTAGGAGCATATTGCTCATAAACACAAGGATCAAAGAACTTCAAAATACTTTTGGTGTATGAACTTCTCTAGGCTCTAGAATTAGTAGATCAAGTTAACTCTAGCATTAAGATTGTATGAAATAAAGACCCTAAACATATGAAGGCTATAAACATTCAATCTAGCACATCAATCCTAAATTCCCCTATTAACCCTAAAACCCAATAAAAGTCTACTCACACATAACTAAAGCAAAATCTAAAACCATAGAAGCATTCATAATGAAAAGACAAAGAGATTAAGAGTAGAATTAAGAAAACTTCTTCAATATAAGAGATTTGTGTTCTTGATGTTCTAGGTGTTCTTGAGGGACAAAAAGAGAGAGAGATGATAAAAATTTAGATAAAAACATGATAATGAGATATGTTGCACACTTAGAGTATTTAAGTTTATTTTTACAAACTTTTTGCACACTAAAGTCAAGAGAAAACACTGTGTCTGGCCAACACAGGTGTGGATCGATCGGTCCACTCTTTGGATCGGGTGGATAACTGGATCGATCAATCCGAGTGAAGGATCGATCGATCTCTTGTTGTTGTGAACGGACGAGGTTGTGGATCGATCGGTCCAAGTATTTTTTTTGCACAAATCCTCCTTAACGCGATCTGAACATGCTCTGTAGCGCTCCTGTCCAGCAACGTTTCCGTATCCTGAACAAAACTCAAAACAAAACCGAAAATACGCGAAAACAAACAAAAACAAGACTAATCAACACAAAAACGGATTAAAAACGATGTACAAAAGCGTGTAAAACGCAACATATCAATCACCATTACCAATTGGAACCTAAAGGTAAAACAAATCTGAACAACGTTGTGAGATCGATGACCTGGCCCTTATTCATTTCCTCCTCTATATATCATATTCTGCAAAACAAATTATCCAGATAATATTTTGTTGACAAGTTTATCCTCAATTTGAAAAAAATGCAAATCAAACTTACGAAATCGAATTTAATGTGTAATATAATCTTTAAATGTATATTCGAAATGCTTGTACAGTCACATTTACTAGTGTTTGTAAATTCTAAAAGTAGATTTAGACTTCTTATTGCGATGATTTTGATTTGATATATTATTTATCATAATTTTAAATAATTGAAAACGGTGCCGATGGTTTATTTGTATTTTTTGTGGAGTTGATTTGAATTTTTTGTAAGTTAAGGGTAAACTTGCAAAAAAAAATTGAAAGGTTTTTTTGCAGAAAACTCTAAAATATTCAATATTTGGATTTTTTTTCTTTAATTAAAATAAGGTAGGAGATAAATAGGTGAACGTAGGAAGCAATTTCTTTTTTCTTTTTCTGTATGCTATTTAAGATTATATGTATAGAGAAGGGAGAGAATAAATATCCTTTGGTTCAATGTTCTATGGTTTTGTAAAGGAAGCCAAAAGAGAGTGATTAAAGGATGTTATATTCGAGCTTTGGAATTTTGGTGCCATGCAAAGCTACAAAACGACATTCTAAACCTAACTTTGCACACTCCTAAACACCTCATTGCCACTTAATAAGTGGTTACCTTATCTATATGAAGATTACTAACACCATAGGACAATTTACTATAATTTTTCTTCAAAAGAACACCTTTACTTTTTGATCTTTTATGAAACAAGGGCGATATAATATATGTAATTATTGGATCCAATTTAGTTCATTTTACTCTTTACTACAAACATATGAAAGTCGATTTGCTATCATTAAATTTTGTTTTATCTATCACGCAGACTAAAATTTGTGATTGATGACCAATAACAATCTAATGACAGAATGGTTTAATCTAGAGTGGATGATCTCTGTTCAAACTTTATATATCATCATGTATGATTAACATGTAGTCTAATGGATAAAGTTGAGTTGAAAAATAGTTTTTCTTTACTGATTAACATGTAATCTAACAGTTTGTGCTGTTGTTGTTGTGTCACGAGTTCAAACACATATCATAAGTTATTGTAAAAGAAAAAAAAATTTGTCCACCCCTGTCATTTGTTAACATGCTTAAGCCTTAGGCATAAAGCAAATTAAACATTAACCAAACAATATCATTGGAGTCATCATGCATAGATAAAAAAAAACACCTTTCGATGCGGAAACCAAAGAAAGATGATTACACCCCACCTGAACCTTTACATCTCGAATGATTATTCTTACTCGGCTTAGTATTCAAAGCCCAAAAAAAAAAATTATAGTGTTTATGTAGACACAATATATTATTAATATCGAATTAATAAAAAATTTATAGTGGATGAATGAAATTCGTGATGATGATATTTCGGGTCGAATTACAACCAATACCCTAGTTTAGTCGCATGCCTAGCTATCTTTATGAAAGTTTAGATCATCATTATTTCAGGCTCTTCCAATTTAATCTTATATATACAAAGCATACTAGGTTTACATATCTAATAGCTAGGCATGATTTTCAAACTATTTGTAAGTCTTGTGCAAAAACTTTTATTAATAAAATATTTGATGTGCAAATTTTTTAATAAAAAATATAAACCAAAAGTTGTATGTATAGTTAAAATTTTCTTAAAAAATAATTTTTCTTAAAATGAGGATCTTGTTTGAGACTTTGAATGTTCTAATTGCATATGTTATAAAACGATATTGCTCTTAGGATGAATAAATATATATAATATAATACCAAATAATTGTAATTTTGTTCTAATTTTGTGAAGACTAAGTCCGGCGATATTGGATCAACCGGTTGAAGGTCCCAAATTTGTTAACGTTTCAACGTGACATTGTAAACAAACAACAAAGAAGACCAAACAAGATTTTTTATTTTATTTTTCCCATTACAATTAAAATTTAAAATGATAGACCCTTTTAAAATGTTATAAGTTTAGTGGTTGTTGAAGAAACAGTGTGGCTGAAGATCAGTAGGACAACTCTGAAACAATGCAAAAGAAGCGGGAAACTTAAAAGATACAAGTGACAATATGGCACATTGAGCACAGTGAGGAGGAGCAGGTTTTGCTCGAGAAGAAGCAAGCAAAGGTGGTTCAAGAAGTCAACATGATGATGAGGAGCTTCCTAGCTAGATAAAACGGAGAGCTTGGAGATGTGGTAACACTATATAAGATGAGGTAAACTCTCTTATTAGGGTTAGCCACTTAATTGCATAAAAGTGTGAATGTGTATTGAACAAAGAAGTTGTTCTTGTGGATCTCGCTAGTGAGTGAATAATTAAAGAGTGAGATTAGTGTTGTATAAGTAAATTGGATAGATTATGAATTGTTCAGGGACAAATCACTTACAGTAATGTTGCATAATGCTGATCAAACAATCTGCAAAGAATCTGTTTGAATGGATTTCTAATAAAGCTTAGTTTTGTGATTTGATTCTTGTATTTGTATCAGTTGTCTTTGTTCTATTATTTCAGTTTTGATTAAATAAGTTGTTTTAGTTATTTGGAAATTTATTGTTTGCTTATGGATTGGGGTGTGCAGTTATATCGATGTAGAGAACAAACTTGAAAACGAAGTTTCAATCGTCGAAGACATTTAATAAGTTGAGAGACGAAAGACCTTCCAACACCTTCACATGGCATACACACTCTCTGACCGTTGTATCAGAACATGTGTTCACACATGTCAACAATTAAAGTCTTAAACTAAAAATATTAGCTAAATCCTCGGGATTTTAAGTAGTTAATGTGTTTTAATTATTCATATATATTATTTAATCATCTCAAAATATTTCACCAACAAGTCCAAGATGCTCTGGAAGAATAGCTGGTTTTGTTTGTGTTTAACGAAAGTAAAATATTATTATAATTTGAGATGTTGGGTGGATGAAGAACCAAAGGACATAATTTGCGATCCAAAATCTTTATTTCCTTTTTTTTGCGTGTTGGTCGCCGTACAAACGTCAACGTGATTAGGTCTCCGTATATATGCAAATCTGAATTTTAACTTTAGCTATTATTATTTGTTTTACAAAAAAGTTTGTACAAAATCAATGAATGGTGAAAATATTAGGTAGGGACGTAGGGATGTATCCACGAAGGACAAACCTTTTTTTTTTTTTTTGTAATTTTAAATATAATTTTGATGGGCACTTTGATCATCATGATTCAGGTAATTGTGGCCAGCAATAACATCATTTGACTTAAAATACGATTATGTTACTTTATCATAAGGATGTTTCCTTAAGATAGCCGAATCTTCGGTTCTATTTATTAGAGGAATTGTCTACGTCATGTGAGTATTTGCATGTTATTGATTTTAGACGGACCAATAACTTCTAAAATGTAGCAAAATGGGTCCATATACAGTATACTGTATATCGTTTGGCGATAACTGTGATCATTAAAACCAAACTAAAAATAAATGTGTAAAATAAAGAGCTTGCATGTTATTTACTGCACGATCGTCTCATGTAGGCCTACAACTTCGGTTTATAGAATTGATTCGGATCGGTTAGTTCTATTTATTAACCAAAAAAAATAGGGGGATACAGAATTAATCGAATTTTTGTTTTGTTTTTTTTCAAAATTCAAGTTAATTTGGTTATTTTTTGCTACATTCAGTTTTTTGGTTAGATTAGATAATTCGGTTTGGGTACTAGTGAAAACCGGTCTAATTTGGCATAATCCGGTTATCTAAAAAATTACCCAAAAATCGATTATTTCGATCTGAACCGAACCAAAATTCTCGGATAACCGAAGCAAAATTAAAATCATGCCGATCGGTTCAGTCGAAAGAACCAAAACCGACCCAAAAACTGAAACACTACAAGAAAACATATGATAATCCGACCACGTGTTTCGTCGGCATTCTCTGGTCAGAAATCGAAGTTCGTCGGAAATTCGTCGGAATTATCCGACGACAAATTTTGTCAGAAAGTCGCGTACCATCGGAAAAGCGTCGGAAATATTTCCGACGAGGTTCCGATAAATCTTTCCGACGAACTTATTTGTCGGAACTTTATTAGTAATTTTCGAGGAATTTACGACAATATTAGTCTTCTGTGGATCGAGTAAGTGGTCGAAAAATCGTTGGAATTTAGAAATTTTGTCGGAAAAGCGTCGAAAAATGTCAGATGATTTTCCGAAGAATTTGAGGATTTCGTCGGAATGACGATTTTCAGATGAAAAATTAAAATAATTAAAAAAAAATAATAAATTTTTTTTAATTTGAAATAAATTAAAAAAAATAAAAAAACTACAAATTCATAATAGAAAAAAAAAATAAAAACCGAAATTACATAGGTTTCCTAAATTATTACAAAGGAAATAATTCATAAATCATACAAATTATCAGAATTTGTAGGTCGGTGCCCGTGCTGGTGCCGGTGCCGGGACCGGGGTCAAATCAGGATGTAGTTGGGCCATCATCGTACTTCAGAATGCAACATCTTCATACTTCTGTGCTACATCCTCATATTTCTCCTCCAGACCTTTAATCTTATCCTCCGCATTAGCAAGAGCTGCCTGAGTTTTCCGATACTTCACTTCGTATGATTGACCCGAAAAACTTTGACCCACACAATCGTCAAACGGGATAGATCTCACTCCATATCTCAGTCCCTTCTTAATTTCCACTTGGTAACATTATATAAGTAAGAAGAGTAAGTTAAATTGTATAAGTAATAAATCATATATAAATTATTGAAATAAAACTTATCGAGAGGAAAATCTAGTTTTTTCCGCTTGGCTAAGCTGGTAATCATCTTGAATCTCTTCAAGCTGCCTCAATTGAGTGAGTTTCTCTGCCTCCAAAGCTCTATATTGTAGAGCTATTTCCTCTGCCTTTTTATTGACAAAGGTTCCGGTCTGATTTCCGCTTGTGGGTCTCTTACATGAATGTCACCATATCGGGAAGATCATCAGTCTCGCGATTACCCTACAAAAATAATTATCAACGTATTTGTTAACATATTATAATTTATAATATATAAAAATATAACTAATTCTCAAAATTATAAAATTACCATTGTCTCCCGTTTTCGGACATATGGCATTGAATCACAGTTGTGCCATTCGGTAACCCAAACGCTTGCTTTTACTGTTTTGCGAGTTGGTTTGTCTACGGTCTTTATTTTTCTCATCCTCCCAACATTGCTACTTTCTATCCTCTCTTCAACTTCTTCTGTACCCCTTGGACAACATTTTCTTCTTCCCTATCATCAGAACAAATCCAAGACGTTTTCTGTCTTCTTCTCTCACCGCTTCTACCATGACTACTACTAGGCCCAGATCTGATATCTTCCCCATGAGAATACCATATATAATATCTCGGTGTAAAACCTCCCCAATATAAGTGATTCCAAACAATTTCGTGGTTTAAGAATTCTTCATTACAGCATTTGACGCAGGGACAAGCCATAATACTTTCTGTACGCGTCATTTCTTGATTAGATGCAAAATGCATGAACTCTGATAATCCGTCTTTATATTCACGTCGCATATCTCCAGTTTCTTCATCCAAATGCTTGTACATCCACTCTCTAACTTTTAAAACATTATGAGAATCCATTGTTTTTTTTATATATAAACATGCAAACTCTTCCCGCTGAGAAATGGTTTGGTATATATAACACACTTTTTTAATGAAAGGATCGTCAAAAACGTTTCCCACGAATTTCCGACGAATTTCATCGGAGTTTGTGATTGACGGCACGTGTCCCGGTTCAAAAATTTCCGACGAATTTCCGACGAAAATCCTATAAAATTTTCGTCGGAAAATCTTCGGAAATTTTTAATTTAGAAACGTGTTTACTGACTTATTTTCTGACTGAATTCCTATTATTTTATTGATGATTTTCCGACGATATAAAATAGTCGGAATTTGTAGATAATTTCCGACTAAATTTTCCGACGAAATGTTTTCGTTGGAAAATTTTTATTTTTTCTGAATAATTTCCCGCGAAATTTTGTTCTATCGGAAATTACTCGGAATCCTGTTGGAAATTACTCGGAATCCTGTCGAAATCTCGTCGGAAATTTTCCGACCACCTGTTTCGTCGGCAAATGATGGTCGGAAAATCGAATGTTTTTTTTAGTGAAAATCTTGGTTCGGTCCGGCTTGATTATTTATCTCAGCCCTAATCTCAAACACTTTCAAATTCTATTGGCGAATCTCTAATAGATGGAAATTGGAAACGAATCCATGATTCCAGTTAAGTGTATTGAAGTGCTCTTCCATTTCACAACATCTAAATACCAAAATCAAATATTAAACATAAAATGAAATCCACCAAATAAAACACTGAATCGCACATCTAGAAATCAAATAGCGGAAGAGAAACCTCTTTTTCGATGAGTTTGGTGAAGAAACACTCAGCGCTGAGGCCGCCTCTGCCTCTCAAACAAGAAAAAGTCAAAATCAAGGACCTAAATCGTTATTAACGATCTCCTTAGCCTTCTGCACCACCGACGGCTCCATGAAAGGACTAGCAGTGTTTAGAATTATACATCGTAATAGCTAATAGAACATTACTTGACTATTTACTTGTCGAGTTGAAGTTATGTTTTCATCTCTTGGTTTTGTGCATTGGTTGCATTCTTCTTTTGGATTTTTAAACCTCTTTCTATGGTTTTCTGAAACCTTTATTACGCGTGTCTTCTAATTTAAAATCTAAATTTTACTTTAAGAGAGTACCACAACAATCCTATATATATTAGAGTCAATTGAGACACTATCTACTTTATAGATTTCTCAATATTCTTCCACTAATAATAATCTGGTTTAGGTTTTCTTTTATCAAAAAAATAATAATCTGATATCTAATCATTTCTAAAAATCTCACTTTAGTTTGTCTTATAATTGAACCATACGTCCTAGCATATCTCTTCCATACGTAGTCATCATTAAAGTGGTGAAATATAGATATTTTTTTCCCGTGGAAAAGATAACGATAGTTTAAGAGGAGAAAAGAAGATAACGATGTAATATAACAAAAAAAAAATATTATAAGATAACTAATGAACTATGGGGTTGAACGTATACATAGTCACCAAAACAAAAGATTTTGCTGGTAACGGATATTAGTAGATTTTGCTGATAACGGATATTGTAGTAAAAATTGACCATGTCAGATGGAATGGAAATGTTTTCCATATGGGTGCTTTGCTGACGGAATGGGTACATTTACTTATTCAGGAACACGCCATATATTACTTTGCCAATCAAAATAAGAACACATTCATATGTATTTATGATGTTCCATTGGTCTCTTTTTAAAAAAGTTATGTGTGTTTTTTTAATGTAAATCATTTTTTATTTGGTATAAATTTTAATATTAAACCAAAAAAAAAAAACGAGACGACCCATTCTTAGCCCTGAACTAATTTGGGACATGAACCGGATCGACTTCAAAAGAACCAAACCGGTACTTACCGAATGAATAATACAAAAAGTACATAAAAACAAAAATCAAATGTCAAGACAGAGCATTTAAGTCCGTGAAAGTGAGAAAAAGGAGATAAGAAGTTGCAGTGTGCCTTGTCCACCCAATCCACATTTTTATTTTATCTTTTGAGCTATCTACCTATCTATCTATATTTTTGTTTATTATGTTTCCAATTTCAAAAGAATATTAATTTGTATTTTTATTCGTCATGAGTGGTATCAAAATTGATTTTTTGGAACTATTAGTTAGGTTATCTTCTGCTATGTCTGATTTTTCTTATATTCGTCTAAATCTATATCCCATATCCTTTTGTCCATGGTCCAAGTTCAACGTGCATTAATTGTTATATTCGGCCGAGTTTGAAAATATGCAGAATAATACTAAGCTTCCGGTGGTTGAAGAGAACTAATTTCAGTATGACTAATAGTATAATATTTCGTATCCATTGTTATAACTTCACTGTCAAGTGTGTTAGACTTAGGAAAATATTAGTATCAAATGTTATCTATACAAGTGAGCAAAATAGAATATACACACGAAAG
Organism: Turritis glabra; assembly: GCA_900406565.1. Taxonomy (NCBI): domain Eukaryota; kingdom Viridiplantae; phylum Streptophyta; class Magnoliopsida; order Brassicales; family Brassicaceae; genus Turritis; species Turritis glabra. The sequence continues at coordinate 747,543 of OVBN01000185.1, forward strand.
ACTAGTTGCTACTTTAACATCAATTTTCAAGTATGTGATGTATATACCGAATTATGGGTCATTGGACAAAATTAAAATAAACGTTACATGTAAGAAAATATCGAAAAAAGATATTAGTTCATAGGGACAGCGAGAAAAATATTAGTTTGAAATGGCAGCTGTTCAAGTAATTTGAATAATTTTCGTTTCAAACTAATATTTTTTCGATTTTTCGAACGTTACAAATATTTAAAATAATATACTTAAAAGATAAGATATTTTACGAAATTCTTTTTGAAAATGCAATTTATGTAACTGATTTTTGTTCGATTACACATTAGAAAAAAACTTTTTGGATTAAACTTTGGATAGGTAAGTTATTCTTTGTAGTAGTATAATCAAGTCTTAAATAAAAGTCAAACGCTACAACATTCGATAATTAACTGCTAGCAATGGTTTATTGGCTTATTGCAGTATTCTAAATATTTCACATGATCTAAAACGAGTAAGAAAATTATAAATGCAACAACTTAAATTATTTTAAACAGTAATAATACCAAAACAGTGACAAAATCATCGGTCCCTATTCTCCGGTGCCGGCACCCACCCGTTCAAATCAACTGTTTAATTTCCGACCATCCTATTACTCTGTTCCATTAGATTTTTATACTCCAAAAACAACAAAATTAAATAAAGTAAACGTCAGAGATGTCCCAGGCAACCACAGTCAAATCTGCAACAATATGGTTACAAATCTTTAATACTATTATTATTCTTATAATTAAATAACCCCCCAAAATGACAGTCCAATTAAATAATCACAAAAGATGAGAAAGTTACCAATTAAATAATAAGAAATGATATAATTTTTTGGGTTTCACATGTTTTATAAGCAAAGCCAGTGTGGTGGACCTAACCCTTCACGCTGTCCCGAAAAAGACTCGTTTCTTTCTCCCTTCCTCTTTCCTTCACAAACTCTCTCATTCTACTCTCTGTTTTTTTCTTGTGTACTCTCTTAATCATAACATTTTTTTTGGAAGAACAGATTTTTTTGTTGTGTGTGGAAGAGGAGAGATGGGGAATTGTCAAGCGGTTGATGCGGCAGCGTTGGTTCTACAACATCCTGACGGCAAGATCGATAGATATTACGGTCCTGTATCCGTTAGTGAAGTCATGCGTATGTATCCTGGTCACTACGTTTCTCTTATTATCCCTTTGCCGGAGACGAATATACCGGCGACGACAACGACGGTGACAGATGATAAGAGCGAGAGAAGGGTTGTGAGGTTCACGCGCGTGAAACTTCTCCGACCAACGGAGAATCTTGTACTTGGTCATGCTTACCGTCTCATCACTTCACAAGGTTTGGTTTTGTATTTTATAACTCTTTTTTAGCTTTTGTTTATTTGTGTTCTTGTAATGGGTTTCTGATTGAGTTATTGTTTGATATATTTCAGAGGTTATGAAGGTTTTAAGGGCGAAGAAGTACGCGAAAACAAAGAAGCATCAGAGTGAAACGACTAAGGAGAAGAAGAAGCCATCACCGGAGAAGAAGATTGATGAAGAATCCGACAAGAATCAGAATCTGGTACGGAATCTTTACTTAGAATTTAAGATATGGGTTTAGCTTAAAGAATCAAGTTTTACTTAAAGTAATTAGATATGGGTTTGGTTAAAAGATCAAGCTTTACTCTATTTCTTGACTTAAATCTAAAGCTTTTATGCAACGATAAATAGAAAAATAAGAAAAATTAATGGGTTTGTGTTATTTTTTTTTTTTATAGGAAACTAATGATGAGAAGCAACGTTCAGTGTTAACGAGTTCAGCTTCATCGAAATCAAAAACATGGAGGCCATCATTGCAGAGCATCTCTGAAGCTACGAGTTGATGTTTGGTTTTTACGTGAGGGACAAGAAACATAGTCTTTGTGTGCGATCAATCAGAAGATGGAATCTGAAGAAGAAAGAGATATAAACTTTATAGAATAAACTCTTCTCTTATGTTCCTTTCTGATTATTACATAGGAGATGAAAATTTTATAGATTAAGATGTAAAAAAAAAACTCTGCAGAGATTAAGAACTTAGTCCCTTTTTTTTGGTCCTGTCAATGTATATAAGTTCTCCATATGAAGAAATCAATCGAAAAAAGAAGATTGTGAAAACATATGTTTTTGTTGGTGTTTACAATTTATTATGTCTTAGCCATTAATGGTTTACACAAATTCTTGGAATAAAATTCAAAAACATTAGTTAAATGAGTCCAAAAACATTTGATTTAGATGTATGTGAGGTATAAATGGTTGTAAGAATTGCATTGAGTTGGATTGATCATTGGTAGGTAGAGACATCCTTTCAAGCATTTATGGGAAGGTTTTTTTTTTTTTTTTTTTTGTCAACATTTATGGGAAGGTTATTTTAAGAAATTAACCAATTTTATTTGGATTATTGAGTTATTTCTTATATAGAGAAAGTAGACCTTTTCAAAATATTTCTTTGAATCGAAATAAAACTGAATTAATTGTTTTTATAACTTTTATCTATTCCGGTTTTTTTATATAAAAGTTTGCATGAAATCCAAACTAAACCTAAACCGATCTCGTATAACAAAGAAAAACCAAAAAGAATGGACATTTGCATCAAATCCAAACCAAATCTAAACCGATCTCTTGTAAACCGAATTTTTTAAAAATTCGTTAAATAAAAAAGCTGAAAAAAAGAAAAAAAAAAGCTGAAAAGAAGTCCAACCGAATCCAGCAAATGTTCTATAAGAAAATATCTAATTAATAATTTTTATGTCTTTATTTGTATTTTTCTCCAGAAACAAAACCAAAACATACGTAGGAATAATACCGACCTAATACTGTATACATTTCAATATTTTTAGGAAATATTCTTCTGAAACAAGAAACCAAACAAATTCAGACCAAACCGAAATAACTCGGACCAAACCGGAATAAACGCCCTATCAAGTCATAGAAACATTTGATTCTTAAGATTGCGATAGGCCAATCACACTTTTTTGGCCTTATCCGAAATCTTTTTGTGGGCAGAATCATCTGTCTCTTAGGCCAATCTCTGTCTCTCTGTCCAGAGAGAAATGGCAGCATCAACAGTACCACTTTCGTGCTTCAAGCTCCATCATCAACCCAACCTCCTCCATGGCTGCAACTACTCATCTAACCAAACACTCCTCAGATTTCACCTTTCATCTCCGAAATCTATCTTGATCTCCTCACAAAGCGGCTCACGACGATTCAAAGTCTTGCCGGAGACCATCAACGTCAAATTGGAAGAGGAAGAGAAGGAGGAGGAAGATACAACTGTTGATCTTGATCCTCCTGCCGCCATTAACACTAAGCTTTACTTTGGAAACTTGCCTTACAATGTTGACAGTGCAACTCTGGCTCAAATCATTCAAGATTTCGCTAACCCTGAGCTCGTTGAGGTTCTTTACAACAGAGACACAGGACAGAGTCGTGGATTCGCCTTTGTAACCATGAGCAATGTTGAAGATTGCAACACAATCATCGATAACCTCGATGGAACTGTAAGTCTCTTGCAGCCTTACAAAATACACCGAAAAGGCAAAAACACATTTTGGTTGATGTTTTGTTGTTTGGTCTTTCTCAGGAATATCTTGGTCGGGCTTTGAAAGTGAACTTTGCAGACAAACCAAAGCCTAACAAAGAACCTCTGTATCCAGAAACAGAGCACAAACTGTTTGTTGGTAACTTGTCGTGGACTGTAACTTCCGAGTCCTTAGCTGGAGCGTTTAGAGAGTGTGGAGATGTGGTTGGGGCAAGAGTTGTGTATGATGGAGATACAGGGAGATCACGGGGTTATGGCTTTGTATGCTACTCTTCCAAAGCGGCAATGGAAGCCGCGCTTGAATCGCTTGATGGATTTGAGCTTGAGGGTCGTGCGATTCGAGTGAACCTGGCTCAAGGGAAGAAATTTTGATATCAAACAAAAACATTGTGGAATCATTTTGAGTTTTATACTTTAGAATTATGTTGAAACTAAACTAATTGAATCAAAAATCAATAAAACTTTTTATGCTTGAAGGTTTGGTAATAACAAACCAGTACCAGTTGAATTTGTGAGGAAATCACACAATAACACAAAGCAAAATTGTTAACTTGTGTGTCTTTGCCAGAAAATACAACATTAATATCAATCAAAGCATTAATCTTGTTCCTTCTCTGGATAACAAGAAACCTCAAGAAGATCACTTACTGACTTCTGTGCAGATATATATAAGAAAAATCACACAGAGACTCTTGTAAACTGTATTCAGGTTCATGCCCTGAAAGCTCGTGTACAACCATTAGCGGTGTCAACCAAACTAGCTTCGCTGAACCAAATTGCTCATTACATTCATTTGACACTTTTTGGCCTTGTTAAGATTCAAAAAAAACAGTTCTGCATATTCGGTGTCTCTCATAACTTTCTCCATTTTCTAGCTTTAGTTCAATATTTGTAAGAACACACAAGTACCAAGAATCCTCAAAGTTTTTAGTACACACTTACATGACATAGACAACCTAAACCAGGATAAAAAAAAGACTATCAAAGATAATCCTTACAAAACCTTTGATATTGTAGCCTCATATTTTGCAAAAAATGAAGTTCGCGTAACCAGGGAGCCCTGTTGGAATTGAACCTTTGATTAAACCTGCAAAAGAGAAAGCTGCTTCAAGTGAGAAGAAGATGAAGAACAGAGAAGAAGCAAAAGTGAAGAAGAATGAGAAGAAGAAGTTGTCGAAGAAGAAGAGTCAACAGAAGAGAAGAGAAAGTCAAAGAGAAGGTTATTGGACTGGAGTGAAGCCCACATAGTAATTGTATTTGGTTAGTGAATGGGCCATTAGTAGAGTTGAGCTCAAATTATGTGTGTGTTGTGCTGTAACTAAGCTAAGCTAGAGTAGTTAAAGAGTGGCTGAGAGTTGTTAGAAGTGGAAACTAGTTGATTAACCTAGCTTGTAAGCTTGGTTATAGTCTTAGATAATGATGTCTAGTGCTAGTTGTTTAAGGGCATGTCTAAGTGTGTGTACGTGTATGTAGTAAGTAGAAGTAAGCTACTATAAACAGAGCCGGCTATGAGTATAAGTAAGCAAACCCATGCTTGAGGCTGTTAATAGAATAAATAAAATTTCGGCCGAAAGTTTCAAATTTTTAACTCACTAATATAGATCTAAAATAATTTTGTGCTTGTAGCCCATCAAATACTAGGGCCGATTCTGACTATAAGTATGCTTGTATGAGGTTGTAAGAAAGTATCCAAGTGATCCAAAATAAAAATGTAGTATTCAAGTTTATTCTCTCTAATGTTCTAAACGTTTTGTGTGGAAAGAGTAGACACAAACTAAAGAGAACGTGAGACAAGAGATAAAGAGAGAGTTCAAACCTTGAGTGAATAAGTGAGAATTCCAACAAACCCATACTAAAACTTTACTGACGTCTTTTGCCAACAAGTTCTATTGATGGAAAAAGGTTAAACCTGTCAGACAACCGTGTGACCACCCCAGAGAGGAAGACCTAACCGGGTAACGATCCTCTACAGCACAGAGAGACTCCGAAGAGAACCACAGCCGTCAATCACACTCAGGTTACACAGCCGTAATTCATCAACCAGGTTTAAGGGTCTGTCTCCTTAGAAACCAAGGAAACAGAGGTACAAGCCTACAGAACAAATCCTGCTCAAGTAAGGTCGTGACCATCAATGCTTCCTGGTCATATATAAACAACACAACTTAATCCCACATAGTCGATGTGGAAAAAAGAAACGACTTAAGTCACTTAACAAAGCCTAACACGTCGTCGTCTACTTCCTGAACTACGATGTCGTTTCATTCCTCAGTGAACTAATGAAGAGACTGAAACAGAGGTTTCTTCTCTAAATCGCAATTTGCTTAAACCCTAAAACCCTTTTGGATTAGGTTTCTCTGCAATCTTATCCGCCGTGATAAAATTTGATTGCTTTTTCATGAAGTTTTGAAGTCCGATGATTCTCTCACGCTCTGTCTCCGTGCTTCATTTGTGTGGAGTCTCTTCTTCAGCGCCGTCGAAGCTTTTATCCCAGAAGTTCAAGGTCTCGTTCGCTCTAGCATATGGTTCATCTGTTTCTTTCCGTTTGAGCTCTTTCAATCGATCTGATGGGAAATGGGTTCGTGGGTTTGCGTCTACTACTGAAGCAGAAGTAGAGAAAAAGGGTAATGATACGTTTTTCGCGGACCATACCGTTTCTTGGAAGTCTCTTGGGTTATCGGATAAGGTCTCTGTGGCTCTTCGAGATTCTGGGTTCGATAGACCATCACTTACTCAGGTGAGTTTTCAAATTTGTTGAAATCTAACAGAGAACTTGGAGAAGCATGTGTTGGTTGTGAAAATGTTGGAGTTAAATTTTGTTGTTTTCTGTGAAATTTTCGGATTTTGAAGTTGCTAGATGATCGGTTTTATGGATTCAATTACTGGTTTATAAGTAGTGAAAGGAAAAAGAGGACCTTTATAACTATTAAAGTCACCAAAGGCAACCATTTTTCATTTTTTGATTCTGAAATGTTTGATTGTGAAGCTGATTCTCTATTGTTTTTTACCTGTAGGCTGTTTGCATACCGTCTATATTGTCCGGGAAAGATGTTATTGTTGCAGCAGAAACCGGTAGTGGTAAAACACATGGATATCTTGCTCCAATAATTGATCGATTAACGAACACCGCTCTTGATTCTGAGGGTATGAATGGAGAGGAAAGGCCGTTTCCGCTTAAGAATCTCTCTCTTATTCTGTGCCCAAATGTGATGTTGTGTGAACAAGTGGTTCGGATGGTTAATGGTCTTCTTGGAGCGGATGGTAATCCACTTCTTAGAGTTGGTGCTGTTTGTGGAGCACAGGTAACGATTTTTTTTTTGTCGGCAAATATCTTATCTGTCTTCTATAACTGTTTTTTATTGATATGAGCTCTATTCCTCTGTAACTTTTCAAATATAGCTGAATATGGAAGTTGCATTTGCTGCAGGGTTGGCCAGATAGACTGCCTGATATAATTGTTACGACACCCGCTGCTCTTCTTAATAATATTGAGCCAAAAAGAAATAGGCGTTTGGAATTTCTTCGATCTGTCAAATACGTGGTACGTTTTTCTTATTTAGTGTTGTATTGTATTGTGTTCTAAGAACTTTTGGAATTGCAGATATCGTGTTGAATGTTTGGATCATTTGCAGGTCTTTGATGAAGCTGATATGCTTCTGTGCGGAAGCTTCCAGAATCAGATTATCCGTCTGATTAACATGCTGCGTTTTGATGAGAAACAAGTTTCTCGTTTGGCTACATCCAATATTGTCAAACCAATGGAGATTGATGCCTCTGTACCCCAAATTGATCTAAAAAATGAGGATGATGCAGAATTCGATGACGGATCTATTTCTGAGGAAGAGGAAGAAGAAGAGGAAGAGGAAGTCGAGTATCTTGATGATACAGCACAATTGTCTTCTGTTGAGACTGAAAATGGGTCAGACACCAAAAAGGGCTGGAGAAGAGTGAGAAAGATCTATAGCCGGAGCAAGCAGTATATCTTCATTGCAGCCACACTTCCAGTTAACGGGAAGAAGACTGCCGGAGGAATTTTGAAACATATGTTTCAAGATGCTATTTGGGTTAGCGGAAACTTTCTTCACCGAAACAGTCCTAGGTGAAAACTTTTCTCTTTCATCTTCTTTGAAGTACTGTGCATCATTCCCATACCACTCACCCCCTGTAAATTGTTGATTTAGTCATGTGTATGTATCATTAATGCGGTCAAAGATGGGAAAAGGAATAATTATTTATAAGAAACTACATTGGCAATCTGCTTCTCTTGACTAATTACTTAGTATTTGTTCGTATGCCACCCAAACTCTGATTTTGTTATTGTCTTTGCTATGTTGCAGACTAAAGCAAAAATGGGTTGAAGTCACAGTAGACTCACAGGTTGATGCTCTTATAGAGGCTGTAAGAAACAACAACAATAACAACACAGAGAGGACGATGGTGTTTGCAAACACGGTTGAAGCGGTTGAAGCAGTGGCTGACATATTGGAGAAAGCTAGTATCCAGTGTTATCGTTATCACAAAAACCACAAGCTTGAAGAACGTGCTAATATATTAGCTGATTTCAGAGAAACCGGCGGTGTCTTTGTTTGCACTGATGCCGCTGCCCGTGGAGTTGATGTTCCTAACGTCTCACACGTTATTCAGGTTGCTTTTCTAATTTTAACTAACACCCTTTTCAAAGCACTCAGCTCTCTAAAACCATAATGAAAATTCTCGGGGATGATTGCAGGCGGATTTTGCTAGTTCTGCAGTGGATTTCCTTCACAGGATAGGTCGAACAGCGAGAGCTGGGCAATATGGAACAGTGACCAGTCTGTACACTGAGGCAAACCGTGATTTAGTAGAAGCAATCCGTGAAGCAGTGAAGATGGGTCAGCCAGTGGTATAACTTCTATCAAACTCCCATGATCTCAATTCAGCTTTATCATCATCCGTAGTAGAATCCTTTGCATGCTTAATCGCAATATTAGCTCATGAACATTAGCATATTCTTTGTGTGATGATTCATTCTTTTGTTATGTTATATGAAATATTCAGGAAACTGCATTCAGCAGGAAAAGAGGTTTTAGGAACAAGGTTAAGAAGAGAGGTAAATAAACTAAGATCCATAGATGCAAAACAATTGGAAAGATAGAGAAGCTAATTGTGTTTAATGTTTCAGCTTTTTTGAAAGCTGGAGAAGCAGAGGAGCCTCAAGCTGTGAGATTTTAAAGTTCTGTTGTTTTTTTTTTACAATTTCATAGGCGTTGTTGTATATAGAAGTACCGAAAAATCGAATAATCACTGTTATTTTGTTGTACCAAAATTTTTGACATGATAACGATCTCTTTTATGCCAAGCTTCTTTTCGTATTTTTTTCCTCAACAGTGCCAAATAGTTTTTATTGTTGTAAATGTAATCAGTCATATGATGGATGAAATTTTGTTACTTTGACCCCCAAAAAGATGTATTTGATTCTAATTATAATAAACAATCAAAGACAAAGAAGATTGAAGAAAAGTGGAAAGAACTGGAATAAGATAATCACTTGGTCATATCTTTTGCAACACAACTCCAGTTCTTTCCACTTGTCTTCAACACAAACCCGCGGCGAAGAAACTTATGTGGGAATTTAGAAAAGAGAGACGAGTTTGGGAATGATTAAAGGATGGAAATTTTGTCAAATAAGCACAAATAATATTTCCATTTGCTTTGATGTATAAAAATAATTACATTCTATAAATCATGTTCATTAAACTAAACAAAATTAATTCATAATCTAAGAAGCATAATGAAGATGCACATGACTGGATCAGCTCGCTGTTTGTGTCCGGAGCGGATCAGCAGGCAGTTGGGATCAGGACGCTGGGTCAGAACACAACAGACTGTTTAAGCTGACGTGGACGCAAGAGCTGACGTGGATCATTCGGAGTGAATGATGGGACAGAACCAAGGAGACGTGGACTTACTTGGAGCCGAAGATGAAGATAAATGCCATATCTACGAAGATATTCTTGCAAGCAATTGAAGATTCAAAATATCTTCTTTCCTAAAAATTAGGAATCATGTATGTAGGTGTGTTAGGATTGTAAGAAGCCGCTAACACACTTGGGCATTATTGTGAGATTGTAAAACTTCGAAGCAAAAGAAAAAGCTGAGAAGGTGAGTGTGTTTTTCCATTCAACTAGGGTTTTGTAATCTTCGTGTGGGTAGATTCTTAACTAGGGTTGCTTGGGTGGTTTACTCTTCCTTGAGATCATTGAGCGTACTGATTCAAGGTGAGTTAGAGCTTAGGATTTTTTTTAGTCGGGGTCAAGTCTATTAGGAAGAATATATTGTATAATACCGAGACAAGGTGATCTTTGTAGAGATCAGAGTGTTAATAAAACAGATCAAAGCGTTGGCTTAGCGCGTTCCAAGCATATATTGTTGTTTACTCAGTCTCTATACTCTTACACATAATACTTTTAAAATTAAAGAAACGAGTCGAAAAAAAAATACTGTCTCTTGATCTTTTAAAAATAAAGTTAAAAAATAAACAAGAAAAAAAACTAACGGGTACTTTCTCTTGTCACTTATTTTGCTTATGCTTTGCCTCATTTTTATTTTTTATTTAGTTTTTGTCAATTTGTTTTTCTTTTTTTTTTTATCTCATTTAAATAAACAAATCTAATTTTTTTTTATCAACTATAACTTAAGAGCATTTGAGAACATAAACAAAGAACAAATTAATATAACTATAATGCTAATAAATTTTCCTTTGTCTGTTTGAAAGTCAGACAAGGATTAGGAGTTTCTCAGCATCTCTTGGTATCCATAAGAAAATTGAGGGGCCATTATCACTACTCCATCGATTAATAGGGTTCATTGAAGGAGTGGATTCTACAAGAGCACTTAGAAATTTTAATTACATGCATAAACTTTAACTTTAATCTAAAATATTGGTTGACACAAAAATATAAAACAAAAAAATTAATATAAGTTAGTTAACAATATATAGAAATATATAGGAAAATATATGTAAATTTGAGCTTAAGGTAAAAAATATTTATATTAATATATTGTTTTCTTTAAATTGGCAATATATATGGAGAATACTCATTTTATATTGTATATTTGATGATTATGAGATAAAACTTAATGCTTAGCTTTTATAATTACTTGAACTAATTATAAACAATATTGAAAAACTTAACCAAAATCATAACATTTAAGTCCACATTTCAAAAGTAATTATTGTAATATATTCTTTTTTAACTATTAAAAGATGATAAAGTAACATTATAAGGAGAGAAATCATATTAGTATTATTGATATAATATCTTGTATTATCATTAATTATTATTATGCTTAGATTGATAGATAGGTTGTCTAAAATAAATCAATGTGGCCATTGTCTAGACACTATAAATACAATCTCATTTTGACAACCTTACTCCAAATTCAACACAACTGGTCATATACAAAACCCTAAAGGTCTAAACCTTATATCTTATTAAGAAAAAGAAAACATGAAACTATTCACTTTCACAGTGATGACCATTCTGGCCATCCATATGGTATTTGACCAAACACCAGCAACCACTGAAGCAAGAAAGCTACAAGAAACAGACGGTCAAGATTGTTTCAAAGACGGATCAACATGTAGTTTTGTGTCCGCTATAAAGGGTAAGAAAGGGATCGTGAATGTCCAAGAACATAAAGAAGATGGTTTTACAAACGATTTCAGCTCTACTAATCCGGGGTCTAGTCCTGGTATAGGGCATAAAAAAGTTTCTGAAGATGCTTTTACAAATGATTTCAGTCCTACTAATCCGGGACCTAGTCCTGGTATAGGGCATAACAAAGTTTCTGAAGATGCTTTTACAAATGATTTCAGTCCTACTAATCCGGGGCCTAGTCCTGGTATAGCGCATAAAAAAGTTTCTGAATATGCTTTTACAAACGATTTCAGTCCTACTAATCCGGGGCCTAGTCCTGATATAGGGCATAAAAAAATTATAGAAGATGGTTTTACAAACAATTTCAGTCCTACTAATCCGGGGTCTAGTCCTGGTATAGGGCATAAAAAAATTCTAGAAGATGGTTTTACAAACGATTTCAGTCCTACTAATCCGGGGCCTAGTCCTGGTATAGGGGATAAAAAAGTTTCTGAAGATGTTTTTACAAATGATTTAAGTCCTACTAATCCAGAGCCTAGTCCTGGTATAGGACATAAAAAAGTTTCTGAAGATGCTTTTACAAATGATTTCAGTCCTACTAATCCGCGGCCTAGTCCTGGTATATGGCATAAAAAAATAAATATCCATTGAAATATAAACTAATGTAAAAAAATAAAAAATAAAACAAATATAAATGATGATATTTATAAAATTTAGTTTTCTAGTTTTTCTATTTTAAAGAAATAATCTTAAGAGATAAATATTATTGATTTTTCGTATATAAAAATGTAAAAGGATGGAAATTTTGTCAAATAAGCACAAATAATATTTCCATTTGCTTTAATGTAAAAAAAATAATTACATTCTATAAATCGTGTTCATTAAACCAAAAAAAAAAAAATTCATAATCTAAGAAGCATAATACTTTTAAAATTAAAGAAACGTGACGAAGATAAAAATACTTGTCTCTTGATTTTTTAAAAGTAAAGTTAAAATAAACGAGAAAAACAAAATTAACGGTGATGTACTTTTTCTTGTTTTCATTCACTTATTTTGCTTATGTTTTGCTTCATTTTTATTTTTTTATTTAGTATTTGTCAATTTGTTTTTCATTTTTATCTCATTTAAAAAAAAAAATCTAATTTTTATATCATCTATAATTAAAGAGCGTTTGAGAACATAAACAAAGAACTAATTAATATAACTATGATGCTAATAAAATTTGATTTTGTCTGTTTGAAAGTCAGACAAGGATTATAAGTTTCTCAGCATCTCTTGGTATCCATAAGAAAATTGAGGGGCCATTATCAGTACTCCATCTATTAATAGGGTTCATTGAAGGAGTGGATTCTACAAGAGCACTTAGAAATTTTAATTACATGCATAAACTTTAACTTTAATCTAAAATATTGGTTGACACAAAAATATAAAACAAAAAAATTAATATAAGTTAGATAACAATATATAGAAATATATAGGAAAATATATGTAAATTTGAGCTTAAGGTAAAATATATTTATATTAAGATATTGTTTTCTTTAAATTGGCAATATATATGGAGAATACTCATTTTATAATGTATATTTGATGATTATGAGATAAAACTTAATGCTTAGCTTTTATAATTACTTGAACTAATTATAAACAATAATGAAAAACTTAACCAAAATCATAACATTAGAGATTTTAATTACATGCATAAATTTTTCAAAACTAATGTATTGAGCAATTATCTGCTTCTAAAAAACGTCACGTTAGAAGAGGATTCCAAATGTATTGAATAATTATCTGCATCTAAATAACGTAAAGCTAAATCCAAGATACTCAGTGTACCAACAAAAGACAGGTAACTAAAATCATTCATTAAATGTATATTTGTGTAATACAGTTAATCTTCGATTTGCATCCTCCAAAACGAACACTCTACACCATCAAACTTGCTGATACCGTGTGCTGAACTACAACACAAACCTTGTCCTCTGTACCAATTGTTTGGAATTACGAATCTAATTCTTCCTCAAGAACACGAATTAAAGCAAGAAATAAAATACACACGAGATTTATAGTGGTTCACCCTCAACGTAAGACTTACGTCCACTTTCTGCCGCTGCAGATTTCACTAAGATCAAAAAAATTTGGGAGCTATATCTTCTCTCAATTTCTCGCTCTACCGCACTCTATCTTCGTTAATCATAAGAGACACTAGTAAAAAAAACCGTATAGCCATGTTTTTGTCACGACACAACGTGACTAAAATAACCTAAGCCACGAATTAGCCACAGATTAGCCACGAATTAGCATCCTAGAGAATACATGGCTATTTGGTAGCTAGTTCGTGTCTAATTAGCCATGAAATTATATTTGTCATGAATTAGCCGTGCAATAATTCGTAGCAACAAAGCCACGAGAGATACGCGTGGCCTATTCGTGACTATACCACCGAATTACTCATCCCATCCAACTGGAGGAAAATCGGTTGAAAGACTTGTAGTCACGAACACATAACGTGGTTACATTCGTGGCATTTCCATCGATTTTTGTTAAAATAATTTCGAAAAATAGCCACCGACTAAATTCGTGACTATAGCATGGCTATAATTAGCCACAAATGTATTTGGTGACAAGTTCGTGGCTATATTGACAAGTTCGTGGCTATATATAGCTACAAGCCATGATAGTTAAGCGTGGCCTATTTGCGACTATACATTAGCCACGAAAATCGTAGTGGCTCTTTCGTGACTATACCACCGAATTACCGATCCCATCCAACTGGGAGAAAATTGGTTGAAAGACTTGTAGTCACGAATACATAACGTGGCTAAATTCGTGGTATTTCCACCGATTCTTGTCACCTCAGTCAGATTGCAGAGCGTGGGTGTGTCAGAAAATAATTTCGAAACATAGTCACCGAATAAATTCGTGACTATAGTGTGGCTATAAGTAGCCACAAATGTATTTGGTGACAAGTTCGTGGCTATATAGACAAGTTCGTGGCTATATATAACCACAAAATTTGTGCGTGGCCAGTTCGTGGCTAATGTTTTCTATAAATCCAAGCATTTCTCTTCCCCATTCCTCAAACCAAAAACGAGTAAGAAAACTCGAGAGAGTTTGTTTTTTTTTTTTCTTTCAAATCTATCATTTTAAATGTCTAATTATTTTTTTCAATGTCGAGAGTGGATGGATCAACGTATTGATCCAGTCAGGAATTATGTTTCAGATACATTTATGGAGGGGATTGAATTTTTTATTCAATTTGCTTGTAATCAAGAGTCTTACCGAGAGACCAACACTATATTGTGTCATTGTGCTCGGTGTAAGAACGGAAAGCAACGTGATGCAAGAACGGTTAGTAACCATCTTTATCGAGTTGGATTTAAGGAAAACTACTATATTTGGTTGAGTCCTGGAGAACATTATGATGTTGGAGAATCCTCGGGGACAAGTCATTTTACTGGTGAAGAAGCAACGTGGCCACCAAATGCTACAAATTTTCAAGTTCCAGGAAATACTTATGAGTATTTTTCATACGCAAACGTTAACATTGAACCAGAGGTAGCGTCTCCACATGTATTGGATAATATGATGGAAACAACACACGAAGAACCATATCATGATAGTGTATTCGAAGCTTTTGAAGCCGCTAAAGAACCTCTTTACGATGGGTTTCCAGAAGGAATTTCTCAGTTGTACCTAGCTTCGCGTATGTTGAAAGCAAAATCTGATTACAATATGGTTGAGGCATGCGTAGATGAGTTATGACAGACTTTCAAAACTGTTTTGCCCACACCAAATAAAGCTCCTACATCATACTACGAGACAAAGAAGTTGGCACGAGCACTGGGGCTACCAGTATATAAGATTCATGTTTGCGAGGATAATTGCATGCTCTTTTGGAAAGGGAAGATTGAGAATTGATGAAGTGCCGGTTCTGCAATAAAGATAGATACCACTCGAAAAATGGCAAAGGGAAAAAAAGACCTAAACAAAGAATGTTTTCTATGCCGATTACAGATCAGTTGAAGCGGTTATACCAATTAGAGGCAACAGCAACGACTATGCGATGGCATTCTGAACATATGCCTACTGAAGGAGAAATGCAACACCCATCTGATGGAGCACCGTGGAAACATTTTAATGAGGTATATCCTAATTTTGCTTCTGAAAGTCGTAATATTTATCTAGGCTTATCAACCGATGGATTTAATCCTGTTGGTATGAATGGTGAGGCACACTCAGTATGGCCTGTGATCGTGACTCCTTATAATTCACCAGCCGATATATGCATGAAAAAGGAATTTTTTTTTTCTATCGGTACTCGTTCCTGGGCCAAAGCATCCCAAAAAAAGTCTAGATATTTATCTTCAGCCATTGATCGAAGAATTGCAGAGTCTATGGAGTGACGGTGTCGAGGCGTATGATATATCGAGAAAAGTCAAATTCACGATGTGAGCTGCTTTGATGTGGACAATTAGCGACTTTCCAGCATATGGTATGCTGTCTGGTTGGATGACGCGTGGTCGTTTATCGTGTCCATATTGTCTAGATGAGACAAAATCTTTTTGGTTAACGAATGGAAGGAAGCATAGTTGGTTTGATTGCCACCGAATGTTTTTACCTCATGATCATCCATACAGGCTAAATGTTCAAGCTTTTCGATGAAGAAAGGAAGTACTAGATGATCCTCAACTATGTTTGAATAGAGAAGAAATTCTTCACGAAAGAATAAACAATATTACCGGGTTGTTTAGAACAGTCGATTGTGGAGGGAACGAACACCAGCTGAGACGACCGCAACCGATTTTTTTTTTCAAATACTAGTTAATACCCCATAATGTTAACTCAACCAACGCAGATAATATAATAAGACTCGATCTTATTAAACAATACCACAACCGTCAAACAACAATATTCGCATTACACAAATAAAAATAAGTTCGACACACAACAACAACAACTCAACAACCGAGTCCTAATCATCCCCTCCTCATTGACTTGATTCCACGATCACACCTTATCTTTACCTGCAATTCACAAAACACAGAGATGCGCAAGTATTACCAAAAATACTTAGTGAGGCGGTCCTCCCATCTACGAGGTAAACACACAAGCAAGTGATATATCATGGTTTTTACGGTTTTTAGCCATGATATTAGTCTTGTTTTAGAGTCTTTTTAGTGTCTTTCGAGTCTTTTAGAGTCTTTGCAGGTCTAGGAGCGTTTTGGACTTATTTGGAGATTATGGGACGTTTTGGAGCAAGCCGAGAAGCTACGCTGAAGAAACGAACTCGGAGAGCAAAATTGGTGTGGGTGTCGATCGACACTAGCCATTAGTGTCGGTCGACACCAATATCTGACGGCAATCGAATTTTCCATCTTTTTGAAGTTTTGAAGAATTGCAAATTTAGCCCAGAAGTGTTCCCTGTTTACAAATAAAGTCCAAATCGTGTTTTAGACTATTTATATGATTTTAGGGTCATTGTTTAGATCTATGCTTAAAAAGGCTTGATTTTTGAGCAGCCACCTCTTCAGAGATTTTTGGAGATGATTTCTAAACTCTTTTCGTCTTCTTTTGATTTTCTTAATGCAATTTATTTAATTATTGATTTTTGTTTCATTAATCATGTCTGAGTAATCTCCCTGTTAGGTTTAGGGTTTTCAAAAGAATTCATGAATTGTTAGGTTGTTAGATTGTTAGGATTGAATCTATAGAGTTCTTCATCTAGATTGTGTTTATTGCTTATTCTAGCTTAGCTACCTAGAATCTGATCTTAGGTTGATTAGTTGACACGAAAGTGTAATTGATTGTCTGAACTATCTTAGATGAGCAAAATACCCTATTCGCAAAGAGATTTGGTTTAGGGATTTTGGGAACATATCAAACCTGAACTTTAATGCTTGTTTAATTTGAAGAATTCGCAAAGAGGTTTTGTCTTAAGTCTTAAGTAGGTGTTTAGAAACATGAATTTGTTCTATGTTTAAGTTAGCTTGAGTTAGTTCTATGTACTCGTTGTCACTGTCTGAGCTTAGTAGATGTGGATTGTTAACTTGACTTTGTTCTATGTATAATTTTTACTCAAGTTTGTGGATTTCTTTACTCTACTTGTTATCAACAGCATCTTAATTTTTTAATTTTCTTCTAATTGCAATATCTGCAACAAAGAAGGCTACCAACAGGAGCCATACCACCAGGAGCCATACGACCAGAACCCGTACCAGCATGAACCATACCACCAGGAGCGACACGTTCTACAGGAGCCACACGTTCTACAAGCGCGACATCTTCACACGCAAACAACTACAACCAGCGAACTAATGGTTAGTTTGAAAGAACTGTCTGTGTATGTTTGTTTTGATAATCCTTAGATTAGTCTACTTACTCATGGGATGTATTTGATGTTACTTTCTCTTTTCTCAGGTTTGGTGTTGACCCCTCTGTCTAAATATTTGTTCGAACGACATGGAAAGCCTACTTCATGGGACCATGGAGGAGCTGGTCACATGTTCCTCAAGAGAGGACATATACTTGGTGGCAAACTTTTGTGGTAATATAATGATTTCTGTTTCTTTTCCCTAAGTCAACTAGTTTTTTCAGCTAATAACTTACAACAACAATCTCTCTTCTGCCTTCTTTTTTTTTGTAGCAACACTACTACTGGGAAGATCGTTTCCATGACATGGTATACTTTCATTCGAAGAAGCACACAATGACTTCAATCTGTGACCGCATCAGCAAAAAGAAGAGGGCAAATCGAAAACCCAAGTACATTAGCGAACATGACTGGGACATTTTAATGGAGTATTGGGCAATAGAACCAGCAAAGAAGAAGAGCAAGAATGATGCTGGAAGCCGCTTATCTGATCCTGATGGGAAAGGAATTCATAAGCATTGTGCAAGCCCTCGATGTTTTTTACAGATTGAGCATAAGATGGTAAGTGTCCTTCAGCCTATGTTATTATCTACTTTCTGATTTGTTCTAATGTTTCCTCTTTGTTTCTGTAGATGGTTGAGTCTGGTTCGGAAGAACCACCAGCCTTTATGGATCTTGTGCGGAAGACACACACGCACAAAGATAGAACTTTCATCGACCCTCGTGCCGAGTCTCTTGTACTTGAAGTAGAGGAAGCTGTTTCACTGATTACAGCAGAAGATGATTCTCCCGATGGCCAAATAGCTTCGTCTAGTGTTGTTCCTCCTCGCATTTTGCTGAACAAAGAATTTGTCAAGGTACTCTCTTAAAAATCCTTTGAAACCTTTTGTAATGCCTCATATGATCTATGGTTTCTACATATTGCTGAAACCTCATACTCTTTTTTCGTTTTTGTCTAAACATAGTGACTTAACGTGTAGTTTTGTGGATTGGGTAAGTTTTTGATTTTGCATTATGTGTTTGCTTTTGAATATTGGTTGATGCTCATTTGTTTTGGTTCTTTCACAGCGTGGGCAGTCTAAAAGTGGGCGTATCTATGGAATTGGCACCGTTCAATACCGGGAAATCAATCGATCTGAGAAAGTTGTTGCTTCTATTTTTCGTAACCTTGACATGGAAACGCGCATCTCTAGTGTGGACAGAAAAGTCAAGGCAGTCACCACCACTGTTGGAGAGGTGAAGGAAGACATAGTGGTGTTGAAGGCGGGGATGGGAACGGTTATGGACGAGATGGCTGTTACACGGCAATCTCTTCTCTTGATCATGCAGTCTCTTGGAGTCAGACCACCCACTGCTGTTGTTGCTCCAGCTTCGACCTCACCTCCTGCTGCTCTAGATTCAACCTCAGCTCTTGCTGCTCCACATTCTACCATTGCTGCTGCTGCTCCTGCTCCTCCTACCACTGCTGCTACAACAACAACCCAAGGCAACTTAGATGCTTGGTGTCCATCACTTGGCTTTTAATTTTCCATGACTTCATGTGTAAGGTTCAACTTTCAGAACTTGCATTAGGCTTTTGTATGACTTTTTGAATTTGCAAATCTATGTAATTATGATCATGTAAATATTGCTATATAGATTTCATGTTTTGTGCTTTTTGGCTTTTGGATTTTTTGTTTTCAAGAATTGAAATTACAATTTTTGAGATATTTTGTGGAATTATAATTAGCCACGAAAATAAACCAGGATTAATTTTGTAACAAAAAGAATCCCATCATAATTTAGTTTATACTCGACCGCAATTATGTCACGAAAATATATCGTGGCTTTAACTAAAGGAGCTACTAATTTGCTACGTAAATTTCATGGCTACTTTACCCACTAATAAAAATGTGACCATTTCGTGGCTACAAGGCCACTAACAATAGTGTGGCTATTTCGTGGCTACTATTTACGATGAAAAAAGGCGTGATAAATTTTTAGCTATCCAGCTACGAAAAAGCCACGACCAAATTCACGACGCTATAGCCACGAATATTTTTGGTGACCATTCGTGAATATTTAAGCATATAGCCACGAATTTATCTTCTCAGCCACGAAATAGTTGGTGGCTATACATGTTTTTTTTACTAGTGAGACGATGATATGTTGTGTTTGTACACATTTTTGTACATTGTTTTCATTCCGTTTTTGTTTCGTTAGTCTTGTTTTTGTCCGTCTTTGTGTTTTTTGGTTGTGTTTTGAGTTTATGCAGGTTTTAGAGTGCTTTGCAATAAAAAGAGCTGTTTTGGCCAAAAAATACACATTTGAGACGCATGATCATAAATAACCGTCAAATATTTCGCCACGAGAGGACTTTTCACAGTTAAATCTTCCTAATATTTTGTTAGAACCTAGCTAAAGATTTTAGCTTTCATTTGCAAGTGATTTGAAGAAACTCCAAAGATGCATTCAAGAGATACACCCAATTTCGTGAAGACAGGTCATTCTGGCAAGCGTTGAAGCTGATGCGGAAATGTGTTGATGGATCAATCGATCCTTAACTTAAACCGATCGATCCAGTTCTCCAGCCAATCACAGGAACATTAGATCGATCGATCCTCCACCCGATCGATCGATCCCCATCTTGACGTCCAAGACCGAAGCATTAGATCGATCGATCCTTCACCTGACCGATTGATCCACGCTTCTGATGGCTAGCAACAGTGTTTTATCTTGACTTTAGTGTGCAAAAAGTGTGTAAAAGTAATCTTAAATACTCTAAGTGTGCAACATATCTCATTATCATGTTTTTAATCTAAGTTTTTATCATCTTTCTCTCTGTTTTTCTCCCTCAAAAACACAAAGAACATCAAAAACACCAATCTCTTATATTGAAGAAGTTTTCTTAATTCTACTTTTAATCTCTTTGTCTTTTCATTATGAATGCTTCTATGGTTTTAGATTTTTCTTTAGTTATGTGTGAGTAGACTTTTATTGGGTTTTAGGGTTCATAGGAGAATTTAGGATTGATGTGTTAGATTGAATGTTTATAGCTTTCTTATGTTTGAGTTCTTCTTTTCATGCAATCTTAATGCTAGAATTAGCTTGATCTACTAATTCTTGAACCTAGAGAAGTTCATGCACCAAAAGTGAATTTGAAGTTCTTTAATCCATGTGTTTATGAGCAATATGCTCCTAGCCAACGACAGTTGATGTTAGGAAGTATTGTGAACTCAATGAACTTGCTTGTTAATGCTAATTCGGTTAGGAGGAATCAAACGACAATTTTGTTTTCGAATAATCGAATTTAGAGATTAGTGCCACGATAGTGGGTTAGTCAACCTTATGTTCATGTTCTAGAACGATTCTGTAAGTTGTTAAGCTTAGTTCATTTCAGTTTTCCGTTAGTCTAAGAATTCTCCGAAAAACCTTATTACCCAATGCTTTTAAATCTTCATTTTCATTATTGTTATAAATTGCTTTCATGTTTACAAGTTACAAAAAGAAATTAAAACTCAAAGCTTCAGCTAAGAATGAATCCTGTAAGTTTTTAGTATAACCATTGGTCATTGTGGTTCGACCTCGTATATGCTACCTAACGGTTAGTTGTATCGAGTAAAATTAGTACCATACAAAAAAGGATACAATCAGACGACTACAAAGAATACATGTAAATGAAGGCTCTAGGACAAACAAGCATGGCCCAAAAAATACCCAAAATACCCTCAATAAAAAGTCTTTCATATTTTCTGTGTTATGACGGAGTGACCACTCCCGTTGAATACAACAATTCTTCCCTTTTCATTTTCTGACTTCAAACCCTGTGACCACTCCAAACAGACTCATAATTTTCTTCTTCTGTTTTCTGACTCCAAAGCCCATAACCACTCCTAGAACTCAAAAACACAATATTGAGATTTTTCTCCATAACTCAACAAATATATCATCTGGAAAGCTGAGATAAGTTAGATTTAACGCTTAGTATGAGAGATGGTAGCCAAAAATACCTTGACATGCTGCTTTATTGAGGAACTTCGATAGGCCATTATTTATTATAAAATAAAGTTAAGGGGAGAGAAAACAACCCTAGAATATACCTCTACCACTCAGAAAGAAACCAACCAATTCTCTATTAATCGAAACAGAGAAGGAAGTAGTAAATTTACAAATATAAATTGATGGAACAAAGTCTTTTTAGCAGATTAATCGCCTTAAGAACATCCACAATGAAAGACCACTAGATGGTATCAATGGACTTGGAGATATCTATTAGTGTCGGATCCCGAACTCTCTGTCTGAAATCCAGAAGGAGATATCCACGTCACTTCCAATTCAGCATCAAGGGGCCCACAGTCCAGTAACCCAAACCAAAGTCTTTAACCTTGGCAAGACGAACTGAAGAGCTCCCAGAAGCGGGAAAGGAGAAGAAGGGCTCGCTACCCGAAGACAAGCCGAGGACAAGTAGGCACAAAGGAAGCCGAAAAGAAATTCAAATCGAGGCATTATGGCATTGATCACAGGATCAAAACGGACACATTTATGGAGAAATATTGCATTAATTAGCCAATTAAATGCAAATCATTGTATATAAATATAGGACCCTATAGACCAAAAGGGGAGATCGAAATCTTTACATTATCAATACAATAAAACTTGTTCTCTACGTTCTTGCATATTTCCTTATACATTTTTATCAATGTATTCATCTCGTATTTTTATTTTGAGAGTTTTAGCCCACGAATATTACAAATACTTTAGTGTTTGAATCCGACATCCATATTTTGGCGCCATCTGTGGGGACAATAAGCTCTCAAACCCTTCAGAAATTTCAAGATGCAAGTAAGCTACCATGGCTGACCAGTCTGTTGGCGATGCTCTCAAGCAATTGATCAAAAGTACAAACAGCTTGGCTACCCGGTTCGGAAGTTTGGAGCAGACTATGGTCGATCTGTAAACTGCCCAGGTAACTTTAACTAAAAAAAATACTGCTGTTTCTGCTCGTTTAGAATCTTTGAGTACAAGATACAACCCAGGAACCTGGCAGGGACCGTTGAACTTCGACTCTCTCAACTCGCAAGCTCGTGTAACTCTTGGATCCGTGGCTACGCCAACAACCAGCAACCTAGGAGGTGATACTGAAAACCCTCTTCTGGTTAACAATCCTAACAAACTTGGTGATAGAGAAAACCGATTTACAAATGAAGAAGAGCGAGAAAGGGGTAGGACCTATGTCCACAACCTCGCACCATTGGAAGAATTCGATAGAGTTCGCCTCGAACTAAGGGATATGAAGTCAAAATTCCACCAGGCTACCAGCTCGGTATCAGAGATCGATAGGATGATCGAGGAGACGAGGTGTACACCACTCACCTCACGAATCGCGAATCTTTGAATAAGAGACTCTCGTAAGGTTAACGTACCGACAGATCCGAAGAACCACCTCGCAGCCTTCCAGATAGCAGTTGACCAAACTAATTTGGAGGAGCACAAAGAGGATGCAGATTACTACAAACTTTTTTCGAACATATTTTTGGTTCAGCCTTTCTATGGTTTACCCAACTCAAGCTAGGACGATCGACAGTAGTAATGAACTCTCGGCTGTTTTCTCAAGCAGTATTCCATGTTTATGGAGAAGGGAACATTCGATGCTAATATCTGGAATTTGGTGCAAGGATCGAACGAATCGCCTCGTAAGTACATAACCAAGTTCAAAGGTGTAATCGCATTCCGCAGCAATATCTGCCTTGAGAAATGGCATGCGGCACGAGTCAAGATTCTGAGAGGAACTCATCGTTTACCGCCTGACGACAATTCAAGACGCTTTTTTCCGAGCTAGTAACTGGATGGAAGCGGAAGAAGAAAACTAAGCTTCGGAAAGAAGTATCGACTAGCCAAGTTAAACATTGGAGCTTCCCCCAAGAAGTTCAAACCAAAAGATAGCAGGGACCCAAAGCGGTTCGGCGCTGCCCATACAACAACAACGTAGGAAAATCATTTCCTGGGTGAGGAAGAAATGGACCCTCATCTCCAACAACTTGGGTGCACGATGAAAAAGCATATTGCGATATTCACATAGTGTATGGATACTCTACAAAAAATTGTAGCGATCTCAAAAGACACATTGTCGAGTTATGGGCTTCTAGAGATTTCGCAGGTTTTAACATCGAAGAATTTGTTAAGAGCTACCATGAAGGAAAAGGCGAAGCTGAATGATTGCTTCCAGAAGGAAAAAAGCCGAGGCTATTCAATTTTGGACCTTCCAGCACTCCGAAGAAAAGAATTGATGTGATTATGGGAAGGTAAAAATTATGTCGAGATTCCATCAGAGCAACAAAAAAGCATAAGCGAGCTGCCACAGTGAAAACCAACATGAACGATGAACCGCAAATACTCGACGCAATCATAGCCTTTGATAAGCATGAAACTTTTCACCTCACAAGACCACATGATGATACTTTAGTCATTACTTTAGACATTGCTAACCATGAAGTCTCAAGAATTCTTATTGACACCAAAAGCTCTGTAGATCTTATCTTTTTGAGCAACCTACAAAAGATAAGAATAAGCAGAGCTGACATCATAGGACCACCAGCTCCACTAATCGCTTTCACAAATGATACGGGGATATCTCTCGGTACGATTAAGCTACCAGTTTTGTCGGCAGGAGTATCCAAAATAATGGAGTATACCATTTTCGATAGACCGGCAGCGTACAACCTGTTTTCTTTGACACTTCTTCTTCTTCCTTCAGCCTATAAGTTTTGTCGCTACAATCACTTTCTTCTCTTCCTTGATCTTTGTTTCTTTCTCACGAATGTTGTTTGTCTGCTTTGCAGGATCAATCGGAGAGGTTAATCTCAACATCCCCTTTCTTATAATCGCATGGTTAATTCAAAAAGTATGAAACTGTTGTGGTAAGTATATAGATGATTTGGGTTAAAACTATAAAAAAAAATTCAGTCCCAAACCTGGAAGAAATTATAACTCGATCCAAGCTGAAGTCTAAATCCAAGATTCTTATTTCTTAACTGGACATCCCATTAATTTGGGTCGTGTACTCGTCATCCGACCTCCATGAATTTATTGAAGACCCGACTCTGCACAAAATTGAAAGCAGAAACTTCCATGGGGTTTTCTATTTATTTATTTTTTTATTATTATTATTATTATTATTATTATTATTATTATTATTATTATTATTATTACTAAATACTCTTTAGACTATCTCCATCCCAAAAGAAAAGTGTGTTGAAATTAAAAAATAATAATAAATGAAGGATAAACAGAGGACATCCTTGTCTTCCCGGAGAGACTTTAGAACCCTTGAGACACCTTACGTGTCGCTTAGTCATTGGTCGGCGATATAATTTTTTTTCTTTTCTTTTTTTCATTTTCCTAAAATTTCTTCATCTTCGGATTCATGCTCTCTTTCGCGACAAAACACAAAATCTCTCTCAAAATCTCTCTCTCTGTTTGATTAATCGAACAGAAAATCTCTTTTTATAATTTTATTTTTTCTTATTTTCCATAAATTATTAATTATGGATCAACATTTGTAACATTAAAATTTTTACTAAAAACACATTTTTTATATAAATTAAATTTTTATTCTTAAGACACCCTCATTTATAGATAACCAATGGAGGAAGAAAAAATTATAGAGGATCTTACATTGAATTACTATTAAATTTATCATTAATTTAAAATTAAGACACCCATTAAAGACCGTCTAATGAAGATGCTCTTAATCAAACCAAAACAGAGTCACCACACAAAAAAAAAGGCAACCATCAAAGCATTACAAATGAAATGATGTCTTGGCAATAAACTAAAAACATGAGAGACAATGATCCAACACAATTTTATTAGACCTGGGAATTCGAGTACTTGGATCAGGTTCAAGTAAACCCCAATCGTGTTCGGGTCATTTGGATAGAGGAGTATAGAGCCTGATAAGGTAAATATAAAAAAAGGTTTGATTTTGGTTCGGCTTCGGTTTCTGTTCGGTTCCAGATATCTGTAATATTAGAAAAAACTTAAAATAATTAAATTTAAATAAAATTTGATTAAATTTTAGAAAATATAACTAAACGTTTCTGGATAATTTACTTATTTTGAGTATTTTGGTTCTTTTGGAGTAGAAAAAACTAATTTTTCTAGTTTATAGTTGTAGTTTTGAATAATTGGATTATAAAAAAATCAAAAGATAATTAATATTTTGGGTATATTATTATATCTTAGGTATTTCGGTACCCATTCGATGTTCGGTTTGAATTCGGGTTCTGTTCCGGTTCTTCATGTGTAGCATTTTAGGACCCAATTGGGTACTTTACCAGTTCCAGATTTGGTTTGGTTCTCTTTTCTCCGGGTTAGTTCCGATTCTAGTTTTCATTTTTTGCCTAGGCCTATTCACTATTGTGTCGTTTTATAGAAAATAGCATATACAGTAAAACATCTATAAATTAGTACTCGACAAATTAATAATCTTTTTAAATTAATAAATTTCTCTGGTCTCGAGTTGGACCAATGTAAAAAATGATCTAATTCAATATAATTATAAGATAATCAAAATTTTGAAATTTCTAAGTAAACATATGGTCTTACCAATATCATAAATTAATAATTATATAAACTTATCAAATATATATGTATTATATTTTACAAAATTTAGTGAAATATGACTCTAATGCTGTTTTTAAAAAGTTTTTTTTTGCATTAATTCTTGTTAGAGTTCATTTCTAATAACTTTACTGTATCGGAAACTTTTTGTCTTGTCTTCTAAACATGGTAATTGCTTTTTTACTTGTAATTGAACCTAGAAAAATGTTGATTATAACCAAAAAAAATATTTTTGAATAGAATTTTTTTTTTTAATTATGAAATTAGTCAATTCTCTCTATAAATTAATACCTTTATAAATTATTAAAATTTTACAGTGCCCGATATTATTAATTTATAGAGGTTTTATTGTATCTTTCGATTGACGATATCAATGTTTATATGCAACATTTTCTCTGAACTAATGAGACATCTCATCTCCTTACTTATATTCCCAAAATAGAAAACAGGCTGAAGGATTCAAGTTTTTATGCAACAGCCTTGCAGCGAATGAGCCAGGTGTATGCATATTAGCTTTTGCCGGAGAAGTATCGAGCAACCGTCCAAAGAGGCATCTATTACGAGCCCTATATTGCAGGTATTCTCTTCCTACTCAACAACTCCTCTTTCTTATAATCGCATGATTAATTCAAAATGTATGAAATTATTGTGGTTTATGTATATGGATGATTTGGGTTAAAACTATAAAACAAATCCGTCCCAAACCCGGAAGAAATTATAACTCGATCCAAGCTGAAGTCTAAATCCAGTGAAAGTCAGAATTAAACTTTCAAGGGGGCTTTTTTTCACCAAACACTCTTTAACTAAACCAAAACAGAGTCACCACAAAAGAAAAGGCAACCATCAAAGCATTACAAATGAAATGATATCTTTGCAATAAACTAAAAACATGAGAGACAATGATCCAACACAATGATATAACACCCACATGAATCACACTAAAGATTCACCACATTCAAGTGTATCTTTTATGCCATTCATCAAACGTTAACAGCAACGACATACTCGAATACATATTGCACAGGAATTGGATGTGGAAGCACTGCATCAAACCACTCGACCTTCCCCCAAATCTCTTCACTATTACGTCTTTCAAGTGCAATCATCGCACACCAAATCATCCTATTATGATAACCACTACCAGAAGCCACAAACTTATCCCAAAAAAGTGCCATTTTCCCACCATAATCTGCCAACCTAACATTGACATGACGAGCAAACTTAGGCAGTTTTTTCATACCATTCAAAGTTCTCCAGGATCTTGCCTTAGTGTCATACCATTTGATCTCTTCTTCGTAATAATAATAGTAAAGCACGTTCTCTATCACACAAGCAGGAGACCATTTCAAACCCAATTCCATCTCCGATCCTAAACAATTCCATGTACCATCCTTGGGGTTGTAAGCCACACCCTTATCCCCAATAATGTATAGCTTTCCATCAACCACTAAGTTATTTAGTGTGATAATGACAGCTATATAACGTCAACCTACCTGCACCGCTCAACACAGGCTCCCAAGTTTCGGTTGTTAGATCGAAAACCTCCATCCAGTTTTGTGAAGTCTATGATAATTTGAAGAACAAGGTAAAATCGTTGAGAAAAAGAAAAAAAGGTGGATCAAAATCAGTTATCAAAAATGGTGTACTCTTAATCATAATGGGAATAACGTCAGAGATCCACTATGGTGCTGGAAATCAACTACAGCTGATTTAATTAATAAAGGGTCAGACTCCCACTCAAGACCATTATACATGTTTATGGTTAATATGTGGAGAGACCACTTTGACAGCTGCCCACGTTTCTTCCATACCATTGTGTATAGACATATGTGTCACTATATAATGGACATCAATGTTAGCGTGAGATGTATGCACGAAAGTGAGAGAGTTGAGAGAAAACTATCGTAGTATAAACTGTGTTCATAGTTTTCTGTGGAACAAAAGATGTTACAGAGCAAGTCTTAGTACTAGTGAAGGATATAAGGCGGATTGCTTGTAGTCTTTTGTTGTAATCTCTTCTCTGATACTAGTGGATTCCGAGGACAGTCTCGGCCAGACGTAGCTACCCTATTTAAAGGGAGTGAACTGGAGAAACTTGCTGTGTGTAATTCTGTTTCTCTCTGTTTCTAGTTCTCTGCAAACCATCAACTCGTTTTGTCTCTTGGTTTGGTCAGTTCTATCTCAAGGAGAGTCGACATCCTTGAGGTTTTAGAACTTAACAAGTTTGATGGATCGTAATGTTTATAACAGCCTCCTGTTACGTATATCTTTCCATCAAGGAAATTGGCTGATGGGTAATCCCGCTCCACCCACATGCTTGGAGCTTGGTGCCACGTGCGAGACCAGCAGTCTAGGATTGAGACACTAGATGAGGACAAACCGTAGATGGATCCGCCAATGTTGTAGATATTAGAACCAACCGCCACGAGACCCGACCTGTGTGCAGGAGGAGAATGGGGAGTTGGGATTGTTGCCAAAACATACCCACTTGACTTATTCTTCTTTTTCCTAGTGTTATTGGTAAGGATTTGATTAGGTCTCCGACAAAGCATGAACCAGCGAGGGATACGGTCAGTAGGAGAGAACCGTAAGCAAACATAGAGACAATGCTCGGTACGACCTAATAGTGACCGGGTTTAATAAAGCTCCCGTGAAGTAAGGAGCGAACGGGAAGCGCTTGGAGACTAAGGAGAGAGTTGGGTAAAACAATCTCGAGACACGGGCTAAGATGCTCACTAGCAAATCATCTGGAAGTGAAAGATTCAAGGTTGGTTCTATTGGCAGTTTATTTTTCTTCAGTGGTGGCTCTTCGTCTTTCATGAAAAGTTGTATAAATATATGGATTTTTGGGCTGCAAATTTATGGGCCGAATCAAATGATCTGGCCGAGTAAGTCCTTCCGTACGCAGTTCCACATATTGTTTATGTTTTTTTGCATCATTTTGATCACACAATCAAATACATTTTTTGTTTGTTTGGCACAATCAGATAGTACAATTCAACTCAAACCCAGTCTATTTTTATATAAAGGAATCCAGTGCTTAGTATTATAGATAAATCCATGATTTGTTTGACGAGGATAAACTATTCCCTACAAACATTACTAAATTCTTTCTCAAAATTGTTAAACATAACTACCCTAAACTTAAAGACTCCATAACCAGACTTCTCCACACCAAACCAGCAATATACAATCTTATATAAATCATCATAGACATACACCTTAGAGCTAATACTGTTCTCATACTTAATCCTCTTATCACTCGTACCTCAATGTCATAGTGCATATTTCTCTCCATTGCAAGATTCCCACTTTCTAGAACATGATCAATAGATACAACATAGAAAAAGTTATGAAACGAACCAGAATGATCTACGAGTCTCCGGATTCATCTCATGGCTGAGGAAATGAAGCGCCATGTACGTAGGAATCTAGCAGTTCCTCCCCCACAAGATGATGGAGAAACATGTAGATCGTTATAGTTTGTTTCATATTTTGTATTGTTGTTTCATTCATCGTGCCCTAGCAAAATGGGAATCTAGCAATGATGACGAGTATGCATTTTGGCATTGAGGTAAGGGTGATAAAAGGATTAAAGTATGAAAACATTCTTAGCTCTAAGGTTTATGTCTATGATAGTTTATGTAAGATTGTATATTGCTGGTTTGGTGTGGAGAAGTCTGGTTATGGAGTGTTTAAGTTTAGGGTAGTTAATTATATTCAAAGGGCAACCCGTGATGCGCAGTAAGATAATGAACTTTGCCTAGACACTTAGAAGTAAGCAGCTGATGGTTAGGCTTGCTGGACATATTAACTTTAACATTTCTAACAAGAAGGAGTATGTCCCGATTTATCTATATAATGACATAGATGATGATTGTGAACCGTTGCACTATGAATATCTAGCGAAATCTGTCTTTGATATAAATAAAATGAAGAAGAATAATCAGCATATCATATATATCTATAATAGGTCGCTTTTCTGATGCCCTTCTAATACATTTCTAATGTTTTTCTCGAGCTACTTTGTTTTTTTATCTATGCACTCTAAACGAATATTTTTCAAGGCTCCTTGTTCTTCTTATTGCTGATTTTTCTCCAACCATCGCTATTATGGCTAGTTATTTTCATTTGGGAATGGTTATTCAGTCATATTCTTATTCGAACATGTATGTTCATTTGTTGTAGTAACTGTTTATTGAAATCAATTTAATTATTTCGACGGATACAAAATCGGAGTTATACTCTAATTTAAAACTCAAAATACTAAAAAAATACTCACTCTTAAATACCAAAATTTTATCTATTTAATCTTAAATGCCATGTTGATGGTTGGAAGAAGAACATGTTTATGGGTTGAGTTGGGTGACAGTTATGAATGATCTAATGAATCAGTTCTTTGGGTTGGAACACGAGCCATTGTAAAAGTTTAATCGATCTTTGATTATGAGGTAGCAGCATTACCATATAGTTACTTGTTTCTTTAAGTAATCGGAGAAAGTGATATTGTAAGCTATCTCTCCCCTCTTGTACTCCCCCTGCTCATTTACTAGCCATCTCTGTGAACTGTGCAAATACCTCTCGGTATCAGCCCGTTCCGATACCCAAAATGGATAGCTATACTTCTTTAACAATAAAATAATGAAAAATATTTGTTTTAACTAAAAAAACATATACTAATTGCAGCCATTATGTAAAACAATATGAAAACATACCATACTGATATAATCATGAATAATATATCTACAGTAAAACCTTTACAAATTAATAATGTCGAGGCTAAAATATTTTATTAATTTATTAATAAATTTATAGAAATATTTACCTAATTTCGTAATTTTTTGAAAAATTTCTATTTAAAATGGCATTGTCGTTATAATCAATATTCTTCTATGATCAATTACAAGAAAAAAAGTAATTATCATGTGTAGAAGAAAGCATCAAAAGTTTTCGAGAAAAAACATACAACACTAGAATCATATTTCACTAAATTTCTGACACAATATCATATTATATAAAGTTTCGTTTTCAAATTTAGTCATTAACATGATCGCGACATGTGTTTAATCTATCGATCAGATGTTGACACATCTAAAAATAATAATTTTAAAGTTTGGTTTCTCAAAGTTAGTCATTAACATTTCTATCGATCAGATGTTGGAACGTGTCAAAAAAAATTAATTTTAAAGTTTGATTTCTCAAAGTTAGTCGTTATTATGATTGCGATACGTGTCAATTCTATCGATCAGATGTTGACACGTGTCAAAAAAATTAACTTTCTTTTCCTTAACAAATTAGGAAAACTAATTTTAAGAAAAAACATAATTATGTATACTAATTTACATGTGTATATGTAAAAGAATTTTAATTTTTCTTCTTCTTAATCAAAAAGAAAAATTAACAAAACCAAAATATTTACATATGATAATTTACGTATCATTGATCAATTAGATTTTGACATAAATTAAAAAAAAATTAATTCATTTAGCATGGATATTAGTCAATAAACAATGAATGTTGAAGTTTAAAATAACAATACATGTTATTTAATATTAATTTAACTGGATAAAAATTGTATTTATTGTTATAATGTAGTATTTTTTATTCGTAAGTGATAAAAACAAACAACTTGAAAAACTAATGAGATAATAGAAATAAATTTTTGATTACTTGATGAGAATAGTAGTATATTTTTAGTTATATTTTATTTTATAAATTTTAGCGCATACAATTTTTTTAATTCATAAGTGAAGCATACAAAAAACTTGAAAAAAACAATGAGCTTATAAGGATGAATTTTTGATTATTTGATGCAAATGTTAGTTTAACTTTTTCTGTTTATTTTTTTAATTTAACTTATTTAAAATTTGTTTGACATGAGGTAAAATTATTACTTATGAGAATTCGACATATTAGAAAAAATATTTAAAACAGTGTTGGTTTTCTAAATCTTTTTGTGGATTTCTCATTTTTCATTAATTATGTTTTGTTAAATTTTTTTAATACTAACTAAGATATAGATTTAGTTTGATGTACATATTGTTTTTGATATAAATGTTTATACTCTTATCCATTAGGATGAAGTGCATAGGATTAAAATCTGATTTATTATAATGAAATAGATAGTTAAATTGTATTGCAAAATAGAATGTTCAAATCAAATAAAACAATTACTAGATAAATTTTGAAAAGATGTGTGGGAAACCACTTAAAATTCAAATACTATCAACAAATTCTATACCTGCGTATTTACGCGGACCTTATCTAGTATATATATATATATATATATATATATATATATATTGATAAATTTATTCATTATTAATTTTTGATATTGATAGGACTATATATATTTACATAAGTTTTTTTTTTAAATTATTATTTTACTGTATTATCGAACTGTTTTAAATATTACATTGGTCCAACTCGAAAGTAGAGAAATTTAGTAATTTATACTGATTATTAATTTATCGAGTATTAATTTTAGTGTACTCTTTGTCTGCTCTGCTGTTGTAAGTTCTCCGGGGTTGGCCGAAAAAAAAACAACGCTATGGATCAATGGCTAGAATGCCACAAATTGGAAAATTTTGTTCTAAAATGCCATAGTCATATTTTTATTTTATTTTACAATTTTTTTAAAATCTTAATCTGTAGAAAAAGACTAAAAACCCTTACCCTAATCTGAAAATTACTAATTTTTGCCAACATTTACTTCTCTTTATCGTTTCTTCTTCTTCTTCTAGATTTTTTTCTTCTTCTTTTTCTTCATCGTTTCTTCTTCTTCTGGATTTTTTCTTCCTCTTTAACTACAAAAATCCCCAAATCTCTATATCTAATTCTATGAACTTCAATCCAAGAACCACTAAAGTTGAGAGTCAAAATCATCTCTCTGTCACGCAATTCCAAAAGAAGATCTGAGCGCACTGAAGAACGAGATCGGCGACGCGACCATGAAAAGTCTCGCCACCAAGATCTAGATCGTGAATACGACCGCGGGATCGCCACGATGAAGAAAGAGGCCGAGATCTCTCCAAAATTGGATCTCGTTTTCCACCGATTCCGCTTCCTCCTCCTCAATTTCCGCCGCCACCACAACATATTTCGACGAAGAAAGTTGACGGCGGATAATCAGCGACGACGACAGTGAACAGAGCAAGAAGAAACAAGTTAGTGAGTGTGGCGGCGCTAGGGTTTAGAATTACAAATTGCTCCAATAATACTATTTGTACTAGATGTCCTACTATCTCTCAGTTATACCATTTGTACAGTTGTCTTATTATCTCTCAGTTATACCATTTGTACCAGTTGTTCTATTTATCTCTTAATAATACCATTTGTACCATTTGTACCATTTGTCTTATAATCTCTTATTTGTACCAGTTGCATATCCTCTCTTAGTTGTACCATTTCGTCTTTAGTTTCATTAAGGGTAATTTAGAGATATCACATTTACGGTGGCACTCAGATTAACTGGTGGCACGCCTGATTAATTTTTTTCAAGTGATGGCATATTGGGTAAGCGCCCCAACGCTATGGATACCATGACCGATTACCCTCGATAAAGAAGAATCTTTCTAAATCACTTCGGATCAGCGGGGCCTTCAAGCATCCGAAATACGCCGGGGTTGTAAATACTACTGCTGTGCAGCCTTTCCTCAGGTTCGTAGAGTCGGGTGGCAAGACTATGGAAACTACGAACCTTACTAGTGGAGGTAGGTACTGGCCATTCCACAATAGAAGCGAGTCGCTTCCGGCTGGCTTGTAGTCCTAGTCTTTTAGCTTATGTAATGGTCGGCCTTCCTACACGCACGCGCCCGCCGGAATGCCTCCTTGTTTTAGTTTTGGACGAAGCCAAGCCGATACATACAATATACGACAGGCGAAGGAAAATTTGTGTGTACATGAAAAGTCGTTAAATTTGGCTAGAGTTGTTATCAAAGTGTCCTATTATTTTGTTTTTGTCTATTGATATCTCCAGATAAAATGACAAATAATAATCGTGAGAATCCTATGAGTAAATTGCACAGCTTTGAAAAATCGCCAAATCTTTCACACTTGTTTGAACCAGATTCAGTCAATACTAGTCCATCACTAACAATGACCGTTTTCTCTTTGACGTTTTCTCCTCTCATTACGCGTTTGCATTAATACACCGACTTCTTTTTAATACATATATACCTTTAACTATCTGATTTTGTTGTCTTCGAAATTCGGAAAATTCTCTTTAACTACCCTTTCGATCTCTCATGGCTTCCTCTTCTTCTCGGAGTTGGAGATACAATGTCTTCCCAAGCTTCCACGGACCAGACGTCCGTGTAACATTTCTAAGTCATTTAAAAAAGCAGTTTGAACACAATGGGATCATCACGTTCAAGGATGACGGGATTGAGAGAAGCCAACCTATTGGTTCTGAACTCACGCAGGCGATAAGAGAATCGAGAATCTCGATCGTGGTGCTCTCGGAGAACTATGCTTCTTCCAGTTGGTGTTTGAACGAGCTGGTGGAGATTTTGAAGTGTCAAGAATCTGCGGGACAAATAGTGATGACGGTTTTCTACAAAGTGGATCCATGTGATGTGAGGAAACAGATGGGAGAGTTTGGGAAGGCTTTCAAGAAAACTTGCCAAGGGAAAACAGAGGCCGATATGCATAGATGGACCCAAGCTTTGACCCATGTCGCCAACATAGCCGGAGAACACTCCCTGAATTGGTTTGTTCGTTTTGTTCTTTTATATTTATTAAAGCTCTAAATTGGTAATTTGCGGAATGGAGTTTTCTAATGCGATTTTCGCATGTATTTTAGTTATCAGATAAATATTTGTGGAATGGTAAACTTAATTTCAAAAACGTAGGATTGCGCTTTCAATTAAGAAAATTACAAGTAAAAGTTTATTCAACAATTAAGTGGTTATTGTAGCTTATTTATGGATGAGTTGTTCAAGCCGAGGATTCATTACAATGACTTGAAAAAGGCTTTAACTTTTAGATTTTTTTTTTCTTGCTAGGGACAATGAAGCAAACATGATTGAGAAGATTGCCAGAGATGTTTCAGACAAACTAAATGCTACACCATCTAGGGATTTTGATGGTATGGTAGGACTTGAAGCTCATCTGAGGAAAATTCAATATTTGTTAGAGTTAGAAACTGATGAAGCTATGACCTTAGGAATCTCTGGTCCTGCCGGGATTGGTAAAACTACAATTGCGAGAGCTTTATACAACCAAATTTCCCGCAATTTCCCGCTTAGATATTTCATGGAAAATGTTAAGGGAAATTATAGGAATATTGATTGTGATGAGCATGGTTCAAAACTGCTTTTACAAGGACAGCTTCTTTCACAGATTTTGAACCAAAACGGAATGAAGATATGTAACTTAGATGTTATATATGAAAGGTTACGCAATCAAAAGGTTCTCATCATTCTTGACGACGTAGATAGTCTTGAGCAATTAGATGCTTTGGCTAAGGATATATATCGTTTTGGTCATGGAAGTAGGATTATTGTGACTACGAAAGATCAAGAGCTTTTGCAACTATATGGCATCAACAATACATACCATGTGGGTTTTCCATCTAATGAAGAAGCTCTTGAGATCTTTTGTAGATACGCTTTTAGGAGAAGCTCTCCACATTATGGTTTTGAAAAGCTTGCAATAAGAGTAATAGAGCTTTGCAGTAATCTTCCATTAGGACTCCGTGTTGTGGGTTCATCTTTACGCGGGAAAAGTGAAAGTGAATGGGAAGTTATAATGCATAGGTTAGAAACTAGCCTTGATGGAGATCTCGAGAGAGTGTTAAGAGTCGGATATGAGAGCTTACATGAGAAAGATAAAGCACTGTTTCTTCACATCACAATCTTCTTCAACTACAAAGACAGATTATTTAAAAGCCATGCTCGGCGACTGTAATTTGGATGTCGAATATGGTTTGAGAAACCTAGTCAATAGATCTCTCATAGACATATCTACCAATGGAGATATAGTGATGCACAAATTACTACAACAAATGGGTAGACAAGCCATTTATCGACAAGAACCTTGGAAACGCCACATCTTAATTGATGCTCACGAGATTTGCGATGTCCTTGAATATGATACAGTAAGTTCGTATTTGTTATATTCTTTCTTATGGTATCGTGCTAATAGTTTCTTCTGTTTGGAATTTGGTATAGGGTACTAGAACCGTGTCTGGCATATCATTTGATATATCCAAAATCAGCAAAGTGTTTGTAAGTGAAGGAGCTTTCAAGAGAATGCGTAACCTTCAATTCCTCAGTGTAAGCGATGAAAATGACAGAGTGCGCATACCGGAGGACTTGCAGTTTCCACCTCGTCTAAAGTTACTACATTGGGAGGCATACCCGAGAAAGAGTCTTCCTATAAGATTTTATCTGGAAAATCTCGTCGAACTCGATATGCGGAATAGCCAACTCGAGAAGCTCTGGGAAGGACCCCAGGTTGGTTTTTCGACTGGTTTAGTTTGAATTTATGATTATGTACTTTCTCTTCATGATTTGATGGTCTTCTCTCTCGGTTATTTGGTTTTACATTCAGCCACTCACAAATCTCAAGAAGATGGATTTGTCGATGTCCAGTCATTTGAAAGAACTCCCAGATCTTTCCAATGCTACAAATCTCGAGAGATTGAATTTGAATGATTGCGAGAGTTTGGTAGAGATCCCCTCCTCTTTTTCAAATCTTCACCAACTAAAAGTGCTGAACATGTTTGCCTGCACGAAGCTAGAAGTCATTCCAACTCGCATGAACTTGGCATCTCTTGAATCGGTCAATATGACGGCATGCCAAAGATTGAGAAACTTTCCAGACATCTCTAAGAACATCTCACATCTGTCTATCTCAGTCACAGCTGTAGAACAAGTGCCTGAA
This sequence comes from Turritis glabra, assembly GCA_900406565.1. Lineage (NCBI taxonomy): Eukaryota > Viridiplantae > Streptophyta > Magnoliopsida > Brassicales > Brassicaceae > Turritis > Turritis glabra. Next base: position 784,606 of record OVBN01000185.1, read on the forward strand.
TCAATTAGGCTTTTGTCTCGTCTTTGTGTTCTCAACGTAATCATAATCAGCAATGGAAAGCTAAAGGCAATAACACATGTTCCCCAAAGTGTAAGAAATCTACACCTAAGCTACCCTGGTGTTGAGAGGATTCCATATTGCAAGAAAAGTCACCATCGGTTACAACTTTATCTAAACGGCAGCAGAAAACTCGCAGATTCACTTAGAAACGATTGTATATCAACGGAGCAACTTATTTGTCCCTACGACACTCCATATGTACAACTCAATTACACAAACAGCTTCAAACTGGACAGTAAAGTGCGACGAGCAATCTTAACACAGTCATTTGTTCAGGGATGGGCTTGCTTACCAGGGAGAGAAGTGCCTATAGAGTTCGAGCACCGAGCCAGAGGAAATTCCTTGACCATATGTCTGATGGCTGACATGCCTCTCACCATTCTCAAGGTTTGCGTCGTGATTTCCCCTAACCAGCAAACCAGAGAATTCGAACAACTATTGTGTCGTTGTATAGGCAAAGGTAACGTATATATTCCCATTGACGCGATCAGTGTCTACGCTATCCCCAGAATCCAAAGAAAACATTTGTTTCTGTTTCACTCATACTTGTTTGAAGAAGAACGATTCTGCAAAGTGACGAGCAGAGAGGTAGTGTTCGAATTCAGTAGCAACTTCGAGATTGTAGAATGCGGTGCCCAGATCTGGAAGGATGAATCTGAAATAAACAACAAAGGCGGATACCAAACTGCATATGGTAAACCAGGATCCGGTGAGGAAGAAGATGGCGGCAATAACCAGCAGGATTCATATGAATTCAGCAAAGCTTCCGAAGAAGACGAAGTTGACAGTACTGCGGACAGAGAATGTGAATCTGAATCCGTCGAAGCATACGAAGAGATGAATCCGGCGAAGCGTGCGAAGATATGAATCAGGCAAACCATAAGAAACAATAGACCACTTTTTGTAAAATGTCAATATTTTCCCTAACGATTATCACTGAAACATATATATCGTTTATGGAACGTAGCTATGTGCCTGAAACATACTCAAGATTTCAGTAGTCTCTTCAGGTTTTTTTCTTGTCTTGCCTCAGCTGAATATTGTACCATTTCTTCTTCTTCACTCCATCTTCTTCCCTAACTGCGACTTCTCCTTCTTCTCTAGGTTCCATTAAAAGACTGCTCTTCTTCTTGCTCTTTCCCTTGCTCCAACTTCTGTTCTTGCTTGAACCTTGCTTCGCCGGCGGAAAGATTGTGTACGCTGCACATATCTCGTTCCTCCTCTTGAGAAGCTCATCGATCTGCAAACAAAACAAATTTCAGTTAATTGTTTCTTATGTAATCAAGAAAACAGGGTGATATTGTCAGCTCTCTATTACCTCTTGTACTTCCCCTGTGCATTTACTAGCCATCTCTGTGAACTGTGCAAAGACCTCGTGATATTCAGACTCAAACTTCAATAGCTCAGATCTTTTCGAGACTATCTGTGCTTCAGTGGACCGGAGATTCTCTTTCTCATTTGCGAATGGAGCAGATGAGAATATTTCTAGAGTGTAGCTCACACTTTTAAAAAAATTGTCGCCTAGAGTAATATGACACCAAGTAAGAGGTTACTTTACTTCTCATAGAGTTGACTAGTAATTCATTTAAAACTGTAAGCAAATGAAACAAAACATACCGTAAACAGCAAATACATGAGATCCAGGTTTCAGTTCAGTGATCTCAAACGGTTGGAATGCATCGAGCCTTTTGAAAAATCCGGTCTCTGGATCCCTTGAGAGAGCCCTCTGTGAGCAAAAGAGAGACAACTGAGTACATTGGTGACTGAGAGATGAATATAAAAGTGTTAACTTAAGAGGGAAGAGAAGATAGTTAACTGAATTAACCCTGTGATCGAAACGGTAAACAGGAAAGCCGAAAAAGTATAACCCTGCAGTCGAGAGCTTTCCTGTTTTCCTGCTGTCTTCCTTTTGCAGAATGAAAGCAAATAAAACATAGTTTAGAGACCGGAAGAAACTTAAGAGGCACGAAGATTCAACCGGATGCAGAATTTTTATGTTATAGGTTTAGGGGATTAGATTATTAGAAAAATTTATGATCAAACCACTCTGTTATGTAATAATAAAACAGAAACTACATGATCAGTCAATGTATGATCAAAATTCAACCGAACGATTGTTACTCAGTAAATTAATAATACAAAACTTCATACCTGTAGGGCCAAGCTCAGTCCTCCATTCTCTGCTTGATCAAAGTAAAGCAACTGAGCAGCAAAAGGAATCAGAAGGTATGATACAGATTAGGAAAAACAACTACGAGATTCTTGAGCACGAAAGGCAAAAGTTTGCGCAAACGCACCTTGAATTTGTTTTTAGCAGATGACTGCACTTTACATATCAATCCGGCCTGGGCTTCTTCTTCTGTTAAAGTAACAGAATAAAAGTGAGCTGACTGCTTCTCAACCTGTTAGAGAAGCAAATATGTCAGAGATGACAGAACCACACTAATGCAAAGAAAGTAATTGCTAGCGTAAACAACTAATTATCATACCTTCCTGGAAACAACTTGCCCAACCGTAAGAGGCAAAGTAGTAACCATACCATTCAGCGCTTCCTCCAATAAATTAGCTGAGACAGTTGTCTTGATTTGCACACCAAGCTTACTGTGTTGAACAAAATTATCAAGTTGTTAATCGTCTCCCAAAACACAAGTAAAGAACTTTACAACGTTTCTCTTCAGAGCTAAGGAGATTTTTGGTAGTAATGGAAAAACAGAGAGTAGAGAAAGTCTGTTTACGAAACTCACTTGAACAGCGCTGCGAATATTGTATTAACAGCTCCTAAGCTTGAAAGATCAAGCTCAAGGTCTTCATTTTCCGGACCAGCAGCCTATATAAACATCACAGGTGAACCAATGCAAAACTAGATATGGGAAATTTAGTCGATTTTGGACAAAAGGGGATCTAAAGAAGAACTAGAAATTATCGCTTTAGGTGAGTTAAGGTTAACACTGCATAAGTGTAAAATGCTTGTTCCAACACTAAGAAACCAGTTGCAAAACACAACTTCCCTTCAACGCTAAACCGTTTGGTCCCAAAGTTCCCACTATATATAGTTTTTTCTATGTCTATGCTTCAAGAATATCACAAACAATGATACTATCTCCCGGGTGCTTCATACAATGGTTTCAATCAACCATCAAAATTAGAAAAACGATGTTAAAGCTCCGAACTTGTATGAAATTTCACCTCAGAGCCAGTTGTATCGTATTGACGCCGATTCTCCGGATTAGACAAGACCTCATAGGCAAATGTAATCTCCTCAAACATATCCGCTGCAACCGGGTCGTTTGGATTCTTATCAGGATGGTACCTGAAATAACTAAACTTCAGTACAGGTAACAACTAAAAGGAAACAACAACACACACACACACAAAAAAAGACTAAAGCTTGGATCCACCAAGAAGTGATCTACTTAACACAGAAACAACACTTGCACAAAATCTAAGCCTCTTAACCTAAATTGCATCCAAGAAAACATCTTAATCACGAAAGATTCAAACTTTTTTCACAGAATTGAAAAGACCTGAGAGCCATTCTCCGATAAGCACTTTTGATCTCTTGATCAGTCGAATTGCTGGGGATGCCAAGGACTTCATAAGGGTTCCGTCGTCGGAGATCATCTTCTCCGGCGTCGTATTTATTCTCCGATCTCGATGTATGAGTGGGCATTGTTTACCAACAGTGTTTAGATTTTGTTTCCGAGTCTAAAAATCGTTGCTTTAAATTCCCAAGCTGGATATAGCAAAATCTGGGGATCTTCGCCAGAGAATTTAGCAAGTGGGGAGAATGATTCATGCCTCGTGAATTGTGGATTGTTACACCAAAACCCTAGGAGGAGAGACACAGAGAGAGGAAGCTCCATGGGGAAAACCCCACAAGGCACTGAGCTGGAGAAGACAAGAGAGAAGAGACGAGACACTACACTTAAATTCGTTATTTTTACTTAATTTGTTTTTATAATCTAATTTAAATTTTTAACTGATTTAAAAAAAGAAAAACAAATAGTTCAAATGGCCGACTGTAACTAGAATCGGCCCAAAACAGATCAGAAAAAGCCCATAAAGAATACTGCAAATGGCACGTGCCTCACATGTAAGCTTAAACTCTTCAGTCTTGTTAATATGTCTATGAACTAGAAATCTTTAGTGATTGATTGGTCATTGTGTTTGTATTTTTTTTATTGTGTCTGTGTTTTAAAACTTGTGAAGACTTTTAAAACTCTACTAATAATTTTTACTACATTCCAAAAGTTGAAAAAGAGCGTGAAGAAGGAGGTTCCTGTCTCTTTCTCAAAAGTCAAAAGTTAATGGTGAATCGTTGAACTTGTCTTCTTCCATTTGTTCTAGCATTTATGGCTGGCTGCTACAGAGGCAATTTTGTACACGTGATCGTGAACTTTACTCCCTACTCTATCTCATGGCTTCTTCTTCTTCTTCTTCACCTCGCACGTGGAGATATCGCGTCTTTGCGAGCTTCCACGGACCAGATGTCCGTAAAACATTTATGACTCATTTACGCAAACAGTTTAGCTGCAACGGGATTACGATGTTCGATGATCAAAGATTTGTGAGAAGCCAAAGCATCGCCCCTGCACTTACACGAGCGATTAGAGAATCGAGGATTTCAGTTGTGGTTCTCTCGAAGAGATATGCTTCTTCAAGCTGGTGTTTGAATGAGCTATTGGAGATTGACAAGTGCAAGGAAGTTATGGGACAAATAGTGATGACGATCTTCTACGGAGTAGACCCATCTGATGTGCGGAAACAAACTCAGTCATTTGGTCAAGACTCACACATCTTACCTATTGTGCTAAAAATTCTTTTATATTCGAATGTGGTTTAGGGTGGTAGACGTGTGATGGGTATATCTTTTGATAGATCCACAATCCTAGACGGCGTGTTTATAAGCACAAGAGCTTTTAAAAAAATGCATAATCTTCAATTTCTCAGCATATACAAGAGAAGATGTGATACAAATGATAGAGTGCATGTACCCGAGGACATAGATTTCCCACCACGTCTAAGGTTATTACATTGGAAGGTTTACCCTGGAAAATGTCTTCCTCGTACATTTACTCCGGCATATCTTGTGGAACTCGATTTGCTAGATAATCAACTTGAGAAGCTTTGGGAAGGAACCCAGGTTGGTTTCTTTTATCGCTTAGTTTGAATATTTGAGGTTGTATTCTCATGATTTGATGTTTTTCTTATGTTGTGTCGTTTCACCTACAGCCCCTTACAAATCTCAAGGAGATGGCTTTGACAGGGTCTTGGAGTTTGAAGGAACTCCCAGATCTTTCAAATGCTACAAAACTCGAGAGATTAGATCTGAGTGGCTGCAAGAGTTTGGTAGAGATCCCTTCTTCTTTTGGAAATCTTCATAAATTAAAGTGGTTGCAGATGATTTTCTCATTTTCTGTATAAAGCTACAAGTTGTTCCGGCTCACTTCAACTTGGCATCTCTTGAAATGGTCGACATGATGGGATGCTCACAGTTGAGAAAATTTCCAGATATTTCCACGAACATTACATCACTCACGATCACAGACACAATGTTAGAAGAAGTGTCCGAGTCAATTAGGCTTTTGTCTCGCCTTCAGTCTCTCCGTATATTTGGCAGTGTCAATACATTTTCATATGTTACTGGAAAGTTTCAAGAACGTACTGGTGCACATATTGAGAATATTCCAAATTGCATCAAATATCTTCAAGGTTTACAACAGCTTTATATAGGTGGCTGTCCAAAAATTGCATCACTGCCAGAGCTCCCTGGCTCGCTCAATTTACTAATAGTAGAAACTTGTGAATCACTGGAGACCGTATATTTTCCTTTGGAATCTCCGAGTTTGTATCTCTATTTCCAAAACTGCTTCAAACTGGGTCAAGAAGAACGAAAAGTAATTATCCAGCAATCATTACAGCCATGCATACCCGGAAGACAAATTCCAGTGGAGTTTAATCACCGAGCTATAGGAAACTCCTTGACCATCCTCTCAGATTGCTATGGATTTAGGTTTTGCGTCTTGCTTTCCCCTAAAAAGCATATTGAAGGAACTGTCAACTTATTGTGTCGTATACGCATAAGTGGTTGCCCCATTGACGAAAACATAGTTCTAAGGCTTCCATCATCCGAGCGGAACATCTACTTATATCTCACTCTGACTTGTTTGGAAAAGGCATTGTTCAGCTAGCTAGAACTGGAAAACGATATACTGTTTGAATTCAGCACCTCATCCCAGGACATGGACATCATTGAATGTGGTGTCCATATGTTAATGGACAAAACCTATATAACCAGAATTCAGCGAGGGAAGTAATGATCTTGATAAGAACAAATGTCTGAAGACCTACTATGTTTATTTCTTTAATATTATTTTCTTTTCAGTTTAATTTCAGATGTTCTTTTATATATATATACCTTTCTTAATATATACACACTACGATGTGAGTGTGGCTTTTTTAATTTGAACTTTCTATTTACACATTAGACAGTAATTTTTGCCTCAACTTGTTCTTACCTTTTCCTTTTCCTTAATTTACTTCTACATTTTCCTTCTTAAAACATATCTTTGTCGCTTACTCAAACAGTTTTACTGTAATGGGATCATGATGCTTGATGATCAAGACACTGAGAAAAGTCAGAAGATTTCCGCTTCACTCATATGAGCTATACGAGCATCATAGATAGATAGATATATATATATATACCTATCTGAATTATTACGTTGTTAATATCTGCGAATTTTTTATCTTAGTCTTTAGAGGCATGTTAATGACTGTGAACTAGAAAACTCTCTGATTGGTTAGCGTGGTCACTCTTTGGTAAACACAAAGAGGAAGTCCGAGTTGGGACTGAGCCTTCCGAATGATAATGCTTTGTTTCGTTGGAAAAACCAACGCAAATCATTTGAATTTTATAGTATACGACTGAGGGATTGAAGACAGCAATTTCTCTGAGAGTTAATGCACTTAATCATTTGAGTAAGATGAGATCAGAACGTTGGAACAATCTGTGCTTGAGAATAGGTATCAAACTGGTAGGATGCTTAGGCATGTTACACTATCGACTTTGAGAACAAGAAAAATGCTCAACCAAATGATTCGGCCAAAGAAATGAAGGATTCACACTAGATATAATTCTTTTGATTGGTTTCCTTTTGCACGAGCTAGATCAGTACTGAATTGTTTGATGAGGGTGATATATATGTCCATTTTTTTTCTGAGCTTCAAAGCATTGATCCACAAACATAGAATGGTTGTTTCATAACATTGGTAGGAGGAACATAGTTCGGAATTAGCTTTTTTGACCCTATACAGTTTTTATCGAGTTTGTTTGGTAAGATGTTCAGTAAAATCTTCTGATCTACAGCTAGTATCATTGATATCTAGGTTCAATATGTAAAGTGTAAATCCCAATAACTACTTTAGAGCGAAAGTGCACGATATGCCAAAAATGTATTTGATGTTAATCTTTCTCTAACGACTATATGGACTGCTGACACATGTATTATCTCGATCGAATATGTCGTCTTTCTCTGAGAAATTATACTATTTAAGATAATAATTAGTTTTTTTATTGTATTTGAAATAATGAACTTGTTTTTTTCTTAAAGATGAATTACTTAACATAACGTTGTAACTATGAATTTGAGTTTGAAAGGCATGTGGTTTGGTTAATCACTATTTTTTTTTTTTTTTTGGTTTTTATAATTAAGTATGCTAATCACTACTGATAAGTGATATAGAAATCAACTATTTAAACATACAAAATTGTCTTACTAAAAGGAAACCATGGTTCGATGGCTTAGTGACTTGCCAGACACCCAATAGTAGAGTTTATGTTTTGGTTGAATGGGAAGTTTCCATCAGTTACAAATTGTCAATAGTGATTTCTTAATTTTACATCACAATGCATAGTATATTTGATCATTGTAAGACTTTAACGTCGATAAAACTGTAAGTGCACAGACAGTAATACTGCATGGAATTTTAAAAATGTCGAATCACAGAAATTGATAAATGATAAGAAAATTCAAATAGACCATATATAGTGCATGATTTGTTCGGCTATCTAAATATGTATAAAAGTAATTTAATAACATAATAAAGACACTTATTATTATGGACCCATTTACGTTACAAGGTACAATATATTCAAGCAAATTATTGCTCCTAATAAATGATTTGAGAGACAAGGCACCAAACGGTGTATTTTGTTTTTTTCGCGCTATTGCCATTTTAGTCCAACGTAACTTTTTCAGATGATAAATACCAAGAATATATCCCAGTCCAAAGAACACTCACGAGTGACCTAGATATGTTTTTTTGGGGTATATATGTTTCGTACAATGGCCATATCTTGAAGGGCCTAAAAATCCTACCTCAAGGAGGTATATATGCATATGCATAAATATAAATTTAACAAATGAACCCAAAAAAATGTCAAACGACTCTATATGTGTTGAAGAAAAATGTCAAAAAGTCAAACAAATGAACACAGATCCATCGCTTAGGGCTTTCATTGATTCGCATCCTCGATAAAAATACTTGTGATTATTTTCCTCTTTTGTACATGAATAACCCACATGTATTGATGTATATAGAGTATAGACTCTAGAGTAAATAATTGTGATTCTTTTGACAATTTACTTCTCTTTTTACAACTATTTTCAATGTTGTACTTATCAGTAATCATCATGTCTCTTCTTTTTATCAACCATAATTTCTCCTCTCTCTCTCTCTCTCTCTCTCTCTCTCTCTCTCTCTCTCTCTCTCTTATTCTCATCATCATCAGCACCACCAAACTTCCACCAAACAAGTCTCATCAAACTGCAATAAAATGTTTAGGGGGATTTTAATTGAGACTACGAACACACGATGAAGATCATGGCCTTGTTGTTCTTATTCAAGAAAGTAAGAGAAATGCAAAACAAGCAAATCCCTAAGTGGATGATCAATCCATGAAGGTGGGCACTTGACGTGTTTTTTTGGGGGAAAGAGAAAGGTTACATCAAGAAGTGTTATGGTCTGAATCTGAATCTCATCAGGGGAATGGAAGCATTACGGTCCGATCTTCATCTCTCTTAAGATATTTTCATTTGTTTCTAAGAAAATTTTATTTCTTTCAAGATTGATATATATAAATATAACGCCTGATTGAAAATCTCGATCTGCAAGACTATATGACTTGGTTGTGTTTGTTTTGATAGTTAATATTTCGAATTTTTGTATAACAAATAATCGTATGAATTAAGTTTTCATTTTTTTTACTTACATTTCAGCATGGACTGTATGTTGTTTCCGCATTCTTATGTCATTTATACTATTGTGCAGTGCTGATATTGATCCATACACATGTGTTAGTATACTTTAATATATATATATATCCTAGAAATACCTTGTTGCACATAGTAGATCTGGTCATCAGGATTGTCAAATTTCGTAGAAACGAATACGTAAGATGTAGGAGATGGCAGTATCCTTGCGCAAAGATAAACCATTGTTCTATTCAGAAAAAAAAAGAAGAGAAACCATTGTTCGTGAGGGTATATATAGTTCAGTTTACATTCTCGAATTGAACAATATCCATATATTGAAGCTATTCGATTATCAGAAAGAGGTTTTAAGCATTCCACTATGTATTCAAAAATTTCAAAGTAGTCTTTCAGATGGGATCTTTTACTAATTAATTGCCAAAATGCAAATTTTTTTTTTTAAAATCATTGCTTCAAAACAGATTTTTGTTGGTTGGCAAGCAATTTTAAGTAATTCTAATTTTGATATAATATATTAAAGGATAATCAAACTGTAGTTCAGATTTCATAACATGGAAATTCCATAAAAACAAGTATAATACCTCTGAAGAAGACTAGTGACAAAGAAAAATGCCCTACCTTTGAATGCAATATGTGAAAACCCCCATAGCTGTAAAAACTTTTCTTCAACCAAAGACGAACCCCTCGATTATTGTTACCAAAATAAGTGTGAAAAGAGAAGATGTTTTGGATACTCCAAATTCACTTTTAGTTTACTCCAAATTCTATCATAGAATAAACTATGCAACTACGTAAAACTATTAAATAATATAAAGAGGAAACGCTTATCTGATTCGGCTTTTGGTTCGGTTTTAAAAATTTTGTAACAAACTCTGAGAATGTTGGATCTCAGTGTATGACAATAAACGTATAGCTTGTTCTTCTTATTGTATTAAATAAATGTACAAATGTCATGCCTACACTTTTCTTATTGGTCAATGCAGATTAGTGGAAAGAGTTGTATAAGAAGTCATTGTAGCATGCCCAAATGCCAAATATGGTTGCACTGATAAGTTCTCTCATGGCGGCAAAGAGTTGGTCCATGAGAAGGAATGTGGCTTTGCTTTGTGCTACTGAAATTGTAACTACATCGGCGTGTACAAGGATATTTACCGTCAGTACAATGCTAAGCATAAGGTCAATGACTCATGGTTCAGGAGTCGCCATTACGGTGACACATGGGTATACATCAGTGAAGAGAGTTAAGTCATCAGGAATATGAAGATGGTCCACTAGTTGTGGTTCAGTGTTTTAAGGAGCCACAAGGATTGTATGTCACTGTGAACTACATAGCACCCCAATAGGAGAAGTCCTTTCATCTTGTCTATTGGATGAGAAATAATACTATGACGTTTGAATTAAAGGAGCTGAATTTTATAAAGTGAGCTTCTAAACTTCAGAGAATTACTACATTATAATTTCTTCTTATTTTATGGTTCAAGACCCTACGTTAAGGATGTAGACTTTTTCATATGTCAACTAGGAGATGAAGATGATGATGATGATGAAGACTAAGAGCAGTAGTTATCCGTTATAGTGAACAATGCACAAGTCGAATCGTTTGGGTAATATTTCTTTGAGATGGTACGATGTAATACACTGTAATTATATGTGATGTTTTCTTGTGATAAGAATTCTTCGGAACCAAGAATTAGAGTGAGTGAAGTCGCATGAACATCCTCATGTGGTTGATGTCGAACTAAGTAACAATGAAAAAAAAGAAAACAAATGTAGTATTCCTTGATCATTAGTATCTATTAAGTTTACCTTGCATCTTAAGGTAGTGCCAAATCTCAAGCATGTTCATAAGAACTTCTTGTGCAAAACAAAGTTTGTATAAGATTCTTCTACGAATCTTCGATGGAAGACAAGTAAGAGGACCACACAATTCAGCTTCAAAAATCTTCACAGTTTTCTCCACCGTTATAGATAATGTTATGTATTTTTTTTTTTAACTTTTAGAAGCTTTTGGGTTAAGAGAATACGACAACAAAGTACATATTCTTCTGTATTCCTTTGCTATAATCAATTGCTTCTTCCGTTTTGACCAAAAAAAAAATCAATTGCTTCTTCCAACATCTCAAAATAAAAGAAGAATAGAAACCAAAAATTCATCCAAGATTACACTAGAACCTGAATTGAAGAAGATTGATTGTTGCCTTAATTTTACTCAAACAAGATGTTTGTTTTGTCACAAACTCACAATAGACACAGTAAAAGCATTCATCAACATCAATTTAATTTTTTTTTTTTGATAAGATGTTAAATTTATTGAGAATTTACGAAGTTACAATTTTTAAAAAAACACAAACAGTACTGGAAAATGATAGAAGCTGAAAGGAGAAGATGAGTGGCACAAAAATGTAGCCACAGACTATTTAAGATTATGCAGTTGAGCGGGATCGAAACCAGAGTTGTAGTAAACCTCGAAGCTTTGGTTTATCATAGTAGGCCAAAGACATGATGCGAGATCTAATTGATTTGTCAATCAAAAGAGCCAGCTGCTTGTAGGAGCGGTGACGTGTGTTGTGCCGGCGTCCATTACGTTCACCCCATAGGAAATAAATGGTAGCTTGGAATGCAAGACGGATGAGGATGAATTGAAGAAATCCATAAGGCCGCGATTCTAGATTTCCAAGCGTTGTTTGCCAATCCGGGTTTGCGATGCCTTGGAAGAGATCACCGATGACTTCTAGCCAGACCATATACGAATAAGGACAAGCGAAGAAAAGATGATCCCGAGTCTCATCCATTTCCCCACATAAGAGACAACTTTGATGATAGCCCCAAGCTCGGGTTCGAGCGCCTGTAGATAACCTGTCGAGTATAGCCAGCCAGGAAATAAACGCAAATCGCGGGATCGATTCCGGGAACCAGATTACCTTACTCCATTGGACCGTTGGATTCCTGGCGCGAGTTTGGTCCCATGTTGCCGCCGAGGAGAAATTAGGCTTGTAAGTGGTTGAACTGGAGCGCCAAAGGATTAAGTCTGGTCCTCCTTTCAGTTCCATGGAACGATTTGCAGAGATGTGTCGCTTTATTGTTTCGAAGACACTACTGCGACTACTATGGAATGCTCTTGAATAGTCTGATATCACTGTTGAAACAGTTGCAAATCTTGGGACTCCTAGGCTGTAAATACCATTCTCACCCGCAATATCAATAAGCCTCCCCAAAGGCAGCCAATGATGAAGCCAGAAAAATGTGTTTTGGCCATTTCCCAGGTCGTGTCGTATGAACTCAGAAGCTTGCTGTCGAAGCTTTAAGAGCTTGCGCCATTGCCAGGATCCCAAAGTTGAGTCTTTTGCATCCCAAATGGTACCCTGCTTGATCAAGTATTTCTGGACCCATGACACCCAAAGCGATGCCGAGTTAGATAGGACTTTCCATATTAATTTAAGCCCAAACACCCTTGAGACTTCATGAATTGGAAGGATCCCTAGACCGCCTTCAACCTTAGGCTTACAAACATCTTCCCAGGCGACCTTTGATTTATGGTTGGTGTTCGGGGAACCACTCCATAAAAAAGCTGAACACATACCTTCTATTTTCCTGAAGCATTTTTTTGGTAAACAGAAGACTGAGCACCAGAAGTTGGTTATGCTTCCAATAACCGACTTAATTAATTGCAACCGCCCGCATAAGAAAGATGACGGCAAGTCCAGCTTGACAATCTGTTTCTTATCTTCTCCACCAAAGGCTTATAATCGGATTCTGTCATGGACCGAGTAGTCAGAGGCAAACCTAGATAACGTATTGGTAGCATTTGGTGATTTGGATCCCAGGATTTGATCAGTGAGTGATGGGTCTTTGTTTGTTTGTTTTTCGCTTTGATTCTGTTTCCCACCTCAATTCTAGATCTCAGCTGCATGAAAACTCCCAATCTCATAATTGACCATCAAAGTTGGGTTATTTGGTTTTGGGGCATTTGTTTATGGATATTTGGGATTAATGGCGGATCCTTTGTGGCCACAAATCTGATCATGTATGCTTTAGTTAGATATCGGGATTTCTAGTATCTGATATGATGATCTTGTTAATGGATTGGATTTGTTACATTTCTAGCCAAGGAGAGGTTTCGTTTCTGTGGAAACAGCCGTTTGATGCTATTCATGTGCTTTTGACAGTTAGAAGGTATCCCAATGATGGTACAAGGTATCCCAATCGATCGAGAGGTTGAAGAAGCGGTAGCGGCGGCGCAAAGAAACGAAAAATTACTAAAATCAACGTAAAAGTGCTTCTGAACGGAACAAATGTATACCTACCTATAGATAATAACTTTCTAAATTGAGTTGTGGCTTCTAGCTGAGCTTGAGGATCACCAGAATAAACACCTTGTACCATCATTGGGATACCTTCTAACTGTCAAAAGCACATGAACAGCATCAAACGGCTGTTTCCACATAAACGAAACCTCTCCTTGGCTAGAAATGTAACAAATCTAATCCATTAACAAGATCATCAGATCAGATACTAGAAATCCCGATATCTAACTAAATCATACATGATCAGATTTGTGGCCACAAAGGATCCGCCATTAACCCCAAATATATATAAACAAATGCCCCAAAACAGAATCAAAGCGAAAAACAAACAAACAAAGACCCATCACTCACTGATCAAATCCTGGGATCCAAATCACAAAATTGCGCACAATTGTCTCGAAATTCAGATCAGCGGAGCTTACTCGTTTCTCAACAGCGGCAGCGTTCTGGAGACCGTCGAGGCCAGCTCCGAGAGGCTGCTGCTGCTGGAGCATCATTCCTTCGCGGCGCTTCTTGAGGAGACTGTCCTCACGCTTGTTTTTCCTAATCTCGACGAGATTGTCCTCTCTCCTCCGCCTCGCCTCATCGGCATCGACCCCTGTCTTGTATATCTTCTTCCTCAGCTCCGCGCGTGTGCTCGGCCTCAGCGACATCGTTTGTTAAGTCGCTCTCTTTCTCTCTACCCGGGAACCACTTCGTCTGAATCTTTCTCTCGTCTCGTTGGCTGAATTGAAATGAAATTGATGAATGGGATCGTGGAGGACGAGCCGTCTGGTTGCTTTCGGGTGGATCCGGGTTGGAGTTTGATTAGTTGTTGGGAGCTACTTGGATCCTTCTTTCTGACAGAGAGGGTATTGCCACGCTGTCTCAATTGTATTTTTTGTTTGTTTTTGGTTTTGTTTTGGTTAAGTGTCCTAAGTTATGCAGTTTAAGAGTTTTCGGCCTCAGTAATTCGAGATGTTGACTAAAGAGCGAAGAAGTTTAATTCAATACTTTGATTTTTGTTTAAAGTATTGGATTCAAAGAGCAAAAACGTAATAAAGAAAAGTATAACTCAAAAAAGTGTATTGAATTATAGGCTCAGTAATCATATGATACGTGTAAGAGTAAGACGTTAACCAAAAGTAGAACTCAGTCACCACTATTTTAAATCGTGTTTATCCAATACACCCTGATAATACTGGTAGCTATCTGAGTGATATCATCATCATGGAGGCCATTCTCAAGGAGATGACTGACTATATCCAAACCTCCTGCGGTGACAAACTTAGCCATGTGTGGGAAGTGGTTTCTGTCACATGCATTGCTCTCGGCTCTATCTACACTTAGGATGTCTTCTAAAGAACGCAGTACCAAGTCAATGATGTCAACGTTCTGAAAGGTAAGAAGTTGAAAGAGAATCTCGATGCAGCCTTGCGTAACAAGGAACCTGCATTACAAATATATACGTATTCAATCTTCCAAAAGAGTGTTAAGAAAACATAAAAACAAAAAAAACAAAATTGCTGTGCTTACCAAATTTGTTCAGGATTCCGCATAAAGGTTATATCTCCTATAACCAACATGCCATAGATATTAATATCCATATCGTCGTTTTGAAGCATGTGGTGAAGCACATGCTCCACAAGACCAGATTCAATCATAGAAGTTCGGTTGAAATCTGTAAGTTCGTAGAGAATCGGGCAGATGAACTTCATGACCCTATTATCTTCAGTGTTTCTCAACAGAGTCAAAAGACCATGGTGCAGCCTGTTTTCAACTAGAACCTGTGTATGCATTTGATCACGAGTGGCCACTATGTGAACTATAATCGCTAGAGCTGATTCCTGAACATCTGTGGACTCATGCCTAAAAAGAGACATAAATAATATGTCAGTTTTTTGCAGGAAATAAAAAGAAACATATATTTTCATACACTAGCTATATAGGCCTCACTTACTCGAAGAGTGCCATGAGTCGAGGAATAATTCTTGCATCAGAAACCACCCTCTCAATGGCTTCAGGGTTGCCTTTCCAAATCAGCATAAGGAGAGCAGAAGACGCATATGTGAGAACGCGCACAGATTGGTGGGATAGCAGAAAGCTACCAAGTACAGGTATGGCTCTGTTTGTGTGCTCATCAACAGCAGGATGCGGACGTCTGCAGAAGGAAAATAGGAGTTCAGCAGTAGCAACACGCACCTCGAACATTGAATCCTCAGTGAATTGAGCCAGAAGATGCTCCAAGACCCCGCAATCTAGAGCATGATCACAGTGTTGAGGTGAATAAACAACGATGTTACTCAAAGCAAGGACAGCCTGTAAGCACAGGGAGAAACACATAAATCTGTTTTGGTAATTCACTCAATCTGATGATTAATTTGATCAAACACTAAAGAAAATGATACCTGTGCTCGGTCTTGCTCCAGGTTAGAACACAGAAATCGGACAAAAAAAGGGACAACTCCATTATCGACGAGGACTTGATTGCTCTCAGATTGAGTCAGAAGTGCCAATATTAAAACTGCTTTGGTCTACAGTCATACAAGGAGGAAGGAACTGGGAAAGCAAATCAGCACAAAGCTATATACATCAACATAAAAAATTCTAGAATCTTAACAGATCACCTTAAAGGCAGGCTCTGGGAAGCCAACAAATTGCAGCAATAGAGGAACAACACCAGATGCAGCTATGTCATCGATGGGAGGAGGATTCTCCCTATCAGTAAGGAGCGATATCAATCTACTCATGGCCTCCAGATTTAAATCTCTGTTCGCTGACCTAATTCCCCTAATAATCAGGCGTAATCGTCTCCACTACAATAGGAAAGAAGGAAGAAAGCTTATAGGAACGAAGCTTAAAACTCTTCAATATGCATATTATCCAATTTCTAAGCAAATTAGGGTTCTCGTTGATTCAACATTTCCACACTCCTCTGACCGTTGATGTAAACTAGACAGTATAATAGAATACTTACCAAAAAATCCTCCGGCGAATGAACAAACTCCAGCTGCGCAAAAAAAACCTCCGGCGAAAATGACGACGATGCGCCTTTCTGCATTGCATTAGCGCGATTTTATCAATACTAGTCTTTCTTTTGAGAGACTGTATACGTCTTTTAATTTGTATTTCATTTGCTATCTGAAGAAGTTTCTTTTCATAGTTATCTAAAAGAGGGATATTGAAAATGAAAAAGAGAAAGCAACGCAAACAAATAAGGCCACAGAGCAGGAAATTGCTTCTCATTATTATAATATTGTAGAGACGTCAAATGTATGTATTTCAATGTTTGGAACAAAGCCTTTAATCTACCATTTCTTCTTTTGACTATTTTCACAGTTCATCCAGTTTGGGATTAAACCTTTCTTCAACATCTCATTCAAAAGAGCCTTGTTTGCATCCTCCAACTTTCCCTTTTGGGAATATCCATGTAGAAGCACATTATATGATGCTACATTCATCCGCAACCGCCTTTCTTTCACATTTGTTGCTGCCTTCAAATTTCTTTCCTAGCAGTAGACTTCATCAAAAAATGCCATATGTCAGATGTCTCTCGGTTTCAGACCTGACCTGTGTTTGATATTTTCTTTCAAAAGCATCTCTCTGCTTTTCTTGATTCCCTTTTGCTGCAAAAAAAATGACAACAATTCATGTGATATGTCACAAGATCAGGAAGTCCTTTA
This sequence comes from Turritis glabra, assembly GCA_900406565.1. Classification (NCBI taxonomy): domain Eukaryota; kingdom Viridiplantae; phylum Streptophyta; class Magnoliopsida; order Brassicales; family Brassicaceae; genus Turritis; species Turritis glabra. The sequence continues at coordinate 801,907 of OVBN01000185.1, forward strand.
CTAGTCAATTTGTCAAAAAGCTTCTTAGCTGCTTCTACGCTATCATTTCTACATTACCCACCAATCAAGAAATCATAAGTTTCAACGCCTGGTATAATCCCTTCACGTTCCACCTCTGCTTTCAGTGCATACCCATTCTTGATTTTTCCTGGCTCGCACAATACCCATCAATCAGGATGTTATATGTTTTTGCAGTAAGAACGAGTCAAACATACCAAGAGCATCGTTTAGCACATTGTTCTTGCAAAACCCGTTTATAAGAGTTGTAAGTAATCAAGTTAGGCTGCACACCTGCGATCACCATCTTATCATGATTCATGCATACCAATAGCCTTGCTTATTTGTCCTCCACTACGTACACAAACCATTTATCTGTGAACTAATAACTGATCGCATTTGGTGTCCCTCCTTGATTGAGCATCTCTCTAAACAGCACCTTACTCCCGCAATTGAATAGTTCGAATTTCAGTATTTCTTTCTTCCACATTTTTTCTTTTAAAAGCTCACAGTTTTGCACCAACGCGACTATGCCCCATGGTTATGGCTACTATCCTTCATCACAGAAATAAGAACAGAAAAGCTCAGCTAGTAAGCACAAATGCAGTTTTCAATCTTCAGTCTCTATGTCACTTGTAACTTATTTCAAGAGAAATAGAAAAACTCAGATATTATACCAGCAATTGATTCTGTTGGAGTAGGGTGATGATGACAGATTTGGAAAGTTTAACTGATACCTTAGTGCCTCAGTCGAACACGCATATCAAGGACAAGAGATTTGGAAAGTTTCTTGAACTGTTCAATGTAGACACTGAGGGTGTGTGGGCCGTATAACTTTAGATGCACCCTAACAAATGCAACCATTGCAACAGATACCCAACAGATTAATTAGAACATGGACTTCTGTTTGTTCTAAAGGGTTAGTGTGATAAACTTTTACCTCATATCTTTGCACTTGGTACTCCTCAAAGGTAGTCACATACTGTGAGTAACCATTAGCCAATCCAGCTACCACGATGTAAATCTCACCGCTCAATTCTTTATTACCACTGCTTTTAAGTTGTGTCTTAACTGCATCGCGGAGACGCCTTCCAGCCACAGTTGTAAAAACTCTAACAAGAAAGATAGACAGGAATATTAAACATTGCATCATTAGTCATGATTATGAAGTGTGACAATTTTGCAGATTCTCCACTACCTCCAGGAACGCTGAGAAAGAGAAGTTGTCCTATACGTAGAACTTGCAATGAAAGAAATGATGGCTGGAGTGCATGGTAAGTGAGAGTAGAGTCGTAAAACCGTAAACATGACTCAATGAAGCTCACATTTCTAAACTACTTACAGCCTAGTCATACAGCTTTGTCATTTCTCCAGTGTCAAGCAAGATGGGTTTTGGGTAGCGACACTCGATTTGTTTCTTGTTTGGTGTTTTAAAAACGTTATTCAGCAATCTCCAGAAAGGGTTCCCCTGATATATCCAAACGGTAGACTTGAGAAATGGAAAGCATGAAAGCAATATTTACTTACTGGATGATACATACGACTTTGACTGAATACCTTACCATCTCCTTGTGTAAAATCAAATGCTCCTATTCCGTCTGTGATTCCAGCAGCAAAATCAAAGCCCACTGCCCAAAGACATGTTTTTACAACTTCTGAATTCCCATCTTTTTTCCGAAGTCCCATTGAGCTGTGAAAAATAAACATAAACATGGCGGTAATCAACCTTCCCTTGTAGCTGTTCAGATGCTTTGTTTAAAAGATCCAAAGCCATCTTGAATTGTCTCTTACCAATTATTTGTTTCCGCTCAAATTCATCAGAATAGCTGCAATGATAAAGCAAAACAGGTCAAGAGAGTTTACCTTTGATAAATCTGTGCTATCTAATCGTGTAAGAGGGCTAAAAAACAAAGACAGGTGAATACCCCGGTCCACGCCCATAGCACAGCTCATTTCTCCCACCACATGTACTGTGATTGAAATCACAAGGAAGACCAGTGACTAGGCAAAAGGCTCCAAGCACATTTGGGCTAACATCACCACAGTTCGTTTGACAGAAAGCAGAAACAAAGCCAGGCATGTCCGCCTTCCTCAGAGTACTCCTCACCCGCCTTGCAGAACTTGAAATTCTAGTTGCAGGCCTACCAGGTTGTGACTCAAAGTAAGATGCAAGCTCTAGCAACTCGTGATCTGTGTCAGACCAAACACACTCAGTATTTATTGTGTTCCATCTTTACAGACACAACGTACAGTTGTTATAACGGTGTTGTAAACTTACGGCTGCCCTGATGATTCTCGATTATGCTTGAAACTCTTCTAGGAATCTCATCTGAAATAAACTCTTCAAGTAGTATCTTTCAGCAGTATTGTTCAAACCAATCCTCCATAAATCGTGCTGCAGCGCCCTCATAGTCCCCACTGATCAAAGAGTTTGTACGACTTATGGAATTTCCATGGGTAGTAAACCAATTGAAGCTACCTACGGGGCCCCATTGATCATCCACAAACTATAAGAAAATCATTTCTTCATCAACATCATACTTGTGTTTATTCCTTTCGTCTGAAGGATTATTAAGATATGCACTTGGACTGCGGTTTACACCAGCATCCAAGTGTTCTCCTGTTAGGTAAGTTTAATTAGCGTTATGAGAATACCAGTTCTGAAGAACAATCCTGCAACACAAATGTACAATTTAGGCTAGGATTAAAGGAAACCTTGCCAATTAGAATTAATCAACAAAAACACAGGATGAAAGACAAACATATTCTTTTTCAGGGAATTATTTCCATTCCCAATGCACACATCATTTGACTTTTTGTCATTTATCAATATCTCGTGTAACCAGTACAACTTGTATTACATTCACGAAATTTGCCAGAGAGGAGAGGATATCAGTCCTTACCATTATTGAGATAAATTGATCCAGGACGAAGATTTTCGTGAGCTTACTGTTCTCAATTCCATCCACAAGGGCATCACTGACGAAGAAATCCAAGTGATGTTACGATATACACCACATACTGAAGATACCCGCCTGGACCGCCTTGGGTATGAATACCACTGATGCCAACATTCATTTCTGTATATAGGTCCCCGTATCTGCAAAAGACGGTTCATATTATTCCACCTCGAATACAATACAGACTGAGAATAATACTTATTCAATTTCACCCAATAAACCTCTCTAATTTGTGATGCATGAGATAAGCTTCTCCACATATTGCAACGAATTCAGTCTTAAGCTATTATAATTTTATTATGAACTAAGGCTAGTCAACCTAGGACAAGATTAGGTGCATACCTTGACTTGAATCTCTCAATCACTTTTAGTGTTACAATTTGTGAAGCCACGCAAGCATCGAGGTTAATAAACACAACCCGCTTCCCGTGGGGCTCTGAGACAATGAATGTCCGAACCCGGAGACTGAAGTGAAGTACCAGATGCTACTTGCTCCATGTTAGCATAACACATCATATTAACATCAGCCGCCAGGCCAGTAATGCCATAGCTTCCCAGTCCTATCAAATATTCAGAGTGAGAGTAAACTCCTCTGCAGGTGAGCAGCAAAATCACTGTCGATATGTAGAAGAAACTACGAAAAGAAGTGCTCCATAATCTGACTAGAAATAGCTCCATCATAGTGAAGTTTCTCAACCACTTTGCAATACCTTCTATGCCATAAAAACAGAGTTATTGGAATATATAACACCAAATCAAGGTAAAGCATCCGCTTAGATTCAAAGGTTGGTTCAGATTCAGCATCCGGATTATACATTCTGCAACCGAGAGATCAAAAAACCAACATCAACATTTACTTTTGGGAAACCAGAATTCTCTAAATTTCCAGACTCCTAAAAACAAAATATGACATACGTCTTTTACTACGTTAAAACTATCAATAGATCGAACACAATCTAGGAGGCAAGAGACGAATCATTGTAGAAACTGAGATCAATCACACACATAGAATTACATAGAGAGAATTACCAGTCTGTTTCTGATGGAGATTGAGAGCCATGGAAGCATATTCCAACAAGCTTCTTTTTTTATACTTGAGATTTTGCGTAAACAAATAATATAGTAGTCAGTATACAAAAAGAACAAGAATATGAGGCAGCGAGAAGATCACAAGTTTGAAGATAACAACACCTTTATTGAGAAAGACCAACTTAAAAGCACTAAGAATCCAAAAGAAAAAACTAGAGACTAAATATGATGAGAAATAAACAATACTGATGTCTAGTCAATTATTGGCCAAGAAAAAGGAACTAACCCCAGAAGCTCCACAAGTCGTGGACAGACACCTGTCTAAATCACAGCCTGAATCTTATCATTGGGGCCATCTGAAAGGTAGGAGAGAGCTCTGCAGGCATCGGTGAGAACTTCTTCATCATTCAGATAGATAAAGCTGCCGAAGAACTGGCATCGCAGGCTTCACCTGAAACATATGAATAACCAACACTAGGCTTGAGTAATGTGAGGAACGCAACGAAACATATATAATAATAGTAAAAAAGCTTGAACAGTCACTCATAAGTTGTCCAGAAAAATCAAAGAGAATCCATTTCTGTAGTCCTGCCTGTTCAAATGGTGTTTGGTGGTTTACCACGACAAAAGTTTGGACATGGTCCATGTAGCATTTCTTAGCATGGACAACTTAGAGTTTTCATTTAACCATTGCGATCAGCATACATGATCAGATTTGTGGTCACAAAGGATCCGCAATTAATCCCAAATATACATAAACAAATGCCCCAAAACCAAATGACCCAACTTTGATGGTCAATTATGAGATTGGGAGTTTTCATGCAGCTGAGATCTAGAATTGAGGTGGGAAACAGAATCAAAGCGAGATACAAACAAACAAACAAAGATCCATCACTCACTAATCAAATCCTGGGATCCAAATCACAAAATAAACAAAACAAATAGGTTTTGTACCCCAACAACCGCATGAAAACTCTATTGTTACGATAGGTTAGTTCTTAATCAGAATCAAAATCGTGATAATTTCTCGACGCAGTGACGTTTCTCCTGCCTCACTGTAAGGATAATGCTTAGATGAATTCTTTTGTTATCTGTTCTGAATGGTTTTCTTGGATTATAAACAAACGTGAGCAACACGCAGACTTAATCAAGACCAAGTTCATTGTCATAATAATTAAAAAGTAAGAAGTTGTATCAGAGAAGCTTGAAGATATTATCGCAATTTGTCCATAAAGCATACACTGTTAGCAAATTTAAAACATGAGCATCGCTAGTTGCAAGTTTGATAGATAATGAGAGAAAAAACGATGAATCTGCAAACACGGGTTTTTGATGATTCCCCTTAGCTTCTTCTGCGTTTGATTCAGCTGGAAGGTCCCGGAGCTTTTAAATCCTGTTCATAACCACTGGGGTTTGCATGTGTTTCTGTGCTGCGCTCGGATTCTCCTGATGATGAAGATCGGTCAGCACCTGTTTGGAAATGAGAGAGGTTGTAGACTGTCAAGAGGCACACTAATATGCAAACATATATAGTCAGATCTGTCCAGATCTCCCATAACAGCGAGTAATAATATAACTAATAAAGATGGTGAGCAATTCGGTTCAAACAAAATTGCGGATCAAAATTGATGAGTTGGAAGATGATGTCTGTGTCTTTACCTGTCTCATCACCGGATCTGTGAGGATGTTCTGGGCCTTGCATCTCCTTTGCCAAAAAAAAAAAAAAAAAAAAGAGGGAGTAAACCCAAAGTTTGCAACCTGATTTTGTTTTAATTAGGAAGGTGAAGAAGAGTCTAACCTGTCTCTCATTAACATCCGCATCTCCCGTGTCTTGTCCTTGAAGCACCAGAGGTATTGCCTCCCATAACAAGCGTGAATGCATCATGGTCGTCCTTCAAGGCTTTCATCTTTGCAATCTTCCTCTCTGCTAATATTTCTAAAGCCTCTAGCCTCATTTTTTCCACGTCTTTTGGATCAGTATAGGCTTTGGCTCTGAATGAAGAACTGTGCCTCTTCCAGTTGCAGGGTCTTATAGTTTCCAAAGACTCATCCAGCAATGCACGAAGGAATGCTTCAGGACTTTTTTTCGTATCACTGTCCATTTAAGCCTGCGTACCTGAAAAGAGACGACGATTATAAGAAAAGCCTGTGTATCTGACAAGAGACGACGATTATTAAAAAATTAAGTTCTTATACCTTTTAACTACAAACATACCCATTCAACGAGAAATCATAATCAAACAGAGTATAGAACAGTGCCCCCGAATTAGGGTTTCTAATTCATCCCCATCAAACTCATACCAATACTTAATCATCACTATACAAATCCGAATCTTAAAACTTTCAAGATTTATATCCCAAATCAAAAAAATCTAGGGTAAGTTTCTACGCGCCGTGCATTAACGAACAGAACAAAAACAATTAGACTTGTCAATCTTCTCTTAAAAATTACTTTGAGATTCGAGACAAACCTGAGAGAAACGAAATCAGATCAAAGCTTGCTCGGGAGGAATCGATCGAGAGGTTGAAGAAGCGGTAGCGGCGGCGCAAAGAAACGAAAAATTACTAAAATCAACGTAAAACGAAGAAGTCCTAAATAAACTTTTTAATGGACCACGCAGGTGAAAAAGCCTACAGCCATTTGTAATTAAATGCCCTCGCATTCAAGTGACTCCAACACTAAATCGGCGTCGTTTCAGCTTTGCCACGCCTCTCTCTTGGTCATCATAACTCCAAAATCGAGTCCGGTTTGGTTTCACTTTCATAAATCAATTTACTAGTTTTAAGGGAAACATAAAATCCACCGAAAATAGGGGTTTGATATTAATTAATACTAGGTACATTCATTTTGTATGAATATAAGTATGATTAGTAGAATTTTTGCAATAATATTCTTAATGACTCAACTAATTTTGTTTTATGATTGAATTTTTTTTTTTAACGTTATTGTTATGTACTATTTCACAATTTTAAGGTAAGGTTCTTATTTTTTATTTGTATTTCCCGATTAATATATAGAAATAAAATTTGGGTATCCAAAAGTTGATCAATATTTTGGAAATTAAATATTGGGATTTATAAGTACCTAGTTTTAAAGTTTGGATATTTGATCTACTAAATATATCTTATATTATAAAAGTATCGTATCATATATTTTTATATATTAACGTAAAATATATTTTTTAAACTAAAAATATCGTTAACTCAAAATTATATATAATTTAATCAAACTTTTAAATCTAGAAATTTTACGAATAACAATTTGCGTCTAATTATAAAATTGTTTTAATCCATCACAAGAGTTTTTTTGTTACTTCATCCTTTTACAATTTGAACCTAACCAGATCATTTAAGACCATTAAAGGGAGAAGCAAAACACAAGACTAATGTGTGTTAGAGACCATTCAAGGGAGAAGCAAAACACAAGACTAATGTGTGTTAGAGTTTCTTTGTTAAGTGATATAAATAGGATTGTTATGTGAGCAAGATGTGTAATTTTGAGAGTTGTTTTGAGACAACTCTCCTTCATCTCACTTATGAAATTTTAATGTCGATCCAAACCCGCTCTGCCATATAACTCATCCCATGATATTTTTTTTTTATAAAGTTTAAATCTATAAATAATAAGTAAAAAGATTTAAATACTTTTATATCTTATATAATTAAACAGTTTGACTAAAGAACCAAAATAAACCTATACAAACTTTTAAATTTGGATGCTTATTAAGTTAAGGTTCATGTTTACTCGAATTTAGATTCAATATAGTCTTATAAATTATTGTCTAAAAATTTTAGCTGATGTGTGACGTTGAACACATATTTTTCTTCATTAATTGAGTAATATATCAGCCGTATTAAGAAGAAAAGAACAATAGATGCAAATGTGTTGATGGATAACATTATGGATGATCTATATCTTAGTTGACAAAATACACAACCACGAATTCAGAATTATCTTTAGGTTTTAGTTTCCTCTATGTACTTAACTATATCATACTCCAAGCTCGATCCAAATACTTATCAGTTGATTTTGTGAAAACTGTTTGTGAGAAATCTTCTTATAACTCGGAAAACACAATGACCCACAAACATGTTGCCATTTAATTTGATAAAAAAAAAAAAAAAAAAAAAAACTGTGAATGCTTTTGAAAAACATATCGGGTGTAAATAAGAAAGAGCACATGCGGGGAGTCTTAAAGAGGGAAGAAAGAGATTCCTTTTTCTTTTTCATCAAACATTTCCAACTTCATTAAGTTATGGATAAAAAGTTTTCCCCTAAAGAAAACCATAACAACAACTAATGAACTAACATGGGAATGAAAATACTCATACAGGCTGTTCTTTCGATAACATCAGGCAACACCACAAGTTTCTTCCTTTTACGAATGTATTCATTAATTTTTATTCCTGGTGTGATATCTCTTTCTGTCATTAACTTATGGGGAATAACGAACTATCAGAGTGGAGAAATACGGATAGAGATTCTTTTTTATTTTATTTATCAAACATCTCCATTTTTATTAAATTATGGATAAATTTTTTCCACTAGACAGAACCATACAACAACTAATAAATTAACATGGCAATGAAAATACTCACGGACGAGATGCTCTTTCAATAACATCAGACAACACCACAAGTTTCTTCCTTCTACCAATGTAGTCCTCAATTCCTATTCCTGATGTGATATATTTTTCCGCCATTAACCAGATTCAATTCTTTATCTACTGTCGAAGCAAGATAGCGTTCATCGTTTTTCCGCCTCACATACTGTATATGTGGCGGCCATTGACACAACAAAAGAACCCCAGTCATACAAATAAGCTGTGTTGGACAAACGATGGAGAACTGTAATGGGAACAGAGACTAATGCTCAAGAAGAAAATAAAACTTGGACTATTAAAGACTTGCCTCCAGAAAAAAAAAAAAAAAAAAAAAGCAATTGCAAACCAATGGGTTACAAAGTTAAACATAAGTCTGATGGTTCTGTGGAAAAGTATAAGGCACGATTTGTTGCGATGGGCAACAAACAATAAGAAGGAGAAGATTATGGTGAAATTTTTGCATCGGTGGCGAAAATGGGAACGATATGCATGTTTCTTGATGTAGCGGCTAAATGAAAATGGCAAATCCACCAAATGGATGTTCACAATGTGTTCTTACATGAACATTTGAAAGAAGAGGTTTATATGAAACTACATCCAGGGTTCGAAGCTTCACATCCAAACAAGGTATGCCAGCTTCGTAAAGCTTCATATGGATTGAAACAGACATCCCGATGTTGGTTTGAGAAGTTAACAACGACACTGAAAAGTATGGATTTAAGCAGTATTGGCTGATTTCTCGTTGTTTACCTTGGTAAAAACTGGAGTTTGGATTAATATTTTGATATATGGAGTTTGGATTAATATTTTGATATATGATGATTTGATAATCACGGGTAGTGCACCACAAACAACACAAATTATCTAGTTTCTTGCTTCCATATGAAGGATTTAGGTTCATTAAAATATTTTGTGGGGACTGAAGTAGCGAAAAATGTATCGAAATTTATATATGTCAACAAAAGTATGTTTTGGATATTATTTCTGAAAATGGGTTATCGGGGGCAAAGCCAACAAGTTTTCCACTTGAACAGAATCATAAACTTGCTTTGTCTACTTCGGTGTTACTTCTGGATCCTCGACGATACAGACGCTTGATAAACTTGGCGGTTACACGTCCAGACTTGGCGTTCTCGGTTCATATTTTGGCACAATTTATGCAATCTCCATTGGAAATAGCCCAAGCAGCTTCCTTCTTTATATCGAACTCCGCGTTTTGGAGCAAGTGCACAAGAGGGAGGATTACAACCACAGCCTATTGTTTCAAGTATATAAACTAAATTAAGCCCAAACACCCTTGAGACTTCATGAATTTGAAGGATCCCTAGACCGCCTTCAACCTTAGGCTTACAAACATCTTCCCAGGCGACCTTTGATTTATGGTTGGTGTTCGGGGAACCACTCCATAAAAAAGCTGAACACATACCTTCTATTTTCCTGAAGCATTTTCCGTCCTCTTCCGGCTGCGAATAGAGTTGACTTAGCCACATTTATATTTAGGCCTGACATACTTGCAAATTCCTTGAAGACTGCCAGAGTCTCTCGAAGCGAACGCGGTGACCCATCTGTGAATACAATTATATCATCAGCAAAGCTCAGATGTGAGAGCTTAAGATCTTTACATTTCGGGTGCAGCCCAATACACCTTTCTACCACTGCATTTGTCAATAGGCCAGAGAGGACATTACTTACTATCACATATAGGTAAGGGGATAACGCACAACCTTGGCGTAGCCCTCGCAAGCTATTGAAGAACCCCTCCATCTCGCCATTGACTGCTACTGTAAAAGAAGCAGTAGACAAACACTGAGAAATCCAGTAGATAAACTGCTCTGGGTAGTGCATTGCCCTCATTGTCGAAAAGATGAATGGCCACTGAACTGTATCGAAAGCTTTTGATATGTCTAATTTGATCGCAGATCTAGTAGACAGTGCGGGTTTGTGATAGTCCTTAACAAGTTCTGTGGCGAGGAGGACGTTTTCAAGAAGTAGACGACCTTTGACAAAAGCACTTTGGTTTAAAGCGATCGCCTCAGGGAGAGTTTGCTTGAGTCTCTGTGCTATGATTTTTGAAATCACTTTGTAGATGATATTGCAGCATGCTATGGGTCTGTAGTCCCTTATACTCTCTGGGTTTGGCATTTTTGGGATTAGCGAAAGAGTGGTGCTATTTGTCGCTTTGGACATTAGACCGTATAGGAAGAAAGCTTGTACCGCTGTAGTGACATCCTTCCCCACAACTGCCCATGCCGCTTTAAAAAATTCCACCGTAAACCCATCTGGACCTGGAGTTTTATTCAATGGTATCGAGAAGATGATCTGCCGTATTTCCTCATCAATTTAATTTATCCTCCTTCATACGTGATTTATCACTATTGAAAGCACAATCGAGATGGAACGACCAGCTAGCCACAAGATTTACTATCCTCTTTCTTCATGCATGAGTTGCATGTGACTCTTATGTCTTATCGTTTCATATCGATTGTGTTCTCAATAGTGATAAATCAAGTGTAAAAGGAAATATATATATATATATATATATATATATATATATATAAATAATGTTTCAGTTTTATTTTATTGGTCTACTTGACATTTTCATTTTTTGTTTTCTTTATTTTTATATTCAATACAAAATTTAATATACATTATGAATGTTGACTTAACCATTGTTGCAATTTTTTAAATTTTGATTTCACAATCAAGTTCATTATTGCGCAAATCAATGAGTACAATCACAGTTTATATTTTGAATGTTAAAATAAAGGTGTGAATAGATGGGAGGTAAAACAACCTTTTTTAAAAAAAAATTACTTAATTAATATCTCCATAAATATTAATTTTTTTCCAAACACCCACAGTTTAAAAAAAAAATGTTTGGAAAAAATACCAATTTATTCCAATAATTTACTAAAATATTCTAACAGCATTAAACACAATAATTAGAGTTAAACAACACCCAACAACAACACATGAGATCCGAGTCTTAGAACATTCTCTTCTCCTCGCCATGATTCCACGTTCAGACATTTTCTTTTCCAGCAACATAACGAAGAGTTGCGTAAGTATTATCATAAATACTTAGTGGGCGGTCCTCCCATCTACGAGCTATACACACAAGCAAGTAAGAACAACAAACGCACAAACATAACAGGTAACAACAACCAAGAACACAACATAGCAACAGTGATCGGTCTACAACCAATCGGGATGGTCGTTCGGAAGAAACAACAAAACTGCACAAACAGGCTATGTGATTGGTCTGCAACCGATCCCGAAAGTCGATCAGAAATCACGCGATCGGTTTGCAACCGATCACGGAAGTTGATCGGAGCTTCCTGACAGACAACTTTCCTTATTTTTTTCCAGCACGATTTCTTCCTCTGAAAACCCATTTTTTGCTGGATCAATCGATCCCTTACTCCACAGCCAAGTTTTTCCCAAGCAATTAGACACATACACACCCAAATCACAAGGAACACATGCAACCCAACTCATGGATTCATCAAGAATCTATCCTACACATCACAAAACACACAAACCATCTTAAATGCTTAGATAAGCTCATGGTCACGCACTCACCTCAGATTAGGAATGCAAAACGGACAAGGAAGAACAACAAAACCCGCAGTGCCTTCTTCCACACTCCAACAGAAGCTCTATCTCCCTCTAACTCACGCCAACGCCCACCTCGCCTCCTCCTCCTCTCACAGCTACCACCGAAAACTCCTTTCTCTCACGTTTTCTCTCCTTTCCTTTCTCTTGCAGAAGACGAAAACTTTAGAAAGGAGAAGGCAGCCACCCACGTTAAAAGAAGGTATAGGATTTTTGGTTTTTAACAAAAAGAAAAAAAAAACTTAAACCGGATTTAAATTAAACCGAAGATTAATTAAAAACCCTCCTTTGGTTCAATCTGATAATCGACCAGCACACTAAACCGATTGAAACTTAAACCGATTCGCTTCAAATCCTGACAAAACTCAAACCCTCAAATAATTTCTGGGACACGGATGTTATAGGAGGGACATAAAAATAATAAAAACCCATTTTTTGTGTGTTAAAGAAAGGAATTACAGAGAAAAATAATCTAGAGTAATTACTCTAACATTGTCATCCATTCATACCCCTATACTAAATATTTTGTTTGTATATTTTAGATAGGATTGGCTTGTCGTAGAAACACTGAAATATTTGCTTTTATATAGTACTTAATTTTTTAATGGAAAAATTCCATGAAAATACCCGAACTAAATTTCCGTAAGCTTTTTAATACCCCAACTTCTTTATTATCCATTAAAATACTCAAACTAATTTTGTTACTCATTTTAATTCTCCAAATGTTCTCCGTGTGCTTATTTTAAGACCACTCGTTAATAGAGATGAACGGCACTGTAGACGGAGTTAAATATTTCGTTAAAAAAATTACTACAGTTAAACCTAACTACACTATAGTTAAAACTAAATCGAAATGAAGATCAGTATAATCCTCATCCCCATCTCCAAATCTCAGATGAACCCTAAATTTCGGGTATTTGTTGAAATATCCCAGAAAGGCTAATCTAGGTGATAATCAACTGAATAGCATCAATTGCAAGATGAGGTAAGCTAAAATTGGTGTAGACCCTCCGCCTCTGTTTTTTTTTCCAGACATTGGTTGCTATGCTTTCATTGTTCTGTATTTATCTGTCGATTTTATAAAAGCATGTCTCTTCTTGTGGAAGAACTGATTTCATGGATCGGATTATTAAAGCATGTCTCTTTTTTTTTGCTATGTCTTTTTTGCTTTACTCGGATTGGATTTCTATCTCTCAACCATTTATTCTTTGTTTGTGTGTAGTGACGAAGATGATAAACTGAAGATCCACATTCAGTATGGAGGGTTGATGTCAAAAGAAGGGAAGAAGGTGTCGTATATAGGTGGTTCAGTTGCAGCAGATATGGTCGTGGATCCTGATTATTTAACATTCTCGATTTTTGAAGATTTCACCAAAAATCAACAAGTTGAGAGTGATGTCGGAAAAGATCTGGTATAGACTACCGAATGAAGATCTTTCTGTGGCAAGATCCATATACATGGATAAGGATAATGAGATTATCCAGATGTCTTCAGAAGCAAAAGAGTGTGGGGAGGTTTATATCTACATTAAACATAGTGTGTCCCCAACAATCGTTGAAAGTGCGAATTTGGTCACTGAAGTTGGTGAGACGGATGTTAATGAAGAATGTTTGGATGATGGTGAGAAAGCTGATGATGAAGGAGACAGTGAGTCTAGTGAAGAAGAGTACAGAGAGGAAGAAGAGAGTGAAGAAAGTGATGAAGAAAACCGAGAGGAAGAAGGTGGTCAAGGGGAAACTACAGAGGCAGATGGTGGAGTGCAATCTGAGGATGAAAATCAAATATTAGGTGAAGGAGCCAATGACTCACGGTTTGATAACTTGTTTGCACATGTTGATCAAGTGAGTCCTATTGTTGGTGGCGAGGCTAGTCAGCCTAATGAAGATGATGCGGTTGATTATGAAAGCGAGATTGAAGGTAAAAGACAACTTCCTCCTGGTGAATACCCAGATTCTCCTGAAGACACTGATGAAGAACGGGCAAATTGGCAAGAGAAAGATGACCATGGAAGGCGGTACACCAGAAAAAGTAAAGCTGATTATGATAAGCCTCCTTACTTATGGCTGATGCAGACGTTTAACAGTGGGGATGAGTTCAAGGATCAACTACTGAGGTATGTTTTAAAGACGCAATATGATGTGAAGTTGAATAAGTGGCAAGCTGATAAACACGCAGCCATATGCACACATGAACAATGTAAGTGGAGGATATATTGCTCGGTTGAGAAACCTATAAGGAAATGGATGGTCAAAGTGTATAAGGAAAAGCACAATCATTTGCCAACAGGAAGAGTTAGAATGCTTAAACAAGGAGCTATTGCAAGGCTGTTCAAAGAGGAAGCAAGACGAAGACCTGAAATAAGGAGCTCTGATATCAAGGACGAGTTGATGCATAGGTACAACATTTCAGTTTTGATATTTAAATGCAGAAAAGCAAGAAGGATAGTCTTAGATATAGTGTTAGAAACTCAGAAACAACAGTTTGCTAAGTTATGGGACTACGAGGCTGAGTTGGTGAGATCTAATGAAGGTGTGAAAACAGAAATTCGGACTGTTGAAAAGAATGGAAGACAGGTCTTTCAAAGCTTCTATGTCAGCTTTGAACCATTAAGGAGAACTTGGAAGAAGTATTGTAGACCTTTGATAGGCGTTGATGGTGCTTTCTTAAAGTGGGAGTTGAAGGGAGAAATATTAGCAGCAGTTGGTAGAGATGTAGAAAATAGGATTTATCCTATAGCTTGGGTAATTGTCAGAGGCGAGAACAAGGAATCTTGGGAATGGTTCATTAAAAAGTTGCAGGCTGACTTAGAATTGGGTCTTGGAGATGGATTTACATTCATATCTGACAAACAGAAGGTATAATTTTCACTCCTCTACCTTTATGTTACTTTCCAAACGCTTGCAATTATTGTTATTCATGTAAAATTTTATACTTGCAGGGATTAAAATTAGCTCTTGCAACTGTTCTTCCTAACGTTGAGCATAGGAATTATGCGAAGCATGTCTACGGTAAGTGGCCAAAGAAATATCGTGATAGTGACTACAAACCCTTTTTCTGGAATGTGGCTTACAGCAAAACAGTGGCGGAGTATGATTTGCATATGGATGAGTTGAGTGCTTTTGACAAAGAGGCACATGATGATTTGAAGGCAACAGAGCCACAAACTTGGAGTCTTGCTTACGCCTCTCCAAATGGTAGATCACCTAATGTTTGTAACAATTTATCAGAGAGCTTCAATAGGACTATCAAAGGAGCTAGAGAATTGCCTTTGATTAACATGTTGGAAGCAATTAGGAGGCAGGCGATGATGTGTATCTCGTTGATTTAAGAAAGCAAAAAGGTGTATACTTCCTTTTCCGAAAAAGATTAGCGACATAATGGAAGCTAATAGAGAACATGCAAAGTATTCTTCTTTCATTTTAAGTTCGGACA
The DNA here is from genome assembly GCA_900406565.1 of Turritis glabra. Lineage (NCBI taxonomy): Eukaryota > Viridiplantae > Streptophyta > Magnoliopsida > Brassicales > Brassicaceae > Turritis > Turritis glabra. The sequence goes on from OVBN01000185.1 coordinate 817,545, forward strand.
ACTTGTTTGAAGTTCAGTTGCACGGTTGTAACCATGAGGTTAGTCTTCGTTTGTGTCATTTTGCTTGTCGTCAATGGGACCTGACAGGCATACCTTGTGCCCACGCTATCCATGTCATCAATGATAACCACCAAAAACCAGAGAAGTAAGCTTTTCTTTTCTTCTAACGAGCTAAATTTACTTTAGCTTTGAGTTTCCTTTTATTTCTTCTAACGAGTTAACTTTACTTTAATTGCAGCCATGTTGACTATTATTACAAAACTGAAGTTTGGATAGAAACCTACAGGGACAACATAAAACCAGTAAATGGAGAAAAATTTTGGACAAAAACGGGTAAAGCACCCATTGGAGTTCCAGATTTCCGAAAGATGCCAGGAAGACCTAAAAAAAAGAGGATAAAGCCGGTACATGAGTCTCCTTCCAAACCAAATAGAGTCACCCGTGATGGCAGAATAATAACGTGTGGTAATTGTAGGAAAGTAGGCCATAACCGTGCCACTTGTAAAAATGCTCCATTTGTTCCATCTCCACCTCGCAAACGTGGAAGGCCTCGTAAAATTCTTGTAAGTATAACTCTTCCTCTATACCTGTAATTGTAGATTTTTCTTATGATAATTTCACATGTTATACGCTTTAATATGTTAGGATGATGGAGAAAGGAACTCGCATCCACCCAAAAAACGCAAAAAAAAACTATCACAACCTTCTATTCCAGCATCGACACCTAATCAATCTCAAACTTCAATTGCGCCACCTTCATGTACTGCACCTCAACCCACAAGGCCACAGTCTCAATCTTCCACTGCAGAACCATCATCCAATGCACCTCCTGGACGTGGACATGGACGTCGTGGTCGTCCTCTTGGAAGAGGACAAACCCGTAAGAAATTGACATTGCCAAGAGGTCAAGGGGTGTATATGTGCCCCTTTACAGATCGAGTATTTGAATGTTTCGGTTCTAAATCAAGAGAGATATGAGAAATATAAATAGTATCTTTTGTGGTTTTGAAATGTAGTTTTTTGTGTTGCTTTCTAAACTCATGTTATGCTTGCTTTTATGAAACAACATCAGTTGCAAGATCATTTGTTCATGATAGCTCTTATTGCATTTCGTTTCATTCTCAGCTCAGATTATGGCATCTACTCATTGCATTCTTTTTCATTTAAAAAGACAACAAATAAGACAAATAAAATCATCTCATTGTCAAGAGTTAACAATATTACGATTCAAAAGTACAACTCAAAAACCAACCATATTACAATCATCACCATTGGGACCTTTCCAAACACAACAACTTACTTTAGAGCAGTCACAATTACAGTAGTAACACATACGAATCCTACCCATGAAATGATCACAAACTGTCGAACAAGCTTCTCCTTTTCAATGCTGGACACCATTTCTTGCTTCAGCTTCTTGTTTTCATCTTCCATTTCAAGCCACGCCTCTGATTTCTTGATTCGTGATTCAATTTCTTTACCTTCCTCAATTTCACTTTCATTTCTCACCAAAGCTCTCAGCTTCTTCAATTCTTCAGACTGAAAACGAATTAAATCTCTAGCTTCCAACAATGTCGTTTTCTACCATCCGTCAGGCTTCTCAACATCAAACCAGCGGAAAAAATTACAGGACTTCTAATTGACATCTCCACAGCCGTAGAACCTTCTCCCAGGATTATCGTCTGTCCAACCCTTCTTCACCACCGGCGGCTTCGCACAGTGACATCTCAATTCACCCGTCAAGTTTATTCCTCCATTGTTTGCGATCGAGCTACTTCCAGAACTTTGACTTCGATTCATCTTGTCCTCTCTCCTTAGTTGTCGACAAAAGTCAGATTTTTTTTTCTTAGAGAGCAAAATTGATTTAGTTTTGGGGATTTAGGGTTTTTTATTTGGGGAAAAAGGATTTTAAGAACCCGTGAGAATTTTTTTTAACCATGGTTAGATATTAAATGGAAAATAATTCAACGATTAACTCCGTCTCTGCAGTGCTGTTCATCTCTGTTAACGAGTGGTCTTAAAATAAGCACACAGAGAACATTTGGAGAATTAAAATGCGTAACAAAATTAGTTTGGATATTTTAATGGATAATAAAGAAGTTGGGGTATTAAAAAGCTTACGGAAATTTAGTTCGGGTATTTTCATGGAATTTTCCCTTTTTTAATATATAGATTAAAAGCAATGTTTTTAGTATTAACTGGGTGATGTCACTTGATACTTGGTCGGACCGATCTAACCGAGTTTTTAAAATTTTCTGATTTTTAATATTATATATGTAAAAATAAAGAATGGAGAACATCATAAACTAAAAAAAAAAGACCAAATACATTTAAATAATAGAACAGAGGAAACTCATGAAAGAAAATTATTACCTTCTCTAGTTTTTCTTCGAATTGAAAAGCAAAATTATATCGAAGATATAAAAATTTATATTGTTGTTGTTATCGATTAAAATATTAATTTGTATTGATATTTGATGTTAATGATGTATAAGATTACAATTTCTTTTAAATTACTTTTAACTTATGTTTAATTTATGTTTTTTCCATCTAGTGAATGTGAACCCGATTCCATCTACTTAAACCATATAGAATTGACCCAAACAATTAATTATCCAGTTCTGTTTTTCATTGAGTTATAATTTGCCATTTATTTAATTCAAAAAAATATATATATTTTTGTTCAAAATCACGATCGTTGATAATTTTATTCTACATTCGAATCACATCATTGATTAAAATATATATCTACAACTACATACGTGGATTTATTAAAATACAATTCTAAAAAAATAACACTAAAATGAGTTTTTGTTAAAAAAACTAATACTTATTTTTTTCTCAAAAATACCACTAAAATACCACTAAACTTTAAACTTTCAAAAGTAAACCCTAAAAATAAACTCTAAACTCTAAACCCAAAATTTTAAAGTCAAATCTAAACTTTTAAATTGTAAATCTTTAACACAATATGTTTAATGTTTGTGGTATTTTGAACTAAAATGTTTATAATGGTATTTAAAAAAAAAAATTAGTGATAGTACTTTTGGAACAATAGCAAGATAATTTTTAATATTAAACACTAAACACTAAAAAAATGTAGGTGGAATAACGTATGGCCATAATCATCAATTAAAAACTTGTCTTTTCAAACAAAATTGGAACTTACGTATGTGGATGTTAGGTCATAAACAATTTGTAGAACTTGAAAAACTTTTTTTTTGTCGGCGAACATGAAAGACTTTTAAAACAAATTAGAAATTCAATTATGGATTTTAATAGAATTTAAATCCAATTTCAATTTACTATTATTCAATTAGAGATTCTAAATTAAATCATGTTTAATAAATTTTATAATCGGGTATTATTCAAATAGAATTTCAAATATTTCATTAAAATCTAGTTATTAGAGATTAAAGAAAATTTAAAATCTTTATATAATATATCATTTGAAATAAAATTTCATAAAGTTTTATGAATAAATTATTACAATCAAGAATTCAAGATCAAGTTTGAAATCCACACAAATGAATTTTTAAAAATAATATCAAGTTTCAAATCTTAAAAATAATAAAACCTAGAAAATTTATTTTAAATCCATGATTTAATAACATCCCTACACTTGATAAACTCCAAAATATTGAGAATTTTGCGATTTATACCATCATTATGACAAATAGTCATATATATATAAACCGGTTTAGTAGGTAAGAACCGATGTTGGACCGATCAATAGAATCAATTACTTTTAGAGAAAGAAAAAAAAAGAAAAAAAAAAGAATATCGACCCCAAAACAAAGGGAATATGTCATAATATCTAAAAGCAAATAAACAATATACACGTGGCAATCAATGATAAGCTAAACACCCACCCTCTCCACCGACGAACTCTACCACCACCGGACTCAGCACCACCGCTAGTTTCACTCTGACGACTAGGCTTACCACTACCGTCTCCGTTCGGATTACCACCGTACAAATGCTGAATCCCTTCAATATCATCCTTCGCTAACTCCACTTTCCGATCTCCACCAGAAATCGCCGGAAACATAATCGCATCTTCCACCGACGAGTGACCCAACCCTAGTAAATGTCCGATCTCATGAACCGCCACCGATTCAAGATCCACCACCGTCGTCACCGGTAATATCCGACGGCTAATTTCACCATTAGAGATTAACCAATCCTCATCACTATCTAAATGTAACATCCCCGTAGGAGGCGACGAAGCGTGAGCTAAAGTTCCCATAGCTCCATCAAACGGCTCACCATCTCCATGTTCACCGGAGAAAAATCCGATCACTATATCAGCACCAAGGAGAGACTCAGAGCGCGTGAAATTCAACGGAGTCACCTCCGCCCAGCGCGTGAAAGCGCGTGCGAACACGCGTTTCACCTCGTCGGTTAGATTATTCTGCGGCACAAACGCGTAAGTCAGATCTCGTTTCCGTTTCGGCCACCGTGGCTTCCCGGGAAAAAACGAGTACCGCTCCGTCGTACGAAGCTTTCTTCCGCCGTTCATCTCCGAAACTCCGTCGATCAAATCCGGATTCCCGCATCGAGGTTTGACGATTTGCCGGAGAGTCGACGAATCGAGTTTTCCGGTGATTTTGAGATTGAAATTTTTCTGGTACGTGTTGATCGCCGATTGGAGCACATCATCGAAATCGTCTGTGCAATTGTTGACGGTGGCGATGTAACCGAAACGGTGAAAGTACTGTTTGAGTTTTGAGAGACCGTCGATTTTTTCTCCGATGTGACAACCGGCGAGTTTTGAGAATGTTTCCCACGCGTTCTGGGTTGCGTTTAGGAATTGTAACGGTGGGATTGAGGAGACGTTGGTGTAGAATTTGGCTGAGATTGGATTCACTGTGAAGAAGAAGCTTAAGATCGTTAGTAGTATAAGAAATCTCATTTTTATTATATTTTTGGGAAGAAAAAAGATAAAAATAAAAAGATGCTACAGAAAAATGAAAGCTGGAGAATTGAACGACGTCGTGTTTGTTATAAAGCTAAAATGCTACGCGCACTTGCTCCATTTTCCACACGGTGTGTAAATGCTAATACGTGACATGTTTTTTGAAAAAAAAAAAATTTAATAAATTAATATGGAATCATAACTCTGTTAATCCGAAAGTGATGGTATTCAAAGTTTGAAACATATTTAGTTCCTTTTCAAATTTTTCAATAATCTTGAAATTAAATCTGAAATTGAATTAACCCGTATTAGAACTTAATAAAACCATCAATTTAAGCTTTATCTTTCACTTTCCAGTATAGAAAATCTTAAGATGAAAATATTCAATATGTTATTTACCACCATATTGACACATCCAACACCAAAAGAATACTATTAACTTAATCTCTATCTTGAACATTTTTAAGGCCTTTCATTTATTTATTTATATAAACTTATAATGTTTTTAATCCACCGCTTTTCTAATTTTTATACTAAAAACATTTGATTCAGTCTTCTAATTTAAAGCTTGTCGCTCAGCTTTGATACTTTAAATAATCTAGCATCAGATTTTTTATTTTATATCTTGAAATTTTCATTTTGTTTATACATTTTTAAATTTGATGCTCGTATCTTCTACTCGTTTTACCTATTTTTAAGTTTACCTTAAATACATAATGTTTGTATTACTATCAAATGTTGTAATAAAATTATATATTTATTTGCATAATTTTTCATAACACATTTACGCAAATCTATAAACTTAATGTATACATAATCTTTTAAAACATTTCTCCTATTTATTAATTTTAGATATACTATGAACAATAATGTTGCTCTATATTTTAATAGTTTGTTAGTTGCATTAATAAACTAATCACCATTGTTTCAAATGGTAGTATGTAGTAATAATAATAACTATATATTTTTCTTTAAAATGCAATGTATGACCTTTCAGTTTCATAAAAAAATTTAAAATATAATTAAATTGATCTTTAATATATTAATTAAATCTATATTCATTCTAAGTCTAATAAACAATTATATATATATATATATATATATATATAATTGGAGTATTATTTCTTCGTATCTACATCAACAAAAAAATTTAGTTTTACCTTAAAATGTATTAAAAATTATTTAATTCACAGCTATTTATATTTACATGGAACAAATAAATTATAAATTAGATTTATAACAGAAAAATAAGTATAACTATAATAAATAAAATGCTATGAAGTATTTTATTAGTAATAATATAATTAGAATTTTACCAAAAAAAGGATTAAGATTGATCTTATTTATAATTTTAAAAAATTGTTTATCGGACATAGTTATTCTCCAAAAGATGGTTTAGTTATTCTCACGTCGCCTTATCTTAGATCACGGGAGAGAAATTGCCTTGAAAAATCCCATTAATAAAAAATTAAAAAGTATGAGACTGAAGATACAGATTCCAGAATATATTCAATTCATATAGCATAGAAGCCAAATCTTGAGAGGACATATTTGAGGAAATGTCAGTATCTTCGGTCATATGTCTACCAATAAAATCTTGATGAAGTCAGTAACAATGTTGGCTCTGACTGGTAACCACGTTTATACGAGGTGGTTAAAAAATTTATAGCGGTTGTAGAGAAAGCGCTTAAAAAATGGTTAAAGATAGCGGATGGAAAAGACGGTACGGTAAAAGAGAGTGGTTGAGTATTTATCTTGATTAGTAACATTATAGCGGTTGAGTAGTATAAGTTATAATTTATTATATAAAATTTGAAATTAGTTTAGTTAAAAAATGAAAAATATGAAGTAATAAATCATTATCTAATTCATAATATGAAATATTAATATAGTTAAATGAGAATTGTTATAATGCTAGAGAATTACTCTTGTCAATACGATAATAAATTATAATATAAAATAAATTATAATAAATTAAAAAATTGTAATAAATTATTAAAAATGAAATTAATAGTATAAATTATAATAAAAATTTGAAACTAATCTAGTTAAAAATAAAAAATATGAAGTAATAAATCATTATCTAATTCATAATATGAAATATTAATATAGTTAGATGAGAATTGTTATAATGCTTAAAAATTACTCTTGTCTAATATAATAATGCATCAAATTTACAATGCAGTTAATATATTTTCTGAAAAGCATAAGTAAAAGCACATTTCTCTTCTTTTGTGAGATAAAAGAATCATATGCAGGCTTGCTGGAAAAAAGAAAATAATCCGAGAAAAAGGAGATGGCGATGGCGAACTTAGGGTTTTGATAGGTCGATGTTTTGGGGGTTTCTTGGCGTGATCTCTCGGATTAAATTCAGGTTCTATTCAACTGGTTTAGGTCAAGATGATCTGAAAGGTGATTCGAGATGGGTGTGGTTTTCCGGGCAAAATCGGGATTTGAAGGGGCGATCTAGTCGGATCTGGGGGTTGGGCATCAGAGGCTTTGGGCAAAGGATCTCGGGATCTACAGGATTCAGTATATGGATACGCTCTGGGCAAGCAGAGAAGGAATTGAGGAGTGGATTACTCGATCCGAGCGGGGGATTTGCTTTCATTATTGGATTTTAATGGGAGTGGTATGGGAGGGGAAAGTGATGATTCGGGGCAATTGGCAGGGCTCTGTAAAACGGGAAACAAAGGGTTCTCAGGATCTTGGCATAATTAGGAGTTTGATTCGGAGGCCAGAGAATAATCGAGACAAACATTGGGTAAGGAAAGTGGAGGTCGAATTAGAAGCTGTCTTCTCTCAGGTTTTGGTATCTTTGGATACGGCGAATCGCAAAGCAGGCAATCTCGGAAGAACGTGCAGGTCAAGACTGGGAAGGATATTTGGGATCGAGTATTTAAAGCGGCAATTTAGGGATAGAGTTCTGGAGGAGGCTGCAAGGAGATTACGGGTTTCGGTAGAGTATTTATTAGATTCAGACTCAGAGATTTTTTCACATTCGAACCCACTCGTCTGTTATTGTGCGTTTCTCTGTGAGTTTGGTTCCACTTTTCTACAGTTTTTCTTGGTTTTACTCTGGTTTGCTTTTATCACAATGACGCAGAGCAATTTACTGGAAAATAGTGGTGGAGATCAGAGGCTTGCAGGGAAGTTGCCGATGAGGAGAATTAAGATTTCGGCTTTTGATAACTCGGCCCTAATCGCTGGATATTCCAAAACTGTGATTGGTAGGTGTATGAATCCTCGGATGCTAGATATGAAGTCTCTCCTTTTTATGCTACCGCGGATATGGCAGTTGGAAGGTAAAGTGGTGGGAGCGGACTTGGGATTGGGTAAGTTTCAATTTGATTTTGATAATGAGGCGGATATTGCAGAGGTCTTAAGGATGGAACCGGTTCATTTTGATCATTGGATGGTCTCCAAGGTGAAATGGAAGCCTTCAGTAGATCCTGACTACCCATCGTCGATCAAGTTTTGGATCAAAGTACTAGGGGTTCCTCTGCAATTTTGGGCTGAGCCTACCTTTAGGGATATTGGCGGAGATCTAGGGGTGGTGGAAGCGGTGGATATTAATGGGGGCAGGGTCCAGGTGACGGTTGATGGTTTGAAGCCTCTATGCTTCGAAACGGTGATTGAATTCGGTAATGGTGAGGAGACTATTGTCAAACTTCGGTATGAAAGGCTGTTCGGGGTATGCAAGATGTGTCACAACCTTTGCCATGATGCGGCACACTGTCCCAAAATGGCACCAAAATATGGTCTGAGAGAAGACCCAGTGGAAGAGATTGAAGAGGCAAAAAATAATAGTTACCGAGAAGCTGTAACAAATGAAAGGAAGAGAGGTCACGGTCAGGAAGGGAAACATAAGGGCCTTTCTAAGACCAGTCTGTTCGGGGGTCATACAAAAGAGGGTGGATATAATCCTAATATTGGGAAACAAGCGGCTGCTCCAAAACCTCGGTTTTTACAATACCATGGGGAAACCTCCTTAAAGCAAAGGAGATACATCAGTTATGTGGAGCTAAATGATCATCGTGTGGTACAGGGAGATGACGTTGTGGAACCGGGACAGGTAGAGGTGGTAAGTGAGGGGGCAGCCAAGGTGTCAAGTGGGGTGGATCAACAACCAAAGCAGGTTAGGAAAGCATTGTTTACTGATTCGAAAATCTCGGAAACGAATAATGAAGGGGCGAAACTGGTCGAAGCTTCAGGTTTGGGGGCTTGTTAAAGCAGTCTACTATTACAGACCAGCTGGGGAATGCAACTTTGACTGTTGCGCAGATTGAAGCTGACCTAGCTCAAGCTTCGCAAAAAATAGAGGAGCAAACAGGGGCTGAGTTTCCACCCACTGAGGTAAGTAAACCATTGTCTGAATCGATTACGGGTTCCGCTGGGGTTGAATTTGTACACGTGGGGGAATTGATGGGTAATGAAGGTTTGGTAGTACACGCTCATACTTCCCAACCAGTTTTCGAATCGGAGATGGGGACTGCAGGTGACATCGGCGAGGTGAATGAACAAAGGATGATGATAAGTAACATCGTGGAAATGGAAGAGATGGATACAGGTGGCGAGGTTTTAGAATGGGGTGGAGAAGGAATAATTGAGCAGGTCACGTGTAGGGAAGGGGAGAAAAGTAAGAAAGCAAATGGAGGGATAATATTGAAAGGGGTGAGTTCCAAGAAAAGAAATGTACAGATGTTATCAACCCCAAGGAAAAAGGCTTCACATAAGGAGACGGTTTCAGTAGGCAATGAGATTATTTCAAAGGACCCAGAACCGGTGAAGGGTAAGATAGGTGGAGCCAAGCTACCAAAACCACCACAGGATAAATGAAAGTTCTAAGCTGGAATTGTCAGGGTATGGGGAACAAAGCGACTATCGGGTATCTTCGGGACCTATGGAAAAATCACAAACCAGATTTTTTATTTTTTTTGGAAACTAAACAAGTGTATTCTTTTATGGAAAAATTTGTATGCCATTTCGGTTATACTAATTTAAAAACGGTTGAACCTTTGGGTTGTAGTGGCGGATTAGCATTATTTTATAATAAAGATTTTAAAGTTTCAATTATTTATGAGTCTAATAGATTAATAGATATTGAAGCATTGGTTCAAGGGAAAATTTTTTTTATGACTTTTGTGTACGGTGACCCGGTTCCAAAGTTTCGGGAACAAGTGTGGGAGCGATTAACAAGAATGGGGTTAACTCGGGATTCACCATGGTTTTTGATAGGTGATTTTAATGAAATCAAAGGCAATCATGAAAAAAAAAGAGGTAAATTGAGAAATGCTTCTACCTTTGTCCCTTTTAATTTAATGATAAGGAACTGTGGTCTTGTAGAATTTCCGTCTCTTGGCGACGAACTATCTTGGCGAGGGTGGAGGGAAAAAAAACTCATGCGTTGTCGCCTGGATAGGGCTCTAGCTAATGAGGATTGGCATGAGTTATTCAGTAAAACATTTGTTGAATATTTACCAATGATTGCCTCGGACCATAAACCGGTGTTAGTAAACATAGCCGAAAAAGTTCACAAAGCAAATCAAAATTTTTGGTTTGATAAAAGATGGATTGGTAAAGATGGTCTTTTAGAAGCAATCTCCATAGGGTGGAGATCGGGGTACGGACGGACGGAGAAAAGGTTTGCGAATAAAATAGTCAGCTGTAGAAGAGAAATCTCAAAGTGGCAGAGAAAACAATCACCGTATGGGCGACAGCGAATTGAGGATTTAAAATAGAAACTCTCAGTGGCTTAGGCAGATGATACGAGGCAGCCTGCGGAAATTACAGAATTAACTATTAAATTGAAAGAGGCGTATCGGGAAGAAGAAGTGTATTGGCAGCAGAAAAGTAGAAATATGTGGATGAGATTAGGAGATCATAACTCGAAATATTTTCATGCCCTAACAAAACAGAGGAGAGCGAAGAATCGTATAATAGGTCTACAAGATGATAATGGAGTGTGGTCGACAGAGGAGAAAGATATCAAACAACTAGCGGTCACGTATTTCCAAAATCTCTTCACGTCCACAAATCCAGCGGATTTTGAGGATACATTAATGGAGATTAACCATGTGATAACAGATGAAATGAATGCAAAGTTGACGAACCTGGTGATGGAACAAGAGGTTAGAACAGCTTTATTTATGATGCATCCGGAAAAAGCTCCAGGTCCAGATGGTATGACGGCTCTATTTTATCAGAAAGTGTGGCACATTATCAAATCGGATCTAGTGGTTATGGTTAATTCATTCTTACAAGATGGGGTTTTTGATAAAAGGTTGAATTTGACAAATATTTGTCTGATACCAAAAACAGAAAGGCCCACCCGTATGATGGAATTGAGACCCATTAGTCTATGTAATGTGGGATACAAAATCATCTCGAAAGTCCTTTGTCAAAGACTAAGGCAGGTGTTACCAGGATTGGTATCGGAAACACAATCGGCCTTTGTGGAAGGAAGATTGATATCAGATAATATCCTTATAGCACAGGAAATGTTTCATGGTCTTCGTACAAACCCAGGTTGTCAAAGTAAATTTATGGCAATTAAAACGGATATGAGTAAAGCATATGATCGGGTAGAATGGAGTTTTATGGAACATTTACTCCGGGAAATGGGTTTTTGTGAGAAATGGATTTCTCGGATATTGTGGTGTGTTAAATCAGTTCAGTATAGAGTTATACTCAATGGTCAACCTAGAGGAATGATAAGGCCAGAACGGGGGCTCCGGCAGGGAGATCCATTATCTCCATATCTTTTTATTCTGTGCATGGAAGTGTTGGTTGCCAACATTAGGAAAGCAGAACGACAGAAGTTAATTAATGGAATAAAAGTGGCGAATGCTAGCCCATCGGTTACTCATTTATTATTTGCGGATGACAGCTTGTTCTTCTGTAAGGCAACAAAAATGCAGGGAAGTGTTATTTTAGGAATTCTTAAGCAGTATGAGAAAATTTCTGGTCAACAAATAAATTTCGGGAAATCATCAATACAATTTGGACGGAAGGTGGAGGACATACTAAAATCGGAAATAAAGGAGGTTATGGGAATTATGAAAACTGGGGGAATGGAGTCATATCTGGGGCTACCAGAGAGCTTGGGTGGGTCGGAAACAAAAATTTTCTCATTTGTTAAAGAGAGATTACAACATCGAATTAATGGATGGTCAGCAAAGCTATTTTCCAAAGGTGGTAAGGAGATTATGATAAAGTCAGTTGCGGTATCTTTACCTACCTATGTTATGTCTTGTTTTCGCTTACCGAAAACAGTCACAACAAAATTGACTAGTGCAATATCTAATTATTGGTGGAGTACAACGGGACAAACAAGAGGAATGCATTGGATGGCATGGGATAAACTATGTACAAGTAAATATCATGGTGGGATTGGTTTCAGGAACGTGAAAGAATTTAATACAGCTTTATTAGCAAAGCAGCTATGGCGGTTAATAATGGTACCTGATTCGCTTTTTGCTAAGGTTTTCAAAGGCAGGTATTTTCGGAATTCATCACCTTTGGACCCTATACAATCTAACTCTCCCTCCTATGGATGGCGGAGTATAGTATCTGCTCGCCCTCTGGTTAACAAAAGACTAATTAAAAGAGTTGGTTCTGGAAAATCCATTTCGGTATGGAATGATCCATGGATCCCAGCTCAATTCCCGAGGCCAGCTACCAGTAATGGCTCTATCAATGATTCAAACCTTCGAGTTGAAAATCTAATAAACTCTCAGACTCACACTTGGGACTTGGAGCAGATTTATGCTATTTTTCCACTTAACGACGCCCGTATAATCAGTGTGTTGCCTTTGGGTGCACCAAACAGACCGGATGTTCTAGATTGGCATTTTACAAAAACAGGCAAATATACGGTAAAATCGGGTTATCACACATTGCGCTTAGAAAAGTCAGAAAATTATATTTCTAAAGTCTTAAATCCGAATTTAAGACCATTACAGGCTCGTACCTGGAAAGTACAGTGTCCACAGAAATTAAAACATTTCATGTGGCAAGTGCTCACTGGCAGTGTTTCGGTATCAGTAAATTTACGGAAACGAGGTATACAATGTGATACCTTTTGTCCTAGATGTGGGGTGGAGATGGAATCCCTAAACCATGCACTTTTTCAATGCCCGCCAGCGTTACAGACTTGGGCTTTATCACAAATTCCAACATCGGTTGACGTTTTCCCCTCAGAGTCCGTCTATACTAATATGGACTACCTATTTTGGCGAACACCTGCGGGATCAACTTGTTACATGTACCCATGGATACTATGGTATATCTGGAAATCACGGAATGCAAAATTATATGAAAATATGGATGGAGATCCACAAGAGATTATTAAATTGGCAGAATCTGAAGCTCAAGCGTGGACATTGGCTCAACAGGAAGAAACAGTGGAATCACATGATAATCTTGGAATGCAGACACAAGTTTTGTTGGTACGAGGAGACACGAGTAGATTACGGAGTGATGTATTTCGTTGTTTCATAGATGGCTCTTGGAAATCGGATGACAAGTTCTCAGGTCTAGGGTGGTTTTGTTATAAGTCACGGCAAGAGACGCATTATATGGGGGCCGCAAACCTTCGCAGGAGTTTGACATCGCTTCATTCAGAGGTAGAAGCACTAATCTGGGCGATGAGATGTATGATTGGTCAAGATAGGCGAGAAGTAGTCTTCCTCACTGATTGTGCCGAGCTCGTGAAGATGGTGACCATCCCAGATGATTGGCCGGCGTTCTCCATCTATCTAGAAGCGATTAAAAGCGATAAGGAAGAGTTTGATTATTTTTCTTTAATTCTGGTTAGTCGCAAAGATAATGCGAAAGCGGATAAGTTAACTCGGCAAATCCGTGTTGAACCGCATCACGCCATTTATGTAAACAATATCCCAACCCATTGGGCCTTTTGAATGCGTAATATCAGTTGACAAAAAAAAAAAAAAAATCATATGCCAAAAAAAAAAGGCAAAAGGACAAAAACATAAACTGTACAACCTCTATACTATTGAACTAACGTTTCTAAACTCATTTCCAAAGCAGTGATTGTAATGTCTTTTACAACCGTTCAAAATCTGTTTTAACCACTGAAACAAAACACTTTCTCAAACCACTCATATGAAACGCCTTCTCCAACCGCCTTAATGATTGGTTGTCACTGGAGCGGCTCGTTTCCAAACAGAGTGTTTGGTTGCTTCCAATCAGAGCCGTTATTGTTTGATATTTGGAGGAATGAACACATTATATTTACTGACAGAAACTAATCACAAAGAACTTGTATTGATGCAGAACCGCAATAGTTTTCTGTATGCCTTTGAGAATAGTAGTAGACGGTAAAAGACAAAAGAGGTGCAAGACACACCATTCCTGCACATGCATGCCAAAATCAAGGATAATTTTAAATAAGTCAAATTTTTGGTAATTATAATTATATTATTACTAATAAAATATTTCATAGCCTTTTATCTATTATAGTTAATATTCTTACATTATACTTATATTTTTCAAATCTCTATTTAATTTTAATTTTGTTTGTTGTATGTAACAATAAATATAAATATATTTAAATTAAATGAATATTTTTAATATATTTAATGTGGAAACTAAACTATTTTTAATATAATAGTTATATACTAAGAGTTTTGTCTATGCTACTCTTGGGTTTTGTATAAATTGACGAGATAGAATTGAAAACTTAGCTATCTTATTTTTTCGTAAAAGTGATTTTAAGAATTTGCGACTCCACAAAATATAACGGATTAGTTGGTCTGTTAACAGAACTAATCATTTTCTGTTTAAAATGATAACATACTTTTGATTGATGTTTAAAATAAAAATAAAAACATACTTTTAATTTTTACTTTATTTTTAAATATATATATATATATATTTATATTTTATGATAATACTTTTTTAATTAAAGAGAGTAATATATTATTATCAGCATTAGCAATCAGTCAGTGGCTACTGGAGAGTAAAGCTTTGGGCCACCGAGAGAAACCATTTTCTCAGAGCACACCTTCGTTGACTTTTTGGCGACTCCTCTTCGACCAATGTCGTTAACCACTGTACCCGCTCTCCCCATCAGATCTGGCCCATCGGGCCATCACTCGATGCCTGTCTTAGGTTTCGGAACCGCCGCGTCTCCGCTACCGGAACCAACGATGCTGAAAGAGACGGTGATTGAAGCCATCAAACTCGGTTATCGCCACTTCGACACATCTCCAAGGTACCAAACGGAGGAACCGATCGGCGAAGCTTTGGCAGAGGCGGTTTCTCTCGGTTTAGTCCGATCTCGATCTGAATTCTTCGTCACTACCAAGCTTTGGTGTGCTGATGCTCATGCCGGTCTCGTCGTACCGGCCATTAAACGGAGTTTGAAGTAAGATTTTTGATTCACTTACTGATCTTTGGAGGATCTAAAAATGCTGATTATCCTATTGTTAGAGACTTGGCGATACTGCAATGAAAGATTTGAACACATTTCTATTCCACATCATTAGAATAAATGCTTGATGATTGAATATTATTTTTGGAGTAACATGACTTTAATGTGAATCATCTCTGTAACATATATGGTTTTGCAGGAATCTTAAACTGGACTATCTTGATCTTTACCTAATTCATTGGCCGGTTAGTTCGAAGCCCGGTAAATACAAGTTTCCGATTGATGAAGACGACTTTTTGCCAATGGATTACGAAGCAGTATGGTCCGAAATGGAGGAGTGCCAGAGACTCGGGCTTGCAAAATGTATAGGAGTAAGTAATTTTTCATGTAAGAAGCTCCAACATATCCTCTCTATCGCGACAATCCCGCCAAGTGTCAATCAAGTAAATCTACTTTTTCACTCTTTTAATTTATTTTTTAGGATATACAGTTGAATTGTTGAATTGTTGACAACAAATTTACATTTCTTTTATTTGTTTATGGATGAATGTGAATAAGGTGGAGATGAGTCCAATATGGCAACAGAAAAAACTGAGGGAGCTTTGTAAGTTAAACGATATTGTTGTGACAGCCTATTCAGTGTTGGGATCTAGAGGGGCTTTTTGGGGAACTCACAAAATTATGGAATCAGATGTTCTCGGAGAAATAGCTAAGGCAAAGGATAAAACAGTGGCACAGGTCAGTATTATTTTAATAAGTTCAATATTAGCTAAATTTATGGAGCTCAAATATTAGAACTTGACCAGTACGTTTCGGGGATTGCAATTATTTAAAGCTCATATTTGGAGTTGTAACTAATAACAGGTGAGTATGAGATGGGCTTACGAACAAGGAGTGAGCATGGTGGTGAAGAGCTTTACGAAAGAGAGGTTAGAAGAGAATCTGAAGATATTTGATTGGTCTTTGACAGAGGAGGAGACGCAAAGAATCTCGACAGAGATTCCTCAGTTTAGGAACCTCGGCGGAGAGGTTTATATCTCTAAGAAAGGTCCCATAAAATCTGTTGCCGAGATGTGGGACGGCGAGATCTGATCATTTCGTGTGAAAATAGCCTAGTGAAATCGCACAATCATCGTTCGTCATAATGATTTAATTTTCATTCTCTTATAATGATCAATAAGTATGATCTCCAACATAAACGATTGATAGTATAGACATTACGTATTCAATCAAAGTGAATGTTGGGGCAGTTGCAAAATTACTCTCTTGGTTATTTAATATGTTAAAAGTAGCATTCTCCAATAACCATTGGAAATGTTTTGTGTAGAAATACATTTGTCATGCGCATTGTTTGTCTCATGTAATTTGTTATGCGTTATAAAAAAAATTGCAAACGTTCTTAAAAACTTTATGACCGTTTTCTACAGAACTTACAAATTTTTCACCTCGGCCTAATGATTTTGGCTGAAAGTTTTATGTTTTTGGGAAGAAAAAAATGGGAGAAGCTACAGAATTGAAACTACGTCGGTTGAAATCGGAGAAGCTAAGCGCACTCGCTCCTTATTAATCAATTTCGAAATTACAATCACAATACAGATATGGCCATGTTCGTTTACTTGTCGTGCAATGGAGAAGAGCCACCAAAAATATTTAACAGCGGGGAGAAATTTCAACGTCACCCTTTCCACTATCTTGCGTTCCAAGGAACAATGTTTACACAGCTAGTTTTGGTCGCTGCTCTATTGTCGATAGCAACAACGTTCCGAACAGAGCCATAAAACACTAATAATTGAGCTTTTTAACTAGTAAACACTTTTTTTTTTTTGTTAAAAAAACACAATTTTAGTTCAAAAAGAAAAAAAAAAGTAAACACTATTAGATACTAGAAAGTAACTCAATGGAAATGACAATGGGTCGAATCCGACCAAAACCTAGTCCAATACTGATGGATAAATTTAGAGCACCGGTGAAGTTGGACCCAATACCGAAATTAGACAAATAATTGGAGGTGGCGGTTCACCACTTGTAGCAGCTTATTGGTCACATGTCATATCACTGACATGCTCCTTATAATTGCGTTTTGTTTTTTGATGGCCACTTCTTTGCTTGTTTTTGGCGGCCATGGTGGCTAAAGGCTACTAAGTAGTGAGTATAAAGTTGGGCCAATGAGAAACGATTTTCTAGTAGCAAACTTTCTTTGAATTTTCAGCACTTCTTTTCACCAATGTCAGCTCTTACGTTCCCAATCGGATCCGTTCATCACTTGATGCCGGTTCTAGCTCTTGGAACAGCCGCGTCACCTCCGCCAGAACCGATGATGCTGAAAAAAACGGTGTTGGAGGCCATCAAGCTCGGTTACCGTTACTTCGACACGTCTCCGAGGTACCAGACTGAGGAGCTCTCGGTGAAGCTTTGGCTGAGGCGGTTTGTCTCGGCTTAGTCCAATCTCGATCAGAACTCTTCGTCACTTCTAAGCTATGGTGTGCTGATGCTCATGGCGGCCTCGTTCTACCGGCGATCGAACGGAGTTTGAAGTAAGATTCAAATTACTTTCTAGAAACGATATCACATGAATTTATGGATTATATGAGAACAGAAAAAAAAAAAAAAAAAAAAAACAATTTCACGACTGAACAAGCTTTTAGTCGATTAATCTCATTGTTAGAGACTTGGGGCATGGTGCGATGAAAGATTTAAATACATTTTTGATTCTAGATGATTAAACTCGAAGATGTATCTAGGGGTGTGCATGGATACTCTAAAATTTCATGGTAT
The DNA here is from genome assembly GCA_900406565.1 of Turritis glabra. NCBI lineage: Eukaryota > Viridiplantae > Streptophyta > Magnoliopsida > Brassicales > Brassicaceae > Turritis > Turritis glabra. Next base: position 835,634 of record OVBN01000185.1, read on the forward strand.
CCAGATTTGAATCCGTACGTTGGTATCCAAATTTGTGAAAAACTATATTAAAAACTAAAACATTATTATAAAATTAATAACAAATTAAAACATTAATATATATTAAAACAAATTAAATAAAGATATCATATAAATTTATTTTCATAAACAGTTCAACACATATTTATTTGGGATTTCTAAAAATACTGTATTTTTATTTTTGTAATACTTTAAAGTATTCTTATGTTTATTCTATAATATATAAAAATCATATATTTATTTACTTAAATATACGTATAAATCTATACTTTTGCTTTCTATAAGTATATATGAAACTAGCTATCTTAACATTTAAATTAAAATCCCCGTTTGCAGATCTAAAAATTTCAAATACTGTTTTCTGGATCAAATCGAATCGGATTTTGGATCCTGAATTTTCCAAACCCTATGTGTATCAGTGAACCATTTCAAACTCTAGGATTAGGCATGGATTATAAAATAATGCTTCATGATTAGTTGAATATTATATTTCAATATTCGAAAATAAATTAAATGTTAGGCGGGTGGTGGACCACACTATATAGCGCCTAGACGTATTCGTGAGATGTTACATATGGATTACACGGTGAACATCCTTTCTTAAAAATAAATTATTATATATATAAATAGATGTCATGACGACAATAGAAATTTTAATAGTTTTTCCTCAAACAGTGAAATGATGTAGTTGAAAATTTTAGTGATTTTTAAATAGTATTGGTTTTTTTTTTATTTTTTTTGAAAATCTAAACAAACGACATAGTTTTAGTTACTTCTTAGAAAAAGAAACCAAACAAAATCGTGTTTTTAGATAGTTTAAAAAACACATAACGTATACATGGGAATCCTATGTTCTGGAAGTTTAATATATCGTCGTATATGCAGGTATCATAAGATAGTATGGTAAGTCATTGTATTTGTACAACGTCTGCATTACCGTATATACGAACGCTTGGACCGTCTTTTATAACAATGCTTAATTTTATCATTATTTTCACATCATGTTTTGTAGAACTCTAAAACTGGACTATCTCGATCTCTACTTGATTCATTGGCCGGTTAGCTCGAAACCCGGTAAATACAAATTTCCTATAGAAGAAGATGATTTTCTGCCAATGGATTATGAAGCAGTTTGGTCTGAGATGGAAGAGTGCCAAAGACTCGGAGTTGCAAAGTGTATAGGAGTAAGCAACTTCTCGTGCAAAAAGCTCCAACACATCCTCTCTATCGCCAAAATTCCACCTAGCGTCAATCAAGTAAATCTAGTTTTTTCTCTCAATTAATTTATCAACAAGTTCAAATTTTTTTTTTGTTAGAATAAATTGGATTAGCTGAAGCAATTCGAGATATTTGTTTGTGGATAATGTAAAAAAGGTGGAGATGAGTACAGTTTGGCAACAGAGAAAGCTGAGGGAACTTTGTAAGTCAAAGGGCATTGTAATTGTGACAGCTTATTCGGTTTTGGGATCGAGAGGAGCCGTTTGGGGAACTCACAAAATCATGGAGTCTGATGTTCTTAAAGAAATTGCTGAGGCCAAGGGAAAAACAGTAGCACAGGTACTCTCCAAAGTATTTTAAAAGATACAAAAGATAAAAATTTAGAATTTCCGCTAAAATTTACGAGAAGTATCTCAACATTTGAATGAAAAATTAAAATAAAATAAAAACCTCATAATTTAAAGGGAAACTTTGTTAAATATACTAAAAGTTTTAACAAATTGGTACACTAAATTCCATGTTATGTTAATTTGAAAATTAGTTTTCTTTTAAATGTGAAAATTACTAAAAATATCCAAGTATCTTTTAGATGTATTATGCATTAGCTGAATACCATAAGAGTCCAAATGTTAGAACGTGGGTACATTTTGGGGAATGCAAGTATTTAAAGCTCATTTTTTGGAGTTGTACAAATGACAATTGATTTAGGTGAGTATGAGATGGGCTTACGAGGAAGGACTGAGCATGGTGGTGAAGAGCTTTAGGAAAGAGATATTGGAAGAGAATCTGGAGATATTTGATTGGTCTTTGACACAGGAGGAGACACAAAGAATCTCGACAGAGATTTCTCAGTGCAGGATCGTTGACGGAGATGTTTATATCTCCAACAAAGGTCCTATAAAATCAGTCGCCGAGATGTGGGACGGTGAAATCTGATAACTTCGTGTGAATTAAGGTGCAGTTGTACAATATTAGGCTTGATTATTTAGTTTGTAAAGTAGTACTTCCAATTACCCTCATAAGTCATAAGTTGGGTAAAACTAAATTTGGCACTGTGCATTTTGCAATTAGTGACTGTGATCCCACGTCATGCGTGAAATTAATTGTATATAATTATCATATAAATTATAAACTACTAGTATTAAGAGCACCTCGAATGCTTAAGAACCTCTCATTAAGAACCTCTCATGGTTCTTAATAATTGTTTAATTATAAATTTTGAATTTTTTAAGTTAAAAACCCCTATAAGAATAATTAAAATTGTATGGCTCCAATGGTAAAACTTCACTTGAGGTTCTTAAGAATTAAAAAATATTATTTTAAAAATTATAATATTTTTAGTAGAATATATTTTGTTTAACCTTTTAAACATTTTCTATTTTATAAAACTTAAAAATTATTGCATTTCATAAAATTTTAAATAACCATGACACAAAAACATATTAAAAACAGAAATACAAATCATAAACAGGAAAAACGATTAGTTGTCATCTTGACTTATGCCAAACTTTTGCCATATATTCTCAACCAAATCAGCTTTCAATTGTTGATGTATTGTTCGATCACGAACTCGATTTCGAATGCTCATCATAGTGCCAAGATTTGAAGGCATATCTGTAGAATATGTGAAATCCACTTGTGAACTTCTGTTTGATTCTACTTGTGCGAATTCTGATACATCAAATTGAGTGTATCCATCTCGTTCGTCTTCTACTATCATATTGTGCAGTATGATACACACTCTCATTATCTTTCCAATTTTTACCTTGTCCCAAATAAGAGCTGAGTTTTTTTACAATGGCAAATGGAGCTTGCAAGACTCCAAAAGCACGCTCGACATCTTTACATACAGCTTCTTGATATGTAACAAATAAGGATGCTTTCGGACTTTGTGGAATTGAAATAGATTGATTAAAAGTAGCCCATTTTGGATAAATACCATCCGTGAGATAGTAAGCCAAATGATACTCGTGTCCGTTGACAAAGTAATTCACTTTTGGAGCTCGGCCTTGTACTATATCATCAAAAACTGGTGAGCGATCAAGAATATTGATATCGTTTAATGTACCTGGAGGTCCAAAAAACGGGTGCCATATCCAGAGATCTTGTGAAGGTACAACCTCTAAAACGATTGTTGGCTTTCCAGATCCTCGTGTATATTGACCTTTCCATGCGGTCGGACAATTCTTCCACTCCCAATGCATACAATCAATGCTTCCTATCATCCCGGAAAATCCGTGTATCTCTCCAATATCGAGTAGTCGTTGAATATCTTCTGGTGTGGGTCTCCTTAAGTACTCATCTCTAAATAAATTTATGATTCCTTCAACAAAATGTTCCAAGCATGAAATCGCAGTGCTCTCACCAAGCCGGAGGTATTCGTCAACCGCATCACCTGCACAACCATATGCCATCATACGAATTACTGCTGTAGACTTTTGTATTGTAGAAAGTCCGAACCTTCCGACAGCATCTCTTCTTTGTTGAAAGAATAGAACTTCAATGGAAAGTCGATTAACAATACGCATGAACAAGGGCTTGTGCATTCTAAAACGACGGTAAATAATTGAGGAGAGTATGTTGCATCTTCACTAAAATAATCGTTCTACAAGCGAATATGTCCTTATTCACGTTGTCTTTCAATGTAGGCTCGTTTTTTCTTTGATTTGACTGCTTCTTGACGCTCACCATGATGAATAAAATGATTATCGAATGCTTGATCGAATGCTTGATCGAAAACTTTATCGAAGTTTTCATCCATTGAATCCTCGAAATTATTATGGGAAAAAGATGTCATTTTAGAGAAATTTTAGAATGGTTTTTTTTTGTGAAAAATGTGTTGTTGATAAAATTTGTGAGACTGACTTAGTAATATATATACACATTTTCATTGTGAGACTGACTAGTAAAATAATAGTTCAATGTTTCGTACAAATAAAGTTTACAATTCACATGTCATTTGTATTCTTCACAAGTGCAGTTTTTGTCTTTTTTCTTCACATGTCATTGTATTCTTCTTAGTATAATTGTTTTCTTCTTGTCTTCTTCTTTAATACAAGAAAGATTATTTAAATACCATACATATATAAAGATCACGAGAATTGCACTATTAAAATCATACTTAACAGTTTCTTGTATTGAAGAAGAATATCATAAATTAAGAGTTACAAAACAAAAAGAAAAAAAAAAAAAACAAAAAGGTGTAGTTACAAAAAAAATTGATCTTTTCACAACGATCTCCTCGCCATCTCCATCTCCATATTTAACCTGTAATATATTTTAGTAATGAAAAAGACAGGCTTTTAGAGATTCCATCAGTCACCAAAAATCCAAAAATAATGACATGAGCCATATACAATAGACACAAATAACTTACAATGTGATGCTTTGTCTCTACATTATATCCAATGATAGAACCAGGATACCAAACAGCATCCAATGGCTAAAAAACCTAAAGATTAGACAAAAATCAACTGTTAACAGATCCCTTTCATAAAGATAGAATGGAATAGCTAAAACACATAACTTTATAGCTCAACGTTTACCTTGCATTACAACCCAATGAAAGTTGTAGGATCGACACCATCATAACTCAACCTGTCATGCCAAAACTCGCTCATCATACAACATCAAACTAACAGATGGTGTGCCAATTAGCACTAAAACGTGTACATTGTGAACGATGTATTGTAAAACAACAGGGAATAAATGGTAAGTGAATCCACAGTCGCTGGCTTGCTCACATCCCTCTTAGCTTTGGCCTTTGCTGCCTTAACACCAAGGGGCCGATCCATTGAAACTTCCTCTCCTGGCACATAGGTTGATGACTGTGCGGATTCGTCATCACACTTTCTTCTTTTTGACCTTCCAATATCTTTAGTAGAAGAAGATCCACACCATTTCTGATCATGGCGAAGCTCCCTTCATGCATGCTCAAGGGTGAACTTGACCTTGTAATCATTGAAGTATATCTTGTGAGCCATTTTCATAACATCATTCTCATTCTGCCCACTGGATTTCTCTTTTGTTGCAGCATCATAGTAGCCTACAAACTTACATACACCCTCATTAATCTTCCCCCACCTTTACTTACAGTGACTTGGCTCTCTCTTTTTTAGACCAGCAAGCTTTAGACTTGCTGAAAAATAGGCTGTTATGCATTTCCAAAACGCATCTGCTTTTTTCTCATTCCCAACAACCGGATCATTGGAGGTGTTCAACCAAGAACTAATGAGCACCATGTCTTCTGTTGGTGACCATTTCCGTCTTTTTTTACGGTCATCAACTATGGGTGCATCGAGGTTTGGATCATCACCCCATTGTGTACTAAAAACAGGGACCTCCGATGATCCAAGTTCTATACTTGGTGAAAAACTCAGATTTTGATTTGGGGGTTGAGTGTTTGGTTATTGACTGTTTAGTAAATTTAAAAAGGTAGAAGATTCACTATATGAATCCATAACATAAAGTAGAAGTTTAGAAGGAGAGTTAAAAAGATGTTTAAAAACAAGAAGTTTCGAGTGGGAGTTAAAAAGGAGAGTTAAAGTTGGTGTGAGTGTATTTAAAGTTTCGGGTGGAAGTTTAGCAATCAATGACTTGAATTAAAACTAAAACAACCAAGCATGATATTAGTCATCAGATAATACACTAACACAACCAAGCATTGATCACAAAAATCACTAACACCAACTTGCAGAGAAAAATTAAAAGCGGTCAGATTCTATGCAGCTAGCAAACATCAAATCGCAAAAAGACTTAAGCATTTATGGCTTAGTTATATCTGTAGAAGGAAAATAAGTCACTAATATTCATCAGCAAAGATAATGACAAAATTCAGAAAAAATATGAGGGAAGCTACCAAGTGATTCATGGAAATCAAGTTCTTCTAACTTAGACAACCACAATGGAAATCAAGTTCCTCTAACTTAGACAAATACTAGTCAGAGTGATCCACTTATAACTTAGATAAACACACAATTCAGACTACAAGAATATAAATCAATTTCGTACCAAACAAATTTTTACCTCAGACTAAAACCGATTGAAAACGCACACTCGAGCCTAGAACCGGTCAAATTGGCTCCAAGGCGATCGTTGCCTGTTTCAACTTTGACCCTTGATAAATTTCCAATGCCCAGCTCCCGTATCATACCAAGACCATACAAAACCTGCGCCAAAAAGACTTTGAACCCTTGCAAGGAGAAGGAACCATTACCAGTACCTTTACAAAAGAAGAAGAATCCATTACAAACGGTTCGAATTAGGGCTGAAACAAGGAAAGTGAGAATAATCCATTACAAAAGCGGTCCGAAATTACAACAATATATAATTGAAATAAAGATTCAGATGAGAACATGCAGAATACCAATAAAAATTGAGACACCAAAATTGATCAGATGCTTAAGAACCTCAGCATTCGGACCTTCTGAGAAGTTAAACGGCAGAGGAAGAGCCTCGCGCCGCTTCTTAAGGAAGCTCTCCGCTCTCTTAGCTTTGCATATCTCAACCATCGAGATCGAAGCCACCGACTCCTAACTCCGTCAACCACCGGCTTGTACCTGCTCCTCCGTACTGACATTATCCGGCTCGTTGTTCTTCCTATATTATTCGATCTCGATTCGCTTCCTTTTATTTTTCGCAATCGTCGTCTCAAGCAAGAGAGATAAAGAGAAAAAAATCGCCGATGGAAGAGAGAAAGACGGAGGATTTTTTCTCTTGCTCTAGAAAATTTAACCAACAGAATGTTGACACGTATGAGGTTCTAAAATATTTTACAAACTCTCTAATTAGGACCGGTTCTTAGTTATTTTTTTCTTTTTGAATTATTTTTTGCATAATTTTCCTAAGAAATTCTATTAGAATCTCCATTAGAACCTCCATTGGAAGTGGTATAAGTCCGTACATAGTATAAGGCAAAACTTTAATCAAATTTATAATTAATTTTTTTTTTACCGCTTTAAAGTGAATCTTTGTCCGTAATGTTATTATTAACAAAATGAAAATCAAGATGTAATTAATCATGTATTTTTACAATGGACTTAGATTCATCTAATGTTATTACTTCAGACTAAATCGAAATTCGCGCGACGCTGCACGATATTGTTTTAAATTTTTTATTTAATATAAATATGATTTGATATAACTAAATAAATTTTTAAAATTTGATGTTTTACCTTTACTTAGATTTTAGTAGTTTTTACTTCTCGAGATTAAGTTTTTATTTATGTAGTTAGATTTTGTAATTATAAATATAGTCTTTATTGCCAACATTAATATCTAATGAAAAAGATGATGTTGCAAAAATAAAATTATAGTATCTTTTCAGTTAATAATTTTTTATTCTTTTTTTATAGATTTTATTTTTAAATTTGTAATTGATCTCTACGTATCATGGATCTTCGCGATTAATCATATTACGATTTTATCGGTCCGACTGAAACTAATCTAGATATTTTAAACACATTTCATATATATATATATATATATATATATAGTTTATCACTTTCACAACCGTTCAGTTGCCATATTAAAGATAACATTATATAAAGGTCGACTACATAAAATTTCGGTTACTATAATCATTTTGCTATCAAAATAGACTAACACATGCCAATTATGAGATTATTTAGATCTCATTTCACATCCCACCGATCAATTCGAGTCTACTCTATCTATATTTCATATGTATGTAAAAAAGATAATTTGATTATTGTTCAGTGACTATTGAGCTTTTTAGTCATTGAGCCTACATTTTCAGATATTTCTGAGAAGCCCATTTGGTATTCTTCTAGAATTTGAGATAGTTTCATCCTGACATTTTCCGAAGAACACCAACCACATATGAGCATAACAATGCACCAATCACATTATGTTTAAGTTAATTTTGTTTTTTGTGTAGACACACTTTCTTTTAAACACATATTATGTAGACACATCAAATTTATATTTTAAATTTTTAAATAATTTTTAGAAAAATGGCTTTGCTCATAGAGGAGATTACTAATTATACTAAACAGAACTAATAATTTAATAATAACAACTCCATTTACGGTCACATGAATCCGGTTCAATAACTAATCCCAAGTCTAATTTAATAATCTTAAAATCACAGCAAACGTCATGACTCCACATTAACAAACCAAAGCACCACTTCGACAAACCCACAAATCCATAAGACGTGACCATGTTATTACGTTACTGGTTTGGAATTAAATAAACTTAAGCCTTCTGGTTTAGTTGGTTTAGACTCTCGGTTCAATAATCAACAAAAGCAACACATCAACAGCAACACGAGAAAAGGTTTTGGCCGATTACCTTTCTCGGCAACTTTTCTCGACGGTTTTACTCGGCGGCTCGAATGGCAAGCTGGACAACTCGGTGACATAGATCTAAGGCGGTTCAAACCATAGTGGTTAGATTGATTCGACAATCCAAAGCAAAAACAGATATATAAATCCCAAATATGGCTCACTGATTTACCTCTCCGTTGAAGACGGTTCACGCGGCGGCACAAGATAGGCACAACAATGAGGGTCTCCGGTGGTGCTGCGGTAGTTCGCAAACAAAGAGGTGAGAGAGATAGCGACGTGGAAGAAAAGATGATTATTACTGGTGTATTATTTGTTATGTTTTGATTGACTAAATCTTTATTTTAAAATAAGGTGTCAGCTCCAAATTATACTAAAATGTTGAGGTGTCAAATTTGGAAAAATTTTTATTGTTTTTATTGTATTGACGATAACAATTGAAAGCACTATTGCTTTAATATTTAAAAACGTTAGACCCCAATTTCTTCTTGTGTACTCCACATAACTCACAAATAAGTAAACCAATGGACAATAATAAATGAAATGATAATAGCTTACTTATTCATGAGAAGTTACTTTCAACATTAACAATTAGGGAAAAAACTTGAAAAAATCCTTATCTATTTTTTTTAATGTTTAATATCTAAATTTTTTTGGTTGGAATAAAAATATCTCATATATTTATCATTGGTAAAACAATATCTCATATTTGAATTGTTGGTAGATTCGAACCCGCGACTTAACAGTCGTTAACGGTGTTACAAAATCAATTAACGGCGTTAAATTTTAATCCTATGTGTTTACATATATATACAATTTGTTTACAGAAATTTACGAAAATATTGACATAGTCTGGTGGTAACACGAAAATCATTGTTTGTAAGTTCTTATATAAGCATAAAGAGAGGTACAAAAGTTCCGAAAATCACTGTTTGTTTGTTGTTTGTTTGCAGGAGCCGGATAAAATGAAGAATTATGTGGATGATGATTTCCATCCCATGATTTCTCATCTCATAGATGTAACTGCGCATTTTAGTGAACTAGACATTGAGAGGTTAGATTATAATCTCGATTTGAAGCAATTCGCTAGAACAATTCAGAATTTAACTAGGCTTGTATTTGAGACTGTAGCTAATGTCTCGAGTGAATTATGAGGGATCCGTTTGATTCCGATGCTCATAAGTTGCAGTTGGTAGTGACTTTCGGTCTTTGATGAAGATTAGAAGATAGAATTTGACTTTTCGCTTATCTTTTGTGTTGAATTTGATTTACAAGTTGCTTTATGCAGGGAGAAACAAGTGGCGACCAATGCTGCAGATTGACGTTAGCTTGTTTTTTTTTCTGTTTCCATTACAAGCTTTCATGCATGAAATATTATTCTTGTACCCTGAGACATCTTAAGCATTTTATAAGCATTTTATAGGTCCCGGGGCAAAAACAAAGAGTAAATATTGCTTGAAACTAACAAAGCTTTGTCGATATCGGTATATATATATCATATGCACAATAAGTTATGCATTTGATGAATCTTGTTAGTGCCCAATCCTGTGATCAATCTCTTTTGCAGGTCTTGAAGTTCTTAACATCTTGGCAACACATATCTTATATCTAATTATAGTCTTTCGGTCAAAAAAATAATTCTTTAGCTTGATAATATGATTGGTGTGACAACTCACCAAATTGGTGAAAGAAGATGGGAAGATGTGCATCAGTAACCGAAGTCTTAAAGACTATACCAGCCTCTTGAAATCCCTCTCTACAAATCAAGTACATCTTTGTCTTAAATAATGTACAAAATTACCTTGTGTTCACCACTACGATTGTATTTGCTTAAAATTCTTTAATAGTTGCTTAGTCTAAAGAGGAGAGCAAATATTTCACCTATAAGTGTATTGTTGATTTTATAGTGATGATGATGACATGTATGACAATCTGGTATACCGGGAGCATATGACTGGGACAACACAAGCTTAGTCGTAGTCATGCAACGGTTACATCCCAAGCTAGGGGAATATACCGAAAGCATATGACAAGGACGACACAAGCTTAGGCGTAGCCATCCAACGGTACGGTTACATCCGAAGCTAGATGATGTGAGAGTCATGTGATGATTATAACGCTCACCAAAAAAACCTTTTATATGTAGACACAATACTTAAAATTGTAGACATAAGTGGCTATAATGGTCATGAGGATCTTCCGGGTCTTCTAGAAACCATTGCTCTATTTTAAGAATTGTAATGTGTGTAACGTGTTTTAACATTGGGACCATTACAAGACATTCCTGGTTCATTGTCAAAATACTACACAAGAGACATGTAACGAGAAACACTTTGGTTACAACGGTTTTCACTACCAAAATCTCCTCCATCATAACATTATAATTTAGTTAATAATTTCACTTACAATAAATGCTTAGTTAAATATTCTGAGAGTCAAGATGGATCTAACTTTATAACAAAAACAATCAATATAAAGAATTTACAAGAATTTTCAAAACAAAAACCTGCGCATAGCACGGGTGCTCACCTAGTATATACATTAAAAGTCGAAAATTGAGAATTTACATAAACAGATTCAGAGAACTTGAACTGAATTGACTATCTTATAAGATCGAAAACGAAATTATTCATTGTTGATCACTTGCTGGAAAAGACTAAAGAGACTGAGAGACTTGCGGTGGGAGATGAAAAGTCTCGTAAGCAAAAAACTGAAAAAGCCACCGCTGATTTTTTATGTAAGCCCTTAAGATATATATTTTTCTAATAAAAAGCAAAAAATACGTCCAATTTTGTATTAGGACGTAAATCAACTTGTAGTTGTAAACCCAAATTTGGCCCATTGATGAAGAAACTGTTATTGATTTAGCTGTGGCCGCGTAAATCAAACCCAATTTTGGTCTAATTAGTAACTTAATTTTTTTTTTTTAATGCCTACAAGCAAAACTATATATATATATATATATATATATCGGTTTATGGGCCCGGGGTGGTCGTACTGCTTGCCCACCTAGTTAAGTCGGCACACTGCATGAGACATGAAGCGTATTGTCAGAATATCACTCAATGAAAGATACCGATTCTTCAAGCGACAACTATCGAAAACCTTGATGTCTGCAAGACACGGTTCAGAATCAGTATTCCAGCGCAATTTCTTCTTAAGGCAGTAGTTATGACAGGGATGAAGAAATTCCACGGAATGAGGCAGACGCCGTGGAGAATCCATGGCCTTTGAGGGTGAAAGCTTAGACCTTTAACTCTGTTACTCTTGGTCTCGAACTTTGTCAACATAATCTCCGATAACGAAACACAAACATCTCTACAGAAACCTGATTAGATAGAAAGAATCATTAACATAGAAACTGGGCTAAGAAAAGATTATTAAAATCATATTTCATGCCTATGGAAACAATGAGGACTCATACTTTTCGAATAGCCAAAGTGACGGTGAAATTTTCAATCTCTTTGTCTGTTAATTACACAACTGGTTATTAGTTCAACTTTGATAATGAATTTTACATATCATGCATGCATCAGGACATGGTTCTAGGGAAGTGGGCTATATGCATGTATCTGCATTTTGCAACTCCAATAGTCACTAGCTATATGGTCTAAATGAACGCTCATGGTTAAGAGTGTTCATCTTTTACTGGATCATGGATTCATGATGGCTATGTATATAATTCTTGTTGGCAAATTGATCTCTCCCACTATCACTTGTCCAAACATTTTTATGTTGTTCATAAACTTTTTTTTTTTTTCAACTTAGTTGTCTTTTAATCTTTTTTTTTAGCCACATATCATGTTTGTTTTCAAGATGGTTTATTATCTTAATTAAGACGGCCACCAGATCAGAGCTCATATTACTTAATTAATACTGATGTCCAGTTTAAACTTTTTATAAATCTAGATTTGAGTGACTGTGTTGATGATTCTCATCATTTTATTACCAGTTTTCCATGTCTTTGGAGCTTTTGGATCTCTTATAAATATGATGAACAATAAATTCGTATATATATACTTACATATAGTAATATAAGTGAAATCGGTTGCCCTGCATATTTCTTAGCAAATTTTGATATTAATTATTGCAACGATATATCAACAATTTATAGTATTTACGTTCGTATTTTCCTCTTTTTGGTTTAACACGTTCGTAATGCATGATGACATTCAACGAATTAAAGCTATATATAAACCGCTTGATATTATAACATTATGTTGTTTTTTCATCAAACTAGAAAAAAAAAATGTTAGTTTAACTAAACAAAAAAAAAGAAGTTAGAATGACAAAATTGATTCGAAACAAACAATGAAATGGAAATTAGTCGTTAGGAAGAAATGTTTAGTTTACAATGTGATCTTACAAACACTCGACAACACAAGAACATAGGATTTCATTAGTTTTAACATATTTCGAATAGAGAGAATCGGAGAGCGTTGATCTTCGGTGACAGGGTAATCGTTTCTCTGGCTTTGTAACATTCGAGTCGGGTTGGATTTGGTCTTTCAGGTTTGGATCGAATCAGTTTGGTGATTTCTGTTGTTCTTTTAGGCAAACTAATGGTTTCCATCGTAGTTTGAATTTCATTTTGACATCGTTGAAGCCCAATCATATATATATATATTATTTTTTTTATTTTTTTCTTTTTTGTAGTATGTCAATATCACTATGGGTGTGGTTTAACGTTTATATTTTTCTTTTTGGTATGATTTGCCATGATATACCATAATTTGTAAATCTAGTAAAAAAAAAAAAATCAGAAATCTATCTTTCAACATAGTACAAAACCAAATAACGTTTAAATATTTTTTCTATTTGGAGAAAAAGTTTATTTAAAAAGAAAAAAAAAAAGAGAAGAAGAAAAAGACACCTATAAGATTTGATATCGAGAGTAACAATGGAGATATAAACAAAGTAGAGGAGAAGAAAGAAGAAGCAATTTTTCTATTCTCTCCTCTCATTTCATAATCTATTTTTCACTGACAAAGAGCTATGGCCGCCATAGACGGTGGCGTATCGTGTCTACGAAGATCGGAGATGATCGGAATAGGAATCGGAGAACTTGAATGTCCACCGTTAGATTCTGATCAAGTTCACGTTCTCGCCGTCGATGACAGCCTCGTCGATCGTATCGTCATCGAAAGATTACTTCGGATTACCTCCTGCAAAGGTTAGTTTGTTATCTTCTTCATCATCTTTCTCTTAGCAAAAAAAAAAAAAAAAAAAAACTTATTGTCCGGAGATGATTCAATGCAGTCACGGCGGTTGATAGCGGATGGCGTGCTCTCGAATTCTTAGGATTAGACGACGATAAAGCCGCCGTCGAATTCGATGTAAATCCTAAAAAAAAAATCTGATTTTAAACATTTTAGAGCATTTTGAAATTCAAGATTTTGATTTTGATCTTTTACAGAGATTGAAGGTTGATTTGATCATCACTGACTACTGTATGCCTGGAATGACCGGTTACGAGCTTTTGAAAAAGATTAAGGTTCTGAAATTTTCCCGCCATAAAAAAATCTGTTAAATGTTATTTTTGTCAATTCTTGAAAGAAAAAAATGTGGATCATATTTGAAACAGGAATCGACAAGTTTTAAGGAAGTTCCAGTTGTAATTATGTCGTCGGAGAACGTACTCACTCGAATCGACAGGTGGAATCTCTCGCCGGAGCTTTCTTTCTTAAATTTGTTTCTCACAGATCAATAATAGGATGAATCTGAAATTTTCAGATGCCTTGAAGAAGGTGCGGAGGATTTTTTATTAAAACCGGTGAAACTCGCCGACGTGAAACGCTTGAGAAATTACTTGACGAGAGACGTTAAAGTCTCCGGTGACGGAATTAAACGGAAGCCGAGTACTCCTCTGCCGCTGTCATCCACCACCTCGATGGAATCTTCGGACTCTACGGTGGAGTCACCTATGTCTATGGTTGTTGATGAAGATTCGTTGACATTGTCGCCGGAGTCTTCGTCGTCGCCGGTTGATTCGCCGATGAGACGGCTGGAGATGAAGGGTTTAGATTAGAACGATCTCCGTTAACCTTTTTACTTTTGACGGTTTCATTGACTGCATCGTTGACTTGACGCCGTCAGTTTATAGATCTCTTTTTATATCGTTTGCACGTGGGGGCTCTTTTAATCACGAAGGAACATTTTTCTTGTATTTAATTTTACGTATATTTCGATAATTGCTAAATTAAATAATGATATATTTCTTTAATCAAATAATGTGGCAAACCTCTGTTTCTAGGTGTATTCATATCGTCTGCTAATCAATTTTGAGATTATGCCAGCGATGATTAGCGTTTAGTTGATAGAGTATCCAATAATGTACCACTTGGGGTTACTTTTCTTTAATCTAGTCTTTGATAGTAAAAACGAAATCTTGTATTATTAATGATTTTTAATAAAAATGTAATCTCAAATATTCTACGTGGCTTCTATGAATTTTTTTAAACGACCTTTACTACTAATTTTTTATTTTTTATGATAACGGTCTAGTAGTGATATAGCATAATTCATTCGCAACCTTGGTTTGTAAATGTTACACCATTAAAAAGAGACAACTTATGTTGAACCGATCTGGCTATATATGTGGCCTTTTAAGCAGTGCATAAGTAGTGGCTAAGTTAGTGAATAACCATGGTTTCTATTAGTTGAAAAAAAAAAAAAAAACCATGGTTTCTATTAGTGGCCATTTTATTTGCTTTTTGACAGATTTGTAGAAAACGTTCTCACTCGAGTTGGTTAATATAAACCCATTTACATGAAAACAATGTATGTATCACATGTACGTGTGTATGTGTGACAATACAAAAGGTTGAAGATGACTACGTACATTGTATTTTTTTTTTTTTTTTTTTTTAACATATGGTTCATAATCAATATGTTCAATACCCACCAAAAGGTCCCTTTAATTTGACAAGGATTTACTCTTCTTTTGTATATTTCCATTATATATATGCTTTTTTAGTTAGGCTTTTATGTGTTGTCCAAATACATATTATCATGGGGATTCTGGATTCAAATATAACCTGAGGTCTACTAATTAAAACCATTAAGTATATATTCTAGCTCCTAATCACACGTACCTAGCTCCTAGTGCTACTCCTTGATTCACACCACGACCACAATATCTACATATAAAGAGGAAGTATATTATTTTGAACTTCCTTTAGAATGAAGGATCAAATCGTATAATATAATATTGTACGGCATTGGTTTATTGACGAGATCCTTACATTGCCCATTGGAACTTGGAAGGAGGCACTGAATATTAAAACTTTGAGAGGCAAAATGCAATGAATCAAAATCACATAATCATTGTAGACAACAGAATCAGCTCAAAGATACTCCCCACGTTTGGCGTACTAAACATGTGATAATTCAACTTTTATCTTCTTCCCATTTTGATTTCTCTTTTGTCCCCTTAAGGTACGGGCAATTATTCTTCTACCATTTTTAATAATGCGGAACATGCGAAATAAACAGTGAATGCTATTTTCTTTTTTAACTTTTATATGTCCTGGAAATGATGTTTCCAACTCGAAGTCCTTTATTCTTCAGAATGTCGCATATGATGTTTTCAATTGAAAAACTCCTAACTTTTGAAATAATTCGATTTTTTATTTTTTATTTTTTTTAAAGAATGTTAGTTTTTATTTCATTTTTGGTTTTGACATGAAACATAGAAATTCAGAAAATGTGATACGTTCCGCTTGCACGTATTTCCATTCAACTTTCTGTATTTTCAGTTTGTATATGTTCAGATTTACTAGTAAAAGATTTTTACTTAAATGCAAAACTTTGGTTATAAATGCTCCACAATAGACCAAGACATATGGTTTAATAATTTGTGTTATTGTCACTCACTGTATCACCACCCTGTTTAAACCCGGTTGAATGCATATTTTTTTACAATAAAAATGCGCTGTAATTAATGGTTCCCCTCTCAGCCAATTGTTTCGTATGATTCGGTGTTCCGGAGTTTCCAACTTTTTGATACACCAATGTGAACTGCAATTAGAAGAAGTTGTGATGTTTACACGTAGTCCTGGAGAATTAACCGAATCAAAAATATCGAACCGGAACCGAATCGAGAAGAAGTAAACCGAAACTAAATTAAAATTCTAAAATATTTGAATAGATCATAACTTTCAAAATCGAAAGAACTGGTACCAGATCAAAATATTTCGGATATCTGAAAATATCTGAAATACAATACCTAAAATATTAGTTATTTTTAGACCGAATAACCGAAAATATCAGAAATACCAAAAGTACACAGAAAAATATCTATAAATACCCAAAATACTTGAACATATTCAAAAATATTCGAAATGTCCGAAAATACACGAAAATACCCGAAAAATACTTGAATGAATTATAAATTCTAGAACCGAAAAAATCGAATCCGAACCGATTTTTTACGATACTTATATAGATCGTAAACTTTAGAACCAAAAAAAACTAAAATCAAATATAACCAAATCAGAACTGATCCGAATACTCGAACGTTCAGATCTATTTACAGGTTTTGATAAATTACCAAGAATATATGAGTTAACAAAAACGTTTTATCATAGGTATTGGCCTACTGGGAGTCACAGAGTCAGTGGGCCTATGCTTGTGTCCGGGAAAATAACTTATTATTGGGCTTACTACCCATATGAAACGTCTATCCATCTTGCATAAGAAAAATTAAGCTATAACATTTTAAACAATAAAAGCAATGGACTTTTTGTATTAACATTCATCACATACACCTTTTTGTTTGCTCGGCCCATCAACGCACAATATTTGTAAGGTTCCAAATTTTGTGGGTCTACAGTCTCTAGACATACATTTACTTTTTGCTTGAGGCTCACTAATTCACAAATCTCGAACTGCGTGGTGGACTGGATTCTTTTCTTTTTGGGGCCATATATTCAGTTTTTGTTTCATTTACCAAATTTTCTCGACGTAGTAGACGAGAGATTCAGACATAGCAGAAGTTTTCAAGAAAGGATTACTAAAGGCGGATTAGATGGATGGATTATCATATCTCGTCTGAATCTTATAATCTTTTCAGTATAGGAAACTGATATTGTAATTTGTGAAGTACAAGTTATCAACGTTCTTTGATGGTGTGATCAGTGATGTCCACGTATCGTCTCCTATTTCACCTTTTCTATAGCCGAAAATCACACCCAAAAGTATGATATTCATTTCATGATTTATTTGTTAAAGTAGCACTAGCACATTATATTTTTGATGGACGTTATACAACTTTGTATATTTTCAATAATTTATATGGAGAATGTAGAGGGTGATGATGAAGACTGCCCCTAGTTGGTCGACGAGACGACGACCAACTTTATTTGACAATATTATACAATGCCATTTATCAAAAAGTACATTACATGCGTTCATGGATATAGCGAGTAGTAAAAATTTGACGTGAGAGAAAACTATAAAAAATACTAAAATCAATACAATAAAATTAAAAGGTGTTTCTTCGGTGTGATCAGTTTTTTGATGTTGTTAAAAGTTGACACTTTCTATAAAATATAACAATCAATCAAAATTAAAATAAATAATACATATTAGCTTTTATCTTGTTACATCATATTTTTGTTAGAAAACACCTTATTTAAAAAAACTAATCAAATAAAAACAAATAATACGTATCAATATTTTTTTTTTAATAATAATACATGGATTTTTTATTTATTAAAAAAAACAAAACAAAATAAATACCTCTTTGTTTTGTCTACACAAATTCAATCCAAAACTAAACTACAGTCATCTCCATTCTAATTCAATTTAAAGTAATATCTATTGTTTGTATTTAAATTTTATAAAGTCAAACAATTGTTTTTTTTTTGAAAAATAACAGCTATATAATTTTAACAATTAAGTTTATAATATCATAAAAACCTTAGCCTAATCGAGAAAAAAAATGTGTTATGATTTAAATTACTAGAACAACACTCATACTAGTCAAAATTGCGATCTTATCTTCACGCTTGTCCAAAGTTCAAGTAAAAGTTTTTGTAAGATCATTACTTTTTAATGTATAGGAAAAAAATGACACATAAGAAAAGAGTCAGAGATGAACATACAACCAAAAGTCTCGACAAATTATAGTGGTTAAATGATAAAAAAATATATTTAGATGTGTAAATAGACTATTTGAATTTAAACAAAGTTTTTTGCCAAAACCCGACATCATTTGGAAACGTGAGTACATGCACATATAATTTGACAACGAAACATGACATTTAAGATTAAATAAATTCAAGGATATAAATTGTTTTTAAGATATTTACTATATCAAGATTTGGTCATGATTTCTCAACTAATGCAAATGTTTAGTTCACAAATGACTGAGCTGGTGAGTTAGATACCAACAATTCTAAAATATATTTAACATAAAAATATTAAACATTAAAAAAGATAAAGAAATATATCGTAGTATAGCATAGATCTTCATCTAATAATTACAAACAATATAAGAAATAGTAATTACAAAAGAGATAAGAAATAGCAGTAAAAATTGACTATATAAAATAAATAGAAAACTATTTTCAGTACTACTATTTTTTATTGTTTTTGTGATTAATAACTATGAAAACGGTAGAATTTGTACTGTGTTGGTGTTCCTCCTTAGTGGGGGAAACCCATTGAGATAGAATAGAATGAAATAGTTATATCTTGTATTCTATCTTGTTACGATATATCTTCTATTCTATATGTGTGTTAATATAGAATAGACTGTGTTTGTTTCGATATCTCTTTTATTCTATATGTGTGTTAATATAGAATAGACTATTCTTAATATAGAATATAATAGGTTATGAGGATATATATATATATATATATATATATATATATATGTTTACTTAACCTAGATGTATAACACAGAACACAAGAAGAGAAAGAAAAGAAGAGAGGCAAAGAAGAGAGAGAAAAGGATTTTTTTCTAGGTTTTTCAAGGTTGCGTTTGAGGGCTCGAAAGAGGTCCGATCTGGCTGATATTTTGTGGGAAGCTTCGTGACACAGTGGGTTTGATATTCAACGGTGGGATATGCGTTTCAACGGTTGGTTTTTCGTGAATCTGGGTTTTAGGGTGGCTGGTCGCTACAGTTCTTCAGCAGGTGCAGTCTTGAGTGTTTGGGAAATCTGACGGTGAGATCTTCTCTGATTGAGCTGAAACTTTGCAAGTGTGTTCTTGACTTGTTCATCTTGTATTTTTACGGTGGGATTGTCTTTTGGTTGTCGGAATCCTAGTCAGCTGAGGTCGTTTGTGACTGCCTGTTAGTAAGCTCTTGTATTGCTCTCTTGTTGAGTTTTCTTGTGTTGGCGATTGCTCTTTGGTGGCTTAGTCTCTGGATCTATTCTGTTGGAACAAGAAGGACGTGAAAGAATTTCATGTTCTAGTATTTAAGGAGAAGAAACCTGTTGATAAGACTGATGATCAGTGGAAGTTGCAACATCGCCAAGTGTGTGGTTTGATAAGGCAATGGGTAGATGATAATGTGTTGAATCATATTAAAAATGAGATTGATGTTCCTTCTCTATGGTTGAAGCTAGAGCAGTTGTATGCTCGGAAGACCGGGAATGATAAGATGTACATGATCAAGAAGTTGATTGAGTTGATGTATCAGGAGGGAACTCCAATGACTGATCACTTAAATGTGTTTCAGGGGCTGCTCAATAAACTATCTGATATGGGAATCAAGTTTGAGGATGAGATTCACGGTTTGTGGCTTCTTGGTACACTACCAGATTCTTGGGAGGTGTTTAGGATGTCTCTTTGTAACTCTACGTCGAATGGTGTTTTCGATGGATTCAGTCAAGAATAGTGTCTTAAATGAGGAGACAAGAAGGCAGTCAAATGCTAGTTCCTCACGTTCAGATTTTTTGGTCACTAAGTCAAGGGGGAGGAGTTTATATAGAAATTCCAAGAAAGACAAGAACAGGAGCAGGAGCAAATCTAACAAATTTGTGAATTTAGAGTGCCATTACTGTCATAAGAAAGGGCACATAAAGAAAGATTGCTGGAAGTTGAAGAAAGACAAGCATCAAGGAAAACAAGAAGAAGTAGATCGGGTGACAATCACCGACGATCAGTTTCTCATTCTTCTTGAAGGTGATGCCATTAATGTATGCCAAGACACCAGTTGGGTGGTTGATAGTGTAGCTACTACTCATGCTACATCACAGCGGGATTTGTTTTCTATCTATACTCCCGGTAGTTATGGTTCTGTGAAGATGAACTTGATATTTACGGGAAGACTTGATGATGAGGGTTTTTACAGTTTACACGGTGGTGGCAAATGGAAGCTTTCACGTGGTTCTTTGGTTGTGGCTCGAGGTGAGAAGCTTTCATCTTTCTATTTGATGCAAGCTAAGGTATCCAAAGACAATGTTAATGCTTTGGAGAATGATCGTGCCATAGAGTTGTGGCATAAGAGACTCGGTCACATAAGTGAGAAATGATTGTCTGTGTTATCTAAGAAAGATGCTATTTCAGATATCTCCGGTTTGCACTTGGAGAAGTGTGTGCATTGTTTGCGGGGAAAACAACACAGGGTTTCTTTCAAGTCTTCTGCGCTTTTTAGAAAACCTGAGGTACTTGATCTGGTGCATTCAGATGTATGTGGTCCAATGAAGACAAAATCTCTTGGTGGTGCATCATATTTTGTCACTTTCATTGATGATCATTCAAGGAAGTTGTGGGTTTTTACTATGAGGACGAGAAATCAGGTTCTGGGATACTTCAAGTATTTTGTAGCATTGGTTGAGAGACAGACGGAAAAGAAATTGAAATGTATCCGCAGTGATAATGGTGGAGAGTATTCTGGACCATTTGATGCTAATTACAAAGAGCATGGTATTAGGCATCAGTTCACGCCGCTTAAGACTCCACAGTTGAATGGGTTGGCTAAGAGGATGAACATAACTATTGTCGAGAGAATGAGATGTTTGATTTCACAATCAGGCTTGGCGATGACTTTCTGGGGTGATGCTTTGAGCTCAGTTGTTCACGTGTTGAATCTATCACCAAGTGCTTTATTGGAGGGTGATATTCCAGAGAGGGTCTGGACCGATAAGGATGTTTCTTATGGTCATTTGAGGGTCTTTGGGTGTAAGGCATTTGTTCATATTCCCAAGGATGAGAGGTCGAAGTTTGAGATGAAGTCGCGGCAATGTGTGTTCATTGGTTATGGTCAGGATGAGTTTGAATACAGATTTTATGATCCCGTTGAGAAGAAGCTCATTAGGAGCAGAGATGTTGTGTTCATGGAAGATCAAACGATTAAGGACATTGACAAGTCCAGAAATCCAACTCAGAGTTATGAGAGTTTGATCGATTCAGAGGTTGCTCTTTCTACATCGGTCCATGGTCAGGTCGAGGATGAGGTTCAAGTTGATACACCCAGTGCAGATGCTCCCGCATATGATGATGATGGTATTGGTGATCATGGTGACGATTATGGTGAGACACCAACTACCGAGAACCCTCCTATTGTTAGAACATCTTAGAGAGGTCTAAAACCGTCGACAAGGTGATGTGTTACTTACTGATGGGGGAGAACCTGAAAGCTATAATGAAGCTTTGGAGGATGAACACAAAGATGAATGGCATAATGCCATGGGTGACGAGATGGATTCTTTTGAAGAGAACCATACGTTTAAGTTGGTGGAGTTGCCTAAGGATAAAAAGGCGTTGCTTAATAAATGGGTATACAAGATTAAGCATGATGAGACCAGTTTGTCACCTCGATAAAAGGCTAAATTGGTTGTGAAAAGATACAGTTAAAAGGAGGGGATTGATTATGATGAAATCTTTTCTCCTATCGTGAAGATGTCATCCATTCGGGTTGTACATGGATTGGCAGCGAGTTTTGATCTAGAGGTTGAGCAAATTGATGTAAAAACTGCTTTCCTTCATGGAGATTTGGAGGAAGAGATTTACATGGTACAACCGGAAGGCTTTGTGAAAAAGGGCGAAGAAGACTTAGTTTGCCGCTTGAAGAAAAACTTTTATGGAGTGAAGCAGGCACCGAGGCAGTGGTACATGAAGTTCAAGTCCGTTATGGGGGAGCATGATTATAAAGAGACTACTTCTGATCACTGTGTGTTTGTTCAGGTGTTTGGTGATGATGATTTTATCATCTTGTTGCTATATGTTGATGACATGTTGATTATGGGCAGAAACTTGAGCAGAATTGAGGAGCTGAAGAAGCAGCTCAGCAAGTCCTTTGCCATAAAAGACTTGAGTCCAGCGAAACAGATTCATGGTATAAGAATTGTTAGAGATAGAGGTAAGAGACTGATTCACTTGTCTCAAGAGAAGTACATCGAGAAAATACTTAAAAGGTTTCACATGGACAAATCTAAAGTTGTAAGCACTCCTCTTGCTACACACTTTAGATTGAGCAATCAACAGAGTCCAAAAACAAAGTTGGAGAAGGAAGATATGGCACGGGTTCCATATGCTTCTGCAGTTGGTAGTTTGATGTATGTCATGGTCTGTACAAGACCAGATTTAGCTTTCGCCATTGGTACAGTGAGTCGTTTTTTTCCAATCCTGGAAGAGAACACTGGAATGCTGTGAAGTGGATTTTAAGATATCTTCGATGGACTTCTACTTTGAAGCTTACTTTTGGAGGTAATAAGCCATTGATTGTCAGTTATACTGATTCTGATATGTCTGGAGATGTTGATTCTAGGAATTCTACTTCGGGTTACTTGGTAACATTTGCGGGTGGAGCTGTTACATGGCAGTCAAGGTTCCAAAAGTGTATTGCACTTTCTACCACTGAAACTGAGTTCATAGCCGCACCTGAATCTTGTAAGAAATTGTTGTGGATGAAGAACTTTTGTGAGGATATCGGTTTTAAGCAGAATAAGTATGTGTTGCTTTGTGATAGTCAAAGCGTAATTTGCCTCGAGAAGAACTCTACATTTCATTCGCGTTCAAAGCACATTGATAGGAGGTATCATTGGATACGTGATGTGGTTACTTCTAAGGAAGTGGAACTTTAAAAGGTTCATACGAATGATAATGGAGATGATATGATGACAAAATCAATGCCGAGGAGAAAGCTTGAGGTATGTCGTGAGATAGCCGGGATGGCTGTTTCCTCCACCTAGTCGGAGGGGGAGTTTGTTGGTGTTCCTCTTTAGTGGGGGAAACCCATTAAGATATAATAGAATGAAATAGTTATATCTTCTATTATATCTTGTTGCGATATATCTTATATTCTATATGTTTGTTAATATATAATAGACTGTGTTTGTTTCGATATCTCTTCTATTCTATATGTGTGTTAATATAGAATAGACTATTCTTAATATAGAATAGAATAGGTTATGAGGACATATATATATATATATATATATATATATGTTCTCTTAACCTAGATGTATAACACAGAACACAAGAATAGAAAGAAAAGAAGAGAGGCAAAGAAGAGAGAAAAAGAGATTTTTGTCTAGGTTTTTCAAGGTTACGTTTGAAGGTTCGAAAGAGGTCCGATCTGGCTGATATTTTGTAAGAAGCATCGTGACTCAGTTGGTTTGATATTCAACGGTGGGATTTGCGTTTCAACGGTTGGTTTCTCGTGAATCTGGGTTTTAGCGTGGCTGGTCGCTACAGTTTTTCAGCAGGTGCAGTCTTGAGTGTTTGGGAAATCTGACGGTGAGATCTTTTCTGATTGAGCTGAAACTTTGCAAGTGTGTTCTTGACTTGTTCATCTTGGATTTGTACGGTGGGATTGTCTTTTGGTTGCCGGAATCCTAGTGAGCTGAGGTCGTTTGTGACTGCTTGTTAGTAAGCTCTTGTATTGCTCTCTTGTTGAGTTTTCTTGTGTTGGAGATTGCTCTTTGGAGGCTTAGTCTCTGGATCTGTTCTGTTGGAACAGGAAGGACGTGGTTATAACACTCATACATTTGATATAGTGAATTTTGAGTGGACTACGGTCCCGTGGTTTTTCCTTCTCACATCGAAAAGGTTTTTCACGTAAAAAAATTGAAATCTCATTTATTTTTCTACTTAGATTACTTCTGCCATTGTCCAAATATTTTTCTCAAAGGTTCACATAAATACGGAAAATTTTATTCCGCTGCGCCGTGTCGCGTTTTGTTGTTTTTTCCCAACATACCGCTGTGATACATGATTTCAATCAAAACCATAAATAGAATGATATTATTTATGGAAACGTACATGTGTACGCAGACATCAATCTGAACATATATTACATTATTTGTCACATAGTAGTGACATTATTACACGTATTGAAACGAAGCTACTGTAGCAACTAATCCATAAACTTTTGTTCTGTTTAAATCTACCATTTTCTTACACTTGAACGTCTTAATCAACTTAGCTATCCGAGACAGTAGTACATTTTATTATTTTACTAACAACATTCCAAAACTGGCTATATATTCTTAAACATAATTATCAGAATTTGATGTCATCCATTAAATACACCCTATAAAATAAGGATCATAACTTCAGTGTCAAATACTAAAGATTTCTAAAATCTTTACAAAAGAAGTTTGGTGAAGTCTTCTTCGACTTTATAACAGATGAGATGGGACCAAAAGGTTTTTAATTTCTCTACTTCTCAACATCTACCGATAAAGCAAAATCAATTCACAAAAGTCAAACATTCCAAAATTACATTTACACTTCAACTTCTCTTTTCCAGATTATTTTCGGTTTCTTCTAGAACATCCACATTACCAAAACCAAAACTATTACAATTCTCATTTATTCTCAAGCACAGAAAATGCAAAAAGGTCACGGGTTTGTTATAAAGAACTAAATTGGTTGGTTTAAAAATATGTAATGAATACATAACTACTTTATAACATAAATTATTACTTTGTTTTGCATTCATATTCAGGTAATAAACAAAGAAGTAGATATAAAAGTCAACGCGTAGCCGAAGATTTGGATCAACGAAGTCAAATATGAAGACATCTTCCGTTCCAAATTCGGACACTAACCCCAAAAAACCAAGACCTGGTCAACGCGGCCGCATTAATCGAAATAACAAAAATACCCTTGCTAGACACGTGTAAATTCCGGGTAAATGGAGGCTGTTTTCGTAACATCAGCCACTCTTTTGACATTGGACCTTATCTCCATGTAAAAAAAAGTTACATTTTTATTATTTATAATAATATTTTGTTGCTTTACTAAAAACATAAAAATCATTAATGTGTTAAATCATTAATGGTTGTCATGTTCAACAAAAAATCATTCCCAATACAAATTTTTCCTCATTTCTTCGTTGTCAAAATCAAATCCATCAGAACCTTCTGATCTTCTTAGCTAAGCCGCGTGAATCTTATCGCCGGTGAAGAACCGCCGTGATGTCCTTTCTATTTCGTAAGAACGGGAGTAGTTCACGGAGGAAGATCAAAGACAAACTCCGTGGTCGGAACTCAGATCGCGCCGGGAAGAGAGGAGAGGAAGAAGAAAGAGTCAGATACGACGGCGGCTCCGGCTCCGATTCGTTACCTCCACCGCCGTCTCCTTGGGGCTTTCTCTTCCCGGAGGATTTTGTTCGAATCGACGGGAATCTTAAAGCTGTTATTGTAGATGAAGAAGGATTAGATGTGATTTACTGGAAAAAGCTTCTAGAGTTGGAAAATAGCGGGAAAATTAGAAAAAACCCTAAACCTAGAAGAAGAGGAGACAAATCCGGTGGCGGATTTAGAAGAATTGGAGCAGATCAAGACGACGATGAAGATGATGATGATGATGATGATGATGAAGTAGTAGGAGACAGAGACGAATCTGTTGAAGAGACGTTTTCGTTTCATACGAAAAAGTCTCATCCTCCTTCAGGTGGTGAAATTAGAGATCAGGGTGATAATGGTGTTGGAGGAGGAAGATACTATACTTCTTCTTCTGCTTCGCCTTCGCGACCTTCTTCTTCTTCTACATCTGCTGCTTCGCCTTCTCGAACTTCTTATTCTACAAGTGATTATGGTGCTGCTGGAAAACAATCTCAATCTAAATTTCAAGCTCCTGGCGGCGGCTCGTTTCCCTCTTCTCCGTCGCAGATCCAAAGTAGTGGCGGCGGTCGTTCGCCGCCACTTCCGCTTCCTCCGGGTCAATTTGCGGCGGTAAATGCGCCATTTTCTACATCGACACCGTCTGTTCCGCTTCCTCCGGGTCAATACACGGCGGTGAATGCGTCATTGTCTACATCGACACCGTCTGTTCCGCTTCCTTTGGGTCAATACACGGCGGTGAATGCGCCATTGTCGACATCGACACCGTCTGTTCCACTTCCTCCGGGTCAATTTACGATGGCAAATGCTCCACCGCCACCGCCGGTTCCAGCCAATCAAACTTCACCACCACCACCACCGCCTCCGCCATCTGCTGGGGCTCCACCTCCACCTCCACCGCCTAAGAAAGGACCTGCGCCACCACCACCTCCTCCACCGGGTAAGAAAGGAGCTGGACCGCCGCCACCGCCTCCAATGTCGAAGACTGGGCCACCTAAACCGCCTGGTAATCCGAAAGGACCGAAGTCAGGTGAGACTTCTTTGGCCGTTGGCAAAACTGAGGATCCAGCGCAGCCAAAGCTCAAGCCTTTGCATTGGGATAAAGTTAACCCTGATGCGAGCCGTTCAATGGTGTGGCACCGGATTGATGGTGGTTCCTTCAAGTAATTATAGTTACAGTCACTAAAGTGTATATAATCTAGAATGTGATATTCGGATTCTGAGTTCTTATTGAGTTATATTTGTTTCTTGTGGTAGCTTTGATGGTGATCTCATGGAGGCTCTGTTTGGATATGTTGGTGCTCGAAAACCGAGTGAAGCAAGCAATGTACCGCAGAATCCCACTGTGTCGACTTCGCAGACTTACATTCTCGATCCTCGGAAATCTCAGAACAAAGCAATTGTGCTTAAATCTTTGGGGATGACTAAGGAGGAGATCATTGACTTGTTAACAGAAGGCCATGATGCTGAGTCTGATACCCTTGAGAAGCTTGCAGGAATAGCACCAACTCCAGAAGAACAGACAGAGATCCTAGAGTTCAATGGCGACCCGACGAAACTGGCTGATGCAGAATCTCTACTGTTTCACATCTTAAAAGCAGTTCCTTCCGCGTTTAACCGGTTCAATGTCATGCTCTTCAAGATTAACTACGGCTCGGAGGTTGCTCAACAAAAAGGATCTTTACAGACACTTGAATCTGCATGCAATGAGCTACGTGCTCGTGGGCTATTCATGAAGCTGCTAGAAGCAATCTTGAAAGCAGGTAACAGAATGAACGCTGGAACCGCTAGAGGAAATGCTCAGGCTTTCAATCTGACAGCTTTAAGAAAATTGTCTGATGTGAAGAGTGTTGATGGGAAAACTACTTTGCTTCACTTTGTTGTTGAAGAAGTTGTAAGGTCTGAGGGAAAGCGAGCTGCAATGAATAAGAACATGTTCCCAAATGATAATGCTAGTGGCGAGAATGCAGATGTATCTAGAGACGAACAAGAGATTGAGTTTATTAAGCTGGGTTTACCCATTATAGGTGGTCTAAGTTCAGAGTTCACCAATGTGAAGAAAGCGGCTGGAATCGATTATGACTCGTTTGTTGCCACGACCTTGGCTTTAGGCACCCGAGTCAAAGAAACAAAACGCCTTTTAGACCAAAGCAAAGGGAAGGAAGATGGGTGCTTGACAAAGCTGAGATCTTTCTTTGAATCTGCAGAGGAAGAACTGACAGTCATTACAGAGGAACAGCTCAGGATAATGGAGTTAGTGAAGAAAACCACAAATTATTACCAAGCTGGAGCATTGAAAGAGAGAAACCTGTTTCAACTGTTTGTTATAATCCGTGATTTCCTAGGGATGGTCGATAATGCATGTAGTCAGATCGCAAGGAATCAACGGAAACCACAACAACGACCTGCAACAACAGTAGCAGGAGCATCAACTTCAACAGCAGAAACTGCGAGCGTTGCTGCTGCACCGCAAAGAAATGCAGTTAGGTTTCCAATTCTGCCCCCAAATTTCATGTCAGAGAGTTCAAGGTACAGTTCAAGTGACTCAGACTCAGATTCTTGATAACCAAAAACCAAAAAAGTTTATTCACTTTTGTTATTATGTATATAGATGATAGGGGAGCTTGTCGGTAAAAAAATTCTTTAGGTTCTTTGATGATGGTTCTTTTAATTTATCTGTTTTGTTGAATCTGTTTTTTGGGTCAAAAGTTGGTTCTTTTTGGAAACGAAGAATACAAACAGAAGAAACCATTACCATTACCATTGGGTCTTTTGTTTGTAATTCAATTTGTGATATTTTTTGGAGTGCATCAATAATAACATCAACTCAAGTGCTTGAATATTAAACACGAGACTCCACTAAAGCAGTAGCAAAATGTAGATACAACGACAAAAGCTTCACAAGAATAACATGTTTATCGTCATGTATGTATGTGAAGAAAGATACACAGTGAGAGAGAGAGAGAGAGAGAGAGAGAGAGAGAGAGAGAGAATACAATCAAAAGCCTCTTTTATTCATAGATTCCTATTAGCCAACCATGTCATAACACGTGGCAGTTTAGCGAACAAGAGCTTCATGGAAGCGCAGCTTTAACTTCTTTTCTGTCTGGTCCAAATGACTGCCACAGAAGAATAAAAGGGTCAATGAGGAAGGCTAGCAATAGTTTAAGGGGCGTGTTGCAAAATGCAAATGGCAGAATTTGTAACTAATAATTACCTCGGTGCCAAATCCCTTCACATACACATTGGTAAAAAGTTCGGAAGGCTCAGGCATTGGGCAATCCTGAAACGGAAGAGAGTTTGAGCGTGTTTAGCTTTGAAAGTTGAATTCCCCAGTCTAAGAGACAAGCAATGTAACTGTTATTTACCTTAGCTTTGGCAATGGCGTCATCTACTTCTTTTCTAATTTCTTTCTCCATATCCTTAAGCTCCTTCTCGGTTGCTAGGTCATGAGATAGTACCAGCTTTTTTATTCTCTCAATTGGATCCCGTTCCTGAGTCACGCAAATGTTATTTGTGATTCACAATAATCAAGTCCTCGACCAAAGAAATAGTTTGTGCAGGTAAAGAGACCAACGAACCTGCCTCACACCAGATATCTCATCTCGTGTACGGTATGTGCTCCCAGGATCAGACATGGAGTGACCGTGGTACCTGTATGTGTCCATCTCAAGAATCTGTATAGAGGAAATGATAAATCAATTCTTATGTAATTTTTATGCTAGCAGAAGAGGAAAAACCAGAAAAAAAAATGGAAAACCAAAGCTACTTCTATTTTATATGAGGAATTGTGATGTCAAAAACTCAGTTCTTTGAGGTACACAGATACCACATAGTTTCTATAGCAAGTTTAAAACTCTACAGAAAACAAACCAGCCACCTCATCAAAAATACTGCTATTGGAATTCAGTTCCAGTTCACAAAGAGCAACTGAAGGGAAGTAAATTTTAAGTAGGAAATGCAAAAAGTAAGAAAAACACTCCATCCAATGATGTCAAGTCTTACTGGATAGCTAGATGTTGTTCAAAGTAAATAAAAAAATGTGCCAGATGACAACGGGAAAAAGAACAGTACATGTGAGAACACTAAAATGCAGACAAACTTACTATCGGTCCCTTCTCCAAGGCATGTTCCTTAGCAAATTTGCAAGCTTGTTTGACAGCAAATGCATCCATACCATCTACCTGTTCATCTCAAAAATAGCATCCAATCCAGTAACCGGTCAAACATAAAAGAAAGTTGATAACTGATGGAGATTACAAGACACCCAATCAAAACAATGTAACGATGCACAATGGCTCTGTTAACTATAGGGACTTATGACATCATTATACATGAGAGATTTGCATTTCATCCCTTTTACTTGCATCTACCAGTTTTCTATATGGAAACTAATAAATTCATGGGGTTCAAGAAATGACACTAATCCATCTGCTAACATATAAATAGCCAATCCAAACTTCTCTTTCTCATCTTAACAAGCCTCACACATCAATCCTTGTTACAGATAAGATTCAAAAGCTTACCTTGAGTCCAGGAACATAGTCACCACGCTTGTAGTAAGATGGACTCTTAGCAGCTCTCCATTCAGCAGTTCCCATTCCATCTACACAGATCAAATCCAATCCAAACAGATATTATTACGCCATAACAAACCTAAAAAGGAAGACGAAGAAGCAAAAATGCTTACAGTGATTGTTCTCGCAGACCAAAATAGCAGGTAAATCCCAAAGAGCAGATATATTCAAAGCTTCAAACAACTGTCCCTGATTCGCAGCACCATCACCATACAAAGCAAATGTCACAGCTTCTTCCTTACTATACTTCTGAGCAAAAGCAATACCACAACCTAATGGAACCTGAGCACCAACAATCCCATGACCACCGTAAAACGACGATTCCTTCTTATAGAAATGCATAGATCCACCTTTCCCTTTAGAACAACCAGCTTGTCTTCCCATAAGCTCTGAGAAAACCTCATGAAGCGAACCACCACGACCTAAGAAAATACAGTGATCACGATACGCAGTAATAATCGCGTCTTTCTTAGTAATCGCAGCTTCCATGCCTATAGCTACAGCTTCTTGGCCGTCGTAGAGATGGCAAAACCCTCGGATTAGCTTCGCTTTGTAAAGCGAATCGGCTGCGATTTCCATCCGTCGCATCAACGCCATGGTACGGAAGAAATCGAGAAGCTCTTGACTCGATGATTCGACGGAGCGAGACGGTGGATCACATAAGTGAGCTGTGAAAGGAAGCGAAGTCTCGATTGTGATCGGAGTTGTGTCCGTTGAGATTAATCGCCTGAAGGCGGCGGAGATGGGACGAGTGATGCCGTTCGATCGTGATGAGAGGCGTGATAGAGCCATTCTCCACCGTTGATTTTTCAGAGATTTTCCGGCGAATCTGTTGAGATCTTCGCGTAGGAACAACAAAATGAGAGAATTTCAGTGAAGAAGAGAAGGAGATGCGAATAAAGTTACAAGCAGATAAGAAGGTTCTCAGAGTGTTTAATGCAGATTTTGGTTTAGTTAACCAAAACTAAATGTCTCTGGTATGTTTGTTAATCTAACTATCCCGGTCCGGTTCATTTTGTTTGAAATTGAAAGCATGGTTCAACCAGAACAGGATTACAGGGTGAGCTCCAGTTTTTTTTGGGAATTTCATTAAAAATATATAAATGTTAAAGATTCATCAATCTTTATATAAATCTTTATTTATTTTTTATTTTTGGTTGGTATGATCAATCAATATCTTTATTAAAAAATTCAATTTAATTCAAATGCATAAGTAGAAAACCTAAATATATTAACTAAAAATATTCACTGGTTTAATTTAAATCTAAACTTAAAACATAAGATTGACAACAAGTTAAAAAAAAAACAGATAAGAGCATTTCGAATCTAGATAGTGGAATTAAGATTGAAAGTGTATTAATGCATTTAAAAATCACCATCACCATCAAAATTTATATATAAGAAAGGAAGTGAAATATAATCATAGATACCTAATTATTTATACAGTTATATGTTGCATAGAAACGGAAACAGGTACACGGAAGCGAAGCATTTTGGAAACTAGCAACAATTTTCTTTTAAAAATTAGGAAGTGGATACGTTTTGGAAACATATATATATATATAATGAAACACCAAACATCAAACCCATATTAAAGAAAAAAAATGTTTGAACAACACATATCCAAATTATAAATATTAAACAGTTTAACTAAAAGATAAAGATTAAAACGCTCAAATTCATAAATTTAGGTTTTCATAAATCATATATTCTTATATATGTGTATCTTAAATTAATTAGGTTTTTTTGAGGTACAAAAGTAAATACTATATATATATATATATATATATCATAAATCATAATATTTTCAAATTATTTATTTATTAAGTTTCTAAATTAAAAAGGTAAGATTACATTTCCGTTTTGGAAACGTGGGTTTCCTATCGCGTTTCCAAATATTTAGGAATCGTGTTTCCATAACATTTTCTTGTTTTTAAGAATTTTCGTTTCTGAAATGTTTCGGAAACAGACTTTAGAAAGAGTTTTCATGCAACCTAAGTTAAAGTTATTGAGATATTTTTGGAATTTTGGAGAAAAACAATTCCTAAATGGCATGTAAATGTAGTATAGATCAGATACGGTTATTATCAAATTCATGTTATAATCAAATAGTGTTATTATTTTTGTACGAAAATATAATTTTGGTTTGTTTTTTCTTTTTTCACTTTGTTTAAGTTTTCAAACATAGAACATTTATTACTATTTAAACCATAATAAAGTTCGTTAGTCAAGATCTTTAGATTTGAGGAAGTTTATCCGAATTGAACACACTTTAACAGATAATAGAAATGTAAATATAACAGATGAAGAAATGAAGAGAAAATTTATAATTGAAATAGAAACATATCATTAGAAGGAACATTCAATATTTGTTCAATGAATGAATTAAAAGTCTCGAATTATGCATCCTCCTTAGATATATATTCTAACACTATACACCAAAACTGGCGGCTCCAGACGCAATTTAGAAGATAAAAACTATGGTTGCTGCCATGTGAATCTCTTTGAGCCAATGATGCAAGTCTCTTGTCAAAGACAGTTGGTCTCTAGTCTCTACTACTACTGATGCTTGCATATCTCAGCCAAGAACTTCACACCTGCACAAAATAACTAGCCACATCTATTTACTTTTATCGCGAATTAGAGATTAATGAGGATTTGCAACATTGATCACCGCAGGCAAATAAAAGCTAATCTGCAAGAGGGTTACTTACGTTCTTGAATTAAGGCAAGGCAACAAATCTACGGTTAAGACTTATGTGAAAACGCGATATTCTTCTCTTCCTCGAGATTTCACTGCTACCAGATGTTTTACCATTGTCAGGCCCAGTTGGATTCAATGTTGCTTTCTTCAGCTTTCTTCTATACAAAAGATCTGCTGTGTTTGGTTCATACTTGACCTAATGACAATTGTAAACTCTCATTAATCGTATCCACATGAAAGAAAAAAAAGAGAAAGGATTATTAATGCGAGAGATTGACAAGACAGTATTTACCTTAAAAGAACTGCAAGCTATCTTACATTCGACCTCATTGATAATTCTCAGTCCTTCCATTGCATGCGACATCCCTGAAGATTCATCCAGACTGCTCAATTTCGCCTTGTTCCTGAAAACAGTATGCTAAGATGATTACTTGCACAAATGAAGACGAAATAGAGTTATGCTCTTTATCATTGCTTTTTAATTCACCTCTTCAGAAATAGTCCAGGCTTGTCTTCATCAGGGATAAACGAAAGAAAGTCATTCTGCAGATAATTAGCAAAACCTGGTTCCACTGTTACAGCTGTAACTTCAGGCTGATCATTCCCACTGTTCATAAGTTGAATCGAGAGACGGGTTTGGGCAGATGACTACACAGAAATTTGTTAGGACAGATTAGTATGTGAGAACATATACACAGGTATCCACACATATCAAGAGAAGCATACATATTCAATCCTGTATATGTTTTGATCATGGAGAAGGGCTCGAGCATTCTCATGGTACACTATATCAAAGAATCTTCCTGGTTTTCTGTAGTTCTCGTATGCATATAGTTGCAGAAGCTTGGTGTCTGTCTCATCAGCTGCGACTGCATGAAGCTGAAGCATTTCCAAGCCACTTCAATGATTAGCGCAGAATAAAAACAAAGGAGAGGGGACAGAAGCAGAGTCAAGACAGTAACAAGGTAAAATGGAAACTTACATGCTTAACAAACTTTTGAACTAGCTTGTCCAATGTGAAGAGAACATATGATTGTGCTCCAATAATAGCTCGGCATTCATCTTCAAACTTTGTATTGTCGCTAGAGCCATCAAGTAAATTATAAAGGGCATCCATGAACCTATGCTACCAAATATCAGTTAGGAAAAAACTTCTTTCAATTAAAAAGTACCAATAATACTTAGAAAATAAACCACCTGGTATAAGAATCAGTAGATGTGTTATCTGGAGCTTTCCATTTCCTCTCTGAATGTATCTTTGCTGATTGTATTCTCTCGTACAACATCTGGAAAATTAGCAGAATCAGCTGTTTGAACTGAAGACGATTAATATATGAAGAACTTCAGAAGGTTGTTTCGTAGCCCTTACTTGATGAAGCCTAAAAAGCACATAAAATGAATCATTTCCATAGAAAACTCGAGTATCATTCCGGGAGTCGCATTCACTTGCTTGCAGTGTCCCAGGCACATGCTTTGCAAGGGGCTTTACAGGTTGCAGATACCGTTCTGAAAATGTGAAAAAAGATCCATCTTCACCCTCGTTGGAATCAACCATCCCCCCAGCCTCGTTTTCACTCTCAGCCACAATATCACCCCGGTCACAGTTCATAGCTCCTTTATGCTCTTCATCGGAAGAAACTTGGCCACCAAACTTGCTTGCTGAGACAATAATTTTAGAGGCATTTTCATCCCCTTCTGATAACTTTTGAGTAATTTTATTTTCATCACCTTCAGGGAGGGTATTGCTCCTTGCTTCAGCTTCAGTAGTACATGCACCCTCCTTTTGTTCTCGGTCTTTATTACTTCTTTCATTGTCTGGGAGTTTCTGCACAGGCTCGAGGCCATTCTCTTTATAAACCTCAAAATTGTCTTGTTCGAAACTTTCAGTGGGAGATAATTCACCCTCTTCTCGCTCAACCTTATGCCCTCCAACTGATGCATCACTAACCTTACTATGGTTCTCTACACCCTCCATTATCAAATCATTTCTGGGTGACACCAGTTTGGAAGGCTGGCTATCCTGTAGAACCACAAAAACAAATATTAAGAAAAAAACTTATTTTTCACATCGAGGAATATTTCTCAAGTCTCATAATGAAATAAACTTAAACAACTTTCAGTTTTGCCCAACAATTAAATACGCTGTACCACCAGCCCGAATTTATGAGAACCTTTGATTATATTTACTCAGTTAAAAATGAATACGGCCTCAGATCAAGAACAAAGGTAATAGAAGGAAGAAACAACACGGTTACCTCATTAGTTATAGCTGCACCATCATGCAATTTATCTTGCTGAATGATTTCTCGCATATTGACTGGGAAATCTTGCGCAAAAGAGCTTCCTTGTACTGTTGAATTTTCTTTGTTAGGCGCTTTTGGAGGTATTAAAGGCTTAAGGTTTGAGACAAGAGAACCGTCACAGGTGTTGTCCTTCACTGCCTCACATGCATCATGGTCCTCTTGGTTGTCTTCGATCTTTGCAATATCTTTCATTGTCTCATTAGTTTGAGACCTAGAAGGAACGCCAAACATGGGCTCCAAAAAGGTTACCCACAGCTTCATTACTTTATCCGACTGTTCAGTAGCACATATTTCTTCACAGTAATACTTGATTAGTTGATATAGGTCAGTATGAACTTGTGTATCAGTATAACTGAACTCCACATCTGGGATGAAAGAGGGCTTAGTTCCTACAGCAATGGCACGAAGCAGGTCTTCTTTATGCTTTTTCTCACTGATATCTTTAATTTCCGCCACTAAACCTGCATTTGGGACATAACAACCAACTTTAGTCGATGCAAATTTGCACTTAAAATTATACAAGATATTCTCTTCGTTTCATCAATTTTTTCTTTAAACAATTATGGCGCCTTTATATTATGCCATGTAGAGAAAGAAATTGCTAATATGGAATATCCCTAAAATCTTCTATGTAGCTTCAAGTGCAGCCAAACAATATAAATGGTTTTTTAACAAATCTAAATTAGGTTGGAAATCTACACAAAATGAACCTATAGGCCTGCAAGAAAACATACCTTTTGTGCTCAAATTCTTGGAGTCCTGCTGCTTAAAATAGAAACTACGATGATCTAGTGATTTGTGATGATTCTTAGCATATACTTCAGCCCATACTTTCCTGAAATCAGAGCGACACCTAGCCCATTCTTCTTGTTTCTGCTTCAAGCGTGTTAGTATTACCGGTAAGGCGATATGGCAATTCTTCTTTATAAAATCCATGACATCAAGCCCAAAATCCCCGTATAACCGCTCAATGCATCTTAGGTTCAGCTCTATTAAATAGTCACATACAAGGTCATTAGCCCAAGTAAAAGAATAATAAACATAAATATCGCACAGCCAGATTTGATCAGATAACTACTTGCCTGATAAGTGATCTTTAATACATATTGGTGTCTCTATAGAGATTGTGTTGTTGTTGATCTTTTCCAGAAGATTTTCCACACGCTTAATGGCTGCATTCACAGACTCTAGTAACATGTCCAACTCAAACCTGAAACCATATCAGTTAGTTAATAGATCAGATGGAAGTAGAATTTTTATGGGGATTATATTGTCAGCCAAAAAATCCACAATAAAACCCACACAAGTTTCAGACAACTTCGTAAAATTAGAAGGGAAGACTGAACTGAATAGAAAACAATCATGAACTCACCAATGTTATCGAAAGACTCCTAATCTAGATATAGAAAGAAATACAGGAACCTAATATACTATATACGTCTTACCTATCATCCTCACATCGAAACAAGCTTTCTTCATACTGGTTTTTGCGCATGTGTTTGAATGAGTAATCCTCACTCCCTGATGTGACAGATACCCAATGATCATTAAGTACCTTTTCACCAAGCGAATTTCTGTAGCTTGGAATCTGAATGGGATACTACACAGGAAAAAGCCAACCGTATGATCATAGAGCACAAAATGCGACGCAATATTGAAGTATGGTATATAATATCATTAAGGTTTAAGAAGGGCTCACATCATCTGGCAGGCGACGATAACTTGGTGAACATTGTGCGCAGTCAGTAAGATCCAATTCATTTATTGCCTTGGCCATATGGTTGGTGGACAGTAGATTTTTCTGACTTCCAATGTCTTTAGTTCTATCATTTTCTGGATCTCTTTCATGACCCCCGTTATTTTCATAATCGTGAATCCCTTCGATGTCCTCTGCCTTCAGATATCCTGGCCATTGACCTTGATTAGCAAGGGATTCTGCAAATATTAACATAGTTGGACCTTAGCACCAGGTAACTCTACTGACCAGTCCATAAACAGAGACAAGATTGACAATGACCACAGTATAAAAGATGACAATATGTCACGTAGATAAATACTAATTTCCCTTTGATATCAAAATCACTGAACAATAGAAGACATATATTTGTAATTATCATGCTCTCAACTGGTGCTGACCCAAGCCATAATAATTAAAAAAGCAAATAAATAAAACAAAAATGCTATAGGTGATTCAAATACTCACTTCCCAGAGAATTACCAGCAGAGCAGGCTACAAGGTTCTCGTCACCATCTTCTCGTTGATCGGAGATTTCAGTATACTCATCATGCCTACTCCGTTTTATTTTCTGTGGCAGGAAAGAGTTATCAACATCTCAATAAAACTTTGAACCATCAAGTTTCTTAAACATATGTTCTCTCATCTCTTTGCTGTAAACTGTATCTTAATTCCTATATTTATCTTGCTCTGAATTTATTCTTAGAATAATTAGGGAAAGAATGTTAATAGTTTCCATACTAAACATGCATGGTTACAATGCAGGCTTTCAACCACAAACATCAATCAGAAACATTATTAACTACGCTGTGAAAGATATGAGAATCATTAAGAAAGAATAATTTAAGAGAAACCTTCTCAAAATGCTTTGGATGCATGGCAGGAAATGGAGAATTTCTATCATGTGGTACTGTGTTCCTTCCGAAAAGAAGGTTACTAACAGAACCTGATCCTGGACAATCAGGTAAGAAATGAACAAACTCCCCAAGCAGATCTTCATGGTCCTGGAACAACAGAGTAACCTGTAGAATAGATAACAATCAGAAGAAAAAAAAAGAATCACAAGAAATCTGACTATATAATGCGACGCAGAAACGTAGAGCAAATTAACACTATGCCCATTTACTGTAAGTATACCTCTTGATAGACCTCATTGATGGACTTGCTTTCCTTTCTATACATGTTCAAGATGTCTAGGAATTTTTTATATGCACGGTCATCACCTCCAAATCGCGCCTAGAGGAAGAGATCTCCAGTGACGTTAGCTGATTAGATCATGACTAAATTGGTATCTGAGTTTTACTACATCAGATTCATTACCTTGATCTTGCTGACAAATTCGATAGCTATTTGGAAATCCACTGGCTTTTTAGGTTTCTCATCCTCGGGCTGAAGGGTTATTTTGTACCCCTTTGGCAAGAAGGTATTAAAACCCAAAAGCAAGTCGTCATAGCCCTTGAACAAATCTTTTACTCTTGCTATGACGCCATTAGTGTCAACTCTACAACCAACATGAGACACCAAAAAATTAGAACATTTCCTACTGTGAGAAGAAACACCAAATGGAAGAGAGAAGAAGGCATTTTTACCTCTGAGCTTTGAAGTCCTTCATGACTCCAAGGAAAGTCTCATATTTCTCCTTGTTGTCTTGAAACATGTCCTTCACAGCTTTGAGATATGTCAAAGCATCACCTGTTGTTAGCCCTCCCATAGTTCCTCCTCCACCAATCGTTAAAGGCCTACCTCTGCATTACATAAACATATATTAAGTTGCCTTTCGCATTTACTTCGAATAATCAACTTAGTTTTCCCCTTCAAAACTACAATTATTTGCTTTAGCCTATAAGGTAACCAAGGAACAATCCTAGACCTCAAACAGAGAAATTTAACTCAACAAAGAAAACAAACTAGAGCATGGAATTTAAATACCCACAGGAGAAAGAAAAAAAATAAAATAATAAGAATGTCTATCTATCAGCCTGCAAATTTGATAACACAATTCCGATATCATACTTCCACATCCACCAATCTTTAAAGGCTTACCATTTATGCATTACTCAAACATATACATTTACGGCGAAAAATCACAAATCCATTTTCCTACGCAGTAAATTTCTATTTAGCCTATAAGAATAGCCAAGTTAAGAACAATTCTACACCGCAAAGATAAAAACTCAACTCATCCTAGAAAAACAAATCAAAGCATGAAAATTCAAATCCCCACAAGCAAAAACAAGCAATACGAATATCATCTATCAACCTACACAATTTTGACTGCCGTACAAAAAGTATAGTCAAGAAGAGAAATTTGAAAACAACACAAATCAAAAACAAATAGGATTTGAATTGACAACAGAGAGAGAGAGCGAGAGCTTACGTTTCTCCTCGAGACGAAACAGTAGGTCCTTTTATCTGTCCTTCAACGTAAACCTCTTCTCTAACCCTCTTCATCTCTTTAGTCTCTCCACCGCAATACGAATTAACAAAACTCAGTACCCTGGAAAAACAATCCAAGTTCAAAATCACAAATTCAAAAATTTCCCACTCTTAAACAACAAACACAAACCAGATCTATCGCCTCAAATTCGAAACCAAAATCAAAAGATAAATAAAAAAACGAAACTTTGATTATATTTCAAACCTTACAGAGACCAGATCACATTCATCAAAGGGCAAAAACCAAACTTGTTCTTTTCTTCAGAAGAAGAAGATAAAACGAACATAGAGAAGAATGGATCGCCGCCGTGAGTTTGCCGGAGAAAAGAGATACGAATCTTGACAGAGAGACACAAAAAACAAAACAAAAAGCAAAAAAGATTGCTTCTGGTTTGGATCTCTCTCAGTCTCTTATCTCAATCTGTCGCTCAGATACGAATAGTTTTGAGAAGAGATTAGCCGTAAAAATAAAAAAAGGCCAAAGCTTTCGAGCAAACATACAGAGGGAAGAGAGCGAGAGAAGGAGGAGCTTGTGAATGTGTATGTATATATATATATATATATATATATATATATATATAAATAAATATATAAGCAAGTGTATATGTGTTAATAACATATCTTCGCATGTACTCATGCATTTAATCTAAAGTATGAAAAGATGATAAGAGATTGGGTTACAAATGGATTTCCCCTAATTTTCTACGGTCAAATTAGGGCATAATCCTATCAACAATACTTTTGGAATAAAACTTTGTGAGATTTTTTACCTTTTTATGTTATTAATAGATTTTTTTTCCGTAAAGAAAAAATATAATTATCCTATTTTAAGTAGATTAGGTTTTAAAGTCTTTGTTATTATTATAATTACCTATATATTTAGGTTTATGCTTTTAAATTTCTTTTTTTTTATCGATTATTAAAAAAAAGTTATTGTTTTTTCTTCTTTGTTTCCAGTATATGGATTTTAACAATTCTAAAAAGACATTTGGTTTAACTCGCGATTCTTAAATTGTGTGAAAAAATCTTACAATTTACCATGGATACTTTTATATCAACATATCAAGGTTGCTTTTTTGGGATGCTTTCTGTTTCTGCTATGTCATATATGATATGTCGTGTTTTTTTTTTAACACGTTTTGAAGTCAAAAACAAACTTTATTATAGTATGAAGCTTTAGTTTCTATTGGCAAACTGTTGACAAAAAAAAAGTTTCTATTGGCAATTCTAAGAGTTATACTTTATTGTTACCAACCCTTTTTGCTACCTAAATTTTCTATAGTCATTGCTTAGGGTCTCCTTACTCGATTTGTTTTCTAATGCATACACATCGCATAGTGCGTGAATCACTATCATGTATCCATCAATTTTTCGTTGGAAAATACACAAAAAGTGAAGTTTTAACGTACAGCTTTGGAGATCATGAGTTTCTAAATATTTAGCTAGTGTTTTTGACTATATTTTGTATATAACAAAGATCCATGCTACTATGAGATTTTTAACTACTAACAATAAGAAGTCCAAGTGTATGTTCAAATCCGATCTTCAACATTGTTTTGACATATCAATGACGATTTGATATGTTAGTTAGTGTTCTGACAAGATTTTAATTTATCATATATTTGTTATCCTGTTGGTGATGTACGAAGGGTCTCGATTTATATTTTGCATCAAATTCAATCTTGCGTCTTTTCCTATATAGGTCAACTTAAATATAAAATTTGGTCGTATGTTTCCATATGTAGGTTAAGTTATTCCATATATGCTTTTAAGTTTCTTCTTAATTCGTCGATCTTTTAAAACTCAGTCGTCTTTTTATCCTTTTAAATCTTCTATTTAGACAATGTATTTAATGTACCAGAGTTTTTTTTATGAATATAAATTTTACATTCATACAAAAAAAAATAAGTTATTCCGTATACATAATAAATAATAAGTTGGACCTTTATCTATAAATATAATTCTTTTGACGATATTTTGTAACAAAGATTCGTACTAGTATGGATGAGATTTTAAATTTTAACTATTAATAATAAGACGTCGAAATGTTGTTCAAATATTAACACTATTTTTACTTATCAATGACGATTAAGAAGCCCAAGTGTGCGTTCAAATCAGATCTTTAACATTGTTTTCGCATATCAATGAAAATTTAATATGCTAGTAAGTGATCTGATAAGATTTTTATTATATAGTTGTTATCGTATTGGTAATGTACGAAAGATCTCAATCTATATTTTGCACTATACTCAACCTCAGCGTCTTT
Organism: Turritis glabra; assembly: GCA_900406565.1. Taxonomy (NCBI): domain Eukaryota; kingdom Viridiplantae; phylum Streptophyta; class Magnoliopsida; order Brassicales; family Brassicaceae; genus Turritis; species Turritis glabra. Next base: position 877,724 of record OVBN01000185.1, read on the forward strand.
ATATAGATCGACTTGAATAAAATCGTTAGTCGTATGTTTCCATATGTAAGTTACATTATTTGGTTTACATAATGGGTAACGATTTGAACCTTTAGTTATCGTAAAAATTTAACATTTTCTACCTAATTAGGTATATACGACAAGAATATAACTGTGGTAAACTTTACAAATTGATCACGACGAATCTGCCGAAATTTGTATGGTAGAATGACCTTAAGGCATCTCCAACTACACTCTATTTGTTTACCTTAAACTCTATATAAAGTAAAATCTTCTCCAACCCCACTTTATATTTCATTCTAAAATACAGTAAAAATTAAGATTACTCTATATTTAGAGTAACTCTATTTTCTACTCTATTTTTACACTAATATTTTAGAGTTACTCTATTTTAGAGTATACATTGGAGATAAACCTTATTCTATTTTAAAGTTACTTTATTTTAGAGTGAAAAATAGGAAAATATATTAGAGATGGTCTAAGAAGTCAAGCTTACCCGACCAACAACTGCCAAGTCCATGTTCATAACCCATGATATGTAACTCATCTTTACCAATGGAGGCTCATGAGTATCTCTAAACAGTTCTATCAACAAACTTTGGGTAAACTAAGTTAATTTTATATATTTTCTTATTGTAAACAACTTGTAGTATATGAATTAGAATTCGGTTGTAACACAATAATGCACTAACACAATTACTAGACTATTAAGTTTCTGTCAAGTGAGATCTGATTATTTTTTTTCATGTCATATTTCTATTTTATTATTCTTCTGACTTCTGGCATGGGATATAACATTCCTATTATTTTGGAGAATGCCTTTTAAAGAAAGAAGTCAACCCGTTTTCATGGATTATCATAATTTTTATGGAAATTTCGAAATGATAAAAGTTTTTAACGGCTTAGATCAGAAACTACCAAATACCTTAAAAACATGCAATAGGAAAAGTTTTAGCATGAGAGAAGCGACGAGGGTCATTTCTAACCCTGTACAACCGGTTTTCTTGTTAGCCATGGACTGATTTGCCAAATAGATGGTGTTTTGTAAATGCGAATGGGTTTATTTCCTTAATGGGTGTCAAAGGACAACGACATAGTTTTTTGCACGCGGAGTTAGAAACTTTGATTTGTGCGAAGGATTGATTGCATGGAGTTGTAATAATATATGTTCGTCCATCCGACACATCATAACAAAGGGCGTTTGGTCTAGTGGTATGATTCTCGCTTAGGGTGCGAGAGGTCCCGAGTTCAATTCTCGGAACGCCCCTTTTTATATACCCTTTTTTCTTTCAAATTCATCTATATGACTATATCTATATTTTATTGAGGCCCACTAAAAGGGGTGGGGGTTATCTCATGTAGTATAAGATATTCGTAATTTAGAACGAGCAATTTAGGAATACTAAAGAACATCTGATAACCCTCCTTTGATTTTGTCTCAGATTACAACTGTATTGTAATAACAAACAAAAAAAAAAAAAAATGGAATTTGAGGGATTTATATCAAACACAAAAGAGTGGATTTATATTACATCTGATTCGTCATCATGTATAAATAAAATATTTATAAAAAAAAAAAAAAAAATCGTTATGACACTACAATACATATTTAGAACAGAGATAGCTTGTGTATATAACACACAGGATACAAAAAGAAAGAGACTTGAGAAGGTTTTATCTGGTCTGGAAGTTGAGAGTTCTGATGCAGAAAGCGAAGATGAAGGCGAAGAAGACAGTGAAGGCGATGAGGACAGCTGCAACTGGTCCCATAAAGTCAGACTGGAAACCATAATGGTCCTCAATGTATTGCTTGACGGTTAAGCCAGGAGCACCTCCAAGGACTTGGATAGGTGTCTCAACATCACCGTACTGCGACACGATCAATCCATACACGGTCCAAGCGACAGGGCAGATCCAGTAGTACCAAATCCACCACTTGGGGATTTTGGGTCTTGGAATGAAGAAGCCAGAGAAGAGGTTGAAAATGCCGTAAAACGCTGAGGCGAAAATCGAAGCGACTTGTTGGTTTGGTGTGAGGGAAACAGTCATCATGCCGTAATAAGTCCAGTAGAGGAATGAGAAGTAGCTAACAAAGAGGAACCAGAAGAACTTTTCGGCTTTCCACTCGAAACCAACCATGGCGTAGACGATGAGTGAGTAGTAAGTGGTCTGAATAAGGACATAGGGAAGCTCACAAGTGACTTGAGAGATGGCATATGGCATGGCCGAGTACATTCCTGCTGCTCTTTCTCTGTAGAACACAGTTCTTTCCACTGCAACCATAGGCTGTACCGTTGAACAATTGTTGATTCCCACGAAAACAACCGCGGCATACAATGCTCCTATGACCATTGTTAAGTCCCCTGCGTTTGATCTGTTACCTCCGATTTGCCAGAAGACGGTACCAATCAAGAGAGATGTTGCCAATGTGAAGATGAAGCGGACAAGATTGTAGTCTGGAGATCTCCAATACGTCCACCATTGTTTCCATAGGCAAGACTTGAATTGTCCCCATGTGTTTTGTGAGAATTGTGTAGGAAAGTAGAGATCTGATGCTCCTGCTGGTGGTACACTGAGTTCTTTCACCAACGCTTTGTTTCTCCTGCATTGTTATGTTTTCATTAGTACCATACTCAATCAATCAGTCAGATGAAAGAAGCCTTGGAAAAGAAGGAACTTAAACTTACTGGTGTAAGGCGGAATTTTTGTACAACTCAGCAAAGTCAACACTGAGCTTGAGCTCAGCGGCGAGAGAGCTAGCTTCAAGCATCCAAGTGGCCGGGTTATACTTTTCTGGAATCTTGGGAACTCCGGGAATGGCTTCGAAGTATTCAACCACCTTGTGAGAGTTACGACCCAATGGACCTGCGTAGATCACTTGTCCTCCTCTCTTCATCAGCATCAACTCATCAAATGCTTCAAAGATATCAATGCTAGGCTGGTGGATGGTGCAGACCACGGTTCTACCAGTGTCCACTGTGTTTCTAACCGCCCTCATCACAATAGCAGCGGCTCTTGCGTCTAGTCCAGAAGTTGGCTCGTCCATGAAAATGATTGAAGGGTTGGCTACAAGCTCCACCGCGATTGTCAGTCTCTTTCTCTGCTCCGTAGAAAGCCCCGTGACACCCGGTAAACCAACAATGGCGTCCCTAAGACTGTCCAACTCTACCAGTTCCATCACTTGATCCACAAACATCATTTTTTCCTCTTTACCGACATCTTTAGGAAGACGAAGGAAAGCAGAGAAAATCAGAGATTCTCTGACTGTGACTTGCGGGGAATGAATATCGGTCTGCTCACAGTATCCTGAGATTCTAGCAAATGTCTCTTGAACCTTTGGGAATCCTGAGATTCTCACATCTCCTTCGATGTATCCGCCTGTTTTCCTTCCGGCCAAAACGTCCATGAGTGTTGTCTTACCGGCACCACTCACACCCATTAGAGCAGTCAAAACTCCTGGCCTAAATGCACCAGTCACACCTTTAAGTAGTTGCAGTCTGTTTTCTGTAACTCCTTGGTCCCTCATTTCCTGTACCATCAAAAACATATATATTTAGTTCAAGTGTTTCTCATTTGGTTTGGTGTGAAGATTCAAGTAAAGATGGCTACTTACCGCAGGCATGTCAACAAAGTATCTGACGTCGTCAAAAGCCATAGCTAAAGGAGAGAAAGGAAGAACCATTCCTTTCTTATTGCCTGCACCGCTGGATGCTTCAGCCGCAGAGTCCCTACTCATTCTCCCCATTGCGACCTCTCCTCCTGATAACAGAGAGCAGAATTAGACAAAAGAGTAAAAGAGAAACGGAAACATCTAAGCAGATAATGAAATGTACTTACTTCTGTTCCCATCTGCAGTAGACAAAGATCTGCGCATTGGATCTTTCCTCTGATCCGCGTCTTCATTTTCTTCCTCTGGAAGTACACCTGCCTTCTGCCCAAGAGCTGTAGTTTTCAAGTACATTATCAGTAGTCTGTTGTTTTAGCTTTGGCAAAACGGGTGATGCAACACGAGAAACTTACGGTTGAGAAAGGTAAGTGCCACGGTGAAAAGAATGTTGAAGAGGACTGTGAAACCAAGCAAGGCTCCAACTGAAATCCAGTACCAGTTTTTTTGATGGTAGACATCCCAAGTATTAAGCACCATGGTTCCAAGTCTTGTTCTGCCGTCAGCAGCCTGCAGTTTTAAAAAAGTGAGACTCAGAGGCAGCTTTAACTATGATATATCTTTGTAAACTGCAGAATAAATCAGTAAGCACACTCACCATTTTGTTCATCCATCTAGGGGCAAACATTTCATTGACGACTAAACCGTTGAAAGCGTAGGTAAGAGGAGATATCCAGTAAGCCCAGCCCCACCAGTCAGGAATCTCGCCTTTCGGAAGAAGGAACCCTCCAAGCACGAACACGAGAAGTAGAGTGAGAGTACCACCAGTATTAGCCATCGTCATGGTTCTGCACACAGAAGCAATCAACCTAAAGAGGGATGCTGCCATTTGTTGAATCAGAAACACCAGGAGAAACTGCTTGAAGAAGCGGCCCGCGTCAGGTGCATAACCGATGGAGTAGTAAGTCACCACCATCCATGCCGTTGATTCGAAGACTGAGGTTGGAATCCCGAGCAAGAAAGTGGGAAGTGTGAAGGTCCAGGATGGATAAAACAGGAGATCCCTCTGTTTGTAAAACACTGGGAGTCTCGAAACCATCATAGCCATCTCTGCAAACCCATTAAACATGTTGATGATCATTCCAAAAAGCAATGCTCCTACGTAGAGGTTAGCATCGGCCTCGCTCTTCGTGTCCATTTCGGTTCTGAGGAAGAGTGTAGACGTGATTGCAGCGATGAGGATGATCTGGACAGTCTTGAAAACGTAGAAGAATGAGTTTCGCTGCATAAGCAGCCACTCTTTGTCCCAACAACTCTTGAGAAGCTCCCTCTTTGAGACAGAGTACTTATCGAACACAAGAGCCGCTTTGTGGCCGCGAGACTTATCGAACGGTACTGCAAGTTCGTTAGACATATGCTTTCCAACATGGAAATTCTTGTATCTGCTGGCAAACTCTGAAACCGGAATGTAGCGATAAGGCCTGTTCGGGTCCACCCAGTACTGTTCTTGATCTTTCTTGGAAGTAACCTCTTGCAAGAAATCAGCTGTTCCTTTTCTCTCAGGACACTTGAATCCAAAGCTCTCAAAGAACTCAAGAATGTTGTCTCTTGGTCCATGGTACACGATCTGACCTTCCGATAACAAGATGATATCGTCGAATAAATCAAAGGTCTCAGGAGCAGGCTGGAGGAGAGACATGAGCACCGTGGCGTCTGTGAGGTGAACGATCTGTTGCAGACACTTGACGATTTGGAATGTGGTGGAACTGTCAAGACCAGTGGATATCTCGTCCATGAAGAGTGTCTTAGTAGGTCCAACAATCATCTCACCAGTTGTGACACGTTTTTTCTGACCTCCGGAGATACCTCTCATCATGTCATCTCCAACTATGGTATCTTTGCAAATGTCAAGCCCCAAAATCTGTTCCACGGCCAAAGTTAGTATTATACAAAAACAGACTTAAAAGGACTCGAAAGTTTATGAACAATCATAAAAAGTGTCTAAAATAAAATATGAATTTAATTGAAAACCGGTTTATAAATAAACGGTTTAGTTCGGTTCAATTTTTCGGTTCAATTTTCTTGCCTTCTAACACTCTTATTAGAAACAATAATTCAAGATGAGCTATATGAGAAAAGAGGTGGGACTCACTTTGAGAGTGTAATCAGTGATGAGACTGCTCTTAACTCCTTGAGCAGCGGAAGCTTTCATGAAGAGATCAACATCAGCTTCAGGGAAAATCCCAGCATCCTTTTCTCTCCTTGCAAGCTCATTCAACAGATCTACAAGAAGAATCAAACCATTCAACAAAACTGAATCTTGAAAAAAATTGAAATCTTTAATTGATTCAAGATTGAATCTTTACTTACCATAACGAGTACCAACACCTTGACACCTAGCAGAGAAATCAAGAGTCTCCTTAACAGTCATGATACCAACATGAAGATCGTTCTGGCTAATGTAAGCAGAGGTCTTTCTTGGAACAAACTCGTCGAGACTGTAACCATTGTAAGTTATCTCACCACTGACTTGGAGGGATTTATCGAGTTTCCCGGCTAAAGCCAATAGAAGCGTGGTCTTGCCAGAAGAAGGAGGACCCAACAAAAGTGTCATCCTTCCAGGTTTAATGACACCAGAGATATCTTTAAGGATCGTAAGCTGAGCTTTCTTAGCAAATTGAATACCAATCATGCCTAAAGCTGATTCTCCCATGTTCCTCACCACATTAAGAAGTGTAGGAAGAGATCTATTACCAGCGTAGCAATCAGCTTTGATCGTCAAATGCTCGTACCTGACCTCAACTGTTGGAAGCTTGATTCCAACTCTGTCGATTCTGTTTCTTAGCTTCGTCAAGATCCTTTCATTATCTTGCTCAGCTACTTTGAAAACCATGTCAATGAACTTCTGACGATCTTCACCATCGAGCTTAGTGACATCGACCTCCTTGCTCATGAGCTGATTGCCGTAGACATCGTCTTCGACAACTGCGTTCATGAGAGTGGTTCTGAGACGACTGTAAGTTGGTAGTTTCTCTATGGCTGCCCATTTAAGAGCTTCTTCGTCGTCGTTAACTGATTGAGTTCTTCTTGAACCGGCTGAGAAGATATCTTCAAGGTTTCTACTTGCTCTGCTTACACTTCGGCTTATGCTTCTTCTCATACTCCCACCACCTCCTAAAGGAGGAAGATTTGGATTGTAATCCATCCCCACCCCAAAAGTTTGAAACTTTAGATTTTCTTGGCAGAAAGGTTAAGTCTTTAGATCTAATCCCGTGTAAAATTTGGTTGGGAGATACAGAGAGGAAGAGAGAAGGATGAAGGATGAAGGATGAAGGATGAAGAGAAGATGGTGGGATTATAAAATGGATAAATAGGGGAGTTAAAAGAACAACAAGGTGGACTTTTCGTGGTATGGACTTTTCTTTTTCCACTCTCTATTCGTTGAAATAATCTAATCAGAGAAAATACTAAAAAAGTCTTGTTTTTTTATGTGCAAGATGGCTTTATTATTCAAACGCGACGGCTCTTTTACGCCTATATTTTTAATGCAAAGATATTTTTGTTAATAATGCGACGGCTCTTTTACGCTCGTTTTTTTTATTACCAAAGTATTAGGTAATAATTGAAGTGTTTGAACATTTCATATTCAAAGTCAACAAAGGATGACCCCAGTTAGTTATCGCTACTAGTGGGGGAGATATGGTAAAGTCTTTGTTTTTTTCCACATTTTATTGGTAAGAAAGGAAAGACCGTAGTTGGTTTAAGTCTTTGTGTTCTGGAAAGTGAGAAATTACGGAGGAAGAAGTGAAGTCGTCATATTCACATTCAATTCAACACATTCGTGGAAGACGTTTTGTTTAAGTCATTGTGTTCTGGAACATGAGAAATTGAGGATGAAGAAACCATTCACATACCGGAATAATTTATAGTGATAACTCCTCAACCTTCTTATGATAAGAAGACTCCATTGACTTCCTATTAAACTCTGCGTTTGGCTTCTTTCTTAGCTAATCTTTGATTAGTGCTCTGCAATCTGGTATCAAACCAATCTCTAATACACTGGTTTGGACAGCAAGCTCCCTATCTCTGAGCTCCTCAGCTTCTTGAGCAATGTTCCACAGGTTGGTTTCTTTGTGCAAACAAGCTCTCATTTTCTGATTTCAACTCTTCAATCTTCTTGAGATAATCTGTCTCCTTCACTCTGCACTTTATCCACCAAGTTTTCATTTACCTTTGACAACTCAGCGATTTTTCCAAATGAACAATCCTCCATTGCTCTGAGCTTTCTGTTTTCTAAAGCAACCTTCTTTGGCTCAACTTATTTGTCCAACAAGCTTTTTAAGTTTCATGCTTCCAGTTTCTGCTTCTCCAACTCTTTCCTCTACAGATCCTCAATCTTCTCCTCAATTTCCCTAGGTTTGTTTTTCATACTGGCTTCTTCTTCTTCTTCTCATTTTCCTCAAGGTTAACCAAATTTACCTTGCCAAGTTCCCTGTTTTTCACAAAAACCAATAAATGAAGTTCTCGCTGTTCCCACTTAGTCTTAGAATTGACAAACTCATTTTGGGTATTTTCTAATCTCAGTCTTCAAGCATTTTTCCATAGTTTTCATCTGTATCTTTGGCAGCAACTACAAACCTTTAACATGGGCTCCACAATGTTCAAGCTACGGTTGACATATCAAGAGCTTCTCCTTTGCTTCTCTTGCTTTAAAAGATACTTACTTGCACATCCAAAGTCAAGTTTTCCATAGCTTTATTGCTTTTCTCATCTCTTTTTACAGTTTTCCAACTCAGTTGCACGTTCCATCTTTTCATTCAATAGGTTCTGAAAATGAGACGTTGCAGTCTTTTTTTCTTTAGCGAAGCTCTAACCTTTTCCTCTTGGGTGGTTTCAAGGCCATATTTTATTGTCGCAACATGCTTTTCGAGCTTTTAGAAGTTTCTTCGTTTAAAATGCAAACTTGGCATGGTAGGGAGAAAGAACTGAGCTGTCCACGGCAAGCTGGCTTCTAACAGACTCAACCTCTTTCTTCCAAGATTTTTCGTTTTTGTGACCCGCTTTAATATCCGCCTCTTCTCAGTACTCTACTCAAGAAAATGCTAAGCTGCCAATGCCTGTCCGATTTTCTCATTGGTTTCCTTTGCCAATTTCTCCGCAGATCACCAAGAGATTTAGCTATATCTTTCTTAAGCATTGCTACTTACTTGTTCATTTAACTCTTCTCAAATCCTACTGAATCTGACTCAATACATAAGATTCCTTCCTTAACCATGATTGCACTTGCTGAAAATGCCAAAAACAAAATGATGATCAATACTAGTCTATCGAATTGTCATCAGATCTAGTTCATGTTGGTTTATTCATTCTTGATGTTGGCGAAAGCAGTTTGCTATAAGGAGTCTCCATCCAACCAGTTCTACATCAGATAGATAAGCCACAATGTCACCATCACATCAATCAACAATAATCAAACAAACAGACCATCATCTCCATCATCAGAAAGATAAAAAAAAACTCACTACAGTTAAATTACTATCCAAACAATTTAGCCGTGGTTTGCACTGAAAGTTTCATAATTCGACTGCAAAAAAACCAAGATCCATCTCAATTCAGAGATCTAATTATCAATAGTTAGATCATTAAGTAGATCATAAGCATCTAAATGAATACATGTACTTCTATTGTAATCCAAAAAACACATTTTTCCACCATACATCTACAGATCACACAAGTAAAAACATGTTATTAGCTTCAATTGATTATTAGTATAGTACTACACTCAAACGAAGAACCATATTCATCAGAGACACACATACAAAGCTAAGACCCAGAGAGTTCAATTCAAGCTAAATTGGCTCAACCAGAGATGTCAATAGACTTAACTTGAGCCTTCTTCTTCTTCGTCTCAACCTTAGGCACAGTCACAGTTAAAACTCCATTCTCCATAGAAGCCTTAACTTGATCCATCTTCACATTCTCCGGTAACCTAAACTTCCTCGAGAATCCCCCGCTCGATCTCTCCACACGATGCCACGTGTCCTGTTTCTCCTCTTTCTCCACATGTCTCTCTCTGCTTATCTTAAGCACAGTATCGTCTTCTATATCCACTTTAACATCCTCTTTCTTCATCCCCGGTAGATCCGCCTTGAACACGTGCGCCTCCGCCGTCTCTTTCCAGTCCACACGTGCGTTCGCTATCGCCGATGATGAAGAAGACGACGGGAATGGAAGATTGCTGAACGGATGACCCCAAACGTCGAGTGAGAATGGATCGAAGATGTTGTTGTTGCTTCGTCTGTTGTTGACGAAGAAGCTTGGAATCAGCGACATTTTCTCGGTTGATTTCGAAAGAAATAATCACACAATTTTCCGACGAATTCGATTTCGATTTCTTGAGGAAAGCTGGGGAATCGTATGATTCTATTTATGGTGGAGAAGAAGAAATCTCCAGACCTTCTAGATTTTTCGGATTCCATGTTCTTAAAACTTCTTCACACCAGAACGATTTACTTCAGAAGGTTGGAAAAAGGAGGATGAAGATGACGCAAATCCAGAAAACTCTAAAAGCGTTTCAAGTTTTTTTTAGGTGTTTTCGGGCCATAATGGGCTTATAAGGCCCAATATCCTGATATGAGCCGTATATTAGTTCCTTAACATTTCGGTTTCTCCATTGATTTCATTATGTTTTTTTCTTCTTCTTCATTTGTATTCACATCTCTTGTAATTTGTAAAGTAGAAATTTGTGAAACTGTTCAATGTCATTAACATTGTTTCATTGTTTGGATAGATTGTATGATATATGGCGATCGTTGGATATTTCACATTGTCTTTATTCAAACACAGGCTATTATTACCTTCGACCATATATATAGGATTTTAACATACATGAAGACCATATGATATTGATATTTTTACACACAATGATTAATTTAATTTTTCTCCGTAAGGGTTTTCTCGAAACAAGTCAGTGCAAACAAACATGTACCCCATAAACGTTAGGGGGGTTTCCTAGGAGAAAACATGATGACTACCATTACATGCATTCCTCTCTGAAAATAGAGGACTTTTCTTTGTCTTGGATATACTCATATTTTTAAAAATTAAGAACTTATCAATACAACCTTCTTTTGAAAAAGTATGATTTTATTTATAAAAAAAAAGAGTGTGATTTCAAGATTTTTTTTTTGTTATAAAATATAAATATTTATAACAGTGTATATGATCCTAATTTTGGTGAGGATAGAAAGAATAGTTCATTTCACGTTATGTTACGTGTTAAGAAGAAACCGTGTTTGCTTGACTTGCTCATCAGCTCATGTGTAAACATTGTGGATATAGTTTCCTTCTTTTGCTTGTAATAAACTAATAAGTAAGTACCAATTAGCGGAATCTTTCTTTATTTCTTTAACTATAATAATGCTGTCAAAGTAATTTGATTTTCTTAATTTCAAAAGTTAATCTCGTTTTTAATGTTATCTTCTATTAATTTTATGTTTTCAATTTTTATTCAGTTTCATGGTTACCAGTTTATTCAATTTCTCTTCCACATGTATCTTATTCAATTCCATTCTTCTAAGTTCTTACGTTTAGTTCATTCATTTTTTCTCACAATCCAATTTTCTTCTAAGTTCTCACCGAGTAAAACTAATGTTATCCTCCTAACTTTGATATTGAACTACTTATACATGCATTGATGCTTAAGAAAACCAAGAGACTTTAGAGATAAAATTTGCAATCAGATAATAGTTTAAAATTATCCTAAAACATAGTCACGAGTCTCTGATAAATTATTTCAAAGTCCTAACATTTTCCCATTATCATAAAGGATTTACTTAACTATTCCTTGCGCACGTTAGAATCTTTATTGGTATACTGAATCTATTTTAACATACATAGACGTTTAAAAAAAAAACAGAGATGCAAGTAAAGATAATATAAATATGATATATTCGATTGTTTAGAAAAAAATTGACATATTCTTATAAAAATAGAAATTTTGGAGTTGAGAAGGAAACAAGGAAACTTTGGGATATAAATTAAAAGTAAATGTAAATTTTGTGGCAGGTGGTGAAATATGACAAGTTTAAAAGGCAAGCCAAAGACGAGTCTTGTTTAAAAGCCAAGTAGTACCAACCGTACTAGTCATCTCCGTTGCCTTTTTTCTGCCGCCAAATCCTAATTTCTCCACAAAACCTTTTCTTCTCTCCTTCCATGGCGGATTTCTGAAAAAAATATATCCGGTGATCACCTAATGCCTTCCGTTCAAATCCGTTCTTCTCCATCTCTTTCACCACCGGCGATGACAGTTACTGATCTCAAGCAACGAGTCATCGCCTGTCTCAATCGTCTCTCTGATCGTGATACTCTTGCTCTTGCCGCCGCAGAGCTTGATTCAATCGCTCTTAATCTTTCGCCGGAGACTTTCTCTCTGTTTATAAACTGTCTCCAGAGTACAGACTCGTCCGCGAGATCTTCGGTTAGGAAACATTGCGTTTCGCTTCTCTCTGTTCTCTCTCGTTCCCATGGTGATTCTCTCGCTCCTCACCTCTCTAAAATGGTCTCCACCGTCATCCGCCGTCTCCGTGATCCTGACTCCTCCGTACGTGCCGCTTGTGCCGCTGCTTCCGTCGATATGACTACCAGCATCACCGGAACTCCCTTCGCCATCCTCTTAGGGCCAATGATCGAAACGCTTATCCACGATTGCGATTCCAACGCGCAGATTGGTGCCGCCATGTGCCTTGCGGCGGCGGTCGACGCGGCGGATGAGCCGGATGTTGAGCAACTGCAGAAGGCGCTTCCAAAGATTGGGAAATTGCTAAAATTAGAAGGTTTTAAGGCGAAACCGGAACTTCTTGGAGCCATAGGGAGCGTAATTGGCGCAGTTGGTGGCAGAAACAGCGACAAGGCAGTGCTAGATTGGCTATTACCGAACGTCTCGGAGTATCTAAGCAGCGACGATTGGCGTGCGAGAAAAGCTGCCGCGGAGGCGATGGCTAGAGTAGCTATAGCGGAAGAAGAATTAGCCCCTTTGTATAAGAAGACCTGTGTAGGTATTCTTGAGAGCAGAAGATTTGATAAGGTAAATTTTCGAAACAATTTATGGTAAAATTCACAAGAACAATCAATTTCTTCTTTATCTTATTCTTCGATTTTATTTTTGCAGGTCAAACTTGTTAGAGAGACAATGAATCGTACATTGGGTTTATGGAAGCAACTTGAAGGTGATTCAACAGAGGTCTCAGAGTCTTCTTCCTCCTCCAAATCGGCTTCTTCTGGTTTGTCTGCAACTTCAGGAAGGAGAAGCAACACATTGAAAGGCAAAGATAGGAATTCGAACGCACCATTAAGCTCAAAGTTAAATGATGTTGAGCGCTCAGATCGTAGTAACAGTACTAAGGATGTTGAGCAGGAAGCTGCAGAGTCGAAAGAGAAGCGGAATCATTTGACATTGGGAACTAAACGGGTTATGTTCCCTGCAAAGACGTCTAAGGTCAAAGAGAATGGGTCGAACAAGTCACAAGTTGTTCAGAGTAGTGATGAGGAGAGTCCTAAAACTGACAGTGGTAGTAGCAGCAGTTCTTCTCAGGCAAAGAATAATGCAGAAGAGTTGTCTATGATAAAAAACCAGATTACTCAGATCGAAAAACAACAGTCCAGTCTGTTAGATCTCTTTCAGGTTACCTTTTACTCTGAATTCATTGATTTTTATTAACTTTTAAAACATCCAACAAACTATTGTGCTGACTTTTGAATGTTTTCTTGCACTTAATATTGCAGAAGTTCATGGAGAGCTCGCAGAACGGAATGCAATCTCTGGAGAGACGAGTACGTGGTCTAGAAACATCCTTCAGCGTAATCTCCACTGATTTGTTAGTCTCTCGCACCATAACACGAAATGGAAACCACAAACGAAATGCCTGTCTACAGAACTGAAAAATCCAACAGCTCATTTTACTTGACACAACACTTCAAAGTTTTAGCTTGTGATGAAGATTCATTGGTTTATCTTGTAATTCATAAACTCTATGCTAATGTATTTTACAATCATTTCGACTTTGTGTAACGGAAGGGATGGTTCGTTACCTTTAGTGATCGAGCTTGTCATATTTTTTCGTAAGATGATTATATATTTTTTTTTCCGTTTTCCCGGTCTGATTGCTTTCAATCTTTTTCCCGGGAAATCTCAGTGGATTCAATAAAATATCTCCCCAGTGTCGCATCTAGCTTCTCCCCAATTGAAGAAATCCAAGCCTAGATATGATGAGCAAACTTGTCCAATTAACTTTTCTAAGTCACAAAAATATAGAGAAGTAAAAAAATTTCATTACCTGGTCTGAAGATGTGAAGCCTCTAATTGTGTTTCCGCCAATGACTGCGATTCCTTTATCTCCAAGCGGCTGCAAAATCACCGCCTAACATAGAAAAAAACAAATGTTCATCACACAGTTTCGTTATTCCCTCACTCAATGGAGTATTACTTGAATTCTCTACAAACCTGTGTATTTGCAGGTAGAAATGGCAGCTCTGATCTCCCGGGATAAAGAGAAAGATTGGCCAAGTAACTCTCTGACAAACAATCGATTTTCTTTCATAGAATGCAAACATTTTCACCAAAAATAAAACATGAACCAAAATTCGTACTACTTACGTGCTTTGGATTTCATTACGCCTCGGTAAACCGATCCTTGCATCAGCTTATCCGTGTTTACTATGACTGCTTTCTTATCTTCGGGAGATTCAGCAACCATCCCGATTTGAACAAGGCAGATGCCATTGTAGACAATAACTAGAGACTTACAACATGTTGCTACTTTAACAGATTCCCAAGCCCTAAGAAAATAGACAAAAGTCAGATTCAATATTCTACTTATCTTTTCATAAGAACATTCATCTTATACCAAACGGTAATAAGCTAATAACTGATAAGAGATACACTCAGAGCATTACCATAACAATTCGGAAACTATCGATGCAGGAAGATCGGATTCTACAACTTGACATTCCACACCTTCAGGTTGTACCTGATATCAAACAAAACCAAGAATCGCATTGCTTGTCAAATCCTTCAAATTCTCAACACACAACCATGGTTCACGAGTGAGAAAAGAGAAATCTTACAGGTGTTATGGACTTAGGTCGGATTGATAACCAGACTAAACCGGTCAATAAATTGGTGACAGCTAAGCCAAGCGCCAATAGATCTGCTCTAGACTGTGAGCTATACCAATTACAAAACTCAACAAATGAGCAACGATACAAAAACCAAAGTTCGATCACATCGTAACACCATAAGCAATGAATGATCACATCAAATTTCTGAAATACCGAACTAAACATCGATTTAAGCCACTGTTTACAGATGATTACTAAGCAATTCCAGCTCAAATCAGATAAACCCAAATTGTATGATCTCAGATTCTCAAGAGTCCGGTTTGATCAAATTAACCTGCTGGCATCGGCAACAGGAGCGATACCGGAAACCGTCCGATTAAAGAGAACGGCCAAGAGAGAAGCGCCTCCGACGTAGATCGGCAAGCTCCTAACCAAGTCATCGTTTTTGGAAATGAAATCGGCTACCAAGTTCTTACTCGGCTTCGGACCTCTGTAACTTCTCGGATTCTGGTGATTCAAAAACACCGAAAATTTCAAAAACAAAAAGAGAAAGAGAGGAGAAAAGACATAAAAGAAAGAGGAGGAATGAGAACCTGTGAGGTTGATGAAGAAGAAGAAGAAGAAGAAGCTCTGATAAAGCGCGGGAAATCTAGAGGACGACGAGAGAATTTGCGATTAGGGTTCCAAGGGATTTGAATTCGGAGGATGATTCTCGCTTCCATTGGAGATGAAGGAGGTGAGAGGATGAAAAACAGGCCGTTAGGAGAAAGAACCTATCTCCGTACGACGACGTTTAATTGAATTTAAGAACTGAGTCTGGATTGAGCTGAGAACCGGTTTTGAATTGAAAACCCTCCAAAATTTGTTAAAACCAGTTTTTACTGTTCGTTACCAACATCCGGTTTAGAAAATGTAAATATTTTACTGTTTATTTGTAATAGATTTAAGTGATCCAATGGTATTTGATGTTCTCTCAAGTAGTTATGAGATAAAATAATATTATAATATTTTTAATATTTTTTAACGTCTAAGTAAATTATATTAATTTCAAAATTAGTTTACAAAAGTATGCAAAGCCATTAAAATACAAATGATTAAAAAAAATCATGTCAACTTATTTATATGATTTTTTTTGTTAAGTAAAATCTCAAATTTTAACTGATATTTCACTTTTATTATTACTATAAATGAATATTCTATATTTATTAATAGGAGGTTGACTAAAATTTATTATCGACCTTAATTATCAATTTGACTAAAAGTAATGTTTGTCATATGAAATTTGAATAGATGATAAATCTGAGCATGGGTGACACAAATAAAATATCTATATATTTTAATATATTTGAAAATTAAACAAATGAGTTGAATTTGTAAATTTCAAATTTAACGTATAATTTATTGATTTTATAGTTATCAAATTATAGCAAAAGTTGTATTTTTTTGTTTTGACTTAAGAATTAATTCAAAATATCTTTCATTTTTAACCATAAATGAATATTTTTATCTGTTAATATGAAGTTGACTAAAATTTATTTTGACTAAGAATAACTTTTACTGTATTAAATTTTATAGATGGTAGATCTGAGCATTCGTTACACAATTAAAATATTTGCAAATTTGTAATATACTTGAAAATTAAACAAATGAGTTGAATATATAAATTACAAATATAATGTATAACTATTTATTTTACAGTTGCTAAATTATAGTAAAAGCTATATTAAATTTGTGACTTAAGAATTAAGACTTACTTGAAAAATAATACTGTTAGCACATAAATTTCAACATAAATAACTTGAGTTGTATTTATATATGCATATATCGAGCAAGCAAAATATATGGTCATTGCATTGCGCCATGGGCGGGATTTTACGAAAATTGAAAATGTGATGATTACTGAAGAATTTAGCACTAGTGTGATTTTGTTACAAAAGGTGAAAAAGGAACCAAAATGTTCTTGCTACAAATTATAGAAATTGATACTCCATCCATCTAGTAATTGGCGATTTGAGCGTTATATTTTTCTCTTATCATATTTTAAAAGATGAATTTTGTATTATTTGTTCTTCGACTTCTTGATAATGTATCCAATAAAATAAAACTAATATTATTATACCGATGTTTTTATAACCTAATTATCTTTATCTCCATATTTTATAAGCTAATTATATTATGTTGTCAAAGTTGTATACAAAGTTTACTCAATTTGTACGTTGCCAAGTATAGTAAAAGTTGTGTAATTTTTTTTGACTTAATAATTATGATTTACTTGGAAACTAAAACTGTAAGCAAAGAATTCAGCATATCTTTGATTACCATAAATGAATATTCTATATTTGTTAATATGAGGTTGACTAGAATTATTATCTTTCTCACTTAGTAATTTTACTCAAAAAATATTTTTATTATATTAAATTGAATAGATTATCAATCTAAGCATGGTGATACTATCTGTACATGGAGTGTTTATTTTAGTATTATTCATATAACATCTTTGTAGTATCGTCCTTATAAGGCTTAGACTGATATATAGACTGTCCAAATTAATCAATGTGGCCATTGTCTAGACACTATAAATACAGTTTCATTTGGACAACCTTACTCAACATTTCAATACTGCTGATATACAATACCATAAATCTTTTATCTAATTCAGAGAAAGGAACCATGAAGCTATTCATTATCACCGTGATGACCATTTTGACCATCTCAAGACTATTTGACAAAACACCAGCCACCACCGATGCAAGAAAGTTGAAGAAAATGGACGGTCATGAGCATTTCAATGTTGGGTCTACAAACTATTTGGATCCTACTTTTTCAGGGTACACACTCGGTATATTTAAAGACGATTTCATGGAAGCAGGAAGGTTAAAGAAAACTGATGGTGAATATAATATAATAAATAAATTTACAAATGATTTTGCGCCTACTAATCCAGGAGATAGTCCCGGTATAGGGCATCCAAAAGAAGTTGTGAATGTTCAAGGATTAAAATATGACATGATGAAACTAAAGAAAACCGATGATCAAGACCATTTCAAATCCAGTTCAACGAATGATTTTGCGCCTACTAATCCAGAAGATAGTCCAGGTATAGGGCATAAGAAAAGAATTTCAAATGTCCATTAAAATCGAAATTAATGTTAAGCATTTATAAAAAAAATTTCAAAAATGATGTAAAAGAGAAAATCCAAAAAAAAGTTATATGAAAAAATAAAATATGATAGTTATGAAATTAGTTTCCTACCCGTCTTCAAGTTTACAGAGAAATCAAATAAAGAAACATTTAAATAATTATATTCCATATTTGAAAAAGTAAACTGATGTAAATATTGTCTAAATAACCTCAATAACATTTTCATTTGCTCTGACTCACATATATATAATAAATCATGTTGATAAAATTAAACCACATTAATTGATAATTTATAAATATTTTTTATTCATAAATTTTTATTTATTTAGTTATTAAAAATAAAAATTGATCTATACATCGCAATTCTATTTTATGATTTATTTTGTTTTTCCTTTCATTTTTATGGCATAACTAAAAGTTTACTATACAAAATTCAAAAATAAATAATTTCAATTAGTTTAAGAAAAATATAATAGAAATTTATTGAGACACATCAAATATTTATTCTAATAAAATGATAAATTAGATTTATTATACTAACTAAAAAATCATAAAACATGTAAATGTCACATTTTTCAAATTGCTTTAGGCCTCTAGATACTTATTATCAACTGCTTCCTATTTTTCAAGTTTTTAAGTCAAGTACTTAGGCCACATGGGCTTCTACTATTTAGCCTAAGATTTTCCTTTGAATCTAATTCATATGCTTCTACAATTCAAGCATAGATGATGATGGTTCTCGATGAAGAAGCAAATTTCCCAAAAGGCGAAAATATTTATCCAAGAAAAAAAAATGTTGTTTATGTGTGTTTAAATCGATACTCTTAAGGGTTTTGATGCAAATCTAGCTTGAAATTAAAACGAAGCTGAGCCAAAGAACAATAAGAGAAGTACAAAAAGATTTGAAAACATCTCAACCATTTTCAAGCTTTGCCTTCTAAAACAATATGTCCTTGTGGTTTTAAAACTAAGGTGAACGCCACTAACATAAACTTGTTCATCTGCTAATAAAAACAAGTGTATTCAATCCATGCCACCATGATGTAAAGCAGTCTGAAACATAGTTGTTCCCCACTTTGATTCTCACAGCGGATGCCTTATATTGTGAACACAAAGATCAACATCTTAATATAATTATAAAAAAGTACATTTTGAACATTGTCCAAAATCAATCATTTATTTACTTCGATTGCCATTAATTTATGTGTAGAATATGTTTAATTATAATTAAAAAGCATAATTTTATAATTAAAATAATTGAAATAATCATATGTTTAAGGAAATATTAAATATCTCTCTTCTAATTTTGTCAACAAAATTATTTACTTTAATTAATTTAGAGATATTATGAAGATTTTATTAAAAATTCTCCTCTCATCTTTGTTAGATCATATTTTAAAAATATCTAAATTAATACATATTTTATATAATAAATAAATATCTATATTTTTTCTGCATATGTTGTGATTCGAATTTTTTAAAATGGGTTTAAAAATTTTGTTGTAAAATATGAAGTATCATGAAGATTTTAAAAATATTTAAGAAACTTTTCTCACCAAACATTAATGGAGCATAAAGATAATCGGGGTATATAATTAATTTTTGTATTATGCTACATAAATTAACTATGTTACTATAAAGTTAATTATTAATTAAAAAGTATTATAGCTCAGTTACAATCTAATATTTTTGTTAAATGTAAAATAACTTAAATAAATTATCTTCAATATATAGATATATGTATAATAGATTGAATATATACACATTCGATTATAATATAAGTGGATTAACATATTTTAAAAAATTAACGATTCAGAGACTGAAAATAGTAGAGATTAAAAATCTGATAAAAATACAACATACGATAAATAGTTATATAACATTAAAATCAAAAAGAAAATATTTTAACATAAAAAAATAAGTTTTAATTATGTTACTTATAATAGAAGTTTTTAAAATAGAAACATATTTCTTCTTTGAATTAAATTTTAAAATAATAAATTATTATATACAAAACAATAAATTAAATTTTTGTCTCGCGGTATACTACGGCTTAAATCCTAGTATACCCACAATTTTGAAACCATGAATAATTGAGAGAAGTGTCTCTATAGATCCCACGGTTTCTCTCCCTCCAAATTTCATAAATTGATGATGGCCATACTGTATGAAGATCCCATTGTGAAATAGACAAATGTCATATTCCATTTCTACTTGTCTATCCATAAAACATTCATCTTACATAAAAACTGTAATAAACTAATAACTAAAAAAAAACTAAGAACTAGTACAAGATACAAAACAGAGAATTACCATAACAATTCGGAGACTATCGATGCAGGAAGATCAGATTCTACGACTTTACATTCCACACCTTCATGAGGTTGTACCTAGTATCAAACAAAATCGAGAAGGCGAGAATCGCATTGCTTGTCACAACCATTCTATATCTCAATACACAAACATGGTTATTAAGGAGAAAACGATTAGGGCTCCAAGGCCAATTTTCAAAATAGTTTATATTTTATTTTAATGTCTCAGTAAATTTTTGGGTTCCAAGGGATTGAATTTGGAGGATGATTCTGGCTTCCTTTGTAGATGAAGGAAGTGAGTTTAGAAACCCGTTAGGAGAAAGAATCTATTGTATATATTTCCTACATACGTTTAACTAAAGGCACGTTTACTTGAACTTAGTAATACAGTATGTTATATGACAAGTTTACAATATCAAAAATATTTCTAAAAATGAAAGAGTTTAATCCTATGCATTCAGGAGTAGCTCTTCTAACGTTGAGTTTGTTCGTTCTTTAATTGTTTTCAGTTTCGGAGTTTTTTGTTCATTTAATTTTTCATGTTTTTTAATTTTATTTTACTCTAACCCTTAATTATAATTAAGAAACCTCCGTATACAGTGAATATTTCATAATGAAATCATATATGCTTTAAATTTTATTTTGATGATCAAATTTAATTTAATTGAGTAAACTATTTAGTTTTTTTTTGACACTTAATGTTAAAAATATGTACGTCCAGACAAATATAATTTTGTTAGAAAAATGCTAGTATAAAAATCTTAGGTTTTTTTTTTCAACCAGTCTTAGTTTTATTTCGTTGGACTCATTATTATCAAGAAATTGAAAAGCAACAAATAATACAAAATTCATCTTTTAAAATATGGTAAGAGAAAAAACATAATGCTCTAATCGCCAATTAGTAGGAGTATCGATTTCTACAATTTGAAGCAACAACATTGTGGTATTTTCCCACTTTTTAATACAAAATCACACTGTCCATATGCATAGTCATGGTGAATAATGCAGTCATCGTAAGATTTTCTGTTTACGTAAAATCTCGTGAGTATTTTACACAAAATCTTATATAGCTTCTAAAATTTAAATAATCTAATATAATTTAATTGAGTTCAGTAAACTATTTACAATTTTGATGAAATATTATCAGACTATAAATATGGACGTTGAGACAAATATAATTAGATTACAAAAACGCTAGTATATAATAATAATAGTCTTTATCGTTTGACCAAAACAAATAAAATAATAATAGTCTTATTTCATTCATTATCAAAAAGTTAAAGATCAACAACTAATACAAAATTCATCTTTTAAAATATGATAAAAAAAAAAATAATGATCAAATCGCCAATTACTAAAAGGAGTATCAATTCCTATAGAATGTAGGCTTGTAGCAACAACATTGTGGGTTGTTTTCACCTTTTATTTGATAATCACAATCTCCATATGCATATTGTCGACTTCTACAGTCATTGTCACATTGTCTATTACCGTATGATATCTTACACGGCCCGATGCAATTTTGCTCTTGCTTGATTGCTGCAAATACACAATCCAAATTAATATGTATATATATATATATATATATATATATATATATATATTAGTATACATACATATAAATGGCTATTACTAATTCTATATATTATGATAAAAAAATGTTCAACCATTGCTCTTGAAATGATCAAAGATAATTATAAATACCTTGCTTGGCCAAAATGTTGTAGTTAGAAAACGAAATTGTCAATATTCCTACAAATAAAATAGCCACATATGTTTTTGTGATACCCATTATATTTATTTTACTTATGAATTCTTTTGAGAAAAATGGATTTTTATAGTTTTCTAGATCTTCATGAAGATCTCTATTTATATGTTTTTTTTGTCTAAGTAAAATATCAGTTTTCAACCGATATATCAGTTTTTATTACCATAAATAAATACTGGTTGGCTAAAATTTATTATCTTTCTTAATTATAAATTTGACCAAGAATAAATTTTATTGTATTAAACGGTATAGATGATAAATCTGAGCATGTTTTACATAAATAAAATAATTTCCAATTTTAATATATTTTAAAATTAAACAAATGAGATTAATATGTAAATTTAAAATTTAATGTATAGTTTATTTACTTTGGAGTTGCCAAATTATTGCAAAAAGTTGTATTATTTTTTTATACAAGAATTAAGACTTACTTGAAAACTAACACTGTAAACGAAGAATTCAACATAGCTAACTTGGGGTGGTATCTTTGTTGCGATCGAGCAAGCGAAATATGATAATTGCATTGAGCAGTGAGGGCTGAGCCATGTACGAGGTTTTACGGAACTAGGAAATTTGACAATATGATTTTGCTACAAAAGGTTGAAAATATCATAATGTTGTTGCTACAAATTATAGAAATAGATACTCCTTCTAGTAATTGGTGATTTGAGATTTATATATCTCTTATCATATTTTAAAAGATGAATTTTGTATTATTTGTTGTTCTTCAACTTCTTGATAATGAATCTAATGAAATAAAACTAATGTTATTATACTAGAGGTTTATAACCTAATTATATTTATATTAACGTCCGTATTTTATAAGCTAATTATTATTTTGTCAAAATTGTAGACATAGTTTATTCAATTTGTATAGTCACCACATTATAGCAAACGTTTTATAATTTCATTGACTTAAGAATAAAAACTTACGTGGAAGCGAAAACTGTAAGCAAGGAATTCACCATATTTTTCAATTTTATTATTATCATAAATGAATATGTTATACTCCTCCGTTTCACAAAAAGTATCATTTTAAAGTTTTAATTTTTTTTCACAAAAAGTGTCGTTTTATGTTTTTAATACAGTTTTAAAACAAAATCTTTTTTTTTTATCCATACTATTTCAGTTTATTAATTTGAGAGAGGGTATTATCTAGTATATTAATAAAAGATAGAAATAAAATTTCTTTACTTTTTTTAATTTATGTGAAAAATGTTAGAATAACACTTTTACGAAACAGAGGGATTATCTGCTACGATGAGGTTGACTAAAATTTACTATCTTTCTTGATTATAAGTTTTACTACATATAATTGTTGTTGTATTAAATGGTATAGGAAATAAATGAGAGCATGCGTTACAAAAATAAAATGGGTACAAATTTTTAATATACTTGAAACTTAAACAAATGAGTTATATTTTAGTTAACTGAAGAATTAAAGACAATGTTTTTAGATCCGACTCATACCCGCAGTCGGACCTATAAACCCAGCAGTTCGGGTTTAATGCTAAAATCTGTTAATTATAAATCTGATAAAATTAATAAAAAAATTAGTAAAACTCATATCAACCCCGATTCGATTTATTGGTTGACCTGGTTGTGTTCGAAAATGTTAATAAAATTTCTGACTTAAAAAAAAATTATATATTGAGTAAAGTATGTGATTTGTGATTCTCTAGATTTTGATGAATAGGTTAATGGTGATGGAAATAACCAAAATTAGTTCATGTGATGCGTCAAGAATACTCAATCACTTTCTAACATTAGACATCATATTTTTAGACATCATATTTATTGATCCGCTATCGATTCTGATTGACCTAGTGATTCGGAAGGTGGTCCGGTTCGCTGTCTAGATTAGATTAAAAAAACAATGGTTAAAACTAACTTAGAAACTAGTACTGTAAACAAAGAATTCAACATACCTAACTTGGGTTGTATATTTGCAGCGATCGAGAAAACAAAATATGATTGTTGCTTTGAGCCATATGCGATATTTTTTAGAAATAGGAAATGTGACGATGATTGTAAATTCATTAATATGCATATGGACAATGTGATTTTGGTACAAAAGGTCGATAATATCACAATCTTATTGCTACAAATTATAGAAATCGATACTCTTTCTCGAAGCCGGTCCTTAGCCCAAAAAAGAAAATTCTAAGCTTGCAACCAAAATAATTAAATATATTTAACCGATCTTTGCATTTGTTACAGCTAATAATAGTATAGCGGTAGAAGCACGTTTAAGAGAGAGATGATTGAGCAGTTCGAACCCTTTTTACTCTCTTACGAAAATAACTTGTTTTTTTCTAGGTTTACCTAAAAAATTCGAAACTGATCCGGAAAAAAAAAAACCGAATCTGGAACTGGTGAAATAACCCAACGGAATCCTAGACTTCTAGACCCGAAGAATCGGAATCGAATCCGAATTCGAACCGAAAACTGAATGAGTACCTAAAATATAATAATATATCCAAAATATTAATTATATTTTAATTTTTTATAACTTAGTTATTCCAAATTATAATTAGAAGCTTAAATTTTTAGTTTTAGATTTTTCTAGATCAAAACAACAAAAATACTCAAAATAACTAAATTATCCGAAATTTTCTAGTTATATTTTCTAAAATTTAACTAAATTTTATTTAAATTTAACTATATTCTAATATTTTGGGGATCCAGAACCGAACCGAAACGATAGGACCTAAACCAAAATCGAACTAATTTTTTATATTTATCTTATTAGGTCTTAAATTTCTCTATCCGAAAAATTCAAACTCGACCAGGTTTTACACGAACCCGATCCAAATATCCGAATACACATATCTACTTTTTCCACTAATAGTAATCCTAATTTTTGTTTTGCTTAGAGTCCTGAAATTTTTAGAGCCGGCTGTGCTCCTTTTAGTCATTGACGATTTGAGCACTATGATTTTTTCCTATCATATTTTAAAAGTGAATTAATATTATTTGTTTCTCTTCAACTTCTTGATAATGAATCCAATAAAATAAAACTAAGATTACTTTACTAGCATTTTCATCACAAAATTGTATTTGTTTCGACGTCCGTAATTTATAAGAAAATAATTATTTTGTCAAAGTTGTAGGATACTCAAAAGCTATATAAGGTTTTATTATAAAATATTCACTATATAGTATATACCAAGATTTCTTACAAGTAAGGGTTAAACTGAATTACAGAAAAAACATGGAAACATGTTAGAATAAATTTGAAACTGAAAAGAACAAGTCAATGGTAGAGTAGCAACTCCAATGCATGAAACTAAACCCCCTCATATATAAGTATTTTTGATATTGTATTTTCTTTTTAAAATATATTTAATTAATTTAACAACCCAAAATGAGCTTAGGTTTGGGCCACCAACAACAAACCGTCTGGTTACAAAAACAAAAATGGACATATCGCCTAAAATTAAGCGAAAAAAGAGATTAGAAACTGGATGGGTTAAAAAAATCACGGATCAACCGTATATAAACTCTTATGGTTATAAGAAAATCACTTTGCGGCTATCTCTTCGACATCGAGCCCTTCGACCGGAGTAACCGGTTTTAGCTGTTTTGTCACCAACAAAAAACATGATTCCTGCAACTTTCTCTCGCAAAGAGATCGACCAGTAGAAATCCTATGCTTTTTGTAGGACTGCGAAATCCTAGATTAAAATTACGAACAAATCTGATTAAGAAAAGACGAATATGCGATGCTAGATTTGATATCTGTCCTTAATTCAATAAATCTCCTGCAGTGTGACATTTTATGAGATTCTGAATCCCATGATACAACCATGTTAAGACTATAATCGCGACACTCGATTATAGAATTTACGAACTGTTCACGATATACTCTTGGGACTTACTTTCTAAAAAGTTGAGACGAAGGAGAGAGAGATTTGCTGGAAGCTCTTTTTAGAGAATGAGGAGTCTTTATTTATAGGGAGGAGTAGCTTGATTAGCAAGTCAGAGATGAATAAAGTTTTGGAAATATTTCGATAAGGATTCGAAAATATTTTGATAAAGTTTTGAAAATATTCCGCCTTGAACCGCAAGGATAAGGATTCGGAAATATGACAAAAATATTTTTGACACAATCTACACAATCTAGAAGCTTCTAGATTTTTCGAAATTGTGCAAAAATCTTTAAGAGAAACTTAACAAAAATGTTAATAGAAATTTGTCCAAAAAAAACAACCTTTATTTTAGGCCCACATTCACCAAAACTCAAGCCCAAGCCCGGCCCGGCGGCAGCACGCATGTGTATTTTTGCATAATGGTCATTCATCTCATACTCCATGATGTTCTTTTCTGAAAGCAAGTCAATCTTGTTGTAAGTGTATCACTATATATACTAGTGAAAAATTTTTCATTCTTCCAATGTGGGAAATTTGCTCATTTCTAAAATTACAAGAATTACAACCTCTTCAAACTAACCACTTTGGACCCTTATTTCTCATTCAAATTAAATTCGATTTTGACATGTAAATGCATTATCTTATAGTGTTCATTACAAGGATTCCAAAGACCTC
The DNA here is from genome assembly GCA_900406565.1 of Turritis glabra. Taxonomy (NCBI): domain Eukaryota; kingdom Viridiplantae; phylum Streptophyta; class Magnoliopsida; order Brassicales; family Brassicaceae; genus Turritis; species Turritis glabra. The sequence goes on from OVBN01000185.1 coordinate 904,215, forward strand.
AAAATTCGTTTATTTCGGGGATGAACTTCACCGGAAAAATCGCCGGAAATTTAGCCGGAGCCACTTTGTAAAAATTGAGTTCCTAACACTTTCAACCTCTAATCCTACACCTAACAAAAAGAAAGAACATAGAAACTTCAACTCATAACTCCGTCGCCGCCTAGCCATTGCACATCCACCTTCGAGAATACCAATTGGAGCTTCAATCTGGTCTCGACGAAATTCACTTTTCGGCAGCATAGAGGGGTTGATGGCTCAATGCAATCCCATCGGCCCAAAACTTGAAGCCAACCATCTTAGATCCATAAGATATATCCGCCGTAAATCGTCCTTGACTCACAGTGAAACTCATGCACCATTCGACTTACGCCACGAACTACATCTAGATACCCAACTCGTTAAGCCGCAAATTGCCTTCTCCTTGATCTCTCCAGCGTCCTTTATCTGATAGGACAACCCTAGACTGCTAAAAAACTCTACCCACTGATCCGTTTCAAATGGTTGATCCACAACGCCTCATTACTACTAGAGAATCTAAGATCTACTTTTGTCTGCAAAAGAGGAGAGAGGAAAAAAAAATGATTGTGCATGATATTGTAAAATTTAGGATTATCTATCTTTTCTTTTCAAGTGTTGGATATGCTAGAGATTGTTGTTCTTATTTTTTATTTTCAGGTTACGAATGTAGCTGAATTTGCCAAAGCCTTCGTAGAGAAACTGACCAGAGCCTATATGGGTATCATCGTGTCGATCAAAGCTACGTTAATTCATGATCTCATCTATTAACAATACCAACATCCGGTCAGGTTTTGGCGATAAAGATTTTTGACTCATGATAAAAACTAACCAACATTTCCTTTTGACCCGGTTTGAAACCTATGCAAAATAGCTCACATCAATTTTTTTATTTTTATTTTTGGTTCAAAAACATTTCACTCCTTAACAATTTTAGAGAAAAAAAAAACAAATTTAAAAAGTTTCATTTGTCTAAAAAATAATAAATATCTATTTTTGTGTGATGAGAGAAACCAAACCCAAGACGGGTCAGAGGCACCTTTAAAACCATCGGCGACTTCTCCTCCTTCTCCTCCACCGTCGCCGCCGTGTATTCGATTCGAAACGATTCGGTTGCTGTTTGTTAGATTTTGGATCAAGGTTAAAGGAGACGACGACGAGATGCCGTCAAACGGGGATCTCGACCGTCAGATCGAACAGCTGATGGAGTGTAAGCCGTTGGCTGAAGCGGACGTGAAGATCCTCTGCGATCAAGCCAAAGCGATTCTTGTTGAGGAATATAATGTTCAGCCGGTTAAGTGTCCGGTCACGGTGTGCGGCGATATCCATGGCCAGTTTTATGACCTAATTGAGCTTTTTCGTATTGGTGGTAATGCTCCAGATACTAATTACCTCTTCATGGGAGATTATGTAGGTAGGTTCGTCTCTTTCTCGATCAATCAATTCGATTTTTATGGGTTTTGATTTTTCGATGATTTTGTTGTTCCAGAGATTATTATTTTATACTTGTTAGATCTGTGTTTTTATGTTGATGCAACGATGATCCACCGAGTCTTCTAATAGTTTTGTGGATTTGGGTTTGATCTGTTGAGCCTAATATTGACACCTATCTTTGAAAAATTGCAACTTTATTAAACCTAAAGTGAGCTTCTTTGTGGGTTTCATTTGTTGGGATAAACAAAGTTCTTCTGAATTGTTCGGATGGTATTTCAAAAGATGTTATGATACCCTAATTTGATCAGTTTTTAGTTTGATTGATGAGTGGAAAAGTTTGATGAATTCTCAGAGTCCTTTACCAGTTTTAGAAAATTTCATGGGCAGTGAATTGTCCATAAAAGCTAACTTACTGTCTTTAGTTTCATTATTTTTGATGTTGTTATCTGTTTGTTTTAGGTTTGCTTCCGCTAATTTTAAAAATGAATCTTTTTAAAAACTTATGGAGAGGAATTAATTTAGTCTTGTGATGGTTAGCTTTTGTTATTATTTTGCTAAGTGGCCATCATTAGGCTTTAAACATAATGATGTTCGGTTTTTTGAAGGCCCTTCCTCAGACTTTAAAACTTTTGTGGGTCATGTCGGATTTTCTGTGCAAGTACGCTTGATTCAAAGTATGTTGATAGTGAATATCGTTGTCTCGGTTATATCTGTGCAGATCGCGGCTACTATTCAGTAGAAACAGTCTCTCTATTGGTGGCACTGAAGGTGCGTTACAGGGACAGACTAACGATCCTGCGAGGAAATCATGAGAGTCGTCAGATTACACAAGTGTAAGAGTTTTTTTTGTAAGAAAACTGGTATTTCATTTGCTTCTGACTCACACTAACATAAAATTTCCTTTTTCAATTTCCGGTGGCGGTTCATGTCCGTTTTTTGCATCTGTGTGTTCAGTTATGGATTTTATGACGAATGCTTGAGGAAATATGGAAATGCAAATGTGTGGAAGTATTTCACGGACCTTTTTGATTATCTACCTCTTACAGCACTCATAGAGAGTCAGGTCTGAGCTGTTCTTGCCAGTCGTCATTGTTTCAATTTGTTTCATTTTTGCAATTTTCTTCATCACCTGGTATCCTATACAGGTTTTCTGTTTGCATGGAGGCCTTTCACCTTCTCTGGATACCCTTGACAATATCCGTAGCTTGGATCGAATACAAGAGGTATTGACAATTTTTTGGCTATAGAGGCATTATTTTGGACTGAGTATCTATAAATATCTACTCCTTTTCCTTAAGACACATTCTCTCTGGCTATAAACTCTCTGAAAGCTATTTTGGACTGAGTAATCTGATATAGACACATATCTATAAATGTATATATTTTGGACAGAGTAATTATTAGTTTTGGCCGAAAGAGCAAGAATTGGTTTTTAAAATCTGATATGGTTTACTCTGGGATTTTAGGTTCCACACGAAGGACCAATGTGCGATCTACTCTGGTCTGATCCAGACGATCGATGTGGATGGGGAATATCTCCCCGTGGTGCTGGTTACACATTCGGACAGGACATTGCAACTCAATTCAATCATAACAATGGACTGAGTCTGATTTCAAGAGCGCATCAACTTGTAATGGAAGGCTATAATTGGTGTCAGGTATATAATATGTTCATAACATAGGTTGGCATATTTTTCAAACAGTCTCTGGTTGCAAAGAAGCTGAATCTTTTGGTATTTGTGTGTGTTAATAGGAAAAGAATGTAGTGACGGTGTTCAGTGCACCAAACTACTGTTACAGATGTGGAAACATGGCAGCAATTCTTGAGATTGGAGAGAAGATGGAACAGAACTTCCTTCAGTTCGATCCAGCACCTAGACAGGTAGAACCGGATACCACGCGCAAGACCCCTGATTATTTTTTGTGATTTCCCTACCACTTCAATTTTTTACAAAGTTTGTTTGTTGCTGTATCATTGTAGATGTGTCTCTATTTTATTTTGTTTTATTGCTTCTCTGAATGGAATTTGATACCAAAGACGAAAAACCCATCATTTTTTTGTTGATGTTGATACTAAAAAAGGTTTGTAGAAGCCTCCCTCTATTATAGAAAATGTCATGATTTTACCTGATGTTATAACTCATGTTTCAGTTTAGAAGTCACCATTTCAATCACATTTGGTGTGTAATAGTACCAAATACCAATAGTATTATTTCGTCCTCCCAAACCATTTCTTGTCTGTTATAAAGCATTTGAAAGTAATATAATAAGGGATTGTTATAGGATCACTCCAAAATGTATAACATTTGACATACAATAAGGATAAGAAACAAATGATATTTAGAATAAACAAAAGGAGAAATAATAGCCTCAAAGGTGTAATAATCAATTTTTATGTACATGGGGAAGAAGTATTGGGTCCTAATGCTTGCCTCTCCACATGAGTCATTAATGGAGCTATAAAAATGGCGTTTAAAGAAAGACACAAACATAAAACACCTAAGAGGTACATTTTCTACATATATTTTGAAACTAAAGCCCCTAACAAAAATCCCCCAATCGGATGAAATTGCCTAAATGTACAAAGACAATTAGCAATAATAATATCATATATCGGTTCTACTTCTTCGGTACCTTAGGCCGTGACCTCATACTGGCTCTCCTTGCCACATCCCATGCCTTCTGTGGTGCGTAAATACCTAACTGAGATGCAAAGAAGGATTCATAACCTGGTGAATCAAATGCAAACCCAGTGTGCTTTGAGAGCTCCCGAGGCAATTGGGATATTGCATAGCTTCTCGCCTCTTGAGGTGTCAGCTCGTTTTCTATCTCCAGCTGATCTGCCTTGCTTGAATCTGACTCATGCCTGTGTATTTCTTGAACGATCTGATAATCATATGGGAAGAACCATCTCTCCACCCTGCATAAGTAAAGACACAGATTCTCTAAGACACAGATTCTCTCATGTCATAATCCTTAGAAAACATGTGTATGCTTTTATTCAGGTCAAAACTATTACGAACCTATGATCTATATAAATATACAGAAATTCAGTGATCTTAGGCAAAATAACCACATGTTAGTCGATGCCAAAACGAAGTTGGAACTGATAATATCCCGATTCTCTTACCCTTGGAAGATGAAATCTCCTAGAAGAGAGACAATGGGAACAAGCAGCAATGTGAAGTAGAAATAGAATGTACTCATCAGGACATATATGACAAAGTAGACATTTTCCTGCAGAGACGAGAAAAGAAGGAATTAAGATTTGCCAAGTTATAAACCAAAAAAAATTAACATCAGTAAACCAAAGATGTATGCAAACAGCTTACATTCCTATCGTGTGGTGTCATAATCCCGCAGTATATGAAAGCAAAAACGAGCCATGCAAGAATACTCCCACCGACTGTGATATAATGCCATCTGGTAATGGAATTGCTCATCAAAAGAATGCGCACATTCACAGCAATCACCAGACATGTGAACACCATTGTGCTAACATCCCAGAGACCAAATACTTTGCCTGATGAATTTACAGCACCGAAAGATGAGGTGGTCACAAAGAGATAGCAGACAAGAGACTGATACACAGCAGAAGAAGCCCATACTGCCACGACTCTCCATTTGAAAAACGAGTTACGTATTCCCTCTCTATACAGTTCTGGATATCTTTTCGAAAGGGATGCACTCACATCCTAGCAAGAGCACAACATAGAGATGAAATTACAAAACAAAATGAAGTTAGTCTAATTAAAGATGAATATTCTTTTGTATAAAGTAGAGATCGAGAAAAGCTAGTACCTTCTCAAACAGCCCAAGGACAATGACAGGAAGAGCTGTAAATAAAACATTATACAATGACTGGAACCAATCATCATAGAACCTTTGCCCAGAAAATCCAGTTCGAAATGTGAACCAAAACTGAGTCAAAGTGAAGGTAAGATTCTTGTAGAAGAAATACATGACAACCTGCCAGGAAAAAGATCGTTAGAACTTTCAAAAACTAAAGGCGCGTTTGTGGCAAAAGAAGTTCAACCTTGCAGATTCTAAGATATGACCACCGTCCATGGACAAGAAGCAAATCTGTAAGAAATCTGAACTGAGCAATAGCAAAATCACTAGCCATCACAGCTTGCATTCCCTCCATCCCACTTATTCCTACACCAACATGAGCGGCTTGAATCATGCTAACATCATTGGCACCATCACCAATACTAAGTGTAATCTTTTGTGCCCCTTTTCTCACCAAGCTTGTCACCTGAAATTAGATCACATATATTAGAATTTCGAAGCCGGTTCAAAGAACACATAGAACAAAGCTACTCACTGGATATGAATTAAAGAGCCAGAACTAAAAACCAAGAAAATATGTCATTACCCATTTCGACATCAAAAGCCACAACAATAACATATAAGCCCCCTTTAAAAGGCAGTGCCTAGACGAACTTCTATTGAAATTACCTGTGCTTTCTGTAACGGAGAAACACGACAGCATACAACTGAAGTACAGTTCAAGCTCAAGCTGAGCAGCATCACGCGTAAACTCGGGTCTAATGCATACATTAAACACTTTCCATCAATAACAAGAGCCAATTTTGGTCCAGCTACGGTATGCAGAGAGTGCTGAGCTTCTTCAAGGCTCTTTTTCAACTCATTTTTTACTTCTTCTTTGATAACACGAGCAATCTCAACTTGATCACCCTAATATAAATGCTTTTATTAATAAAAGAAACGACTAAAATGGTCGTGTTCCATGAAAATCCCACATAACACGAAAAATTCAAAGTAAAACAGTTACCCTTTCTTCAGCTTTCCTGATTGCATCCGTTTCAGAACTGATGATAAATTGTTTCATATCATTGTTGATCAAGTTGCATGCTGTAGCATAGCAGAATCAAAGAGCAGATATTAAAGTAGGAGATATAAAAAATAAGATATCAGAAAAAAAAGTTTGTGGCACACCCTACCATATGCAATATTAATAGCCGTTTCCATCTTGTCCCCTGTTAACACCCAGATCTTAATTCCAGCTCTTGATAAGGTCTCTATGCAGGTAGGCACCCCTTCCTGAAGTTTATCTTCTATTGCAGTTGATCCGATGAGGATAAGATCCTTCTCGATAAGTTCTGCCACCTTCATGGATCAAGACACCTCACATTCATCAACTATAGTTATAAACTATTTCTTGGCGACTCAAAAACTGTTTTAAGGATACCATCATTCACACTACTTAAAGACATAATCATATAATCATTTTCATTCCTGTTATACAAACAACTTGTATTGCTCCTGGAATAATTATAGTTATAAATAAGTTTCAACCTTTGGAATTTTCTTGAAAGTTTACTCAAGAGAATGTTGCCACAAGCATTAAGAAGAAAATAGGTAAGAGATCATAGTATACCTCATCTAACTTCTTCTCACGGTCTCGTAATGCAGATTTGGCCTGGATGAACTTTTCATTCCAACTATCATAGGTTTCAGGGTTTAAATCTTTATAGGCTAGGCAAAGGGTACGCAATCCAGAAGACCCAAAATGTTCCAAATGTTCTCTTGTAACTTTCCTAACATCGTCCATCCCATCAGCCAATCTCTCAAAGATTACATTATCAGCACCCTGTGGAAAAAGTTCCAAGCAATGATCAAATATTGACCTGGAAGTACACAGAGAACCAATTACTTAAAGAACTATTACCTTACAGTAAAGTACAAGTCTTCCATCTGGGAAACGACATACAACAGACTGGCGCTTCCTTGTACTGTTATGCATTATGTAAAAGTTCATTGGTATGCTTATATCATTGCAAAGAGAAAATAAACAAAAATTCACTGTCATATAAACCTGTTGAACTCGAGAACATTTAGAATCTCATAAGCCACATCTTGAATCTTTCCCATCTTCTCCACATGAGATTCGCGAACATACACCATAGTTGGAGTACGCCTGAAAATACATGAAAGCAGTCTCAAACAAACTAACTAACTGAGACTTGAGAAACAAAAGCACCTATGGAAAAAATCTAAAATTTAGAACTAGAAATAGTGGGGCAAGTTAACTAACTGCAAACTTATCTTGTCAGATAGCCTGCAATTTCAACTTATCTTTGGAAATTGAAATGTAATGAAAATTACCTGTAAAAAAAGAATCCAAAATTCTTGGCAGCAGTAACTAAGGCAGCTTCATCTGGAGATGCAGCTTGATAAACAATCTTCTCAGGGGACTCATCACCTTCAGGAAGGACAGTGTGACAGATGGCCAGGCATCTAAATAGTTCCTAAAAATATCAAAAGTACAATATCTTAAGTTAAAATCATATCTGCATCTAAATGTGCACGTGCGTGCCCAAAAATAGACACTGCAGAAATCAGGGACCCAAAACCAAGGAACTTCACACCTCGACAATTTTATAAGAGGCTTCAGTCCAGATAATTCTGAAGTTTTTTTTAGTTAAGGCTCCCAGAATTGAGGCCGTGGTCAAAGCCAAAAGACTAAAACAAAAGAACCATTTTGAGCTATAACCTTACAAGTTCAAATCTAACCATCTATCAAATACACCATAGACCGCACTTTCTCACGGAAACCCTATAACCCATCACCCCTTAGTTATTATAATTCTTAAAGTGATTGTAAGACAAATCTCTAGGGGAATGAAAGTAGGGCACCTTGCAAAGATCAGGATTAGGTTCGTTTCTCCAAGCTCCCCGCATTAGCCTTGGATCATCAAAATTGAATCCTTTTTCTCTTATTGCACCAGTCGACCTTTGCTCCTGAGGATATTTGTACCGGTGCAAATTAGACATGTTACCATTGCACCATAAGGCATGGAGTAACTTCACCATCTGAAACGAAATATTACCTCTTGAACTTTTAAGCCACGACGCTGAGCGATTCCTCTTTCTATTTCAGTGATACCACATCCATAACTTATACCTCCAATTGAACATTTAAAGAACTCCATCAAATTTCTCGTCAGCGTTCCGGTTTTATCAGAAAATATGTATTCCACCTGAATGATACCATAGTAATTGCAACTGAAGTGAGAACAATACCAAAGTATATATTTAAAATAATAATTTAGCAACAGTTGAAATACTAGAAACAAAACGGATATCTATATCATACAAGTAACAATCTGTGGCATGGTTTAGTAGTGGCAATATGCAGCATGGAATGATAACTACCTGTCCAAGCTCCTCGTTCAAATTGGAAGTCCTGGCCGAGGCAGGGGTATTTGTTTCAGCATGATACATGTTAAGATCTCGGTTGATAAACTGGGTCGATTGGATAAACTTGATCATCTGGGTTTCGTTTAAGGAGAGAAAATAGAGATCATTCAAAATGCTAGTCCTTGTAGTGCAGATAGTTAGAAAAGGATACTAGGAGAGACATACCTCAATAGAAACATAAAGGGAGATTGGTATAATTGATGAGAACAGAGTAACTAACGTGAAAAAGGTGAAAAACCCTATCTGTGGCAGCAAAAGGAAGCAGTATGGTAAAACTCAGCAATCCATAAGTAGTCAAAAATCAACTTCAACTACGCAATATTTACCATGAGTCCATTACGGTATTCCCAATCTGACTTATGAAGACCCAAGTATTTATCCTCACGATCCGTCACAATTGAACTGTAAGATTAACAATTATAGATAACTGTATCACAACAAGACATGGGAACTGGAGCATAAAACAATTGAAGCAGGAGATGATAATTCACAAGATTGATGCGAAACCACACCAGCCTATTGCTCCAATCAGACACATTGTGACAAGGACACAGAAGATTGTAATAATGAGTTTGTCAAGCTTTTTTTCCAGCGTACTTCTTTTGGAAGGAGCATTCATGGCATTCATCATCACCTACATATGTAGAATTCACCATAAAATAGAATCAGATTGTATGCGTAGCAACTATACAACGAAGTAGAAACCATAGAATGGTAGTAAAGTACAGGAATCCTGTAAGCTAGAAACGCATGTTTGCAAATCTAGCTTCACAACAGCTTACCTTCGTCTCATGACCAGTAAAAACTACAGCTCCAACTATGTATTCTGTGTTCCTAAGACTGCATCCCTGAAAATGTAGATACCAAACATCTCAGAATATTATTAAATCTAAAGAACATAAGCTCTGCACTACATGCATGGAAATCTGCTCAGAATAATGTTATTTCCAAGGATAAAATGTTGCCAAACAAATTCAAGATATCTCATAAGTGGATCAACATAATCTAAAACAACGAAAAATCATGCATGACAAAACCATGAAATTGCAGAAACAAGACAGAAAAGGAAAAATAGCCAACAGCTGAAACAGTTAATCATACACGCAATAAAATCTGGTCCGGAGAGAGTGGTAACGTCTGCTTTTGGACTATAAGGTTCCCAGTGAAAGTGTACAGAGAATTGTTTGGTTGCTCACACTGAATTTCACCTGCATGGTAAAAGACAGAGATGTTGGAGAAAGTGAAGACATGTGTTTAACAGTTACAACACAATCATACTGAAAAGAAAGAAAAAAACAAAAGTTGAATAAAATGGACCTTCAGAACGAAGGAAAAATTGCTTCCTTACACAGAAGAAAATGGATAAAAGACAAGAAAATGATCATCAGAGAAATGAGAGCTACAGGAACTGTCAAAAAATAATAATAGAAAAATTCTACCATACATTTAACAATAACTTCTCTCTTTATAAGAGCCAGACAAACATCTAAACAAATGATAAATCGACTGCTATATAAGACTCTGCTTCCATTTTCCGTTCATCAGAATGTGATATAACTTAAAATAGTAGCCTGACCCAGGTGAATCTTTTTCCGCTTAGATTCATTTTTTTTTTTGGTTTCCAGAAGGTAACGATCCAATGTATAATAATAATAATAAAAAAAACATAAAACTTTATTTCCGATCTATTTCATAGTACATTAAGTACTATATGCCACTGCAACAGGTTCACATCCATCTAAAAAAAATCGTGCATGGCAACTATAAAAGCCGTAGGCTAACCTTTAAACTCATAAGCTTTCTCCGGTACCAAGTAATCCCATGTCCTTTCAAGGGCCTTTCTTATTTTCAAATTTGTTTCTCCATCTAGGTTTGCAGTCTGCACACACACAGAAAAAACATATGAACATACACTAGCTAAGAAAACGTTCTTGATAACAGCTTTGGCCCTGGGCAAAGAGACAGCAAAATAATATTTTAAAGGGGCTGTCAAAAGAAGCACCTCAACGTAGCAGATGCCATCAGGATTAGTGCTGGACAGGAAAAGAATATCTGCTGGGAAAAATCCATCTTTTTTTATCTGCAAAATCAAGACACCTATTTATCAATTATTGATCTTAATGAAAAGGGGAAATAATGCAACGAAGGTATGCTGTAAGAACTGTTAATCCCATGAACGCCGTAAGCATTGCAAGGTCAACGTGTGGATGAACAAAAGATATGAAGGTATGTTAAAGAAAAGGAAGAAGAGCGCAGTGTCTCAACCTAAGTAAAAGCAAATTTCAAGAGCAGCTGGGGGCTGCAATAGCGTAGTTTTGCTTTACTCAGTTATGTAATACTGTTATGAGTGCTGTTAGTATTATGATAGTATTAGCCAGCTCAGCCGGTGGTATAAGTACCAAGGAAGTAAAAAAATTTAGGCAGACGACTAGACGACTATTTGGTGGATTATGGGGCTGGGTCGAAAAGTGTCTATCTATATCTATCTCTCTCTTCTTAAAATTCTTGACGAACCATAGTGGTAACTAAAGTTCACTATCTAACAGAACGCCAGGAAAATTTGAAAATTTAACTTTTCTGTCTTAATCGACATTGTCCCTCCCCTTGGAGAATCCTAAATGATAACATAGAACTGTGAAATGTAGTCAACACAAAAAAATTTCATAAACACAGCGTCCTTTGCTGGAGGCCAGCAAAGCATGATGTTTGTCAATATTTACACTTTTACAAAAGACTTTTATAAAATAGAAGAAACCAGTATAAACTATTAAAATGTTGTCAACAAGCTATAGAACCCTTTCATTTTGAAGATAGGATGGAAGAAGTTACCACAGTGGAAAGCAGCACAATAACAGATATAGGAAGTGGAACTCTATTAGAACAACTATAATGCAGGCTGTACAAACAAGAAACAACTAAACATGTGTGCCAACAGTGCACTGAAACACACACAACAATAATTAAATGTAACCAAAGTGAATTTTGTCTAATCATGACTAGATTCGCGTCTGTTAGACCAAAAACGGACTAACCTTGACAATATCTCCAACTTGCAACTTTCTCCAGGGAATAGGTACCCACTGTTGATCTTGTAAGATCTCCACTGAGCTATTATTTATGGACATATCATTTTGAAACCGTTTCTGCACTTATCAGCAGAAGTATTTAGAAGTTGAGACGCAAATGGGTCTTGAGACTCCAACACATCTTCTAACTTGAACAGATTATTTCAGCACTGACACACTTCTATTCTAAAACAAGGAGAAACGGGATATTTCTGCAATGGAAAAACAAAGGAAGAACAGACGAGCTTACCCAGTCTTCGAAAGCCTCTTTAATAAGAGAAACAAGAAGCACCATTGACAGTGGAGCTACATTTGTTATTGGACTCACAGGGCTGCAGGACAAACAATCTAGTTAATAACTGAATTTATCATGCATAAATTAATCAGCAAAATTTCATCCAACCAGAACAAGGGTGCTCTATGGATAGGATGTCAAATAACACGAGGCAACACATTATAACACTGTTTATGGAGTTAACATACCTTATTGGTGTCATTGATAGACAAGAAATTCCAAGAAAGTATATGTTTGCTATGCGCCTAAACTGTCGTGAAACACATTATAACTCAGATCACAACAAATAACAGAAAAGTCTTGTGGAAAGAACTGCAAGTGTTTAGAGTGTTGACAATGTACATCAGCTCTCATTCATTCACAACTTTGATCCTAATTCCATACGCAAAACTACACTAACGTTGAAACATAAGTGCATCACAGAAGAATATTCAAGGGTTCCATTGAAAAGGTACAATTTTTCAGCTGGTAAATCCTAGGGTTCCATTAAACTTATAGGATTTGGAAAACACTAACTCCTAATTACATGCTGCAGCTAACCCTTACATGCTTTCAACCCTTTATCACTATAGATCCAAAAACCAAAGAAAAACAATGTGTATTTAAATACCTGTTCAAACAGACCCTTGGGCAAAAAGGTGAAAACATTGTACTTTGTTGTAGATATCGAATTACCCTGAAACAATTAATCACACAATCATCTGATAGGTTATGGAATCATCAAAATACAAAAACACACACAAATCAGATCGATGAATCCAAACAGCACAAATTGCAATGCGCATATCCCGTAATCGATTCAGAAAAATACAGCGTATGCCGCACAAAAAGCACTAGTATATAACTCCGGGCGGCGTACCTTGAACCGGACGGGTTGATTAGACTCCCGATCATTGCAATAAACGGTACGATAACTCGGAGCCTGTGGCTGAATATGACCCAACGTCACCGTACGAGACGGAGTCCTTCGATGATTCGCCGACGACGAATCGACGCTAAAACTACCCGATCGAACCATATCGGATTCACCACGATCCAATCCAACAGGTGTCGCGTCGACCTACAAAATTCGAAATTTCGACTTCACCACTAGAATTCGTCGCCCTAATTTGATTCGATTGCTCTATAGGCAGAGAGATCTGAATCGACGGTAGAAACTAGAAACGGAGAGGACCAAGGAGCAGCCTTCTCTTCCGTTTCAATGCTTTGTTCGTCGTCTTAGAAAGTCCTCCTTCTTTGGCTTTGAAATTAATGAAATAAAATTATTTATTTTTTGAAAGGAAATGCAGAGAAAAATAAAAAAACCGCGTTAATGAAATATCGACGCGCGATTACGCCGCGTGGTCTTCAGATACACACATCTGGACTGGGACTCCCTTTGTTTGTAAAAACGGATGATCGTGGATTCAAAATTATCAAACTAGTGCTTTGTCCGTGTTTTATATAATTTATGTTTTTATTATATTTAGGTAATAATAAAAATATAATAATAAAAAATAGTTTAAAAAAAAAAATTAAAATTTAAAAACATATGACTCATGAATTATATTATAAAAAATTCATGCGATCGGTATAGCGGTTAGATATGAATGCGTTTGTGAAAAAAAAATTGGTGAACATCAGTTACAAATTCGGTTTAACAGAAAATCTACAAAAGAAAACATATAACATATCATTTATATATAAAAATAAAAAACTGTATTATTATAATAAATTTTGAAAATATTTATTTTCAGAGGTTTTGAACATTTTTTATATACAAAAATGTTTTTACAGCTATAAATATATTAAAGTTTAGGTCATATATAATTAAAGTATTCAAGAATTTGATATGATAATATATAATCGAAAAGATTTTGTTACTATTTTTAAATTTTATTTTTTGTGAATTTTTATTCCTATTGTAGATTAAAGAAAAATAAAAAAATAAAAAATTGAATCTACAACGTTCAAAATTGATACCATTTGATTGTTTAATCTAAAATAGAATACCAAAATTTCTTAAAAACTGGAAGTTCTCTCATACCACATCACTAGTCCAAAATATCATATTTTATCATCCGTTTTTTACTCCATGTCTTTGGCATATATATATATATGGCTATCTATCTTGTACTCGTATCATTAATAGTTGTAATAGGTTTTTAAGAGGTTATTAGATGATTTTGGATGAATTTGTTATTAAAATTTTATGCAATCTCAATTAAAATAATAAGATTTAGATTTTATATATTTAATTGAGAAACCCCTTTAAAACACTTTAAAATCATTATAAACCTCATGCTAATAATATTTTCAGTAACAGTAGATTTGATGGTATTTTTCAAATTACTGGTTTAAAAGCATTAGAATTTAATAGACATTTACAAATCTTATAACCAATAATATTGAATTTAAGTAACTGTTAAAATTCATGGTTGAATAATATACTATAATTTATCATTTTAACACCAATCATTTATTAAATACACCCACCAAATTAAATCATTGTTAAGTGAAGATCCCCTTAATTACTGAATAATCCAATACGTTAACAAATCATAGTTTTACTCTTTGGCTTTTGCGCTATGCGTTTGGAAGATTGGCGCGTGAGAGTAAAATGGATTTTATTAATTGGTTCTCGAAAACCGTCGTCATGCTGGACTTGTTCGTGTTTTTGGCTGTAAAACGCCGTCGTTTCAACGGTCTTCATTCTGACATGGGCATCATGATTTTTTCTTAAGTTTAATTGGCTGGTTTGAATTATGTTGGTGAACGACCGATGTGCACAATCCCAAAGTTCGTGGAATGGTATGAATTAGGCATGCACATTCGGTTTTTCGGTTCGGTTCGGGTCAGTATTTCGGTTTTTGGGTAATTCGGTTATGAAAATTTGGTTACCATAGAAAAACCGAGGAAAATTTGGTTCGGTTCGGTTTGGTTCTCATCGGTTTCAGTTCGGTATGGGCACTTGAATTAGAACCGAAAAAAACCGAAGTAATTTCGCTTCTTAATAGGTTCGGTTTTATATGGTTACTTGTATCCATAAGTTCGGTTCTCAATTATTTTTAATTCTCGGTTATTAGCCGAACCGAACCGAAAACCGTAGATAATTAAATTTGAAACCGTTCGGCTATTGTACAATAACCGAAACCGAACTGAATTCCTGTTTTCGGTTCAGTTTGGTTCGGTTTTTTGGTTTCGGTTTATATGCCCAGGACTAGTATTAACACTATAAAAAAAACAGTTGCTGGCAAAAGACCAATAACAAAAAGAAGCTAAACCGGAAATTATATATATACCAATTTAGATCTTTCTTGCATGTCTTTACTCGGTTAACAATTTACTTTTCTTCTTGTAAAAAAATTTGGAACTTGATATTCTTCAATCTAGAATAAAATATTAAGAGACCAAAAAAAAAAAAAAGAGGTTGACCAGAGATTATAAATTTTGTAATAGCTATCAGTTGAAAAATGGCACGATCAGAAATAATATATTGGGGTGACATTATTAGATAACGGTATGTTGACCAAAAAACATAATATAAACAAAAATTACTTGGAACTCCTATTCCATTCAAAACCCACAGGCCAAGAAAACAAGTTCAAAGATATGAAGAAAACCAAAAAAAAAGAAGTGAAAATATGAATCTTATATGATTTACGGTTTCATGTTTCTTTCCAGTTCCAAACATCAAAACTGATACTCCCTTTCACTTAGTTCTCCCTCTAATTATCCTTATCACGTAGACAAAATAAAGTTAAATATGAAACATAATTAATAGGGAAGATCTTGAAGTAAGTTTAGAGGTACAATAAAATCGTCATATTCACTCTTTTTTTTATAACCAATCAAAATCTGTCATCTAATAAAAATAAATAAAAATAAAAAATAATAATTAACCTCATTTAATTGTAAAATCTAATCCGTAATCACTTTTTTATAAAACCGAAACCATCATTTAACCACATTTAATTGTAAAATCTAAACCCTAACCATTTTTTATAAACCGACATAAAATCTCGTTTAATTGTAAAATCTAAAACCTAATCTTTTTTTATAAACCCAAACCGACATACAACCTCGTTTAATTATAAAATATAAACTCTAACCGTTCCTTATAAACTCAAACCAATATATAACCTCGTTTAATTATAAAATCTAAACCCAAACTCTTCTTTATAATCTCGTTTAATTGTAAAATCCAAACTCTAACCCTCTCTTATAAATCCAAACCGATATATAAATTCTTTTATTATTGTAGCATCTAAATCCTAACTCATTTCTTATAAACCCAAACCGACATAAACTCAACACCAATGCTATACTGTTATATGATTTATTTTAATGACTTACGTTAAAAATTTTTATAAGGATAATATTAATTTTTTATTTTGCTTCTTTTATTATATTATGATTGGTTAGAAAAATAGGAAGTGAATGAAAGGGTTCACCCTTAGGGGTGAACTCAAGAAATTTCCAAACATATTGGTATCTGTATTAACATTTTTGAAGTACATTTTAAAGAAAAACATTTGTTTTGTAAGATATTACATAAAATACCATTGATTTAAAAAATAAATTAGAAAACTCATTAAGGGTAAATATAGAATATAAATATATATATATATACATATACATATATTCAAACAACCTCTACAATCAATTGTCTACTATCCATATAACCAAACATAATTAAAAGATTTTAGTTTTAATTATAAAATCTGAAATATCCATATAATGTTCCACAATTAATAGTATAGATATTTAGAAGATTTTGCTAAGACTTAAATTTTTGATTCTTCTATTATCTTTGTTTGATATTTTTTTTTAATAGCTTTGAATCATCATATAATACATAAAATTAATAAAACTCTAGATTTTTTTTTGCATTTTTCATGATTCGAATTTTGAAAAACGGACATGTATTACTCAAGCAGTGATGAGAAATTGTGTGTTTGACATCCCACATCGGCTAAAAATTTTAGACAATGGTTGAAAGTCATATTATAAATAAGACCAAAATGAATCTACATCTGAATAAGCAGGGAGCTAAACTTAACAAGCATCCAAACTTAAAAATTTGTATCCGGTTTAATTCGGTTCTTCAGTTGAACCGTTTAATTATATCGGATATAATAAATTTTAAACTTTTAAAAAATTTAAAATATTATGAACATTTACACTTATAAAAAAATTAAAATATCACAGGACGAGTTATATGGCGGAACGGGGTTGAATCGACATTAATATAAATTTAAATTATCACTAATGCTACAACACTGATAAATCATCATTTTGTTAACACCGACAATATTCCAATATTAGATATATATAATTAAGTTGATTAAATTATGATTATGTAACAAAAAATTATCTCGTGGTATACTGCGGGTTAAATCCTAGTTCTAATAATAGATTCTCAATCATTGCCCAAAAGTTTTAACCAATGTGGGATGTTGAACACACTCTTTTTTTCTTCATCGTTTGAGCGTTATATTTCTGATTTCAAAAATTTGAATCACAACATATGCATAAAAAAACTACATTTTTATTAATTATATGTATTTATATGGTAATTTAAAATAATTTGAAAATAAAATCACACAAAAATGATAGAAGAATCATAAATTTTTTTAACAAAATATTCTAAATATAATAACTAAAAATAATGCTTTTTTGGAAATCAAATTTACGGATTATAAGAAATTTAGTTAATTTTCCTTTTTTATTAAAATTCAGAAATATTCTGTAAAATTTTCTGTTACGGATCCAACTCAATCGGGTATATCCAAGATCCACGTGTCTTTAAGTGGTTCTACAGATCAAATTGACAATTATACATTTTCTCGAAATTATTAAAATGGTCTTAAGACCAATGTCAATGTGATGTATTTTTTTTACAAAAACATGTCATATTCCATAATTGTACTCCTATTTTAATAGTAAAGATTCATTTTGTTTGGTAGTTATAGAAAGTCAAAGGGACATCCTGATGGACTAGAATATCTTACTTCCTTCATGCAACTGAAATTTGGAGTTATGACAATGATATTTCAGGAGAGACTGGAAGGTTATATTCCTTTTGTTCATTTTGGATGAAGAGTAGGAACTCTCAACATGAACAGACTATGAGGTGAATTTTGTGTTCCTTTCTCAATCAACAAATAAACAAAAGTCATAAAGAGAGAAAGAAAAAAATTGGTTGAAAGGATACTATATACTTTGTTAGTTATGCTGAGTTAATGACTGAAAAATGCTATCTTTTTCAGAAAAATTAGTAGAAAAGCCTTTTTGTTGGTCTGTTTCGGGTTTCGATTCTTGTCTTCAACCAAACTCTCCATGACTTGGTTTGTGTTTGGTTCAGCATTCACCTCGATTTTGGATTTTATTCATTTTTTTGCAGATGTGGAGAAGTTTTGTCATTAGTGAGACCCCGGTGAGTTATATCATCACTTCTGTCTTGGTTAGTTTCATAGTTTTCTGGTATTCAATGTCAAGTGTTTTCTCTTTTTTTTGGTATTCAATGTAAAGTGGTGGTTATGATTGAAGATGTTGACAATATGTTTTACATGCAAGCATCTACTTTTACGGTCTGAGTTAGGGAAGAATTTTTAATGGTTGCTTCATATTTTGGTTCCCTTACCTTTTGTTTCCCGGTTTTAAAATTTCATTAGATTACGGTTTTATAGAGACTGTAATTTCATTAAATTAGTATCCCAGGTAAAGTCCAAAAATCTGGTTTAAGTGGCATATGAAAGAAGAATGTTTTGATCCCCAGTCTGAGAGGATGTACGGTTTTAAATCCAGAACCAGGACCGGCTCTGTACCAAACCTAATGAAACATTTGTTTTGATCTCCAAATTTTACGAGCCCCATGTAAAAAAAATCATATATACATATATAATATCAACAAATTTTCTTTATAAGATATCAAAGGTCTTACGTGGTCCAAATAACAAAAATTATAGTACACCAAATAACAAATTATTATGGTCCAATTAATTATAAAACAAAATCCACAAAATTTATAATATAAAATATTGACCCATTTTTATTTTGTTTCAAATCCTCAAAATTTCAACGCCGGCTCTGCCCAGAACCTCTTAATAATAATAATAAAAAAATCATTAGATTAGTGCGTATGTTGATTTAAAAGTCCAAATACTACGTGGTTTAAAACATCCCACTTGCATGTTATGATGAGAGAGATGTCTGCTTAAAAGCTAAGAAGAGAATTTGGTAAATATTGTTGATACTGAAAACTCTCAATCTCCTTGTAAATCTCACAGAATCGCAGTACCCGACTTGATGAAACATATCATCCGAAGGATAGGATGAATAAGAATCCAAAACTTAGATGACGATGAAGAATCAATAATTTTTTTTGCATCTTAGCTTAAGAATTGAGGGTTAAAAATTCTTTTTTAACATAAAAAGAAAGCACGTGAAGCAAATGTCTTTTCATATTGGTCGTCCAAGCATCCTTATACAATACAGTCTTTGACTTATTTTAATAGTCGTTGATTCCTTGCTCAACACCAACCTGTGTTTCATCTTTATCTATTTGAGAATTCGCTTCACAATCCTAAATTTTATAATAAATGCATATGTAATTTTATCCTAACAAATGATCCAATAATTTTTCAATTAACTGCTGTGGACTTTAAATTAAAACAATCATATGGAGATTACACTACTGTGTGGACTAGCTTTTGTTCGAAAAATTGTTAGACGGACGCTTGGTCTGAGTCTAGCGATTAATCAGAAAATGAGATAAAATCGGAGATTAATCGGAGACTAGTTTTAAGACTATTTTAATGTTTTAAAAACATATTAATCCATTATAATAAAATTTTATATAATATTATTTTCAAAATTGCAGTAAACACATGAAAACGTATTTTTAAGTCAAAATTTTATGATTTTCATTAAAATTTTGAGCATAAGTTATCGTAAAACATCACAAACTTCCAATCTAAATGTCTTGAATAATAATACAAAATTGTTTTATAATTGCAATTTAAAAAATAATTGAAGTATGCAAGATTAGGCAAGATTAGGCGGGAGTAATCGGATTAGGCGAAGAGTAATCAGATGACTAAATTCTTCAAGGAATTAGTCATTAATTGTAGCAGATAAAGTGGACCTAGCGACTAAGCGGAAAATAATCCGCGGTAGTGAAAGATTTTTAGAAGAATGGAGTAGCTAAATTTATTGCTTTTACGTTTAGAGCTCGTTAATAAGTTGAACCTCCATGTAACTGGAGAACAAGAAATATAATCCAATTATAAATTAATTCTTTTTGAACCTCCGTAATTGCTTATACTTATTTATAGCCACTCATTTTCACAAAAGCTGGTCCTCGGATAAGAGTCAACTCGTTTACTCGATCTTTTAGCAGAGAGCTATTACCTAAAAACATAAAGAACTCATCGCCTTCTTCCTCTAAATATTGATTGGACGAAAAAGCGATTTCTAGAGAGGTGAGTCATGTTGATTTTATTACTTTTCTTATTTTAGTTGTATATACTCCTTTTAGTAATGTAATGTCTATGCAGATCGATCTGTAGATTAAAAATTTATGTTCTTTTATAATTTGTTCAGATCATTATCCGAATTATAAACTCATGGACTCTCGTCTAGTGATAATTGACTACTACTTTTTTGGTTTAAAAGGAGACTTATGGCTGAGACACTTTTGTCGTTTGGAGTTCAGAAGCTTTGGGACCTCCTTGCCAGAGAATCTGATCGACTTCAGGGATTTGATGAGCAATTCGAGGAACTCAAACGTGATCTAAACTTGCTTAGGTCCTTCTTGGAAGATGCAGATGCTAAGAAACATACAAGCAAGATGGTTAAAACCTGTGTGGAAGAGATCAAGGAAATCGTCTTTGACGCGGAAGATATAATCGAAACCTTTCTTTTGAAGAAAGAACTTGGACAAATAAGTGGTATATGGAAGCGCATGAGAAGACTTTCTTGCATTGTAGTGGATCACAGGGAGATTGCTTTAGATATGGGAAGCATAAGTAAGAGGATCTCCAAGGTGATCTGCAATATGGAGAGTTTTGGAGTGCAACATATGGCTGTCGATGGAGGCGAGTATTCACATCCACTACAAGAAAGACAAAGGGAGATGCGAAAAACATTTCCTAGCGATAATGATAACGATCTTGTTGGGTTGGAAGAGAATGTTAAGAAATTGGTTGGCTATTTGGTGGAGGAAGATAGCATTCAAGTAGTTTCTATAACTGGGATGGGTGGTATTGGTAAAACTACCTTGGCTAGACAAGTTTTTGATCATGAGATCGTAAAAAAACATTTTAATGTTGTGGTGTGGGTGTGCATTTCACAACAGTTTACAAGGAAATATGTCTGGGAGACGATCTTGCAGAAGCTTAGTTCAAAACATGTTGAGTCAAATATGACTGAAGACGACCTCCAAGAAAAGCTTTTTCGACTGTTGGAAACCAGTAATTCTTTGATCGTCCTGGATGACATGTGGAGAGAAGAAGACTGGGACAGAATAAAGCCTGTGTTTCCACCAAGAAAAGGTGACATCTTATGCCACATCTCATTCTTAAACTTTGCCTATATACTTGATTAAGAAAAATATATAGAACATGACATATTCCTTTTGTTTAACATATACATTACAGTATGGAAGGTACTACTTACTTCTCGCAACGAGAACGTGGGCTTACATGCAGATCCAAGATGTGTCACTTTTAAACCAAAATGTCTAACCATTGAAGAAAGTTGGACACTTTTTCGAAGGATAGCATTTCCTATAATAGACACATCAGGTTAGCTTTCAAAGAAGATAGCTTTTTTACAATAATCAATATAGAAGAGCTTCTTTTTTACATTTAGTTGCATTATGTAGAAACTACATAATTGTTGTGTAGAATATAAGATTGATGAAGAAATGGAAGAGATGGGTAAGAAGATGATCAAACATTGTGGAGGACTACCATTGGGTGTGAAGGTGTTAGGCGGGTTGTTAGCTGCCAGACACACATTAAGTGAGTGGAAAAGGATATATGAGAATATTAAATCTCACATCGTTGGAGGGACTAGCTTTAACGACAGAAATATCAGTTCGGTTTATCATATTTTGTATCTGAGCTTCGAAGAGTTAGCTGTTTATCTGAAGCAGTGCTACCTCTACCTAGCCCATTTTCCAGAGGATTGTGTCATAGATGTGGAGAAACTGTCCTACTACTGGGCAGCAGAAGAAATACCAAGGCCAAGGTATTACGATGGAGCGACTATTCGAGAGGTTGCAGATGGATACATAGAAGAATTGGTGACGAGAAACATGGTTATTTCGGAACGACAAATTGGTACTTCGATATTTAAAACATGTCGCTTGCATGACATGATGAGAGAAGTTTGTCTCCTTAAAGCTGAAGAAGAAAATTTCCTACAAATTGTTGATGGGACAATAACTGCAACTTCTAAGTCTCCTTGTAAATCACGCAGACTCGCTGTACATCTGCATGATGAAACATATCATATGAAGGGAGAGAATCCAAAACTTAGATCTCTCTTGCTTATCAAGAAGGAGCGCAGTGAGATAAAATGGATGGCATCAGGTTTATGTTTCACAAAGCTACAATTGATGAGGGTTTTAGAGATCTCTGGAGCTGAGTTTGAGGGGGATAAGTTATCCTCTGATATTGGAAAGCTCATCCACTTGAGATATTTGAGTTTATATATGGCAAAAGTATCTCATCTCCCTTCTTCTATGTGGAATCTGAAGCAGCTTCTCTATTTAAATCTAAATGTATCAGCGAGATCTCCAATCTACATGGCCCCCAATTTCTTGAAAGAGATGCGAGAATTGACATACCTTTCTCTTCCGTGGAGGATGCATGATAAGACAAAGTTGGAATTGGGTAATCTAGTCAACCTTGAGACGTCGGAGAATTTCTCAACAAAGCATAGCAGTGTGGAGGATCTTCAACGAATGACAAAGTTAAGGAATCTCTCTATTGATGTTGAAGGCAAGGGGTGTACTATGGAAACTTTATCTGCATCTCTAAGTGAATTGAGACATTTGGAAGATCTTAGAATAAATGGTTTGACGAATGATAACAAAAGATTTGTTTTGGATTGTGTTCATCTCAAAAAGCTGCATTTGAGCATATATATGCCAAGGCTACCTGATGAACAACACTTCCCTTCTCACCTGACAACCATATCTCTAAAGTATTGTCGTTTGGTGGAGGATCCGATGCCGATTCTAGAGAAGGTTCTTCAGTTGAAAGAGCTTGTATTCGGGCATCTATCTTTCAATGGGAAGAGAATGGTTTGCTCGGGCGGTGGGTTTCCGCAATTGCAGGATCTTCACTTATCTGGATTAAAGGAGTTGGAAGAGTGGACAGTAGAGGAAGGCTCCATGCCACTTCTTCATACTCTGCGTATTTTGGACTGTAAGAAGTTAAAGGAGCTTCCTAATGGGTTTCCTCAGTTGCAAAAGCTTGAATTAGAAGGACTAGAGGAATGGGAAGAGTGGATAGTAGAAGAAGGCTCCATGCTCCTTCTTCATTCTCTCACAATTCGTTACTGTGCAAAGTTAAAGAAGCTTCCTGATGGGCAACACTTCCCTTCTAATCTTACAACCATATTTCTTTGGGAGTGTCCTTTGGTGGAGGATCCGATGCCGATTCTTGAGAAGCTGCTTCACTTGAAAGAGGTTTCATTGAATGAATCTTTCAGTGGGAGGAGAATGGCTTGCTCGGGCAGTGGGTTTCCGCAATTGGAGGAGCTTACAATCGCTGGACTAGAGGAATGGGAAGAGTGGATAGTAGAGGAAGGTTCCATGCGCCTTCTTCATTCTCTGAATATTAGTGATTGTCCAAAGTTAAAGAAGCTTCCTGATGGGCAACACTTCCCTTCTAATCTTACAAGCATAGATCTTTTTAAGTGTCCTTTGGTGGAGGATCCGATGCCGATTCTAGAGAAGCTGCTTCACTTGAAAGAGGTTATATTGCCTAGATCTTTTGTTGGGAAGAGAATGGTTTGCTCAAGCGGTGGGTTTCCGCAATTGCAGAAGCTTTACTTATATGAATTAAAGGAGTTGGAAGAGTGGATAGTAGAGGAAGGCTCCATGCCCTTTCTTCATTCTCTCTATATCAGTGGTTGTAACAAGTTAAAGGAGTTACCTGATGGGCTGCGATTCATCTATTCTTTGAAGCTTCTGATGATTGGAGGAAGCGAATGGGAGGAGAGATTGTCGGAAAGAGGAGAAGATTATTACAAAGTCCAACACATTCCTAGTGTTCATTTTTACTAAGACTCTCCAAGAAAGCTATGTTGTATGCGATTTGATTCATGGGTATGGTGTTTTTCAATTCACGTAAGTGACATAAGGAGTTGCGGTGAAGGTGTTCGACGAAATGTCTAACTCGGACTTGACCTACTGCACTTGGTCAGTGAGTTTCTTCTCAAGAGAGAGCGAGAGGGTTGGGTTTTCACGAACTCTGTCAGGTATGACAGTCATATTTATTACTTTGTTGATTCAGAGAGGTGACTAGGTGAGGCATGCTATTCTTGAATTAGTATTAATATCTTTCTGTATTGTCTTTTATTTCTGTTACAAAGTGACTCGGCTTGTGGTTCTTTCACTGTTACAATATTTTTCTCTGTACTTAACTTTGTAAGTTTATATCACTACTTTGCTAGATGCTTTGAACTTGTGATTACTATTTCTTGCAATCACCCCTCACAGATTATTATTCACTCAACTATTAATGGCTATGTAGGTAGGAGACATGTAGAATAAGCAAAACTGATTATGTTTCATCGATGCCAAAACTGATTGAGTTCTTTTGAAGTTGCTTCAGGCTTAGTTCAACTTACATCCTCAGTAATGCACTTCTCAGACAAGAATTCTAGCTTAACTTGCAAGTTCGCAGATAGAGAAGTTGCTCAATATGTATCTGTTTAGCTCAGCGTAAATGCTGTTGTTTAAGTTAATCTTGGTTCTTATACGGAAACTCTTTTTAACTCTCAAATTGTATTCTTACATGGCAGGGTACAAGAAGGTTTAGCTTTTGGAGCTTTGCCACGTGTTTGAGTTAATGATGTTTGTATTTGAGTTTATATAAGAATCGGAATTTTTATGATAGTTAGAAAAGTTGATATTCTAAAGACTAATGTCTTCTAAACTCTAAACTGACAAAATGTGATATTATCAAGCTCAGCATTAAAGCAACAGAAAGATAGAAAGGAATTTTATTCAACAATCAAATAATAACAATGGATTTGCGTTGGAACAAAACGTACAAGTTAAGATACTAACAATGATCAATCACCAAGAAGAATATATAGATGTGAATTACATATATTTAATTTCAAACCCTAGTTAATAGTTATCAGTGCCCTCAAAATCATAATCTAGAAGACGAACCCAAAATTATCTGTGACCGATGTTTGGTAAGTGCTCGCAGTAAAAGAATCAGTGGATCATAGCCAGTAAATAGTGTTGAGGAAAACTTCAAATCCATCCAAGAAAGAAGATCCCAAGCACCATCGTTGACACTTGGCACAATTATCTGTGGCCGGCATTGGATCCACCGGAATATAATCGCCGACCGAAAACCCTAACAAGAAAGGATCCAGCAGAGAAGAATCTGAAACACCAACATCCCTAGAAACCTTGGAAGCAGCACAAGATCCCAAATTGGAAACAGTTTCGTGGGAGCCACGAAAGACGTAACCCAACTCGTCAAATACACCACCAAACCCTAATTGAGTATCGTTTTGATCTTCCGACGAAGAAACCTTGCGGTTTGAGATGGTGGTGGCGTTGTCTGAAACCCTTAGATGATCATCTTCTTCTGTCTCCCTAGGCTTGGGCTTCTTCGAGTTTCTTCTAAATAAACTGATCTTGTGTTGCTTGATTCCAAGTAAGTGTGAGTCAAGGTTAACGAGATGGTTCCTCAACTCGTCACCGGATAAACCCTTGAGATCAGGGAAGTCGTAAAGATCGTAGGCGTGATGCCTCTTGTGATCACTCAACGCATTGAACTTTCCAACGATCTCAGGTAGGCCTTGTGGGTTATCTTGCGGCTCAGGCAAAGCATGGAGATCGTTGTCGGGACCGTAGCAGATGAAACCAACAGAGTTGCCGCAACAGAGAGCTCAGTGGCTTTCTTCTTAAAACCAGGAAATCTCTGTTTGAAAAAGCTCTGTTTCTTCGTCTTCAAATCACCATATCGGAGGACTTGTTTGGTTTCTTTCCGCAAGGAGCCATCCTGAAAGAGAGAAGACAAAACTCTGTGCGGTCGTAAGAGAGAAATAAGATGATCGTAAGAGAGAAAAAGGAAGGGTATAATGTGGTTCTGTTGTAATATATAGAGAGAGAGAGAGACTCAGCAAGATGATGCTTTCTCTCGATCCCACAACGGTCCTAATTTTGTGAAGAACGCGTAAAAAAGCATCCAAAATCTTATTAGATCTTTTTCTTAGATCGGTGCTCGTAGTGTGACATTTTCCTCTTTTTAGCTTGAACCTATTTTGTTTAGTTTTATGAGTGTGATTTCTATTTTTCTAGTTTTCTGATGATTGCTAACCATAACCGATTTATAGATAGACGAAATTGGTTTTCTCAATTGTGGTATTTATTTATACAACATTTGTTTTCATAAATAATAATATTTACAAATTGGCCAAAAAATTGGATAGACCAACACAACACAAAGCAGAGCATAACGATCAAATACGCTTAAACCCTAATATTTTAATTTACACATTTGTTTTTAAAAAATGATTATTACGCATTGCCCCAAAATTGGACAACACTAAGCACTAAGCAGCATAGCATAACACAACTGATCCAAAATTCGCCAAAACCCTAATTAACTCGTGACATTTGTATTGGTAAACCCTGAGAAACGATCGATCTTCCAAATTCTTCAATCTAACACTGTTTTCAGAGAGAAAATCTGACAAACAATCCACCATATCCTTCAAATTCGGATATGAGGTGGTGGTTTTGTCTGAGTCCCTAGGAGACTAGAATCGCAACTAAGTTGGATTGAAGGATAAATTGGGTAATTTGAGTCCAAAATCGCCTTCGAAATCTAGCATTCCTCTTTTTACCCAATTTCTCCTTCAATTCAACGAATTCGGTATCTACACATCAGCGGCAATTAGGGTTCTTCGTCAACAAAACAAAAAGGATGGTTTGTATATTTTCTTATAAAACTAACTTCCATGTTGATAGTTCATCTCGTAACATATATATATTTTTTGTCTTCAAGAACAGAGTATCAGGTAATACTTGTCTTCCTTTCTTAGTCAGGAGATAAACAAAAATCATACAGGGATAGAAAAACTTGGTTAAAAGGATACAATATATTTGGTAGTTATGCTAACTTAGTTACTAAAATTGTGTATTTTTAAGACAAGTTTAGTAGAACAATACTTTTATTAGTATGATATGTTTCGAATTTTTAAGTGTCTGTTTTGGGTTTGACTTCCTTCTCTAATAGTCAAAGAATAGAAATCAAACTCTCCACAGCTGGTTTGTGTTTGATCCTAGCATTCACCAAGATGTTGTCAGCTAATAGTTTCAGTTTTCTTCTTGTTCTTGGTTTTTCTTTTCCTGGGATCTGGCTATTTTGGATTTTGTTTTTCATTTTTTTTGTGGGCTTTTTCTTTGCAGATGTGGACAAGTTTTAATCATCCGGAAGACCCTTGTGAGTTATAACCTCACCTGTTTTAAGTGTTGCTTAGTTTCATAGTGCATGAGTTCGTTTCTGGTATTCAATTTCATGTGATGTTTATCATTGAAGAGGCTGATAGTATATAATGTACGCAGGCATCTCCTTTTACAGTTTGAGTTAGGAAAGAATTTCTAATAGCCGTGCATAAACGAAATCTTTCCTGCTTCAGTAGTTTGTCCCACAATGAACTTACCTATTTAACTAAGAACAGCTTCACTAGTTAAGTTCCCTGATCTTGTGTTCCAAGTTTTAGGATTTCAAGGGATGGAATGCAAGAAAAGGACCGGCGATCTCTCTGTTGCATCAGACTTTGGTGCACGTATTGGATGAATTAAATCATTGTGTCACGTAGGAAATGTGTTAATCTTCAAGTGATTGTTGCTGGTGCTGATAGTAAGACTTTAGGCCTGGGCATACGGGTAACGGGTCCGGGTTCGGGTCCTACCCGAGCGGGTTCGGGTCTAACGGGTAATACAATTTAAGACTCATTAGGGTAATTGCAACACTCGGATCTGGGTCGGGGGGGTCTACATTTACAAAACCCGAAAATTACCCGTTTACCCATCGAATGTGGGTAATTATAACCCGAATACTTGAAAATTACCCGTTTACCCAAATTTTTGCTTAAATACCCGAAAACATACATAACAAAACTCACAATTTCTTAGTACAATACTGAGATTATAAGTCCAAATGACCTAATCCAAGTAGAGATAACAAATTCAAGTCACACAAATACGGATCTACGGATATCCATATAGTAAACGGGTATTACCCGGAACCGACCCGATACCCACGAGTCTACCAAAACTATACCTAATGGGTAATTTCATATACCCATATCAATACCCGACCCTATGTTTTCGAGTCGGGTCCGGGTTTTTTGCCATGCCTAATAGTAACAATCTCTGTCTCTGCTTTTATGGAAAAACTTCTAACGAAGATTTTTTTGGACCAACTGAATTGAATTCCCCTTTCTTCTCCCTTTTTTGGAATCAGATAGTAAAATGACCCGTGACAAGTGGGACATAGCTACAGCCCTTCAAGACCTTCTGGCCAAAGGATTCACACATAGCTACAGCCCTTCAGCTGGTCGTCGGATCTACACGCTTTAAAAATCTCTCATACCCAAAAAAAAAAGCTTTAACAATCTCATCGCCTTTATTTTTTTCTGTATAGAGATCAGTGGAACGAGAAGCGATTGCCAGAAGGTAATTATTGTTGCTATTATTACTTTTCTTATCATTAGTATTTTGTGGAGGAAGTTGCTTCCTCCATCTTTTGTATTTTGCATTTCATCTTGTTTTTTATTTTATATTATCTCAATATTGTTCATGTCTCTGTACAAAGATTTGTGGATTAAATATCACAAAATTGTATATATGTATATATTCTGTAAATTTTACGAAAAAATATTATCCAAATTATTAACTCATGGGCCCTAATTTAGTGAGTGTTGATTACTACTTTCATTTCATGGTTAAGCAGGAGATTTATGGCTGAGACACTTTTGTCGTTTGGACTTCAGAAGCTTTGGGCCCTCCTTGTCCGAGAATCTGGTCGATTTAAGGGAGTTGATGAGCAACTTACTGAACTCAAAACTGATCTGAACTTGCTTAGGTCCTTCTTGAAAGATGCAGATGCTAAGAAACATGCAAGTGCATTGGTGAGAAACTGTGTGGAAGA
Organism: Turritis glabra; assembly: GCA_900406565.1. Classification (NCBI taxonomy): domain Eukaryota; kingdom Viridiplantae; phylum Streptophyta; class Magnoliopsida; order Brassicales; family Brassicaceae; genus Turritis; species Turritis glabra. Next base: position 933,656 of record OVBN01000185.1, read on the forward strand.
GATCAGTGAAATTGTTTTTGACACGGAGGATATAATCGAAACCTTTATCCTAAAGGAAGAGCTCAGAAAAACAAATTGCATCACGAAGCGTATCAAAAGATTTTCTTGCATTCTAGAGGACCGCAAGGAAATTGCTTCAGATATGAAAAGCATAAGTAAGAGGATCTCCAAGGTGATCAGCGATATGCAGAGTTTTGGAGTACAACGGATGATTCTCGATGGCGGCGAGTATTCACATCCTCTACAAGAAAGACAAAGGGAGATGCGAAAAACATTTCCTAGCAATAATGATAACGATCTTGTTGGGTTGGAAGAGAATGTTATGAAATTGGTTGGCTATTTGTTGGAGGAAGATAGCATTCAAGTAGTTTCTATAACTGGGATGGGCGGTATTGGTAAAACAACCCTGGCTCGACAAGTTTTCAATCATGAGATGGTGAAAAACCATTTTGATGGAGTTGCGTGGGTGTGTATTTCACAACAGTTTACACGGACATATGTGTGGCAGACGATCTTGCAGAAGCTTGGTTCTAAACATGATGAGCATAGAGAGTCAAATATGACTGAAGACGAGCTCCAAGAAAAGCTCTTTCGACTGTTGGAAACCAGTAAGTCTTTGATTGTTCTTGATGATGTGTGGAAAGAAGAAGATTGGGACAGAATAAAGTCCGTGTTTCCTTCAAAAAGAGGTGACATCTTATGCCACATCTTATTCCTAAACTTTGACTATATACTTGATTAAGAAAAATATATAGAACATGACAATACATACTCTGTGATATATTTCCTTTTGTTTAAAATGTATATTGCAGGATGGAAGCTACTACTTACTTCTCGCAACGAGAAAGTGGCCTTACGTGCAGATCCAGCATGTGTCACTTTTAAACCAGAATGTCTAACCATTGAAGAAAGTTGGACACTTTTTCGAAGGATAGCATTTCCTAGAATAGACACATCAGGTTAGCTTTCAAAGAAGATAGCTTTTTTACAATAATCAATATAGAAGAACTTATTTTTTACATTTAGTAGCATTATGTAAAAACTACATAATTGTGTTGTGTAGAATATAAGATTGATGAAGAAATGGAAGAGATGGGTAAGAAGATGATCAAACATTGTGGAGGACTACCATTGGCTGTTAAAGTGTTAGGCGGGTTGTTAGCTGCCCAACACACGTTAAGTGAGTGGAAAAGGATATACGAGAATATTAAATCTCACATCGTTGGAGGGACTAGCTTTAACGACAGAAATATCAGTTCTGTTTATCATATTTTGTATCTGAGCTTCGAAGAGTTACCTGTTTATCTGAAGCAGTGCTACCTCTACCTAGCCCATTTTCCAGAGGATTGTGTAATAGATGTGGAGAAACTGTCCTACTACTGGGCAGCAGAAGAAATACCAAGGCCAAGGTATTACGATGGAGCGACTGTTCGAGAGGTTGCAGATGGATACATAGAAGAATTGGTGACGAGAAACATGGTTATTTCTGAAAGAGAAATTGGTACTTCGATATTTAAAACATGTCGCTTGCATGACATGATGAGAGAAGTTTGTCTGCTTAAAGCTGAAGAAGAGAATTTCCTACAAATTGTTGATGGGACAATAACTGCAACTTCTAAGTCTCCTTGTAAATCACGCAGACTCGCTGTACATCTGCATGATGAAACATATCCTATGAAGGGAGAGAATCCAAAACTTAGATCTCTCTTGATTATCAAGAAGCAGCGCAGTGCGAGAAAATGGATGGCATCAGGTTTATGTTTCACAAAGCTACAGTTGATCAGGGTTTTAGATCTCTCTCAGATCAGTTTTGGAGGGAAATTACCCTCCGATATTGGGAAGCTTATCCACTTGAGATATTTGAGTTTATGTATGGCAAACGTATCTCATCTACCTTCTTCTATGCGGAATCTGAAGCAGCTTCTCTATTTAAACCTAGATGTATCAGCGAGATCTCCAATCTACATGGCCCCCAATTTCTTGAAAGAGATGCGAGAACTGACATACCTCTGTCTTCCGCGGGAGATGCATGATAAGACAAAGTTGGAATTGGGTAATCTAATCAACATGGAGATGTTGGGGAATTTCTCAACAAAGCATAGCAGTGTGGAAGATCTTAAACGAATGACAAAGCTACATAATCTCTCTATCAATATCACAGGCGAAGGGTGTACTACTGAAATTCTATCTTCATCTTTAAGTGAATTGAGACACTTGGAAAAACTTAGAATATATGATTTCACGAATGATAAAGAAGGATTTGTTTTGGATTGTGTTCATCTCAGAAAGATGCATTTGAGCATATATATGCCAAGGTTACCTGATGAACAACACTTCCCTTCTCACCTGACAACCATTTCTCTACAGTATTGTCGTTTGGTGGAGGATCCGATGCCGATTCTAGAGAAGGTTCTTCAGTTGAAAAAGCTTGAATTAAGTGATGAATCTTTCAGTGGAAGGAGAATGGTTTGCTCGAACGGTGGGTTTCCTCAGCTGCACAAGCTTGAATTATCTAATCTAAGCTTGTTGGAAGAGTGGATAGTAGAAGATGGCTCCATGCCACTTCTTCATACTCTGCGTATTTTTGGCTGTAAGAAGTTAAAGGAGCTTCCTAATGGGTTTCCTCAATTGCATACGCTTCTTTTAAATAGACTAGAGGAATGGGAAGGGTGGATAGTAGAAGACGGCTCCATGCCCCTTCTTCAATCTCTCACTATTCTTCAGTGTCCAAAGTTAAAGAAGCTTCCTGATGGGCAACACTTCCCTTCTCACCTTACAATCATACATTTATTTCGTTGTTGTTTGGTGGAGGATCCGATGCCGATTCTAGAGAAGCTGCTTCACTTGAAAGAGGTTATATTGCCTAGATCTTTCAGTGGGAGTAGAATGGTTTGCTCGGACGGTGGGTTTCCGCAATTGCAGAAGCTTCACTTATCTGGATTAGATGAATGGGAAGAGTGGATAGTAGAAGAAGGCTCCATGCCCCTTCTTCATTCTCTCTATATCAGTGAGTGTGACAAGTTAAAAGAGCTACCTGATGGGCTGAGATTTATCACTTCCTTGAAAGATCTGATTGTGGACTGGAAATGGGAGGAGAGATTGTCGGAAGGAGGAGCAGATTATTACAAAGTCAAACACATCCCTTCTGTTACACATCCTCGCTTCTAAGAATGAGCCTCTCAGCAATTACGGACCAGGTAAACTATCTTCAAGTACACAAAGTCAATCATTCAGAGAAAGGAATTGTTGTTCAGTTAAAATTTTAAGCAAATTTGATTCATGGCTTTTTATTCTAGGCTTCTAGCTATGTTTGGGTAAAAGGATCTGAGTATTCAGACAGATCATTTGGAATTGAAGGAGAAATTGTACAGAGGAGGAGAAGAGAAGAATACTACAAAGTCCAACACATTCCTCTTTTGAAAATTAACTAAAGACACACTCTATGTTGTATGCGATTTGAATCATGGGTATGCTTGTAATCTCGATCGTGAACATAGATTATATGCTATATTGGGTAAAAACGATGCTGGTTTTCAATTTCTCGTAAGTGGATGATGCGCTGAATGTATTCGACGAAATGTCTAACTGAGACGATCTCCTGCACAGTTTTGGTCAGTGAGGTTCTTCTCAAGAGAGAGAGAGGGTTTTCACGATCTCTGTCAGGTATGTCAAAGTCATATCTATTACTTTTCTGATTCAGAGAGGTGTAATAGATATGACTCTCTCATATATACCTGACATTTCTGTCATTGACTCTGTCAGGTATGACAAAGTTATTCTTGAATCAGTTAGTATTCTCTTTCTGTATTGTCTTTTATTTGTGTTACAAAGTGACTCGGCTTGTGATTCTTTCTTTCACTGTTACAATCTTTTTGCTAGCTGCTTTGAACTTGTGATTACTATTTCCTGCAATCACCCCTCAGAGATTATTATTCACTCAACTATTCATGGGTATGTAGGTAGGAGACATGTAGAAAAAGCAAAACTGATTGTTTCATAGATGCCAAACTGATTGTGTTTTTTGAAGTTGCTTCAGGCTTAGTTCAACTCACATCCTCATTAATGCACTTCTCAAACAAGAACTCTAGCTTAGCTTGCAAGTTCGCAGATAGAGAAGTTGCTCAATATCTGTTTAGCTCAGCCAAAGGCTGTTCTTTAAGTTATTCTTGGTTCTTACGGAAACTCTATTTAACTCTCAAATTGTTTTCTTCTGGTACTTTGCCACGTGTTTGAGGACAAATTTTCTTATTTAGCGATTAATAAATTTTGTATTTGAGTTTTCATAAGAATTTGAATTTTATGATAGTTAGAAAAGTTGATATTCAAAAGACTAATGTCTGCTAAACTCTAAACTGATACAAAATGTTAAAAATATATATATTTATATTTTTTAAAGCAAGTGAAGAAAATGTCTTTGGATTCTTCTTCATCTTATCCTTTGGATGATATGTTTCATCAAGCCGGGTAAGTATCAACAATATTTACCAAATTCTCTTCCTATCTTTTAAGCAGACATCATGCAAGTGGCATGTTTCAAACCACGTAGTATTTGGGCTTTGAAATCAACATACAATGCAGCTAATCTGATGAAACTACAGTCTCTATAAAACCATTACAAGACGAGGTCATCTATTGAATTCTAAAACCGGGAAACAAAAGGTAAGTAAGGGAACCAAAAAAAAGACTGTTTGTTTATGCACGGTCATTAGAAATTCTGCCTTAACTCATACTGTAAAAGTAGATGTCTGATACTGTCAACATCTTCAATCATAAACACCACTTTACAGTGAATACCAGAAAGAAAAAAAAAACACTTGACATTGAATACCAGAAAAGAACTCATGCACTATGAAACTAACCAAGACACAAGTGATGATATATAACTCACCTGGGTCTCACTAATGACAAAACTTCTCCACATCTGCAAAAAAATGAATAAAATCCAAAATCGAGGTGAATGCTGAATCAAACACAAACCAGTCATGGAGAGTTTGGTGGAAGACAAGAATCGAAACCTGAAACAGACCAACAAAAAGGCTTTTCTACTAATTTTTCTAAAAAAGATAGTATTTGTTAGTCATTAACTCAGCATAACTAACAAAGTATATAGTATCCTTTCAACCAATTTTTTTCTTTCTCTCTTTATGAATTTTGTTTATTTATTGAGAGAAAGGAAGACAAAATTCACCTCATAGTCTGTTCTTGTTGAGAGTTCCTACTCTTCATCCAAAATGAACAAAAGGAATATAATACTCCTTCCACTCTCTCCTGAAATATCATTGTCATAACTCCAAACCTCTGTTGCATGAAGGAAGTCAGATATTCTAGTCCATCTTTGACATTCTACAACTACCAACAAAATGAATTCAACACTATTTACCATAACACCGGACTTTCAATTCTGACTCATGTCATAACGATGGACCGTAATTTAGAAAAAAGGGAGCAGCAACGATTTTTATTCAAGTGTCTGGTAATACCATTACCTCTACGAAATGTCTTTTCATATTGGCGTTGAGCAAGTGAAGCATATGTCTTTTAGAAGGTTGTATTATTTTCCAAGTATCCCTATATAATAATACAGTCTTTGATTTATTTTGATAGTCATTGAATCTTTTGCTCAACGCCAACCTGTGTTTCATCTTCATCTATTTGAGAATTCGCTTGACAAACCTAAATTTTTTTTAATAAATGCATATGTAGTTTTACCCTAACAAATTTTTCAATTAATTGCTATGGACTTTAAATTAAAACAGTCCTACCGAGATTACTCTAAATACTATTTACCTCCTTTGTTTTATAAACCGAATTCCGGCGGATTTGGAGCTTTCTCGGGTCTCAAGTCAAATCGGCGGCCGCCGGAGTTCTTAACCTCTTCGGCTTCTCACGTGTCGTCAACCTTGTACACACTCGTGACACGTGTTCTATATGCTCCACAAAATCTTTCTTCAGTTTGGGGTTTGCTCTCTTGGGCTTATTTCGGCTTCCGTTTTGTTTTTATCCAGTTTGCAATGTTTTATTGTTTGTATGTGTGTTTTTCTAAGGCAAAAACTCAGGAACCGAAATTTTCAATCAGAATCGATCCGAAAAAAGAACTCGACACCAATAAAATATCTCATTGAGTTTTAAATTTTTAGACCAATCGACGGGAACGATTCCAAACTCGAACCGAGAACTGAATACCTACCCAAAATATTATAATATATCCAAAATATTAATTATATTTTGATTTTTTATAATCTAATTATTCAAAATTACAATTATAAATTCAAAGATATTAGTTTTTTTCTAAACCAAAATAACTAAAATAATCAAAATAACTAAATTATCCAAAATTTTTAGTTATATTTTCTAAAATTTAATCAAAATTTATTTAAATTTAACTATTTTCTAAAATAATCTCAATATTTCAGATACCTGAAACAGAACCAAAACTGATAGGATTTGAACCGAAACCAAACCAATTTTTTATATTTATCTTATTAGGTCATAAACTCCTCTATCCAAAAAACTCGAATCCGATAGGATTTTATCCGAACCCAATCCGAGTACCCGAATGTCCAGACCTAAAATATAATATAATAAAACCCAATTTAAGATTATTTTTTTGGAACCTATGTAACAAGTGGCTACAACTGATAAAATGTTCTCAATAATCTATATTATATAAAAGTCGAAGCTTTAAGCTTACGAGGCCATCCACGTAGGATTTAAATGACCAATCGCGATTAGCCAGTTAACAATTTAACATTTTTGAAATTACAATAATTTTTATGCTAATATTTTTGTGAAAAGGAAAAAATAAAAAATATATAAATAGAATAAACATCAACTTTTCTAAAATAATGTAAAATTAAACAACCAATCGCATAGCCATACTTCTGCTCTTATTTAAAATAAACAAAAAATTTTGTAATCTAAATTTCAAATGAATATTTCTATTTTTTTTTCAAACAAACAAATATATTTTTTACGAAAATTTTCAGTTAGCAACACAAAGGAAAATACTACTAAACATCATAAAACAAAATTGCAAAGAAAAACTAAGTTAATGTTAATTTAAGAAATTTTTGGGTTTAAATGAAAATGAAAAGGTTAATAATGAAAAGGAAAAATTCTACTTAACAACAAAGGAAAAAAAAAAGAAGTTTAAATACTAAAGTATTGGTTTATGTATATATCTATAATTTAGAATGGAACACAGACATATCAAACGTCATTTTTTTGAAAAAAAATAAGAAAATAGCTTATTGAGATAGAGTTACCATGGCACCTTCAATTTCTTCTCCTTCCATACTTGGTTTTTTGACGAGTTCGAAAGATCTGGATTGAACGACAACGGAGAGAGATGATAGGAAGAATAGTCAACATCCATCTAACAACAAGGGATTTTATACTAAGAGGAAAAAAATTTTTTGATAAAATTCTAACAGCTGAGTGTAACATATATTTAGATTTCAAATCGACATGTTATGCTAGAGGTTTACTAGATTATAATTCCGAATGTTATGATTGTGGATGTTGGATCCAACACTCAAATATAGATAATAGAAATGAGTCAAAACTCTTAATAACAAAAAGCAAGATCGTATTTGTCGTACTTTTGTATGCTTAAAATTGTAAAGAGATACGTAGAAAAAATGTATTCGTATTGAGATATTGATTCCGAAAACGGATCCGATTTACAAGGCTATGGGTAAGTATGACAAAAATCAAACCGTAACCATATTTCGAACCGTAACCGAACCGTATCTAAACCTTAACCGTATAAAACGGTTAAAAACCATAACTGTTAACCGTTAATATATGGTTAAAATTATATTAACCGTAACCATATCAAAACCGTTGGCTAATCGTATAGTTAAATCCGTAAACTTTTAACCGTAACCGTCTTTAAAACATAATAAAGTATATTAATAATTACTTATTTAATATAAATTATGTATTATAAAATATGAGTACAATAAAATAGATATTAATTAAAAATAAATGTACTAAAATATAATTGATATTTTTCAACAAATATATATAAATGTTACAACACAACAGTTTTATATTTTTTAAAAATATATATATATATATCTTTGAAATTATTCACGAATACAAAGTGACAAAATCAAATTAGTGGAATAATGAATGTTATTATTAATGTTTTTTTAGTAGAGTATCGTGTTGGTTATACATTTTAGGATTAGAATTTTTAATTAATTTTAAAATAGTCAATACTTTTTAAATAAATGTTAGAACATAAAAAATTTAAATAGTTTTCTTACTAACAACAAAAATAGCCGTTTTGTTTTAAAATTATAAATTTCATGCAAATGCATGTAAAAAATTTAAATCATAAATAAAAAATAATTTTAAATAATAATGTTGTTATTTAAATCACATGGTAACACTAAATCCAGATTATAATTTGTAACATAATAATTGTAAATATTAGTTGGTATATCATCGAATAACCGTAATTGTATCTAACCATAATTGTTTTAACGAGAACTGTATTTAACCGGAACCGTATTTAAGCGTACCGTTTAATATGCGGTTAAATGGTTACGGTTAATGTTAAACAAAATTTATAACCGTAACCAGTGGTTAATAAACCGTAATCGTAATAACTGTAACTGTGTTCATGCCTAGCTATGGGGTTATACATATATTATTTTTTTTGTTAAAATTTTAAATTGATTTATCAACAAAGAAAGTATTTTTGGTACAAATATGTAGAGTTTTGTTCTAGATCAAGTGCATCTAGAACTGTAAAAAAAGAAAGTCAAAACGTTACAAATTAGAATAGCTAAGCAAAGGGCAAAGGAAATACAATGAAATATTGGAATTATCACATGTATTGGAGAAGTGCTGACCAATGTAGTGAGATAGTAGAGTCCATACCATTTATCGTTTGAGAGCGTAAACTCTTTAGACGATCAGTGACATCTTTTTGTATCTGAGCTTGAAGCAATCGAGATGACATGTAAGAGGAGTTGTGAATTCTGTGATTCTGTTCCCTCCATATAGTGTAAATGGTTGTCTGAAAAATCATACGAAGAATGATAGTATCCTTTGTTGGAGAGGTCTTGCGTGTGATTGATGTCAAAGTGGAAATCCAATCCGGGCTAGTTTGGCGTCACAGAAGAGGTTGACATAAGACGGACCAGATGGAGTATGTGTACAGGCAAGCAGAAAATAAATGATCTCTACTTTCGTTTCTCTCACCACACAAAGGACAAAATTGGGACTGTCCCCAATCTCTCATACGCTGTCCTGTAGAGAGTCGATCACGAATGGCAAGCCAAGCGATGAAAGAGTATCGTGGGACCGCTTCCTGAAACCAAACAACCCTAGACCACACGACCTTTGGTGATGTACACTTAGAGGAGAATGTGTTTTTGAATTCGATACCAATTGTTTTCCACTCAAAGACATCAGACCTTAAGGTTGGGGATGGTCCATTTAGTGCAGTTAAAGTCTCTAAGATTGTGTGAGATCCTCGTCCTCTTCTTCGCGCCTTATTAGCCATCTTTGGTCGTCATTATAAACCGAAGCAACCGTCGCATAGTTTGGGACGCCAAAAATCTGTGGACCATTTTCACCAATTACCTCAAGTAACCTTCCTTTTCCTGTCCAGTTGTCCCACCAAAAATGAGTAGATTCTCCATTAGTGACCTTACTACGCAGGAGAGAAGCAACTAAAGGTCGAAGCTTCAAGAGCTTTCTCCAAATTCAATAACCAACCATTCCCTCACGGATATTTATATATAATAGAGATTAAATATGGCTAATTAACTCCAAAATTGCATTGCTTCCGTTTTGGTTATGTCTTTAATGCTGTAACGTCTCAATTTGAATGTAATTGGATTTTTAGGGTTTTTTCTTCTTGGGTTCATCCATAGACCTCGAGTTTCTTGCTTGGTTATATTGTTTCCCTGAGCTCCCAAAGAGTTCGCTGTGTTTGAAGACCTCGGTATGACTTTGTCTTATTGTAGATCCCTTTTATCTTCTCTTTTTATGACGTGGAGGCCATGTGTCCATCTTCTTCGGATACTGGATCCTTGGTGTGGGATCCGGGCTCAACAATGATGTAATGGATGAAGCTAAAACAATATATTTTGGAAGAAGAGCTGAACGAAGAGCTGAACATACGACTGTGAGAAAGATATCCGATTAGGGGATTTGCATTTGATTTTGGAAGAGGAAATTGGGAGAACTGGAGCAACGGTAACCATATCAAAACTGTTGGTTAAACACATAGTTAAAACTGCAAACTTTTAACCGTAACCGTTTTTAAAACATAATAAAATATATTAAGAATTAATTATTTAATATGAATTATATATTATAAAAATATGAGTACAATAAAAAAAATATTAATTAAAATTAAATGTACTAAAATATGATTGATATTTTCCAACAAATATATTAAAAAGTTACAACACAACAGTTTTATAATAATTTAAAAAAATATATATATCTTTGAAATATTTCACGAACACGTAGTGACAAAATCAAAGTAGTATAATAAAGGATGTTATTATTATTGTTTCTAATTAGTAGAGTATCGTGTTGGTTATACATTGTAGTTAAAATTAAAATTTTTAATTAATTTTAAAATAGTCAAATAAACGTTAGATCATAAAAAGTTAAATATTTTCTTTACTAAAAACAAAAATAGCCATTTGTTTAAACAATTATAAATTTCATGCAAATGCATGTAAAGAACTTAAATCGTAAATAAATAAATAATAATATTGTTATTTAAATCACATGAACACTAAAGTCATATTATAATTTGTATCATAATAATTGTAAATATTAGTTGGTATATCATCGTTTAAATTATTTAGGAAATTAAAGTTAAAAAAAATTATGAGTCCATCAGTGATATCAACCGTATCATATCATAACCATAATCGTTTTAACTGTAACCGTATTTAACCGTAACCATATATTAAAAGGTTTTTAATTTAATGGTAAACAAAATTTATAACCGTAACCAACTGTTAATAAATCGTAACCATAGTAATCGTAACTGTGGTCATGTCTAGCTATGGGGTTCTATATTTATATATAACTAGGATTCAACCCGCGGGAATTGTTCCGTATATATTGATTTACTATTTATAAAATTTTAAAATTCTGATTCAAATAAGAAATATGTTTATATTGTTTTTGAACTTTTATTATAAGTAACATAGTTAAAGGTTATAAATATTGTTGTTTGGTTGTTGTATTTTTTTGTTAAAATATTTTCTTTTTGATTTTAATGTTATATAATTATATATCGTATAAAATATATGATTATCGTATATTATGTTTTTGTCATATTTTCAATTTCTACTATTTTCAGTTTCTGAATCGCTATTTTCTTAAAATATGTTAGTCTACTTATATTATGATCGAATGTGTATATATTTAATTTATTATACATATATCTATATATTGAGGATAATTTATTTAACTTATTCTACATTTAATAAAAATATTAGATTGTAGTTGAACTATAGTTTTTTTTAATTAATAATTAATTTTTAGCAACATAGTTAATTTATGTATCATAATACAAACAAATTAATTATATACCCCGATTTCAAATTTCACCAACCCGCTAATTCATTATGCTCCATTAATGTTTGGTGAGAAAAATTTATTTACGTATTTTAAAAATCTTCATGATGCTTAATTTTTTACAATAAATTTTTTAAACCCGTTTTTAAAAATTCGAATCATAACATATTTAGAAAAAAATCTAGATATTTATTTATTATATGAAATATGTATTAGTTTAAATGTTTTTGAAATATGATCAAACAAAGATGAGAGGAGAATTTTTAATAAAATCTTTGAAATATCTCTAAATTAGTTAAAGGAAATAATTTTGTTAACAAAATTAGAGAAAAAAGATTTAATATTTCCTTAAACAAATGATTTTGATTTCAACTATTTTAATTCCAAAATTACTCTTTCTAATTACAATTAAACATATTTTACACATAATTTCAATGACTATTGAAATAAATAACTGATTGATTTTGTACAATGTTCAAAATATAATTATCTTTTAATTATATTAAGATAGAGATTAAATGTGGCTAATTAACTACATAATTACCTTTTAATGCTTCCGTTTTGATTATGTCTTTAATGCTATAATGTCTCAATTTGAATGTAATCGGATCTTTTATGGGTTTTTCCTTCTTGGATTCATCCATGGGCCTCGAGCTTCTTGCATGGTCATATTGTTTCCCCGAGCTCCCAGAGTTTGCTGTGTTTGATGACCTCGATCGGTATGACTTTGTCTTATTGTGGATCCTTTTTATCTTCTATTATTATGACGTAGAGACCACGTGTCCATCTTCTTCAGGTACTGGATCCTTGGTGTGAGATCCGGGCTCAACAATGATGTAATGGATGAAGCTAAAACAATAGGCTACACTTAATCAACTTCGACAACTATTTGTCTTATTGCTGATACAATTTGAAGTGGGCAGTGCTCTTGGATTATGGAAATGCTGTTCGAAATCACTTGGTGAAGATATGCTTTATAAACAACGTAAGACTTTCAGCTTTCAAAGGCTACATCTAACAGAATAAGAGCTCCAATAATAAATTTTGATTTGATAGAGAAGGTAATGCACCAGTATGAACACTCCCTCACTGAGATATTTGTGTTTACAAACTCATTAATGTTTATCTGAGCGATAGTAAATAACGGTAGAAAATCTTAAATTGTTCTAAAGATTCAAACTTTCGAATCGATACCGAGAATCTAATAGAAAAACAATCAAATGCATTTGTGGTCAAGAGTTGTCCATAATTAATTTGTGAATGCTGTGCGACAGTTCAACAAGAGACGCGTCAGCAAACCACAATTGAAAAATAATCAATACTCACAAAAAAATCCACAGTCTGTATGAGATCTTAAAATCTGAACTAGTCAACCGTTGATCTCAAAAGTAGGCCAGAAACATAATTAAGATTTTGAAGATTTTGGAAGAGGAAATTACGAGAACTGGAGATTGCGAGAGAAAGAGAGAGAGAGAATAGATGGATTGGATGGTTGAGATTTATGGCAATAATGTAGCAAGACGAGTCGTAGGCTTCGCCGAGAAGAGTAACTAATGAAATAAGAACAAAGTGATAGGTAAAAAGTTCGATCGCTTAGAAGAGTGGTCGAAAGTTTTGGTTATTTAATATCATAGTTTTAGTCAAAATATATTGCTCTGTATTTTATAATTGTTTTACTAATAGCAAATCTTTTATAATATAAAGAAGAAAAACACATATATGTCCAAATGTGTACGTATTTTAATTTTTTAAGTTTTGTCAAAATATAGTGTTTTATATATAGGAATTGCTTTACTAATAGTAAATAAGTAAGGAGACATGTAGAAAAAGCAAAACTGATTATGTTTCATAGATGCCAAACTGATTGTTTTTTTTAAGTTGCTTCAGGCTTAGTTCAACTCACATCCTCATTAATGCACTTCTCAAACAAGAACTCTAGCTTAGCTTGCAAGTTCGCAGATAGAGAAGTTGCTCAATATGTATCTGTTTAGCTCAGCGTAAATGCTGTTGTTTAAGTTAATCGTGATTCTTATACGGAAACTCTTTTTAACTCTTAAATTGTGTTCTTACATGGCAGGGTACAAGAAGGTTTAGCTTTTGGAGCTTTGCCGCGTGTTTGAGGACAAATTTTCTTATTTAGTGATTAATGATTTTTGTATTTGAGTTTTTATAAGAATCAGAATTTTTATTATAGTTAGAAAAGTTGATATTCTAAAGACTAATGTCTGCTAAACTCTAAACTGACACAAAAAAAAGGTGATATTCTCAAGCTCAACATTAAAGCAACAGCAAGAAAAGAAAATTTCATTCATCAATAATAAAGAAGAAGAGAAAAAAGCTACCAACTTTACAAACATGGATTTGCGTTGGAGCAGAACGTAAAAGTCAAGATAATATAATGATTAATAATCACCAAGAAGAAAATATATATATAGAGGTGGATTACATAGATTTCAAACCCTAGTTATTTTTTGCCCTCAAAATCATAATCTAGAAGACCTACCCTATATTATTTGTGATCGATGCTTGGTAAGTGCTCGCCGTAAAAGAATCAGTGGCTCCCAGAAGTGGATCGTAGCCAGTAAATAGTGTTGACGAAAACTCCATATCCATCCGACAAAGATCCCAAGCACCGTCGTTGGCACAAACCCCCAAATTATCTGTGGCCGGCATTGGATCCAGATCCACCGGAAGATAATGGCCTCTAGAAAACCCTAACGTGAGAGGATCGAGCAGAGAAGAATCCGAAACACTATAAACCTTCAAAGCAGCACTAGATCCTAAATTGGAAACAGTTTCGTGGGAGCCATGGAAGACGTAACCCAACTCGTCAAATACACCACCAAACCCTAACCTCTGACCTTCGGACGAAGACATCTTGTTGTTTGAGATGGTGGTGGCGTTATCTGAAACCCTAAGATAATCATCTTCTTCCGTTTCCTTGGGCTTGGACTTCTTCGAGTTTCTTCTTAATAAACCGATCTTGTGTTGCTTGATTCCAAGTAAGTGTGAGTCAAGGTTAACGAGATGGTTCCTCAACTCGTCACCGGATAAACCCTTAAGATCAGGGAAGTCGTAGAGATCGCAGGCGTGATGCTTTCTCTTGTGATCGCTCAACGCACTGAACTTTCCAACGATCTCAGGTAGGGCTTGTGGGTTATCTTGAGGCTCAGGCCAAACATGGAGATCTTTGTCGGGACCGTAACAGATGAACCCAACAGAGTTGCCGCAAAGAACAGAGAGCTCTGTGGCTTTCTTCTTAAAACCAGGAAATATCCGTTTGAAAAAGTTCTTCTTCGTCTTCAAATCATCGTCATCATCACCGGACTTGTTTGGTTTTTTATCACGAGGAGCCATCTTGAACACAGAGAGAAGACAAACGAAACTCAAATCAAATCGTCAGAGATCAGAATCAATTAGAAAAGTTTCGATCGGAGTAGAACGAGAGAGAGAGAGGGAACGAAAGTAATGTAATAGTGATGGGAAGTAGCTAGAGAAGGCTTAT
This sequence comes from Turritis glabra, assembly GCA_900406565.1. NCBI lineage: Eukaryota > Viridiplantae > Streptophyta > Magnoliopsida > Brassicales > Brassicaceae > Turritis > Turritis glabra. Next base: position 948,726 of record OVBN01000185.1, read on the forward strand.
GATGTATGGTTCTGTAATATATAGAGGAGACTCTCAATCCCACAACGGTCATTATATTGTGAAAACGCGTAAGTAAAGCCCATTGGAGCTTAAGATCGATCATAATACAGTGACAAGATCTTATTAATCGGTCGCAATCCCACAACAACGGTCACTAGATTACATTGTGAAAGCGCGTAAGTGAAGATTTCTCTAATTTTCCGGCACAAAATCTAATTAGATTTTTTCGTAATGACAGTTTTGCTACGTTTTCCTTTTTACCTTCAACCTTTTTTTTAATCTTTTCGGTTTAGTTTTATGAATTCTAAAGGAATTAATTAATTATTGTATAATTTTCTTTAATTTCCAAGAAATAATATGTTTATTACTTTTGGTTTTCTAATTTTATAATGATTTTATAATTTTTTAATAGTACTTCTTAGCTGATTTCTATTGTTCTTAGCTCACCTGTTTATGGGATAAAGGAAAAAGTAATATTAAAAAGTAGACAAATTTTGAAGAGAAATTAAGTAACTAGCAATGCTTACGAAAAGTTGGGTATATGACTCTTTTTGTGGTGGGGCAGAACTAGGCAAAAGACCAATTAACTTTCTAAAGTTATAGTTTTTACAAGATGATATATTTGTTTGTAACTGGTGTTGGAGATTCAATGAAAAAATAAAAGATCCGGCAGTAGAAGTGATATAGTGATCTTAGTCGCCATGCGGAATGTGGTTATGGAGAAGGTGATGGTGGTTTCGGAGGAAGCGATAATGGTGGAAGATTCGGGGAGAAAAATAGATATGACGGTGGAAGTGATATTAATGTTGTGATCGCCGTGAGCCGTGAGGGATGTGGTTATGGAGAAGGTGTAGTGGTCGCGGTAGAAGATTCGGGAAGAAGATGGAAAAAACACTATAGTGATTTAAAGAAAATAGATTAAAACATAGATTTGATAAAAAACAGAGAGGTCCGACAATGGAGATTCAAGGAGAAAACTGCGAATTTAAAAAAAATAGCGTGAAACATGAAGAAATTAGATGAATTTATCATGTAAATGACATGTGATATTAATAAAATAGTATGATTACTTGAAGTAAATATAAATAGCATGTGATATTATCATTTGATGGAAAATACATCATGTCATTTTAAAAAATAGTATGTCATTTCGAAAAACATTACGTGTTTATAAAAAATAGCATGAGGAGGTAAGTAAGCAATAACAAACGTCTACAAAGGCTAAGAAAATCTGGGATTTCGAAACAGCGGATAAGATTTAGAAATTATGTATTCAACGGTGGCGGTGTGATAAGGATGAGAGTGATGCATTTCGGCGGAAATGACGTTGTTGGTGGTGGTGAAACTTCTGATTGAGCAAAAAAAAGCGAGAGAGATTTTAATTTCGATGATAAATATTTGATAAATTACCCGAATTACTAAATATCAAAAATTTTGTATCAAAACTACTCGAAAATACCCAAAATATCTAAAATCCTCGAGTATTTTTTACCCAAATTTACTCAAAAGTAGTTTAAATACCAAAATGTATCCAAAATATCCGAAAATCCAAATATTTTGGACACTTAGGTTATTACAAATATAAATATTAATTACTAATATATTATTATTATGTACTTATGTTATGGGTATGTTCGGATACTTGTTCGGATTCGGGTTCGGATCGGATTTGGATTTGGATTTTCGGTTTTTGAGTTTTAAGACCCATTCAAGTATTTTAAAATTTTGGTTTCGGATTCGAATCGGATTTTTTGAATCGCGTTCAGATCGGAGTTTCGGGTTGGATATTATGCCCACCTCTAACGAAGAAAGAAGAATGGAGAGAGAATATGCAAATGTTGTACACTTAATTTACATACCTTCCCGACAAAAAAAAACTATTAATCCATTGCTGCTTCTTTAGTTTTTCTCCAAAATTTGTCTATTTCCTACATATTCCCTAAAGAAAATTGGTTTGCTCAATTTATTTACACATATGTATCAAAAATAATAATATTTAGACATTGCCTCAAAATTGGAAAAACAAAACAGAGCATACCCCATCTGATTAAAATTTGTAACTTTTTGTTATGGTAAACCCTGGAGAGACGATCGATCTTCCAAATTCTTTCAGAGATAAAAGATCCCTCAGACCATCCACAGTAAACTTCAACTTCAGATCCGAGTTGATGGTTTTGTCTGAAAACTAAAGTTAGATTGAAGGAGATGTCGGGTAATTTGGGTCCAAGCGCCTTCGAAATCAATCATTCCATTTTTTACCCAATTTAGCCTTCAATCCAACGAATTTGGTATCTACACATCAGCGGCAACGTTGTTCTTCGTCACCAAAACAAAAAGGATGGTTTTTATATTTTCTTATAAAACTTTGTATTGGTTCTGATAAATTGAAATAACTTCCATGTTTGCTAACTTGTGTCTATTACAGTTTCCAAGTACCTTTGATTGTTTCCCTTCCTAACTTTCTTCAGTAAACTGATACATTATTTGAAGTTATGACTATGGAATCTCAGGAGAAACTCTCAACAAGAACAGGGTATCAGGTAATATTAGTTATGCTAAAATGATACTTCCCAAGGGTCTGTTTTGGTTTTGAATTCCTCATAGTCAAAGAACAGAAAACAAACTCTCCACAACTGGTTTGTGTTTGATCCTAGCATTCACCGAGATGTTGTCAGCTAATAGTTTCAGTTTTCAGCTAATATCTGTTTAGCTCATACTGTGCCAAGAGGGTTTAGCTTTTGATGATCTTCCGAATTCTTCAATCCAAGACTGCACGAGTCTCTTTTACAGAGAAGATCCCACAAACCCTCCTTCGAAATCGAGCATCTATAATCGAAATTAATTGGATTGAAGGGGAAATTGGGTGAAATGAGTCAGCTCCTTTGAAATCGAGCACCCCTCTGTACCCAAACCATTGGAGATTCAGCTACTCATTCGCGCTTAGTCGCCCTATTGTTGTTCTTGGTGAGGACCTTTCCTCTTAAATAATGCAACTTATGGCTTTTATCTGGAACAAGGATGCACTTATAATCAGCCTGCCTTTTATATAACTTTTGTGCTACAATTTAGAAGTTGCATTTGTCACAATATAGAATTTGTTATTATCTCCTCTGTTCTTAGCTTTTAAGTGTTTGTGAGTTTCTTTTTACTTATGCAAAAATGGTTAATCTATATCTGTCGAGGAGGTCCTTCCCGAGCTTCCTAAACCACATTTATGACGGGCAATATTTGTGTAGCATTTTACTTTGGAGCTGCCAATCGCCTTCGAAATCGAGCATTCCTCTTACCCAATTTTTCCTTCAATCCAACGTATTTTGGCAACGTTGTTCTTCGTCAACAAAACAAAAAGGATGGCTTTGTATCGGCTCTCATAAATTGAACTAACTTCCATGTTTGGTTCTGTTAGTTCATCTCGTAAAGTATATTTTTTTTAGTAATTTCATACATTTTTAAGATTTGCTAACTTGTGTCTATTACAGTTTCCAAGTAATTTTGAATTGTAATTCCATGTTTGGATTGTTTCCCTTGCTAACTTTCTTCAGTAAACTGAAATTTGAAATCGTGACAGTGGAAATTTCAGGAGAGATTGGAAGGAGGAGAAGATTACTACAACACTCCAACATATTACCCTTTGTTCAGTTTGTTTATTTGTGATGAAGAGTAGGAACTCTTAACAAGAACATCGTATCAGGTAAAACTTGTCTTCCCTTTCTTTGTCAGCATATAAACAAATATCATATAGAGATAGACAACATTGCTTGGAATGAGAGCCTATATAATTTAGTAGTTAAAACTGTGTCTTTTTAAGACAAATTTAGTAGGATAACACTTTTATTAGTATGATATGTTTCGACTTTACAAGGGTCTGTTTTGGGTTTGAATCCTTATAGTCAAAAGAATAGAAATCAAACTCTCCACAACTGGTTTGTGATTTTTCCTAGCATTCACCAAGATGTTGTCAGCTAATAGTTTCATTTTTCTTCCTGGACTTAGTGTTTTTTTCCTGGGATTTGACGATTTTGTATTTTGGTTTTTCAATTTTTTGTCGGCTTATTTTGCAGCTGCAGAGAAGAATTTTTATCATTTTTTCTGGACAAATGGCATCAAGACACGTAGGAGATTCGGCTACTCATTCGTGCTTTATCTGGAATTTGCTAGTTATAGTTACCTGTTATCAAAAACAAGGATGCACTTATAATCAGACTGCCTTTTATAAAACTTTAGTGCTACAATTTAGATGTAGCATTGGTCACACAATATAGAATTTGTGATTATCTATGAAGAAAAGTGAATTCTATCTTTTATTTTAATATTTTTCTTACCAAGCTGGACACCTGGCTAGTAGGAAGTTGCTGGGTGCGCTGGATAGTGTTGCCTTTAAGCCTTTTTGGCCAAATGTTGTCGGTAGGTGTGGACTCTTAAAATGGATCTTAAGCACTAAAACAGCACATCTCCTACTTTAGTTATACAGATCAGTTGAGCGACAAGCGATTTTCAGAGGTAATTATTTGGAATTGGGTAATCTAGTCAAGCTGGAGACGTTGGAGAATTTCTCAACAAAGCATATCAGTGTTAAGGATCTTCAACGAATGACAAAGCTAAGGAATCTCTCTATCTTTATCAAAGGCAAGGGGTGTACTGTGAAAACTATATCTTCATCTCTAAGTGAATTGAGACACTTGGAAAAACTTAGAATATATGATTTTACGAATGATAAAGAAGGATTTGTTTTGGATTGTGTTCATCTCAAAAAGCTGCATTTGAGCATATATATGCCAAGGTTACCTGATGAACAACACTTCCCTTCTCACCTGACAACCATATCTCTACAGTATTGTCGTTTGGTGGATGATCCGATGCCGATTCTAGCGAAATTGGTTCAGTTGAAAAAGCTTGTATTAAGGCGTCAATCTTTCAATGGGAGGAGAATGGTTTGCTCGAATGGTGGGTTTCTTCAGTTGGAAAAGCTTGAATTAAATAGACTAGATTGGTTGGAAGAGTGGAGGGTAAAAGATGGCACCATGCCCCTTCTTCATTCTCTCACAATTAGTGACTGTCCAAAGTTAAAGGAGCTTCCTAATGGGTTTCCTCAATTGCATACGCTTTCTTTAGATGGACTATATAAGTGGGAAGAGTGGATAGTAGAAGAAGGCTCCATGCCCTTTCTTCATTCTCTCTATATCAGTGGTTGTAACAAGTTAAAGGAGGTACCTGATGGGCTGCGATTCATCTATTCTTTGAAGCTTCTGATGATTGGGGGAAGCGAATGGAAGGAGAGATTGTCGGAAGGAGGAGAAGATTATTACAAAGTCCAACACATTCCTCGTGTTCATATTTTCTAAGACTCTCCAAGAAAGCTATGTTGTATGCGATTTGATTTCTAAGATCCTCATTAAAATTTATTCTGTTTTTAATTGGGTAATTTGAGTCCAATCGCCTTCGAAATCGAGCATTCTTCTTACCCAATTTCTCCTCCAATCCAACGAATTTGGCATCTACATCAGCGGCTACGTTCTTCGTCAACAAAAAGGATGATTTTTATATTTTACTTATAAAACTTGTTTTGGCTCATACACTGAATTACTTCCATGTTTGTGTTTTTTTCTTAACTATATCTGATAATTTACTGGATACTATCATATGTTTTCTTGGTCTCTCTGAAGCTCCAGTTTTTAGTTACTTTATGAACTGCATAAGTTGCTTTTGTTTTTGGTCTTAGATGTCATGTTTTGTAATGCTTTCTTTTTGCCGGATTATAGCAATCAATCAATGTTAGTACTTCTCATTGTGATTTTTAGTGATTTTTTCCGGCAGAGGCTTGTGCCAGTTTCTTACAGATAAATAGAATGTAACCAAAACCTTGTTGTTCCTTCCGCAGGTGCTTGATAGATCAGATTCTTTGTAGGTTCTCACAGATCTACGTGATCATTCAGATGTCAATATGGAAACATTTGTCTTGTTAGTCTTTGAAAATCCCATATACACTATCTCCAGTAAAACGTCTAATACTCTAATCCTTTCAGGAAAGTCAGATAAGGCTATATTAAGTATTGTTCATGACCTGAATTATTATACTTATATCTTGTGGTTGTGTGAAGACTTACTGTTTGATAAGCAACTGAAGTTTAATTATTATACTTATAACTGTGTGTAGTGCATGGGTTCTTTTCTGGTATTCAATTTCATGCGGTGTTTATTATCGAGGAGGCTGAGAGTATATAATATACGCGCATGCAAAAAGTCTTTTTTGCTTCGTTAATTTGTTCCAAGTTTTAAGTTTTCAAGGGATCCAATGCAAAAAAAGGAACGGCAATCATTAGTCTGTTGCTTTTTACTTTGGTGCACGTATTGGATTTGATAAGGATGAGGTAAGGTTCCTTCTTGTTTCGATTTTTAATCAGTGTCAGCGTAGCAAATGTGTTAGTATTGTTGCTGGTGCTGATTGTAATAATCTCTGTCTCTGCATTTATGAGGAAACTGCTAAAGAAGATTTAAATCAGTGTTATGAATTCCACCAAGGTGGACCAACTGAATTGAATTATGAACCAAATAGTAAAATGACACATTGTAAGTGGGTCGTAGCTACAGTTGATTGCCTTTAAGACTTTCTGGCCAAAGCATTCACACATCATCTTCACTACAGCTGGTGTAGACTTGAAGTCAAGTCTTCTAATGGATCTTTAGCAGAGTTCTACTAAACACTTCATCATTTGATCGAGAAGTGATTTCCGGGAGGTAATTATTGTTGATATTATTACTTTTCTTATCATTAGTATTTCCAGGAGCTAATGGATCTTTAGCAGAGTTATTCGATCTTTTTTATTTTGCATTTCATATTTTTCTTTTTGTACAAATATTGGTGGATTAAATACCACAAAATTTTTTATATTTATTCAGTAAATTTTGCGAAAAATATTTTCCGAATTATGAACTCATGGATCCTCCTTTTATGAAAACAGGAGGCTTATGGCTGAGACACTTCTCTTGTTTGGAGTTCAGAAGCTTTGGGACCTCCTTGTCCGAGAATCTGATCGATTTAGGGGAGTTGATGAGCAACTCACTCAACTAAAAAGTAACCTGTACCTGCTTAGGTCCTTCTTGAAAGATGCAGATGCTAAGAAACATGCAAGTGAGACGGTGAGAAATTTTGTGGAAGAGATCAAAGAAATTGCTTTTGACACAGAGGATATAATCGAAACATTTCTTGTAAAGGAAGAGCTTAGAAAAACAAGCGGCATCAAGACGCGTATGAGAAGACTTTCCTGCATTATAGTGGATCGCAAGGATATTGCTTCAGATATGGGAGGTATAAGTAAGAGGATCTCCAAGGTGATCCGCGATATGCAGAGTTTTGGAGTGCAACAGATTATTGTCGATGGCAGCGAATATTCACATCCCGTACAAGAAAGACAAAGGGAGATGCGAAAAACATTTCCTAGCAATATTGAAAACGATCTTGTGGGGTTGGAGGAGAATGTTAAGATATTAGTTGGCTATTTGGTGGAGGAAGGTAACAGTCAAGTAATTTCTATAACTGGGATGGGCGGTATTGGTAAAACTACTCTGGCTCGACAAGTTTTTAATCATGAGACGGTGAAAAACCATTTTGATGGAGTTGCGTGGGTGTGTATATCACAACAGTTTACAAGGAAATATGTGTGGCAGACGATCTTGCAGAAGCTTAGTCCAAAATATGATGAGTATAGAGACTCAAATATGACTGAAGACGAGCTTCAGGACAAACTCTTTCGACTGTTGGAAACCAGTAATTCTTTGATTGTCCTGGATGATATGTGGAAAGAAGAAGATTGGGACAGAATAAAGCCTGTGTTTCCATCAAAAAAAGGTGACATCTTATGCTACATATTGAAGGCTTTTTTTTACTTTTCTTAAGCTTTGAAAATTTGATTAAGAAAAATAGAGCTTGACTAGGCATATGCGTGTAATATTTCCTTATGTTTAAAATATATTGCAGGATGGAAGGTACTACTTACTTCACGCAACGAGAGAGTGGCCATACATGCAGATCCAACATGTGTCACTTTTAAGCCAAAGTTCCTAACCATTGAAGACAGTTGGACACTTTTCCGAAAGATAGCATTTCCTATAAAAGACACAGCAGGTAAGCTTTCAAGGAGGATAGTTTTCTGACGTTAATCAAAATAGAATTTTTTTAACGTTAAGTTGCATCGTATCTTGATTTCAAAGCCCAAAATCTACATGGTTATGCTGTGCAGAATATAAGGTTGATGTGGAAATGGAAGAGATGGGTAAGCAGATGATCAAACATTGTGGAGGTTTACCTTTGGCTGTTAAGGTGTTAGGCGGGTTGTTAGCTGCGCAATACACATTGCGTGAGTGGAAAAGGGTATATGAGAATATTAAAGCTCATATCGTTGGAGGGGCTTCCTTCATTGACAGAAATATCAGTTCAGTTTATCATGTTCTATATCTGAGTTTTGAAGAGCTGCCTGTTTATTTGAAGCACTGCTTCCTCTACCTTGCCCATTTTCCAGAAGATTTTCCGATAAACGTAGGAATTTTGTCCTATTACTGGGCTGGAGAAGGAATACCAAAACCGAGGTATTATGATGGAGCGACCATTCGAGAGGTTGCAGATGGATACATTGAAGAATTGGTGAAGAGAAACATGGTTATTTCTGGAAGAGACGCTAGAACTTCAAGATTTGAAACATGCCACTTGCATGATATGATGAGAGAAGTTTGTCTGCTTAAAGCTGAGGAAGAGAATTTTGTACATATTGTTGATAAACGCTTACCTGAAAACTCTCAATCTTCTTGTAAATCTCGTAGAATCGCAGTACACCAGCTTGATGGAGCATATTATCCCAAGAGGGAGATGAATCCAAATCTTAGATCTCTCTTGTTTTTCGGCTCGGCAGAAGGTTGGATGCAATCGGATTTATTGTTTACGAGGTTTCAATTATTGAGGGCGTTAGATCTCTCAAGAACCCAGTTTGAAGGAGGAAATTTACCCTCTAGCATTGGGAAGCTCATCCACTTGAGATATTTGAGTTTATATCAGGCACATGTAACTCATCTACCTTCTTCTATGCAGAACCTGAAGCAGCTGCTCTATTTAAACCTATGTGTAGATGCGAGATATCCAATCTACATGCCTAATTTCTTGAAAGAGACGCGAGAATTGACATACCTCTGTTTTCCGTTTCTGATACATGATAAGGTTAAGATGGAATTAGGTAATCTAGTCAACCTGGAGACATTGGAGAACTTCTCAACAGAGCATGGGAGCGTGAGAGACCTCCAGAGTATGACACGACTCAGAGCCCTCTCTATCTGTATCAGAGGCGGGTGTACCGTGAAAACTGTATCTTCATCTCTACGTGAATTGAGACAGTTGGAAAATCTTACTATATATGATTTCCAGGTGCATGCTCCCACAAATGATGAAGAAGGATTTGTTTTAGATTTCGTTCATCTCCAACACCTAAATTTGACACTATATATGCCAAGGTTAGCTGATGAGCGGTATTTCCCTTCTCACCTTACAACCATATCTCTTTGTGAGTGTCGTTTGGTGGAGGATCCAATGCCTATTCTAGAGAAGCTGCTTCACTTATATGAGGTCAGTTTATTTAGTCAATCTTTCTGTGGGAAGAGAATGGTTTGCTCGGGTGGTGGGTTTCCTCGGTTGCATAACCTAATGTTATGTGGAATAGAGGAGTTGGAAGAGTGGATAGTAGAAGAAGGCTCCATGCCACTTCTTCATTTTTTGTTTATTAGTTGTCCAAAGTTTAAGGAACTTCCTGACGGGCTGAGATTTATTACTTCCTTGAAAGAGCTGCATATGGACACAAGTTTGGAGGAGAAATTGTCCAGAGGAGGAGAAGAATACTACAAAGTCCAACACATTCCACTTGTTCGATTTCAATAATAAGACTCTCCAATAATCAAGCTAATTTGTAATCCAAATTAGAGAAAGCAGACCCCTGGAGTACTCATCGAACAAACCCATTGGAGATTCAGCTGCATAGTGCTTTGTCGGAGGCTTTACTGTACTTGGTGAGGACATATTGTCTTAAATAATGAAACTTGTGGCTGTTATCTAGAATCTGGTAGCAAAAGTTATAACCAACCTGCTTATAACATTATTTTAACTGTTATCAGTTACATATCGAACTTGAAAGTTTTGTTTGATTGATGATTAGGATTTGCTCACTTTTGTGCTACAATTTAGAAGTAGCTATGATCACAATATAGAAATGTTAATTAATGCCACAATATAGTTATCTCCTCTGTCCGTAGCTTTTAAGTGTTTGTGAGTTTTCACATGTTTGCAGCTAAGATGAAGTTAGTCTTCTGTGTAGTTTCTCTCCTAAAGGCATGTCGTTTTACTTATGCAGAGAAAGAAAAGTTTTGCCTTTAGAGTTCAAAATGAAAATATGGGAGGTTAATCTATCCGTCGAGGAGGTCCTCCCGAGCTTCCTAAACCAGCTTTAAGCATCAGTCTTTCAAGGGACAGAATGCAAGAAAAGGACCAGCCATCTTTCTGTTGCATGCAATCTACTTTGGTGCATTTATTGGATTTGGTAAGAATGGGAGATAAGGCTCCATATGGGGAATTGAAGAACAGAAAACAACAGAAAAAGCTATCAGCTTTACAAAATTGAAGAATAAATTGCAGGGATGGGGAGAGATGGCATTGAAGTTGGTAGGGAAGACTTGCCCAATTCTCATTAGCGCATTTCTGAAACAAGAACTCTAGCTTTCAAGTTCGCTTGCTCATCGTCTGTTTAGCTCATAGTGTGCCTTTAGCTACAGGGTTTTAGCTTTTGGAGATTTGTGGATAGATTTCTTATTAAGTGATTGACTTTATGTATTTGTGTTACAATAAGAATCTCAATTTTATAAAGACTAATAATGTCTGCTAAATTCTGACAAATGTGATATTCTCAAGCTCAGCATTAAAGCAACAGAAAGAAAACAAAATTTCATTACACTAATCAATAATAAACATGAAAGAAAAAGCTACCAACTTTACAAACATGGATTTGCGTTGGAGCAAGACAGAGAAGTTATTACTTAGATTTCACCGAGAATATATAGGTGAATTACATAGACTTGAACCCCTAGTTAATAGTCATCATGCCCTCAAAATCATGACCTAGAAGACAGACCCTAAATTTTCTGTCACCGGCGTTTGGTAAGTGCTCGCTGTAAGAGAATCAGACGTGGCTCCCAGAAGTGGATTGTAGCTAGATACCGTCCAATCATCAGCAAATAGTGTTGAGGAAAACTCCAAATCCATCCAAGAAAGATCCCAAGCACCATCGTTGGCACAATTATCTGTGGCCGGCATTGGATCCACCGGAATATAATCGGCTCTGGAAAACCCTAACGTGAAAGGGTCGAGCAGAGAAGAATCCAAAACACCAACATCCCTAGAAACCTTCGAAGATCCCAAATTGGAAAAAGTTTCGTGAGAGCCACGGAAGACGTAACCCAACTCGTCAAATACACCATCAAACCCTAATCTATGCACTTCCGACGAAGACACCTTGCGGTTTGAGATGGTGGTGGCGTTATCTGAAACCCTAAGATGATCATCTTCTTCTGTCTCCCTAGGGTTGGGCTTCTTCGAGTTTCTTCTTACTAAACTTATTTTGTGCTGCTTGATTCCAAGTAAGTGTGAGTCAAGGTTAACGAGATGGTTCCTCAACTCGTCACCAGATAAACCCTTGAGATCAGGGAAGTCGTAGAGATCGCAGGCGTTATGCTTCCTCTTGTGATCACTCAACGCATTGAACTTTCCAACGATCTCGGGTAGGGCTTGTGGGTTATCTTGTGGCTCAGGCCAAACATGGAGATCGTTGTCGGGACCGTAACAGATGAAACCAACAGAGTTGCCGCAGAGAACAGAAAGCTCTGTAGCTTTCTTCTTAAACCCAGGAAATATCCGTTTGAAAAAGCTCTTCTTCGTCTTCAAATCATCATCATAGGAGGACTTGTTTGATTTTTTATCACGAGGAGCCATCTTGAAAGAGAGCAGCGAAAAACTCGAATGAGAGAGAAATAAGCAGAAAAGTTTCGATGGTAATGTAATAATGACGGGAAGTGAAAAACTAGAGAAGGCTATGATATATATGGTTCTGTAATATATAGAGATACTCTGCAAGATGATGCCTTAATTCTCTCAATCCCCAACGGTCATAATATTGTGAAAACGCGTAAGTAAAGCCCATTCGAGCTTAAGATCGGTCATAATACAAAATCTTATTAGATCTCTTCTTAATTAGATCGGTCTTCGTGATTACAAAGTTTTCCCTTTTTTTAATTTGAACCTTTTTTGTTTAGTTTTATCACTTCATGAATCCTAAAGTGTTTCTATTTTCTAATATTCTCTTGATGGCTCACCGCTTTATATGATAGATGAGATTGGTTTTCTCAATTGTATTATATGACTAAGTCAAATATTTACGCATTTGTTTTAAAAATAATAGTATTTATATATTGCCCCAAAAATTGGATAGCTCCACACATCACAAGCAGAGACGATCTATGAGACAGGACGAGGACGAGAACATATATAAATTAAATTGGATTGAAGGAGAAATCAAGTAAGATGAGTCAAACACCTTCGAATTCGAGCTTTTCTCTTACCCAATTTCCTTCAATGCAAAGAATTTGGTATCTAAATTTCTTATATACCTTTGGACCATAAATTGATACCATTTGCATTTTTGCTGGTTTGATATCATTTCTTAGTGTGTTTTTTTTTAAAAAAAAATAATTGGATTTAGGGGTTAAAAGTTAAGACTGAATAAATTGATCCCGGTGTGAAAAATAACATTATTAAGAAAACCTAAACAATTGATAAATACATGATGCTGATCCCACAACATCCAGAAAAAATAAGTTCATAGTACTCTGATAAGCTAGAGAAAAGTAATGTTTAACAAGTCTGCCACGAAATCGATAAGATACATACAACAAAGGAACTTCGCTCTCAATTCTTTGCACAACACTTGTGCAAATGTTAATCTGAAAATCATTATGAACAAAAGAGAACAAATCAATGGAACAAGAATGATATAAGATTATAACGTCAATAGAAGTAAGAGAATCATAAATGTAGTGACCCTTGGATAGATATTACATTTACCATTGTTTCTTGACATGAGTTCCAACACACTCAACTGCAAAAACAATCTAAATACTATAAATATCAAGTATATTTCCGATCACTTCAACAGAAGAAGAGGCAGGCTAAAAAGATAGATCCTCACAAGCTAAACGAAAGAGGCAAACAAAACATGAATTCAATTCTGCTTTTGCTATGATCATATGCTCCAAAAAATCTGCTAATTTTATTTTTAAAAAAAAGATTTTTATAGAGAGTCAGGGCCCATAATCTCTATCGATCAGGGGCCGACATCTGATCTATCCCGAGGGAATCGACATCCCACCAAAGCAAATATTAAACTAGAGGTCATAGGAAACGTAACATATGGAGAGTCCTAGGAAGCACCACTAGCCCAAGATTCACTTAATTGCTATATCGAGTTGGAAAGAAAGAAAATATCATTTTTTATTGGGTTTGGGCCTGCAAAAGACATACTTAGTGGGACTACATGAAGAGTACCAGACGTGAGCTTGGAAGAGTTTTGGCTGGTTATCAAAAGGATCCATAACCTCAAACGTGATGAGAAACGTGTACCCACTACCACACCCATACATATTGGCTTTGACAACCTTGAAAAATTCATACTTTGTACTCTGCACTTCATTGTAGCCGTCAAGTGATTTCTGAGACAGCCTCCTGAGTAAATTCCCAGTGGTTTCTGGCTCCTCAACGAAACGATGTGCATTGAGATCAACCGGGTAGTAATTGAATAGGCACCGGAACAATGTGAAATCGATATCGAACCCCTATTACAAAAAATCAACTCTCAGTTCCACAAACAATTTTGAATAAAAACCATCAATTAATATATATACATCGTTTTCTTCAATTTGTTCGTTCATCATGTAGAGTTCTTGCTCAATTGTATACTGAGGCGCATCTTTCTCGGTTCTTGTGATGTATGGATAATCCTCGCGTTGAAATTCATCAGGTGCACACATCAAATAAGCATAAAAAGACTCATATGGCATCTCAGCAATCAAGGCGCATATGAAGAATCCTTACTGGAAAAATGATTTCTTTCTCTTTATCAAAGAAAACAAAAAAAAATATATATATTTCTCCAAGACTATATATTTTTCATAGTTCATAATTAATGCTCTACATTTAGAAGAAACAAAAAAACGTATGAGAAATTTTTAGTACACATTTTAAATATGTAGAATATTTTTTTTGTTCTGTTGAAAATAAACTTGGAAAAACTACATTTAACAAAAGGAAAAAAATTTTAAATCTAAAACTAAAAAGAAAAAAGTGATGAAAGAATCTAATTAATAAAATAAAGATTATGAATAAATGGAAACAAATCATTCTTTTTCGGACATTTAATTACATTGATATTGGAGATCTAGCATCACTTTGATTCTTTTTTTTTTTTTTTTTTTTTTGTCAACAACATAAATCGAACTTTAAAGACCAATGCCTAGCGACATTGTTTACAAACGTTGAAAGTTGCGGTAGGGTAAAAACATTTTGTGGCAACTTATCCGCAGTATTGTTTTCATTGCGAGAAATCAATGATAACGAGAAGGAAGAAAATTCATCTTTATCACTTTGTATCGCCTCCAAGTAGATAGAAAACGCTGGCCAATCATCAGGATATGTGACCATCTTCACCAGATCTGAACAATCTGTTAGGAACATGATATGTTGTGTTTTTATACGTTTTTTACATTGTTTTTGTTCCGTTTTTGTTTCGTTAGTCTTGTTCCGTCTTTGTGTCTTTTTTTGGTTGTGTTTTGATTTTTGTACAGGTTACAGAAGCATCCCTTGATGGGAACGTTATAGAGCATGTTCGGGTCTCGTTAAGGAAGATTTGTGCAACAAGGCACACTTGGATCGACCGATCCACCTTTGGATCGATCGATTCACAGCCTCGTCCGACCTCAGCAACAAACGGATCGATCGATACACACCGAGACCGATTGATCCGTTTCTCCGAACGTTCACAACAAGGATGGATCGATCGATCCACGTTTGGATCGATTGATCCGACCATCTATCCAATCCAAAGAGCTGGCCGATCGATCCGCAGCTCTGACGGACAGTGTAAATACGTGCAGATCGATCGATCCTTATGTGGATCGATCGATCCACCTATGTCGGCCAGATATAGTGTTTTTTCACTTTATTCAGTTTGTATAATTAAACAATACACACTCATATGTAGATCTATCTAGATTTTTGTAAGAAACAACCTTTTTTCTCTGTTTTTCCTGAAGAACACCAAGAACACAATTTTCATAAATTGAAGAAGTTTTCTTATCTTTATCTCTTTCTCTCTATCTTTTCATTATGAATGTCTCTATGGATTTAGTTTTTGATTTGAGCATGTTTGAGTAGTCCTTTAGAGCTTTTGGGTTTAGGTAGATTAAGAGTGATTAGAGGATTGTTCTTTGATGTTTAAGTTAGATAGTTTATTATCTTTTCTCAATAGATGTTCTTAATGCTAGATTAGCTTTGATCAATGCTAATTTAGATTATTGAAATTTTCATATCCGGAAGGTTTTTGTGAAAATTCTAGAATCAATCTATTGAGTGCTTTGCTAAATCTTGCCAATGGAAGTTGTTCTAGGTTGTTTAGTAGCCATATTAGACTTGGAATTAATGCATGTTTGTCTTGTGATTGCAAAATGGAAATTTGGTGTTGATTACTTGATTTGCATAGGATTAGTTGCATGGAAGTGCACTAGTTTAACTAAGAGTTCTAAGGCTAAGGATCATCATGGTATTGAACATTAACATCATAGATTAGCCAATAGTCACCCTAATCAATTGCCTTAACCCAAGGGCTTGCCTTTATAATCTTGTTTTTAAACATCATTTATCTTCTTGTATGTTTCTTGTTTCATAAGCAATTTACTCTTGTTAGTCTTTATAACTTTGCTTTGATAGTATTGTTACAAAGAATCCATAACCAAAAACCATAATAATCATGCTTAGATTAAGCAAATGTGTGCATTCGTATTGTGATATATCTTTGTGCTAAGTGGTTCGATAAATTAATTGGGGTACTCCCAAAAAGACTACATCAATTTGGCGCCGTTGCCATAGTGCAAAAGAATATATCCATTATGATTTCATATTTGTTTGAGCCTAAGTTTTTCTTTTAGCTATTACTAAATTTTCTATTCTTTTTGTTTTTGTCTCTCTCTTGTTAGGTGTATGCACTTACGAAGCCAAGGAAAATAAAATTTGGTAGAAAGGATTCAAGACCTTGGTCGCTTTGAGCGAGAAAATACACGAGCTAGAAGAGAACGAAACCGCCATCTCACACGACTAGGAATGGAGATCCCCGACATCGTAGATGAAGGGAACGGTGCTCAAGTTCCTCCCCATGCACCGCGACCCGCTCCACTCATTGGAGCCCATGATGCACCTAATATTAATGGGAACAGAACCAGTATCCGTGCCCCACCGGTGGAGAACAACAACTTCGAAATAAAATCAAGTCTCATTAACATGATGCAAGGATCCAAGTTCCATGGTCTCGCCATGGAAGACCCACTTGATCACCTGGATCAATTCGACCGTTTTTGTGGAACGGTAAAGATCAACGGGATTTCAGAAGATGCTTTCAAGCTTCGACTTTTCCCATTCTCTCTTGGTGATAAGGCACACATATGGGAGAAGAATTTGCCCCATAACACCATAACATCTTGGGATCAATGCAAGCAAGCTTTCTTATCAAAGTTTTTCTCCTCCACAAGAACAGCTCGTTCGAGAAACGAAATATCAAGTTTTGCTCAAAGGAGCAATGAGAGCTTTTGTGAAGCATGGGAGCGTTTCAAAGGTTACACTTCTCACTGTCCTCACCATGGATTCTCCACCGAATATCTTTTAAGCACCCTCTACCGTGGTGTTTTGCCCAAATACCGAATGCTCCTTGACACCGCAAGCTATGGTAACTTCTTGGGTCAAAATGCAGAACAGGGGATGTTGCTGGTTGAAAACCTCGCTCACAGTGATGAAAACTATGGAGATGATTATGATCGAACATCAAGAGAGAGCATCGAGTAGAACAACCTTCACCGAAAAGAGATAAGGGCTTTGAATGACAAGATGGACAGAATGATGCAAGCAAATCAACGGACAGTAAACTATGTCGGTGAGCAAGATGTTTTACAAAGCTATGAAGAGGGAATGGAAGCATGTGTGGAAGGTCAAGACGAGCTTCACTATGTTCAAGGCCAAGGCTACAATAAGTTTAACCCCAACTATCGGTACCATCCAAACCTTTCATACAGAAACAACAATGTGGAGAACCCACAAGATCAAACTTATCCACCACTCAAACCTCCAGGACAAGGCTTTCAACAACAAGGTCCCTATCAACCACCATCTCAAGGTCAAGGTTTTCAACAGCAACCCAACTACCAACAAAGACCTCCGGCGCAAGGATTTCAGCAGCAAACAAACTATCAACAAAACATTCAAGGTCCACGTTTTCAACAACAACATCCATACCAATCTCGACCCCAAGGAAATTACCCACCTAAATCGCCAGGTTACTACCAAAACCAAGGGCAGGGCAATTCAAACAACCAACCTCCACCAGATGACGAAACAAAGACACTTCTAAAGCAACTTTTAGAAGGACAAGGCAAGGAAGCAATCAACAATGCTACTCAAATGTCAGCATTACAAAACAAAGTGGATGGAGTTTACAATGACCTAAATGCAAAGTTTGAAAGATTGACTGCCCAAGTCAATAACCAAGCTTCTTCATCAAAACGCCCTATGGAAACTTTACCGGGAAAACCTGAGACAAACCCAAAGGAGTACATCAATGCCATCATCCTAAGAAGTGGTAAAGCTTTACCAAGCAGAGAGCTCAATAGGGACATTGAGCCTAAAGAAGGGGAGGTAGTAGTCGAGATTGAAGAAGGGGATGAGGCATTGAATAACAAGACCTTTAATGACGAGATCAATGTTGATAAAGGAAAAGGACTATTGGTTGAGGAGTCTAAAGAGAAGAAAGCCAAAGGAGGAAGTTCCAAAATTGGTGAAGATTTTTCTAAGAAGGAGATTATCTTTGAGCCTCCACCATATGAACCTAAGCTTCCCTTCCCGGGAAGGTTCAAGAAACAACTCCGGGAGAAGTATAGAGCCTTATTCAAGCAACAAATGAGTGAAGTACAAGTCACTATGCCTTTGATAGATGCCTTTTGGTTAGTCCCTATTTACAATAACTTCTTGAAGGATGCAGTAAAAGAGAAAGGGAAAGAACTAAAAGGTATGGTTGTTCTCACTCATGAGTGTAGTGCGATAATTCAAAGAAAAGTGATCGCCAAGAAGTTCGAAGATCCGGGCAGCTTTACATTGCCTTGTGCTCTGGGTCCTTTGGCTTTCACAAGGTGTTTATGTGATCTTGGAGCAAGTGTGAGCCTCATGCCTTTATCGGTAGCAAAACGGCTTGGGTTTACAAGGTACAAAGAGTGTAGAGTCTCACTTGTATTAGCAGACCAGTCGGTTAGGCATCCAATAGGTTTATTGGAGGATCTTCCGGTCGTTGTTGGAAATTTTGAGATTCCCACCGACTTTGTAGTCCTTGAGATGGATGAGGAACCAAAGGATCCACTTATCTTTGGTAGACCTTTCTTAAGCACCGCCGGAGCTATGATCGATGTGAGAAGGGGAAAGATAGATCTTCACTTGGGAAATGAAGTTTTGAAGTTTGACATCAACAACATCATGAAGAAACCAACTATTGAAGGACAAGTCTTCTATATCAAGGAACTAGATGCTCTAGCAGATGAGCTATTGGAAGAACTAGCACTAGAAAACTCTCTTCAAAGCGCTCTCACTGTGAAACAAGGTCAACATGGTTTGCTTGAGATTGAAAGCGAGGGATTTGAGAAATTGTTAGACTCCCACATGGTCTATGAAGGACAACCAAAATTTTTAGAGCTGACTAAAATGGATAAAAACATCAACAATGATGAGATGGAAGAAGCTAGCATTGGTAAGACTAGCATCGATGGAGATTGGAGTGAACTCAAGGCTCCAAAAATTGAACTCAAACCACTTCCAGCCGGGCTAAGGTATGCATTTCTTGGAACAAACTCTACTTACCCGGTGATAATCAATGAAGAGCTTAGTGATTTAGAGATCTCCGCCCTATTAGGAGAATTAAAAAAGTTTAGACGAGCTATAGGGTATTCACTTGATGATATTCGGGGATTTTCGGAAACCCTTTGTATGCATAGGATCCATCTTGAGAATGATTCTATGACTTCCATTGAGCATCAAAGGCGGTTAAACCCTAACCTTAGAGATGTTGTTCGGAAAGAGATTCTTAAACTCTTGGATGCGGGGATAATTTACCCCATCTCGGATAGCACATGGGTTTCTCCGGTTCATGTGGTACCAAAGAAGGGTGGAGTAACCATTATTAGGAATGATAAAGAAGAATTGATTCCAACAAGAACGATAACGGGTCATAGGATGTGCATAGATTATCAAAAATTAAATGCCGCCTCTAGGAAAGATCATTTTCCTTTACCGTTTATTGATCAAATGCTTGAAAGACTAGCAAATCATTCTTATTATTGTTTTCTAGACGGGTATTCGGGTTTCTTTCAAATCCTGATTCATCCCAATGATCAAGAGAAAACGACATTTACATGCCCTTTTGGTACCTTTGCTTATCGAAGGATGTCATTCGGGTTATGTAATGCACCAGCAACATTTCAAAGGTGCATGATGTCGATTTTCTCGGACTTAATTGAGAATGTTGTTGAGGTTTTTATGGATGACTTCTCCGTCTATGGAGATTCTTTTGCCTCTTGTTTTGCAAATCTTTGTAGGGTCTTGAAGAGGTGTGAAGCGACAAATCTTGTGTTGAACTAGGAGAAATGTCACTTCATGGTAAAAGAAGGAATTGTGCTTGGGCATAAGATATCCGAGAAAGAAATTGAGGTAGATAGAGCCAAGATCGATGTGATGACCAATCTAGCACCACCAAACACGGTTAAAGGGATAAGGAGTTTCTTGGGTCATGCCAGGTTCTATCGAAGATTCATCAAAGATTTCTCAAAGATTACAAGACCTCTTACAAGACTCTTGTGTAAGAAAGTTGCTTTTGAGTTTGATGGAGAGTGTATGAATGCATTCAAGAAGATCAAACATGAGTTGGTTAGCGCCCCGATAGTTCAAGCACCGGATTGGAATTTACCATTCGAAATCATGTGTGACGCAAGTGACTTCGCGGTAGGAGCGGTACTTGGTCAAAGAAAGGACAAGAAACTTCACGTGATTTACTATGCGAGTAGAACCCTCGATGAAGCACAAGTGAGATACGCTACGACGGAGAAGGAACTCCTCGCTATAGTATTCGCATTTGAGAAGTTTAGATCTTATTTGGTAGGATCTAAGGTGATAGTCCATACCGATCATGCGGCGTTGAGACATTTACTTGCCAAGAAAGACGCTAAACCAAGGCTGTTAAGATGGATTCTACTTCTCCAAGAATTCGACTTGGAAATCAAAGACAAGAAAGGGATTGAAAATGGTGTAGCGGATCACTTGTCAAGGATGAGAATTGAAGAACCAATCACCATTGATGATTCACTTCCTGAGGAACAAATCATGATGCTTAAAATGTTTGAAGCTAGTCATCAAACAAGCAAGAAGTTAGAAGAAATTGAAACAATGGAAGAGAAATTTCCTTGGTATGTTGATCTTGTAAACTACTTGGCTTGTGGGAAGGAACCGCCAAACTTTGATGCTTATGAAAAGAAGAAATTCTTTAGAGATGTGAACCGGTTTTATTGGGATGAGCCATACCTCTACACACTTTGCAAAGATAAGATATACCGAAGATGCATTCCGGAAGAAGAAGTAGATGGAATCTTAACTCATTGCCATGGTTCGAGCTATGGTGGTCACTTCGCTACATTCAAGACGGTGATAAAGGTTCTTCAAGCTGGTCTTTGGTGGCCAACCATGTTTAAAGACACTCATGAATTCATCTCTAAGTGCGATTCGTGTCAACGGAAAGGAAACATAAGCAAAAGAAATGAGATGCCTCAAAATCCAATCCTTGAAGTTGAAGTCTTTGATGTGTGGGGAATAGATTTCATGGGGCCTTTTCCATCGTCTTATGGAAACCAATACATACTTGTGGCGGTTGACTACGTCTCAAAATGGGTAGAAGCTATAGCAAGTCCTACTAATGATTCGAAAGTGGTGCTGAAGTTGTTTAAGAGCATAATCTTCCCACGGTTTGGAATTCCAAGAGTAGTTATCAGTGATGGAGGGAAACACTTCATCAACAAGATCTTTGAGAGTCTTTTCAAGCGTTATGGGGTCAAGCACAAAGTTGCAACGCCATATCACCCACAGACTAGTGGCCAAGTTGAAATCTCAAACCGGGAAATCAAAGCGATATTGGAAAAGACGGTTGGGACTACAAGGAAAGATTGGTCGGTTAAACTGGATGACGCGCTATGGGCCTATAGAACCGCTTACAAGACCCCAATTGGCACTACTCCTTTCAACCTTCTCTATGGGAAATCATGTCACTTGCCAGTGGAAATTGAGTACAAGGCGTTGTGGGCAACCAAGCTCTTGAACTTTGATATCAAGACCGCCACGGAAAAGCGGTTAATACAATTGAGCGATCTTGACGAGATCCGCCTTGAAGCATATGAGAACTCTAAAATCTACAAAGAGAGAACCAAGGCATTTCACGACAAGAGAATCCTTCCGAGAGACTTCAAGGTAGATGATCTTGTGTTGCTGTTTAACTCCCGGTTGAAACTCTTTCCCAGAAAACTCAAATCAAGATGGTCGGGACCATTTAAGATCAAGGAAGTGAGACCCTATGGAGCCTTCGTATTGTGGAACAAGAATGGATGGGAATTTGTTGTGAATGACCAACGTTTGAAACCATACATAGCAACTGATCAAATCGGAGAAGAAACTATGGTTTTTCTCTCGGAACCACAAACCGCCTAATCGGCAACCAAAAAGTCAAGCTATAGACTTTAGACAAGTGCTTTGTGGGAGGCAACCCACCAAGTATTTCTGTATATACTTGTGTGCTTTCATGATTTTTATGTTTTTCTTTGATGAGTTTTCGTTTTATACTTGAGATGTGTGTTTGTGAATTCTATTTCCCCAGATCAGATCGATCGATCCTTATGTGGATCGATCGATCCATGGTTTTAACTTTTGGTTTTGATTTCTCATAGATAGCGAAACGGATCGACCGATCCAGAGTGGATCGATTGATCCATTTCAACGAACAATCTACGGCAGACCAGCGGATCGACCATAACAATATGGATCGATCGATCGAGTGCAACGTCCATATTCTGATAAAAACTGATCGACCGATCCACATGTGGATCGATCGATCCATTTAGGTGATTCAACCTATCCAACCTTGCGACAGATCGACCATCGCAGCTGAGAATCGACCGAGCCACATGTGGATCGATCGATCCGGTTCCCAGGTAAGTCCCAGAATTGCGATTTTGAGATTAAAAACCAGTTAATTTCACTTAAATCAAACCAAAAAACACGGTTTTGTCTTCAAAACCTCATTTCTAAAGATCAAAACATCATTTCCCTCTTCTCTCTCTCTTTCACGATTTTGAAGAGAAAAATTTCTCAAAACTTGTTTTGATCATAACTCTCTTATTTGTGAACCGATTTGAACGATTTTTGGGTCCATCTCAATCGGATTTTGCTCCTCTTTCTGATTTCGGCAACCTCTCTCTCGGTCTGCAAAGGAAATGGGTAAGACAGGGAATAGGAGAAACCCGTCATGAGCTCCTACGGATACAAGAGAAGGAGAAGATCCTCCAAGATCTTCTCGGAAGCAAAAGGGCAAAGGGATAGCTTCATCTTTGCGTGCCACTGCTGAAGAAGAGACCGAGTACACCACTGCTCCTTCGCCTCATCCTGATGATACACCATTCACTTCCAGAATACCGGGGTATGTATCTCCGAACACGTCTTTCAGAGAGCTGCAGCTCGAGACAGGGTACTCTGCACGCCAATATGGCCATGCATGGGATCGTTTTAACAGCATCTTCTATAATGGTCTGTTGGGTGTCTCAGTGATTCCAACCAAGTTTATCTGTGAGAGGATGCTGAGGAAGATGGGCATTGCAGATGATATCAGAGAGATGTGGACTCTGATAGGGCTTGGCTCATTTGGATACCAATCATATCCTCTCTATCCTGAGCTGGTGAGACAGTTTCTAGCATCTGTTGAGCTTCGGTTTAGTGATATAGCCATACACACCGCTAGTGAGGGGACTTTATCCTACTTGTGCCGAGGTATGCTATATGAGATCTCCATCCTTGAATTGTGTGATCTCTATGGATTTGAGAGGGATCTAGAGCACTGCAGATTTCCTGCATTTCCAGATGCTGGTACGTTCTGGGATTTGATTGGTGCAGGTCCCTTTCACTCGGCTAATTCTCGTGAAGCCAAGCTGAGTCTGATCCGCAACCCAGCAATTCACATTTTGGCGAAGATTCTCGGTCACACCTTCTCTGGGAAGGAAGAGACGGGTTCTCTGCGGGTTAATGAGCTTCTGATGATTGATTATGGGCTTCTTGAAGCCGTGCGTGAGACTTACCATGAGGAGCTCCCATTATGGCCTGCCACGAACTTGGGAGTAGTTTTTGCTGCGATGCTGGTACAGAAGAAGACCCGCGGCCTTAGGACGGACGGGAAAAAGAAGGTGGAGATGGTTGGGAGTCTCTTGACTCCGATCTTCAGGTATCATAGGATTGACTTGGGTTCTACCAAGTGTGTGGAGACGATTGACTACTTCAACGAGAAGTTCTTCCAAAACGCCCACATACTTGAGGGACATCTCAAGTATCTGTTCTATGATCGCGCGGGCATCAGTCGGTGCTGCCAGCTACCTCTCCCTACTTTCACAGCTCCCATATCCAGGGAGAACGTGGAGTTCTTATTGGAGCCTCAGTACTTGCTTCCTGATCTGGCACCTACTCCTGCTCAACGTCGCGTTAACAATATGCGAGATAGGATGCGTAGGATGCAGTCAGATTTGATCAGCAGACATCTCGTCCATCCCATACAACTCATGCACCTGACGCATTTGAGCCTGTTCTTCCCGCATATCCCAGTGAGTATAACCTTCCCCCACTTTCTCCCAATGCATCTGACTCCGAACGCTTGGCTTGGATAGTGGAGTCTCAGAGGACGCAGCACACGATGTTGCAGAGGATGTGGAGTGCGATTTCTAGACTTAGTTGCCCGCGGCCACCTTCTTGTTTCCGTGCCAACACCACAGAGACGCGAGCAGTAGCTGATGATGCTACAGCAGGACCTAGTGTTGCTGGACACGGGACTTCATATGTGGAGGCTGAGTCTACGACGGAACGCCCACCTAGGCGTCGCAGAGCACTCGGAGAGAGTTAGAGTACCAACTCCGATGACCGTTGATTGCAGTCTCTGCTTCGAGACCCACCACTGTAATATATTTCTTATCATTGTTCCATATCTTTTCTTTTGTATTTTCTAGACTACTCCGTTAGTACTAGTGTTTACACCGAGACGGTGTGATACATATATGGGGGAAGATGTCCTTTGGATATTATTTTGCTTTATGTTTTGTGTGGTGTGTTTTATTTATGTTTCATGTTTTTATCGAGTCAAAAACTATATTTTCTTACTATTAAGTCAAAAATATGGTATTGTATTTGAGAACTAAGTTTTTCTTTGGATTTGCACCATGCCATCGTTCCTTTGCCTCATGACCATTTTACATCGTTTAAGAATAATCTGGAATCACAGAAAAATCCATGATTAGATCATTACATTAATATGTCTGTCACTTGAACTTAACATTAATCACTTGAACTTAACTTGAACTTAATCATATCTCACTTAGGGGGTTGGAAATCATGTAATGGATCATACATTTGGAGTTTTCTTTGCATCTTTGATATCACTCTTTGCTAACTCCAAATGGCTAGACTCATTTTTAGTCTAGTACCACACCTCTCACCCAATCTATGATTCAAACCACATGCATTCTTAGATCATCATCATCATGTGCATTCATGTGCAAAAACTAAGGAGTATATAGACCGACATAACTTTCCTTTCATTAGGATTGCGGGTTGTAGTCTTTGCGGAAAGTTATTATGTTTTGATAATAGAGCATATGGGGCTAAGTGGTTGAATTCATGTGTTTTATCCGAACTTACAAGTTTAAACATATTTGATGCAGTTGTAAATATCGAAAAGCCGGTTCTTTTCATTCCATCTAAAATGCAAAACCATAACGAAAATGAATAAAAAAAACAAAATTTCGTTATGGTTAACAAAAGAAATGGAATTCGAAAAAAAAAAACAAAAAAAAAAAAGGTTTAGACGTTGTTAGTCTTCTTTTATATGCATCAAGAAAACTTGTAGTATTATTTGGGAATCGAGTTGGTTAGATGATCCATGCGAAAGGGAAGTTATGTACCTCCTAATTGGTCTATGTCTCACTGTGATTTTGCATAATGATTTGCATCTGTTTGTATTGTTGGAAACCCGAAACACTGTGAGTCACCATAGATTGCCTTCATACCTAGACCATAACGTGTTCGATATCCCCTTTTGTGAGAGCACACGCATCATTAGTGAATGTTGAAAAGTTAAGTTCTATGTCTCTTACAGAGCATTGTGATTTAGAGATTTGATAGTTGGTGTTCTAATCATGGCGAAGTACATTGTAGTACGATTTGATCTAAAAATTCATATTAAGTTGTTAATGAGCATCTGGTTCTTGGCATGATCCCGAAAAACTTGTGTTAGTTCTCGTGTTTTTATAAATTTACGTTTTTCAAACCTCTTTTCTTGGTTTAGATTTTTGTTTTGCTTGAGGACAAGCAAGGATCTTAGTCTGGGGGAGTTGATATGTTGTGTTTTTATACGTTTTTGTACATTGTTTTTGTTCCGTTTTTGTTTCGTTAGTCTTGTCTATTGTCCGTCTTTGTGTCTTTTTTTGGTTGTGTTTTGATTTTTGTACAGGTTACAGAAGCATCCCTTGATGGGAACGTTATAGAGCATGTTCGGGTCTCGTTATGGAAGATTTGTGCAACAAGGCACACTTGGATCGACCGATCCACCTTTGGATCGATCGATTCACAGCCTCGTCCGACCTCAGCAACAAACGGATCGATCGATACACACCGAGACCGATCGATCCGTTTCTCCGAACATTCACAACAAGGATGGATCAATCGATCCGACCATCTATCCAATCCAAAGAGCTGGCCGATCGATCCGCAGCTCTGACGGACGGTGTAAATACGTGTAGATCGATCGATCCACCTATGTCGGCCAGACATAGTGTTTTTCACTTTATTCAGTTTGTATAATTAAACAATACACACTCATATGTAGATCTATCTAGATTTTTGTAAGAAACAACTTTTTCTCTCTGTTTTTCCTGAAGAACACCAAGAACACAATTTTCATAAATTGAAGAAGTTTTCTTATCTTTATCTCTTTCTCTCTATCTTTTCATTATGAATGTCTCTATGGATTTAGTTTTTGATTTGAGCATGTTTGAGTAGTCCTTTAGAGCTTTTGGGTTTAGGTAGATTAAGAGTGATTAGAGGATTGTTCTTTGATGTTTAAGTTAGATAGTTTATTATCCTTTCTCAATAGATGTTCTTAATGCTAGATTAGCTTTGATCAATGCTAATTTAGATTATTGGAATTTTCATATCCATAAGGTTTTTGTGAAAATTCTAGATCAATCTATTGAGTGCTTTGCTAAATCTTGCCAATGGAAGTTGTTCTACGTTGTTTAGTAGCCATATTAGACTTGGAATTAATGCATGTTTGTCTTGTGATTGCAAAATGGAAATTTGGTGTTGATTACTTGATTTGCATAGGATTAGTTGCATGGAAGTGCACTAGTTTAACTAAGAGTTCTAAGGCTAAGGATCATCATGGTATTGAACATTAACATCATAGATTAGCCAATAGTCACCCTAATCAATTGCCTTAACCCAAGGGCTTGCCTTTATAATCTTGATTTTAAACATCATTTATCTTCTTGTATGTTTCTTGTTTCATAAGCAATTTACTCTTGTTAGTCTTTATAACTTTGCTTTGATAGTATTGTTACAAAGAATCCATAACCAAAAACCATAATAATCATGCTTAGATTAAGCAAATGTGTGCATTCGTATTGTGATATATCTTTGTGCTAAGTGGTTCGATAAATTAATTGGGGTACTCCCAAAAAGACTACATCAGAACACTACCTCCTGTTTGTCTTGTCCTATCATGCATCGCATAACCCAGACTAGGGCTTCTACCTCGGCATGTAAGGAAGTTAAGCTTCTTCTTAGATTAGCAGCTGCCATACTAAGAGTCTCGTTGTTAGATGCTAAGCACACCCATCCCAGGCCAGAACCTATCATTTTCCTTCCAAAATCCATCAATGAAACACATAACCCCCAAGTGGGTCAACTCAATCCGTTCACCTTGTTCTTGACCCAAATTTGGGATTCCCATCGGATTCAAAATTTCTTTATTTGCCTCTATTTGCCCCAATGTCCATGTTTTTTCCTCAGTGTCTGCCAATTGTAAAACCTCCATCGGGCTTGTATCCAAATTCTCAAAGATTTTCTTATTTCTAGCTTGCCAAATATACCATATTATCCATGGAAACATATCACAATTTGATTCCGCCGGTGTTCTCCAGAATAGGAAGTCCATATTCTCATATATGGAATCTGATGGAAAAATCATAGGTGAGGTTGGGATTGTTGATAATGCCCAAGTCTGCAATGCCGGTGGGCATTCAAAAATTGTATTATTTATTGTTTCGTTATGTGCCCCACATCTGACACATACAATTTCCGTCTCGATACCCCTGCATTTTAAGTTTGCGAAAACCGCCACACAACCTGAGATTAGTTGCCACATCATCACTTTGATTCTAGAAATCCTAAATTTTACATTGAAAATAAAAATGAATTAATTTCTATGCATAGCGCAAGGTTAATCTATTATTAAATAAATTTAATATAATTTTAATTATAAAATCTATTTATAATTATGATAGAATTATTTTTTAGGATATGAGATCCGCCTATCTATGCCAACATATGTAATAATTATTTTTTAATGTGCGGTTGTTTTGTATAGAAATCCACGCGTTTGAACCGTTTAAAAGATATTTTGGAACATTTTAGTGATCTAAAAGATATTTTGGTTCGGTGTCCGGATTATTAAAACAACTGCCGGTAAAATATTATATAAGGTATCATACAAAATTAAATTATGAACTGAGTTTTAAATACATTTTGTATTTAATCATTAAATAATAAAGAAAATATGCTATTTAAAAATATGGCAAAGACATATATTGTAAGAATTACTAATGTAGCAAGTAAAAATTTCTAAGATATTTTAACATAAAAAAACAGTTATATGCATTAACAATTAGAACTAATAAATCAACATAATTCTAATTATCTTAACTATAACTATACAATCAACACATTATTTCATAAGATTAACTAACAATGAGGAAACTTAAGTTTCATTTTAGGGTTTATTTTCATATTTTATATTTTAAACCGGATTTTAACTTTACATATTTTATTTTGCAATACAATTTAACTTTCTAATTCATTGTAATAAATTGTATTCTGATTTTACGCACTTCATCTTAATGAATAAGGGCTTAATTGTTTATATCAAAAACAATATATGCATCATATCAAATATTTACCTTGGTTAGTATTTACTTTTTTTTTTTAAATTAACAAATCATAATTGTAAAAAAGAAAAACATAATTAGTATATAAACCCAACATTGTTATCAATATAATTTTTAATATGCCGTAAACTCATAAGTTCTAATTTTATCTCATGTCAAGTTAATTTTAAATGTCTTAAAATTTATAAAATAAAACTTGAATAAAGATATATTAACATTCTCATCAATTTATCAAAAATTCATTCCTATAAGCTCATTTTTTCAAGTTTTTTCAGTGTGTTTTCACTTATGACTACATGCGTTAAAATTTATAAATAAAAATGCATTTTTATGCTTTGTATTAAACTTTGAGATCCTTGTATCCTTGTTGTCTTTGAACCCTCGACAAACCGTGTTATCTATCCTTTATTGAAATTGGAATATGCCTTTTTATGCTTTGTATTAAACTTTGAGATCCTCCTTGTTGTCTTTGAACCTTGTTTTGATTTCAATGAATGAAAACAAGTCTTTGAACAAAAGAAAAAGACATGTAAATTAATATATACAAATATGTTTCTTTTAATTAGTTTTTCTGTTTTGTTAAAAAAAAAATTAAATTTTTTGACACGTGTCAACATATGACCGATAGACTTGACACGTGTCGCGATCACGTTAATAACTAACTTTGAAACCAAACTTTATATAATAAGATGATTAATATTGTAAAATTATTTTACATCAATACTAATATAAATAATATTACCCGAAATAATATAAAATAATTGCAATCGTTATTCTATAGTTATCCTAAATATCTGAACATGAATTGGACTCTTGTCCATTCAGGTAGTGATTTTATGTATCTGAATTGTTTATATACGCTATTCGTATTATTTGATTTATTTTTAAAGATAAGTTTGAGGTGTAATTTTTAATATTCAAAATATTTTAACGAGATGTGTATTGTTATTATCGGAATTTTTATTCGAAATGAATATATTTACGTATTAACTGGCGTTAAAAACTGCTAAATTAGGCTGAATTTAGTTTTATGCAAATGGTGTATGCGAATCTGCTGAATCGGGCTGAAATTGTTTTTTGATGTTATCATTTATGCCCCTATACATAATTGAACCGATTGAAAAAATTAAAATAGTGAACCAACGTCAACATGGAGAAAATAAAAACAATTTGGGCCTTATTGAGTAAACAAAATTGGGCTAAGAGGAAACCCTAAAACGCACGTGGAGAGAGAGAGAGAGAGAGAGAGAGAGAGAGAGAGAGAGAGACAAAGTATTCATCTTCTTCGTGTTTGTGAAAACCACCGGAGGAAACGTTACTCGTCGGCGGGGAACTAACATCACTACGCACACCATTCTCCCATGGGTTCCGTGAAGAGAAAATCTGTGGAGGATTCTTCTGATTGTGCTCCGCCGCAGAAGGTTCAGAGAGAAGATGATTCTACCCAAATCATCAACGAAGAGCTAGTTGGTTGCGTTCACGATGTTTCTTTCCCTGAAAATTACGTTCCTCTTGCTCCCTCCGTTCAAAACAAACCACCGGCTAAAGCTTTCCCTTTTACCCTTGACTCCTTCCAATCTGAAGCTATCAAGTGTCTCGATAATGGCGAGTCAGTCATGGTAAGCTTTTATCGATTTTTGTCTCTGAGTTTGTAATCTGTGTTATTGAAGTGGTTAATCAATCTGTAAAGTTTACATCTTTTGGTTCAAGCTGTGAACTTTACAATAAGTTCTATTATTAGAATCAGAAATTATGATCTTTTTTCAGTTATAGTGTGTAGTTCAATTGAATGTAGAAAGAAATAAGAAAACTAAAGTGTATGGCTCATGTTCAGGTTTCAGCTCATACATCTGCTGGTAAAACTGTTGTCGCATCCTATGCTATTGCCATGTCTTTGAAGGAAAACCAGAGGGTTATTTACACTTCTCCTATAAAGGCACTCAGCAATCAGAAGTACAGAGATTTTAAAGAAGAGTTTTCTGATGTTGGTTTGATGACTGGGGATGTGACCATTGATCCTAATGCCTCTTGCCTTGTAAGTGTCTTTACTACTGTTGGATGCTGTGTCAGAAATTACTTGGTTTGCTATATGTTCTTAGTTTTTTGTTCTTTGTTTCAGGTCATGACCACGGAAATCTTGCGTAGCATGCAGTATAAAGGGTCAGAGATTATGCGGGAGGTTGCCTGGATTATTTTTGATGAGGTGCATTACATGCGAGATAGCGAAAGGGGTGTGGTTTGGGAAGAAAGTATTGTAATGGCTCCGAAGAATTCTCGTTTTGTGTTTCTATCTGCAACTGTGCCCAATGCCAAGGAGTTTGCGGATTGGGTTGCAAAGGTAATTCACTCTCGCTACCCTTCTACCTCTCTTGTTTGCATGGATTAGTACTATATATATATATATAGTTTATGCACATTCTCATATCAACTTGTAATTATGATTTCATATCTTTTATTTGTTTTGGAGGAAATAGAAACATGTCTTGGCGAAATGCAATGTAGGTTTCATATATATGGTGTTTCTGTGAGTAGACATAGTAAAACAGCCTATTCAAAAGAAATGAGATTTATAATTTTATTTGGTGTGGTTGCTCTAGAGATGTGATTATAGAATTGGTGTTGCAGGTTCACCAACAACCATGCCACATTGTTTACACCGATTATCGGCCGACTCCGCTTCAGCACTATGTCTTTCCTGCTGGAGGTAATGGACTTTACTTGGTTGTGGACGAGAAGGCTAAATTTCATGAGGATAGCTTCCAGAAATCTCTTAACGCACTGGTTCCGACTAATGAGGGTGACAAGAAAAGAGATCATGGAAAGTCTCAAAAGGGATTAGTGGTTGGAAAACTTGGTGAAGAAAGTGATATTTTCAAATTGGTGAAAATGATAATTCAGCGGCAATATGATCCCGTGATTTTGTTCAGTTTCAGCAAAAAGGAATGCGAGACACTTGCTATGCAGGTTAGTTTCCTCTTCTTCTGTTTGTCTGGTGCAAGTAAATATATCATTTACCAACAAATATTTTTATTTTGACTTCTTTCAAAATCCCTGGATGTTAACCCTGTCATATGAGAATTTCATCTCATTTTGGGGCATGTTCTTTTGTATGTAACTATTAGCCAAACAGGAATCTGAATTTGTTTCTGCTGAAAATAAGAAAATTGTCCAAAAACTTAGGTGTTTCTTTTGTTCGTCTTCTTCTTGTGCTTGGAATCAGTCTTATCCCTAATAAGCTCCTGGACTCTTATGTGAAGATGTGGTACCTATATTGGTTAGTATATGTGTTCATGTGTGTTTTTAATTGTTTCAGAAACTAGCAATGTCTATTGACTAAGGTATTTTTTCTTAGCCAGCTCAGAAAAATTCTCTTGCTGGAGTCTGTTAGTCCTGATGAAGGTTATAAAGCGTTAGTAACAGAAAAAGTGAATTTTCTGGGTATGTTGGGATTGGTTGTAAGAGTTGGGTCGCAAAAGAAGTCCTCACTTGAATCAAGACTTTTCTATAGCATACTGTTCCCACCACCGAATTAAAAAAGTTTCTACATTCTTAATCTTGACAGTCTGTTACTACATTGCAGCAACGCTCTCTTCATATATATAGTTTTTTTTATATAGACTGTTCAAAAATTGTTTTTTATGATTTTTATAATGTGTTTACGTGAACCTTGCAGTGACTCTGTGGCGTGTCTTGTTTTATGTGTATTTTAAAATCTGAAGTTCATTGTCTGCGTGCTGTGGCTCTTACTGTTAAAACGTGAGTATAATGCCTGTCTGTTTGTTCCACAGATGTCTAAGATGGATTTAAACAGCGATGATGAGAAAGACGCTGTGGAGACAATCTTTACTAGTGCAATTGATATGCTTTCAGATGATGATAAGAAGCTACCTCAGGCAAGCATTCATTAAAGCTCTTTCTAAGATGCCTGAGAGTTTGTATAATGCACCTTAACCTATATCCTTTGTGCATACTTTCCACAAGTTCTTGAAACATATTGTTATGTTTTAATGCTGTGAGGTTATTTGTGGGCTAGGATGTTCCTTTGCACATCTCTGTAGGCGATGGCTAGTATTATTGGCTTACTAGTAGTGGATTTCCCACCAACCTCTCCTCTTTTATCTCAAATTTTATTTTATATTTTGTTTGCCTTGTCACTAACATGTAAAAGCTTTTACTCCTGATGTTGGATTAATGGTCATTTTGGTGCTTGTTTAGTTGATCTAGTTTCAGATGCGATTTGACTTGTTGAATATATTTGTTCTGCGGGGAAAGTGACATGATTCATGGCTTCATGTACTGCAGGTGTCAAATATTTTACCCATCTTAAAACGTGGTATAGGCGTTCATCACTCGGGACTGCTTCCAATTTTGAAAGAAGTAATTGAGATATTATTTCAAGAAGGTCTTATTAAGGTAGGTGAAGGCGTAGACCTAAAATTTCCATATTCTAAATTTTTGCTACCTTCTCGATCTGGTTGGTATATAATTTTGTGATGTTTGCCTTTACTCTGTTGGCATACATCATCGACTAAAGTTTTTCCCCTTTTGGATTGTGTTTACTCTTTCTCACTTTGTCATTACCACTTAAGTTTGAAGTATTTTCTTTTAGTGTTTGTTCGCAACAGAGACATTTAGTATTGGATTGAACATGCCGGCAAAGACAGTTGTTTTTACAAATGTACGTAAGTTTGATGGAGACAAGTTCAGGTGGCTATCAAGTGGAGAATACATACAGATGAGTGGTCGTGCTGGACGTCGAGGTATTGACAAACGAGGTATCTGTATACTCATGGTTGATGAGAAGATGGAACCCGCTGTTGCCAAATCAATGCTCAAAGGAAGTGCTGATTCTTTGAACAGGTACATTGTTAAGTTTCGGATATATTAAATCCACAGGGTAGAAAATGATTAACCTGATTGATTCTGCTTTAAGAGCTTAGACTTCTTGACATATTTATTGACCTAGACTGTTTTGTTTCATTTTTTGATCAGTGCCTTCCATTTGAGCTATAACATGCTTCTAAATCAGTTGCGGTGTGAAGAAGGTGATCCTGAGAATCTTCTCCGCAATTCGTTCTTTCAGTTTCAAGCTGACCGTGCTATACCTGATCTCGAGGTGCAGTTGCATAATGCTAAATGTTAGATTTCTTTATTATATAATGTTCCCTTTATGCAAATGATCTGATTGTGGTCTGGTCTTTGCAGAAGCAAATAAAATCCCTGGAAGAAGAGAGAGACTCTATGGTGATTGAAGAAGAAGAAAGCTTAAAAAATTACTATAACCTGATTTTGCAATATAAGAGTCTGAAGAAGGATATATGTGAAATTGTGTTCGCTCCAAAGTACTGCTTACCCTTTTTGCTGCCAAACAGAGCTGTTTGTCTCGATTGCACAAATGATGATGAAGAGCCACAATCATTCAGCATTGAAGACCAAGATACCTGGGGAGTTATAATGAAATTCAACAAAGTCAAAAGGTTATCTGAAGGTTAGAATTCTGAGAATTATTTTTCGGTTTAATGTTATTTATGAATCCCTTCAAACAGTGTGATGATTCCGTCTTGACATGAGCAATTCATCCAGATGATGATAATAGAAGACCAGAGGATGCAAACTACACCGTAGATGTATTGACTAGATGTATGGTTAGCAAAGATGGCGTCGGCAAAAAGAAAGTTAAGGCTATACCAATTAAGGAACGTGGTGAGCCTGTTGTGGTCACTGTTCCTTTATCTCAGGTAACATGGCTGCTCCGTTTAATTTTCTTTTCTTGTCTTCGTAGTCCTTTATAATGTTATATACATTCTTGTGTGGCTCATCCTCCTTGATCCTGCTATTGATGATCTTATTGTTTCTCTTTATCATCATGGACAGATTAAGAGTTTAAGCAGTGCAATCATGAATATACCAAAAGATCTTGTACCATTGGAAGCTCGAGAGAATGCTCTGAAGAAGGTTTCTGAGTTACTCTCTAGACATCCTGATGGAATACCCCTAGAT
This sequence comes from Turritis glabra, assembly GCA_900406565.1. Lineage (NCBI taxonomy): Eukaryota > Viridiplantae > Streptophyta > Magnoliopsida > Brassicales > Brassicaceae > Turritis > Turritis glabra. Next base: position 983,616 of record OVBN01000185.1, read on the forward strand.
CCTGAAGTTGATATGAAGGTAATTTGTTTTCCCCTCAGTACTTTTCTGCTTCTGCTATCTTTCATTTGTTACAAGAGATGAATACAACTTTATTTCATTAGATTAAGAGCAGCTCTTACAAAAAGACAGTTCGTCGGCTGGAGGCTCTGGAAAACCTATTTGAAAAACACAAAATTGCGAAATCTCCCCTCATCACTGAAAAGCTGAAAGTTCTACACATGAAGGAAGAGCTAACAGCCAAGATCAAGTCACTTAAGAAAACCGTCCGATCATCAACAGCATTGGCGTTTAAAGATGAACTCAAGGCCAGAAAGCGTGTTTTACGAAGGCTAGGGTAAATATTTGCTAAATTTATATCATTCACTTTCGAAATATTCTTATGAAACCAACTCAATCTTATACATCAACTACATCAATCTCTTCTGTTCTCTTTAAAGTTACGGGAGTGTAATGCTCCATTGATAACTCTATTAGCTTTGTTTTTATTAATATACTATTGAAACGCAGATACACCAATAGTGATAATGTCGTGGAGTTGAAGGGGAAGGTTGCATGTGAAATCAGTAGTGCAGAAGAATTGACATTAACGGAGCTAATGTTCAGTGGTATCTTCAAGGAAGCAAAGGTGGAGGAGTTGGTTTCTCTCCTCTCTTGCTTTGTGTGGCGAGAGAGACTCCCTGACGCCGCTAAACCTAGAGAAGAACTCGACTTGCTCTTCATACAGTTACAAGACACAGCCAGGCGTGTTGCTGAACTTCAGCTTGACTGCAAGGTATTCACTAACACATTCTCTCCATGCTCATTCAAGAAAACTCGACCATGAAGAAGCTTTGGTCCATAACTTTCTGTCTTTTATGGCAATGTGACAGGTCGAAATTGATGTGGAGACTTTTGTGCAATCGTTCAGACCGGATATAATGGAGGCGGTGTATTCTTGGGCAAAAGGGTCCAAATTCTATGAGGTCATGGAGATAGCTCGTGTTTTCGAAGGGAGCTTGATCAGAGCGATAAGGAGAATGGAGGAAGTTCTGCAACAGCTCATAGTAGCTGCAAAATCTATAGGAGAAACACAGCTTGAAGCTAAACTAGAAGAAGCTGTTTCCAAGATCAAAAGAGACATTGTATTCGCAGCATCTCTCTACTTGTGATGTCGGTGCTTTATTTCATCCTGGCAACAAGATTGAAACAAACGCAAAGAATTTTGTTTGTACCTTCATTTATTCTTAAGGTCATAGAATTTGTACTAAGAACTATAAAAAGCAAGAGGAACTGTAATTTCATAATTTTATTTTTGATCATGACCATTGTTTGACGTAGAACAAGACGTGAATCTTAATTTCCACATTTCCCTTACAAAAGCTACACAACTCCTTAAAACGCTTACATCTAAGTGAATTCATAAGACCTGAAGACATAAAACTTCATTGCTATACACAGACATCTGAATTATCAAATTGTCTAGCGATCTCTTGCTTTCTGCTTTCATCTTTCCTACGTGGCAAGTGCATTTAAAGCATAACGGTGATATACTCATCTTGATCCAGCCATAAACGATGACCTGCCCTCTGTGTTCCCATTTTCCTCTACATCAGTTTTGGGCTGCATCCTTGCATTGACTGTGAGTTTGTTCTTGGGTGAAAGTTTCTTCACTTCCTCAGGTGTGTAGATGAATATCTTTCTCACCATTCCACAGAACTCACTGCATCACAAAACAGAAGAGCAAAAATGATCATCAACAGAAAACAAAAAGGACACATTACAGTAGATGATGCTCTACAATTGTAAACACTGCTGTGTTTCTTGAGACCAAAACAAAAATTTGAGTATCAGAGGCAGATGCACTTACTTCCATGGATCATCACCAACCATCATCATGTCATCTTCATCATCGGTGTAAACAACCTGCCATTTTTTGGTAGATTCTAAGAGTTCACCCTTGATATCAAACATCTCTTCCAGCTTCTTAAATAGATCTTCGTAGCACTCTGACCTTGTCAAATCAACAGCTCTCCCTACTGCACTGCCTTGCATGTGCACCTATATCAATTTGCCAAAAACATTCTTTTAGTCCAAAGCAATTCGCGGTCAGTGTCAAGATTCTGATAACCCTGACAATATTGGAGTTGTGACCCAAAATAATAATAATAATATTGATTTTGATAGAGCGAATGATCCAAGAGACTAATAATCACCTTTGTGCAGCTACGTATCTGTCTACTTTGTGATTCTTGAGGAGACCTCAAAGAGGATTTCTCAGGGTCACCACTTCCCGAAGGAATATCAGATTGATTGACGTTTAACGGCTCAGATTGCTGACCAGAGTCAAACTCATTGGATGGTACAGGGTGATTTACAGCGACAGCACCAGACACAGAGGCAGCAGAGAAACATTCATCCATATTAACATTTTCAACTAGCTCGAACCCAAAAAGCCTGCAGACATTTCCATTGGTATGTTTCTTTTCAGTAGATTCATTGTTAAACACTGAAGCAAAGGATTCAGCTGCACTATCTGCATGGCTGGGCCAAAAGGCTGATCCAATGGATACTCCAAATGATTTGTTCCCACCATGACCAAAGGAAGCAGCTTTGGCAGGAGGAGAGAATAACGGCACCGGGGAAGGAGTGTCTGCCGGGGATTTCCACACACCATCTGGAGTAACTGAAGAGAACATCAATAGAAAGAGCCAGAGCTGCCACAAAGAAAACAGTTCAAAAGAGAAAGGAACACAGAATACCTGGAGCAGATGGACCGGTGGTTGGTGAAGGCAAACCAGGAGGTCTCGGTCGTTTGTTCCTTTGTGGAGGCTGAGGTTGTGAAGAAGGGGTACTATTTGCAACTAGGGGCTCAAGTTCCCATGGTGAAACTCTTTCAGGACGAAATACAGATGAGGGCTCGTCCCATTGAACCTGAAGCGTTATCAGATTGCCAACAAGCATATTAAGATGCATCACTCTATTCATTCAACTAAAGAAATACAAATCCACAACTTGCTCCACTGCAAAGTATAACATTAGAATATTCTAACCTTCAGCGATCTCCATTCAGAATCATGCCAGACCGAAGACTTGTTTTCCTGAATGCCAACTATTGTGCCACTAAACCTGCATAGTTAAAACACAAAAAAAAAAAAGGAAGACTAGAAATTATATTCCATTCAGCTTTATCAGCAAAAAGAAAACAAGATAATTAGATGAGATACCTTTTCTCGGGAGCTTCTTCACCCTCGAATCTCATCTTGAAACGCATGCCTACAGACAGCTTCTGGGTCTTAGCTTCGAGATACCTATTGACGCTCACAATAAACTCTGACCTACTTGTCCTGATAATAGAAGATACGTCAGCCTGGATTTGCAGACAAATGATTATCATCAAGCATATGCAAGCAACAGTAACTCAAAGGCATAAGATGCATATTTGGAAAAAGAATGGCTGGTATGTCTGTCCCAGGCCGGCTAGATACATCTAACATAGCAAAAGTTAGTTTTCTAAATTAAGCTGAAAATCCGATGCAGCAACTGATGTGTTTTGGACCATTTGATGGCATTAAAGTGTTTTTAGGATTTTGTTCCCAATCAATGACTCAATTAAACTAAAGCAAGAAAAGCAGGACCTTGGCTTGTAGAAGACAGAAAAGATTGTTCCTGTTGTGATGGCATGAGCTGCAGTCGCAAGGACCCCGATATGCATGCTATGACTTGAAATGACAGATGACGGGATATTCGTCTGTTGTCTCATGTGCCGCCTAACACCTACTCGGAGCTCTTCATTCTCACCTCTGAAAGACAATAATATGTCACATGCCCAGCCATTTATGGCAGAAATAATATCCAGACAAATGAAATGAGGAACTTGCCTTAAGAATATGAAAGCATCACCAGCCACTAGTTTCTTCGAGCTAACAAAAACACTCCATCCAGTTGTTAGCAAATGGCGCCTTGGTTGGCCTGTAGTCACAACCTCATGATATTTAACAAACGTGAAACAATAATATTAATGCAAAATTATGTAAAGCTTTACAAGGTTCCCAGCAGCAGTAGCATTGGGGTAAAGGAACCGCATTTAAAGACCATCTCATAATAAGATACCAAGTGTACTAACCTCGGAAAATGTGCCTAAAATGCCATTCATTATTGTGCAAATCAGTTGCAACCAATTCTTGCCACGGTGGTTGTTGGGACATATCCTAGAGAAGAGAAAGCAAAGTATTACAGAAAATATGCAGTTGGAGGTGTTACCAAAAAGCAACAAGAACACCAGAAGAAAGTCTGACCAAGGGTGGAAGACAATCATCTGCGTGTCTCCGTAGCACAGAGAATCCTCCATGTGTGCTTGTGTCTGAAGCAGTTAGTGTCTTACAAAATGAATGTACTGTGCACTTTTCAGGTTCTTGAACAGGGGCATCTGGGCTGATGGGTTCACTTTGCTGATAACCAAACACAATAGTTTCACCAAAATCAAGAACAGGAAAATAAATATACAAAACCGTATTTTATAAAACTCCAAACCATCAAATTTACTTACAGCCAGTTCTGGCAATAAGGTTATTTGCGCGTATACTTCGTCAGTCTCGGGCTCTGCCTGAGCTTGCAAAGTGAAGCACAATAAGGTATAAAATTATTTAGCCAACCCGTTTCATGAAGAAAAATAGGAAAATTCTATCATATATCAAGGTATTCAACCTACCCTGCGCTGGATGTTGATCACTTTACAGAGAATCTTAGATGGGAGATTGAAGGAAGGCATCTGTTGCTCCAAACCTTGGTGCATTGATGCCTCGAGCTGCATAGGTAGTGACCAATTAAATGCATAAATGTGATAATCAGATAGGATGAAAAACGATTTGATCATGTGAAATAAAAACGCAGTACATTTATCTCTTCTATACAACAATACATGTTTTTGTGATTTTATTTTAAGCTAGAAAGCATCAACAAAGCAATTTGAAGTGTCAATATGACACAGAGTAAGAACAGTCCAATTAACATAACCGGCTTTAGCAAATGAGCATGATACGGTTTATCACAATGTTAAGTGATTCAACCCAAAAACCAGAATACCTGCTCCATGTGGCCTTCAGGGAAATAATAAACTCGTTCCCCTTCACGAGGTAGGGTTACAAGCGGTCCAGCACAGGCATGCCAGAGCTCCCTACATAGAGCATCACTTAAAACCCCTACAAAGAAACAAAGAACGGTTATGGGACTCAACAATGTATCTCAAAAACAAAGCAATGGTTGCAATAAAATTGCTCCAAGGCTTTAAAACCCTTATCCACTTCTTAATCAGCCATTCCAAGTAATGCAGAATCCCCAAACAAGCTTAGAAAGCGGGTTCCCAGTAGAAAAGTGCAAACACACTTGACAGGATGGTATAAACACAAAAACATTCCACGAACCTCCAGGTTTTCCAGATGAATGATTGCTAGCTGCCATTTGAAATCCACTTGATTTCGATAAATTTACCTGGGCAAAAACAAAAGAAGAGAAACTATAAGATTGAAATGTCTTTGTGAAAGAGAAAAGAAGAAGATGGACCTATCCTCCTCTAATTTAGACAAACAAAACTCTGATAGATGTCATTATGTAGAAACATTTAAAACCCTTTCATAAATTTACTGACAAAATGTGGGCCATTTATGTAACAGCTTTGTTCTACATTGTGTCTAAAGCACACCACAAGACTCAGATTCTAAAATTTTATTACCCAATTTGAAGAGAAATCCAATAGTCACTCGTACAAAGAGGTAAAAAGAAAGAACAAAAAAAAGCAAAAGCAAGACAAGAACCTGCTCACAAACATACCAAAAATGAACAGATTTCAGTCCTTAAAACTTCACACTATGCAACACAAAAACTGTTACTAAAACCATGTCTACAGTGACAAGATCTCAACTCAGAACCTAAAATTATGTGATAGAATCAAATCTATGAGAAGAATACAAGTATACATACAACAGCTACAGACAAAACTTCCAGCACAACCAAAGAGAAAACCCATTTAGAAAGCAAAAGGGGTAAAGCTTGAAAAAGAAACGATTTTTAGAGGAAAAAACAAGATCAGAAACCATAAAAAGACTTGAAGTTGGGATGTGAAACGAAGTACGATTCTTGATCTATATTATCCCCAAAATCAAAATCCCGGTAAAATCTAGAAACAAAAGCACAAATCTGACTACAGATCCTCAAAAGTCTCCTCCTTTTCCAACATTTACTAAGCAGCAACAACAAACAAGTAAGCAAACCCAGAAATAAAAATCGAACCTTTACTTAAACCACTGGATCCAAACAACACAAAGCGAGCTAGGGTTCAAACAAACAAAACCCAGAAGATGAGAAAAAATAATTTGATTGGGGGGGAGGCAGTGAAACATCTAGAGGATATAGAAACTGGGAATTGCTGTTAAAAACCCATCAAAAATAATGCAAGGAGAAGAAAAAAAACAGTAGATTGATTTGTAACAAAGATGTGAGATAAAGGCGTGTATGTAAAGGTGTATACACACACCGTCAGTGTTTGGTTGAAGCCGACACGAACCCTTTGGCTATGGCTTGCCTCTTTTTCTGTTCTTCTCTTTATATTTTAATTTTTTTTTTTGCTTCTCTTTTGGGTTTTTCCAACCACAAGCAGTGAACATGCTCTCTAGTCTCTCTTTACTTTGAATAAAAGGCCATTTTCTTGACTTGCAATGAATAACGGATTTTTTTTTTTTTTTTTTGGGTTTTAGTTGTTAATTTAGCGATTTGTGAACTTCTAACTCTTAGAAAGTTGTATGTTTTAGACTTTGCATACATTATTAAGAATTTTTTTTTACTACTACAAATATGTCAGTGTTTAATAATTATTCATTAGTTGTTTCATTAATTTTTACTCTAGTTAATAGGAAAGAAAATAGAAAATTTTCTACATTTATCTTTTTGAAACAATTTTTTTTCTTTCTAAAACTTATATTATGAAGAAATGAGCGAGTCATTTTTTTCTAAATTTCAACATTATGTGGATTGTAACGTGCCTCATGATATTTGTATTTCAATATTAGATTATCTATTTAACAAAATTCATATGAATGATAAAATTAGCATTGTCATATGCTATATTAGTAAACCATAATGGTAGATTACTCTTAATACATAAACTTTTCTTAAGAATTGACGTGAAAATACATATATTTTTTATTACTGTTAAATTTTTGAACAAAAAAGTCTTAACTAATATTTAGAATAAATATATAATTTCCTTAACTATTTTTTTCACCTATATTTTAGATTTACAAAAATATTATGGGGCTGTTCTTTTACTTGTCGCGCGATTGACGTCAGTGAGTACAATTTTTTTGTTTTTTTCTTCTTTACTGTCGCTGACATGAGAAATCGAGAGTACAGCGACGAAAATTATCAAAGAAAGTTGGTGTCGCCGGTGACGCTGAAAAAAGCAGCGACACCTATCTCCTCTTTATTGGTCTTGTTCAGCGACTCATATCTGAGATTCTGGATTTTGGTGGAGTCAATTTTCTCATTTCCTTTGTAAATTACAATCGCTGATTACTATCGCACGACACGCAAAAGAACACGTCCTATATCGCTCGAATTTCAAAAATGATAATGTTTGCACATAAAAAAAATATGCGAATATGAATACACATATGAAGATCATGCTAGCACAGTAAAAAAAAATGAAATACATCTAGGCAAAAAATATCGAACATCAAACTGATAACGAAGTTGACTTAGATAGAATCCAAAAATGTTTGAGCTAAGAAACAGGCACTAAGCGATACCACCCACTTCTTCCAAATATTCTCTATTGATTTTGGTCACGCTAAGGAACATTAAATCTGCGTGTTTTCATCATTTCCTTAATTTGTTGAACTGTCGGGGCCTTCTTTATCTTTGGAAGCTTCAACTCAATATATGTATAAAATGTTTGGTGATTTAAGGTTAACTACCAAATAAAATCGAATCGAAATGGAGATCGAACGGTCATAGTACCCGAGTGAGCTTTAATTAAACTGGGCATAATGATTTGTCACTAACCTAGTTAGAAGAAATTACAGTTATAATACGTCATCTAAAAAGGAAATAATTTGTTATTCTAGAATTTCTGATAGAATAGAACCCTTTGAAGTAACATATTTAACTCTTTTAATATCCTGAGTTTTTTCTCTCTTCTTAAAGAGATGAAACTGGCTTTGAGATTCGGGAATTTGTTTTTAGCAAAAACATCAGTCATCACCCCTTGGCCAATTATTTTCCGAACTTGATTTCCACCCTTAATGTGATTCTCTTTTTTTGTTTTTTAAAGGCTAGTCTTTTCGCTAAGAGGATGGGGGCAAGTTTGGATAGGTTCCTAAGAGCTATGTCTCTTGTGATGGCTCAATTTCTTATCACTTTGTATGTATATGAGAATTCGTAGTGAAGGTATTTACTCATCATCCTTTGATGTGAATCTTCTTACTCGATTTTATAACTACCACCGCTGGTAAGTGGATGCTCAATTATAGTGATGTAATGGACACTTCTAGTGTTGTAATTGATTCTTACTTGTGGTTGATCATCTAAAAAAATATGTGAATGCTTAATTGGTCAAACAATAGGTACTTTGGTAAATTAGTTATAGATAAACTATCAATGGACATATAACTTTCATAGATCATACTATGTTTACCAATGCATGTGCAGCCAAACAATTCATATAAATACACAAGTTCGATAGATACTTAAGTAATAACCACCAATTTCACGTACATTGTTCATTTGTCTTTCACCATTTATTCACTTGTAGATGCACATATCCATCTATATTAAACATTTGTAACCATGTCCATCTATAAGCAAATAAATAGTCAAAGGAAAATGGACCGTATACGTGAAGTTGTCTCCTGGAAGAGCGAACACATCTCTGAAGCTTTTGGAAGCTCGGGATAAATTTCGGTGGCTAGTAAATGCCAAACTCCCTCTTCTGATCATTGTTCGGACCATATCTTCATCTCGTCCTTCCATCGCCACTCGTTCGGTTTGAGTTAGGAGGAATGAGGCGAATCATGCAAGTCAAAATTCAAATCTCAGGTTGATTCTTTTTCCAGCCACCATTTAAAGGGGGAGAGAAACTTGAAATAAGAGAAGTGAGAAAAGAGAAGACAATAGAGAAGGCTAAAGGGAAAGAGAAGAATTGATGAGATGAGAAAGACAATAGAGATGGAGAGAGAGAATTATCTTTCTGGAAATTTTTTTTTTTGTGAATTTGATTTTGTTTTTAATTGAGTTAAATGGTGGAATTGTTAAGTAGGTAAATACAAAAAAATAAAAAATATGGTTAGAATATAGTTAGAAGGTAGAAGGGTAAAAAACTACAACAAAAATGTTAATTGGTCAAAAATTGTGTCATAGTATAATATTTTTTTTTATAAGTGTGTCTAAAAGCAATTATCCTTAAACAACCTCAAGATGAAAGAAATCAAAATACATCTTGTATCGACCACGTTAGTACATCAAAGAAATACATGTTACACAAAAGATAACAAAGTATAATTAATATATTATATTACTGATTAGATAGGTTATTAGAGTCATCACTACTTTATAAACAAGTATTAGTGACTGTTAAAATTTGTTGAAGGAAGCATTAATGGACAATGAACCAAAGGCACAACAAACGACTTTGGCTGCATACTTTGGAAAATTAGTCCATACTTAATAGGACAAAAGTGGCCAATTAAGTACCATGAGCCGGTTCAAGATTTGAAACCCAACTCAATAACCCAAAATTCATATCCTTTGATTTAAGGGATTATAATACTAAAGCAACTCGATCCGTATAAGCACATCGATTATTGTGTCTGACTCTAAATAATTCACTACATGAAATATTTAACTAGGGATTTTTTCATAGGTATGGGAAGATCCACCGAACAAATTGTGAGGTTACGTAATTCCAATAAAATTGTTAAATATATTTTAATGTGTAAATAAAAAAACAAAAAAAACTAATAGCACAATTGATGTTTACATTGTCCCTAGTGACCACTTTTCTTATCTTTATATATTTTCCCCTTAAAATAGTGCCTTTGATAAATATAATTTCTAGGTTCATCCTTGCCTATCCACTATGGTCTAAATTATTGACTTGAGAGTCAAAGTGTATACTTTTCCCATCTCCTAGATAATATCGTTATGAAAATATGTGAGTTAAATATATGGTATTGTTAGATAAATAGTAAAATAACAAAACTAATTTTAATAAGTCAATGATGTTTTATTTTGATTAGCTTTATTGTTAACACATTTTTATTTTAACACATGCACAGTAAATATGTATTGGAATCATTTTTAAAAAGTGCAAACGTTAAACTTGATGGAATATGTGAACGGTAACAAACTAACAAAGGCACATTTGAGCTACGTGAAAAAATTGTATACCTATCATGAGTCATGACTATATCTTTTGTTGAAACAGCAAGAATTTTTTTTTTTGTTTCTTTTTGATAATTGAAAATTTTATTTTAGTTGGTAAAGGAAAATCATTGTTTCTTACTTATTTTGATGATCTCGTACAAACTTTAGGTACATATGGCAATGAAACGAAATTCGTGTTGGAGTAGCTTGAAATATATGGATGCAGTTTTTAAGATGAAATTGCAAAATCGAATAAGTTTGAAATTTTATAACTCAGAGTGAAAATCTCCAAAATGATATTTAGTATGAAATGAAGGAAAAATAATATATAGTTAAACATATATATATATATATATAATATGTAAGACTAATTAATTCTTTTCAGCTTTTCAAAGATGAAATTGATTACAGCAACATCACGATTATGGATCCGACGAAAAACAAAACGTGTTTATGGAAAATTGTTTTTTATTATATTAAAAACACAATTAGCACATGATAGATTTCTTTAAATCATGGTAAATAATGTAGTACACCACACAAACCATTAATATTCAAGTTAAACATATGAACGAATGTTTGTTATTCATCGGTATATCATTCTTAACAATATTATTGATTTTTTAATTAATTTACTTAACCTGATATAAATCATAATAACAGATTAACAAAAGTATTTTTAGGCTAAAATGTATAATGCTTTCTAAAAGTTGAAAATAACTTACATTAGGTGTAAAATGTTTTTTTTATTTCACGCGATGTTAGTGTCGATTTTAACATCGACGATTTTTCGGTTTATAAAACACAAAAGTCACCACAACTATATCATTTTGCACCAACACCACTAGTGATCTCTTGAGCAAAATGCATTTAGAGAAAGCTTGAAAAATGAAAAAAAAATTAAAGAACATATCTCTAACTCTACTCATATTATCTGGAAGTAAAAACACCATATCACAACTAATTTTACCATTTTTTATGTGGTCTCTCAAATCGCGGAATTTACGTTAATTTTATCACTAGTGGTGGCGACAATGGAATTGAAAAAAAAAAATTTGTATTTGTTACTCATTTACTTAGAAAAAAACTAATAACTTCGACTCAAAGTTATATTTATAAAATAAAAACAAATAATTTCGACTCAAAATACACTACAATAATACCTCTCATTAATTTTATTGGTAGATACTCCCTCCGTTTCATATTAAGTGTCATTCTAGACTTAAAATTTTGTTTCAAAATAAGTGTCGTTTTGTATTTTCAATGTAGATGTTTGATAATATTTCCAATTTTATCCTTACTATTTTAATGTATTGACCAATGAAAAAAATAGTATAATAAATTAATTAGGGGTAAAACAGAACATTTAATGGTTTTCTTAATAAGTGTGAAAAAATCTAGAATGACACTGAAACGGAGGGAGTATAAAATAAAAAGCATAAAAGGTATGTGTTGGTAAATGGAAAATACTAATAATGCAAACCCACCAGAGTTCCTTACAGCTTCACTGCTTGTCCCCTGTGGTGGGTACTCGATTGAGATTCACGCGCTACAAAAGAAGCAATACCACTTGGATTAATTAAATGATTAAGTAACAAAGTAGAGATTTAGGCTACCAGTAATAATTAATGTATGCTTAATAATTGAGTTGTTTTGTCTTTGACTGTACCATCACGAACTTGACGTGTTTTCTTCTCGGTAAGCAAGGACCTGTCTCCTTTGTCTCTAACCAATCTTTTTAGGGCAATTTTTTTTTTTTTTTTTAAGTGAAAACTATGTTTCTTAGTTTTGAAAATTTAAATCAAAAATATGAAACTTTCATTAAACTAGCAAGTCACGTAAAGAAAAAGAAACATATCAACCAATAACGCAAATGTTACAAGCAATTCATGACACACAAGATAAATTAAGAGTATTTGCACCCCACAAGCAATGGAAATAATTGATACTGTGTATTTAAGATACTTTTGCAGGAAGATGACAATGAGTTGGCACAGATATTTTCCAAATAATTTTACATTTTATTTAAGTATTACCAAAGTTATTACAAATTACTTTATAATGTGTTGGTCTAAATTATCAAATTGAGATTTGTGGTGTGTTCTTTCTCTATATCAGCTTATTTATTTGGAAAACTTTCAAAAAATATGTTAACTTATTTTTTTTTGAAAAAAAGATAGCTTGTTTCCTTGCTCGAATAATATTTTGTTTAATAAAAATGTCATTTAATACACTCTTTAACAAATATTGTAAGTTTAATACATCACATGAATATCATTATTTAAATATAATTTTACCCTTAAAGAAACATCTAAAACAAAAATTTTAAATAAAAGTTTATAAAATGATGTCAACAAAAATAAATTATAAAAAAGAAAAAAACCAATTAAAAAATCTTGAGTCGCCACGTGTTCGTCTTCTTTTTCTCCTCCTCCGTCGACTCCAATGACTCAATGAACTCAAGCGAGTCATTACCCTCTCTTCCTGGCTCTGCTCTACATGAATCTTCTCTTACCGGTTTCTCATCGTTGCCGATCAAGTTCAGTTCTTCGTCTACTTGTCCGGCGACCGGAATGCCGGAGTTATTAACCGATTCGCGGAGGCTCACTTTCGTCTCTGCGATTTTATGTAGATCTGAAATTACGAGATGGATAGATCGTAACGTTTGATTTCGTGTCAGTGTTCTTCGGCGTTGATCATTTCGGCAATGTGGGAGCTTGTTGATTTCCATTAGCCATTTGAATATTCTTCCATTAGCTTGCGGAGGAAGAAGAATCAAGATGAGGAGGATGGAGCTGGCCACGTGGTGACTCAACATTTATTTGTTGATTGTTTTATTTTTTCTTTTTTTTTTCTTATATTTATTTACCTTCTTTTTATTAAAACAAATCAAAATTGAGTCATTTTCAAGGGTAAAATGGGGTTTTTAAATAAACAAAGTATATAACTTACTCATATGTCTATATTTTCTTTTCTTTTTTTTGTTGAAAAAATTTTGGATCATTTCTCGATTTGTGCATGTCATCTTTGCGCAGGGGCCATGCTAATCTTCTCTGTATCGTTCCAATTTTATCGGATGTCCCCGAAATCTATATTTTTATCTCAAAGTTTCATTTAAGAGACCACACGAATACTGTAAATGCATAGTAAATCGTTTTTAGTATTTAAATATCAATCCCACAGAAAAATAATGTTACATATCCATTAGAAAAAAAAATCAGGGTAGAATTAAACAAAATGGTTGGTTTGAAGTTGTTGCAAACGTAAATAAAATGTGAAATAAAATACGAAAATAAATCAATAAAACTAAACATTGGGCGTTAAGGATCTCACAACGGTTCACTTAGGAATTCTGGGATAATCGATTAATTACTATCAGGTTCTAGGACTCGGTCCAACTCGGAACACGTAATTGTAAACAACCTATTTTGTAGGATTGAATTACCTATGTCTAAATCTACCCCGTTACCAAACTTTTGTCTATAACAGCTTAGCAAGACAGACATTTAAATTTCAGGTCCGATCAGCCCACTACGATCCCACAACTCAGTTTCCGAAATTTGCAACATCCAGCTCACATAAGTCTAGGTTTTGGTGAATAAAGTTCTGCGCGATTAGCAGGTCTATTGTCTGGAATCAGCAGCTTGTTCATGACACTACCCACATGCATTAGAATCAAGTGTACAACGAAAAACCCTGTTAAAAAAGCTATCCTGAAATCACCACCCAAAATAATCAATCATAGAATCCCCCTTAAATCACCCTTAAACCCAACTATTAAACTACTCGATCATGGCTAAGGGAAACATCAAGGTAAAAGAAGAGAATTGCATAAGTAAATAGATTGAGATATGTAAATATGAAAGAGGGTTCAGAGGTTACTTCTCAGTAAGAATACAAAGATGTAGAATCTTCTCCCTTGAGAATACAAGCAAAGTAAAGTGAGATCTAAAGTTTGAAGGTGAGGAGCTTGGAGACGTCCCTAAAGAGGCTTCTGCTGTTCTTCTCTTTGTTGGTCGCTCTCTGCTCTAGCTGTGCGTGGCTCTCCCGAAAACCTCGTTTAAAACGAGTATATACAGGGTTTGGGGCGTCGGTTTAGGTTTAAAGTTTTTAAAACGTCAAAACACGTCGTTTTGGTTAAGTGAGACTTCGACAAGGGCTGGCCGCCTGAGACACTGAGGCGCGGTGGAGGGCTGCTTGGCCGGGGACAGATGCTTGCTGGCCTCGGTGGTTCAGGACTTTGCCGTGGTTGGCTTCTCTTCGGGTGCGGATGGACATGGCTTCCTTCAAACGGGCATAACTTCTGTTTGGCTTTACGGTTTGATCTTATTCCACTTGGAGTTGAAAGATGATTTTTCTAGCTTTCCAACGACACCAAGAACGTTTGATTTGGTATGTAGAAATGTCTTTTAACTAGTGTCAAACTTCTAGTGATATGAAACTATCCTGAAAGTTCATTTTTTTTCATTTGTGCCCATATTTTTCTAAAACCTGTAAAAACCCATTGACCTAGAAAAACTATGAAAATGCCTTGAAAGCATTGAAAGTGTGATAACCACTTATTAAAAACATTAGAAAAGCATATGTAAAATAGGCGAAAATACGGTATTATCATTTACAACATTTGTTAAATGGTGTATTAAAAACAACTTTTATTAAACGTAACGAAGAAAGTTCTAACGTATGTTATTAATTTATGTTGACATTTTATTTAACCAGATAAATTTTTCTACTGTATTCAGTCTTGACAATGCTGAAAAAGAGGATGGGAAATGCAAGAAAAAAAAATTTAATATAGCCAAGTGAACCGAAGAAAGAGACGTGACATGAGAGCTCTTCTGAGAAGATCTACTTGGATGATCATGTGATAAATTGCTCGCACTAACCCGTACTACACAACCTCTTTAATTATCTTTTAACATTTTCCCTATCAAGATGAGCAGCTTTAATGAGATTCATGCAAGCGAAAGATGTCGGGTGAAACGTCCTATAAACAACAGTTTGTGACCAGTCTAGACCCCGGTGTAACAATTTTCTTAAAGTTTTAAACATATTTTAAGTTATGTTTCATTAGGTAACATAATATTTTAAATTATCTTCTTTACATTTTCATTATTTATCACATGATCATAAATTGTTAATTAAGAGGATGTTATTGGATTGAGATTTTTAATGAATTTGAATTAACACATGACATTAGTGGATTATAAAGTCCAATTCATAAGAATCTATAAGCTTTCGTCTAAAAAATAAAGATTCGATACTAAAATATTATTAGGTTTCCGTTTTAGTGTTATTCGCTAATAATAGTTGTTTTAATAATTTTTGATATCTTTTACATAGATTAGAAATAAAATATTTTTCGCAAGCATAACTCACAGTTTTTAGTTTTTACTTAAAAAAAAAGGAAAAATTATTTTCTTTTAAAGTTAGTCATCGAGAATCAATAAAAAATAATTTATTGTGATATTTGATGTTCTAATGTGTTAGATTACCAGTTATCTTTAATGTTTATGTTTAGTTTCACTTTTTTTATAAAAGCTATTACGTTTCATTTATATTTAGAATTTTATATGTATTATATATATACATATATAAATTTAAATTTCTATACTAAAAAATAAAATAAAAAACAATTTTGTGAACTTGGTACACCACGGTCGGACCAAATTGCGGTGTGTCCCCAAAACATTAATCCAGTTTGATCGGGTCCGATGTAAAAACCTGGGGAGCTGTTAATGCACGAGTCGTCTACTTGGATATTTGTCGAGCCACCGTTCAGATTGTTCATGTACATGGATTAGTAAGCCCAGTCCTGAGGCCCAATGCAGGCCTATTAAAAACTCTAACAGCCTACCATAATAGTCATAACAGGTCTATTTAAGAAGCTTGTGATGCTTGGCAGATACTTTCAAAGTCAAGTCAACAATAACACAATAGACGTAAATACATAACAATCAGGAGTCAGATGATCAATTGATCACAAAATTATTAAAGCAAGTTACGAGAATGATATTAGTGTTAAATATCGTAATACAAGACATTATCATTATTTCGTATTCAAACCATATAATAAAAGCTAAAGACTATTGATTGTTGCTAAATTAACAGCAAGACATCATTATAACATCTTGGATAACCAACAAGATGAAGTATATTAAAAGTTTTTCTTGTATTTTTCTAATAAACGCTTGACACAACAATTTGATATTATATGGTAGCTTTTCTTGATTTCTAACATCGACGATTTTTTTGGTTAACAATGTCAATAAGTAATGTACGGATTTAAACTCAAACTCAAGTAGTGACACAACGACAACACTAGTACAAACTAAATAACATCGATATGAGCAATATTTATAAAAACAACACTAGCACAAACTACATAACATCGATATGGGCAATAATTATAAGTCGATTTCAAATTATCAAGATAGCTCTTTTTTGCATTTCATTGTACGTTGTCTTCGAAGTTACCAAAATTAATTCATCAAGGAGAAGTAGTTCTTCAGGATTCCAAGATTCAACGTCATTATATTCTTAAAGGCATATATTAAAGATGAGGTATCCACTTTTAAATACGCTCGAACAGTAAATATATCTGTACACACAAATAGTAAAAATCGCATTTCAGAAACTCAAGAGCGGCAGGAAAATAATAGAAAGCATCACAAATTATGAAACCCACTTCTTGTAATAACTCTATAGTTGAAGTAACTGTGTTCAGTGGGAGCTTGTACAAATGCCATTAAAATGGGAGACAAATTGATGTAATGTATTTTAACCATTAATGAGTAAAGTAAAGTTGAATATAAAGAAACTATTTATGCATAGTGGATAAAGGAAGGGCGGGCCAATCTTTAACACCCAACATGTTCCAGACATGTTTCTTACCATTAGATTGTGTCCAAATTGAGAACATCATTGAGGAAAATAACAAATCCATCACTTTTCATCGTGTTCCTCTTTTCTAATTTACATAGATAACTTTTGTGGGAAAGAAAATGTTGGTGTTGTGTTTCCTGTTTGTACTGTGACAATGATTCCGTAAATTTCAGTATAGAAGAACATTTGAGTTTTTTGTTTTATCTGGTTGATCTCATACTAATTTGTTTAGTTTAGTATCAGAGTTAATTATCATTATTTGATACTAGTGAAAAAAAATCTGCATAACAAATTTCTTGTAATATGATATCACAACGTTGACAAAAAGCTCAATTTCTCCTTTCTTTGATCATGATTTTTCAGAAATTCCTTCGATAATCTCCATCGTTAACACTCTTTGATTTTTCCCATACTCATCGGTTCTTGGCAAAAAATTTCGACTCTGCATCGTTACGTCTCGTCTTCTTTCGTTTCCTTCATTTTTATTTTTATTTAATCTCTGAATCGAGCCTTCTCCATGCACATACTATGTAATCTCTTATTGATCATTTTCCAAAAATATGATATATTGCGTCAAATATTTTAATACCATACGTCAAACCATCAACCATCTTCGCTTTCTGAACTACAACACAAACATATCGCTCTAATATAACATGTTAGGATTCATATCCGATCCTAGGGCCAAGCCTATTATGTTTTAGTAATAAGAGTAAAAGTTTAAATCCATAAATTATTTCTATTTATATTTCTTCATATTTTTGGTTTCATGTTATTAGTTCGACTAATTTTAAGTAATTATAGTGCTAGTCGATATGTTTGATTTGAAAACTTTTATTTTCATTTAGTTTTTTTTTTTTTACGTTTTTGTTTAGTTTTCTATTAATGCATTTTAGCATGTAATAAACCATTTATCGGAAAAGAACAGTTGCGGTCATATTTAATTAAATTATTAAAAAGAGTACAAGAAGTGAGACTATGAAATCAAAGGATTGATACAACAACTTATTTATATTAATTATATGCTGGAGATGCATGTTAATAGGTGATATAATATGTATTGTACATTTTATGCATCAAGCTAAATGTTCTCATCTCCCACCACATTAGTGGTGTTGCTTTTTGAAGACTTAATGTTCCAACGAGACCAAAAGAGATAGCTAAGAAAGTTCAAGAGACTAAGAACCGCTAAGAGCCAATAAAACAGATCGAGCCTGTCCTTGTTCAGATCGTTCTCCCCGAGCCACCCTTTAGAGTCGACCGACGTAGAAGTGATCTTGTTTACGACGGAAACGAGCACCGAGCTGAAGTAAAACCCAAAGGAGTAGGAACAATAAGTCAAGGACATCAAGAATGATTCCATGCCCTTTGCAGATTGCTTATAAAAGAACTCGATTAATCCAACGGCTGTAAACATCTCGGAGACCCCAAAGATCAAGAACTGCGGCGTGATCCAGAAGATACTCAAGATTCTACCGTCAAGAACTGAAGAGTCTCTACGCTTCTTCTCGAGCATGGCAGCTGAAACCATAGAGAAAGTGGAGAGGAAGAGTCCGATTCCAATCCGAGTCAATGGAGGAATGCCTGAGTTATGTCCTGTGAGCTTACGTGCAAAAGGGACTAAAAGAGAGTCGTAGAGAGGGACGAGGAATATGAGCATTATGTACGGGATGGCCTGGAGTGAAGCCGGAGGGATGTGGAAGGAATTTGAGAGACGAGTGTTCATGGAACTTCCTTGTTGGACCGAAAAAGTTTGGAGCTGAGCCAAGATGGTGTTGAAGACGATGGTGCTTGCGAAGATTGGGACAAGTGAGATTAGGGTTTTTACTTGCTCTACTTGTGTTACTGTGCAGAGCCTCCATGGACTCTCCTTTGTGTTTGTGTCTTGGATTTTGATGCATGCCTTGTCCAAGAACCTGCCCAAACGTTCAAATATAATCCTTAGATTTTATTATATTCTTCTATGATTTCATCCGTATTTTTTATTACATGTGACTTTTTTTTATATAAGAAAGAATATTCTAACATTTTAAAAATTTTAATATCTCCTTTAACTTACACTTTTATTAAAACCTTCAAAGTTTTGATTTTATTAAAATTTTAAAAAGGAGACATTACACGTAAACGGAAATGTAAACAAACAACCAACGTTTGGAATCTTTCTATTGAAGTTTTTGTTCGGTCTTATAAGAAATAGATATAACTATCTATAAATGATTAAATCAAAACGACCAAAAAGTGAAATATGAATGATAGAAAAAGTGAAATAATAAATTCAATGTATGACTGACCTGAAACGAGGAGTGTGTGGTAAAGTGGAGGTGGTTGCAACATGGTGGTCTCCATGAAGCATTCTTGGGTCAGAGGGAGACACAAGCTTTCTTTTTAATATGGCAGCCACAACAACCTGAAATACAGAGACCATTACATATTATTATTATGTATATATATATATATATATATTTTTTAAAAAATATATGTATATAATGTTAAATATATTAATGACTATAGAAGTGGATATCAGTTTTTTTTTCATAACGCACAATTATAATGTTTTGCTTAAACATCAGCGTCTCCCTTTTCATATGAGTCAGCATGGACCAAACTGTTTTAGCATTGTCTTGTCCACACACGTGACCACAATTCCTCACTTTGACCAAGTGGATCAAATTTCCTTGGCATATATCGATTTGTACACATGTGAAATTTATTTCTTACAAAAAGTATGTCCAATTTTCTAAATTTGTGAAAACTCAGATATTTATAAGAGTATTAGAGTTATGATTGTATAAGATGAATGACGCATATACGTACTGATATATGCTACATGTGTAAGTAAATTTCGGACAGTTTCAGTTTTAAAAACTTGATAGAGGTAAAAATGCGGTTGAGACTTTCTACATCTTTTGAATTAGGCCTGCGAGATTAACCGAGCCGGTTATTCGGCTATCAGTTAATCGAAGTATTTCTAGAAGGTTACAGAGATTAACCGAAAAGAAACTATTAACAAAAAAAAAATTTTTAAAATGAAAAATATTTATATGATGATCGATGCTAGTAACTTATAACGTTATCATTAACCGTAAGTTTTGAACAAAACATAATCAGGATTTGTCAACGATAAGGGGATCAACATTAGCGCAAAATTTGGAAAGTGTTCTTTCTTTTACGACTGTATGTAAAGTGTTATTATTCCTTTGTAAATAGTATACAATCATAATCAACTTATTTAAATGTTTGGTTATAATTATTATCCGGTAGAGACAGAAGTCAACTCTATTGTTTATATGTGTGGTTGGTCTTAAATTTATTCACATAAAATATGCTCACGGGTCCAACTTAGACGGACTTACGTATACATGTACATACGCATGCAGACAAAATTGGAAAAATACCTCTCATCAGATTTATTTTAATATATATTGTTTTTGACACTAATTTATCTTAGAAGTCAACTATTTTGGTAGGTAAAACCGCAAGAGAATGATTTTGTAAAGTAAATATTTTTAAAAATCATATTAAAGTATGTAGTGTAGTAAAAATAGCTACGGATTATCTATAAATAAAACCATTATCAATATCTATTCTATATATGTGTAAAACATACTTTATAAAAAAAATTTAGGTTCATCTTACAACCGTTGGAACTTTCATAAACTCATTATTTTGTTTTTAATGATAGTATATATATTTCTCTGTAGGAGAAAAGTTTGATAACGTTTTAGAAAAATTATGTTGCTTATTTATTTAAGGTTCTAAATTCTATGTTGAATCAATATCTCTATTTCTTAAAGTTTAAATTTAATGAAATATCCTTGATGAAAAAGGTTCAGTTTCATATATATATATATATATATATATATATATATATATATATATATATATATATTTTTTGTCGTGTAAGAATTGTTAAAAGACAACATAAACTTACTTGGGCAATGGGAGTGAAGATGCTTCGACGTGGACGTTTGTTACGAAAATACATAGTACCGGAGACTAAGCTAATGAGGCCCATAGTCATGGCTGCAGCAGAGACTCCGAACCCAATATCCATGCCCGAATGAGTTTGAACCCAAACAAGGAGAGTTAGAGCGATAAGCTCGCCCATAGAGAATGCGAAATAGGCGGCATTGAAGTAAGATGAGAGTCTTTTAGATTGTTTAGGATGCGATTGAGAGAACTGGTCCGCACCGTGAGCTATCATGTTTGGTTTCACGCAGCCACTTCCTAAAGCCACCAAGTAGAGTGCCATGAAGAAGATCATTGCCTTGAAACCTTTGGCTTCTTCACATGTTTGGTCTATCAATGGGTTACACTTTGGTGGTTTTAGTTGGGGTAAATGTGCTTGTACTGATAATAGTATGAAACCCTGGGAATACACGTGGCAATAAGAGTTAAACGACAATAAATTAACTAGAAAGTTTCGGAATGAGAAACTTTGATCTAAAACATTAATTTATGATGTTGAAGTTTGGTGTTTGTAGCGCTGGTATTTTTGTAAATAGTAAATTAAATCGTAATGAGATCACACACAAAAGGCATGTTGCCTGGACATACACACGTAAATTAATTACGTGTATGCA
Source organism: Turritis glabra (assembly GCA_900406565.1). Lineage (NCBI taxonomy): Eukaryota > Viridiplantae > Streptophyta > Magnoliopsida > Brassicales > Brassicaceae > Turritis > Turritis glabra. The sequence continues at coordinate 1,005,476 of OVBN01000185.1, forward strand.
CATTATATATATAAAAAAATAAACAGATTTGGTTAGGAAGCCTTGTGATTTAGATTTTAGTTTTGAGTTGGAAGTTTATAAAAATTAAGATAATTGTATTTACATATATGTAAAAAAAAAAAAAATGGAAAGGGATGATGAACATACAGAAAGCTCGACGAAGCCAAATATGAGGATGGTCCAGAAACTGCCTAGAAAGGCGTCCGAGAGGTAGCCGCCGAGGAGGGCGAAGATAAAGATGGTACCGACAAAGTTTGTGACAATATTGGCCGCTTTAGACAAGGGGAAATGCATTTCGTTTATTACATAAGTTATAAGGTTGTTCCCTACTGCTGCTATCCCCATTATCTCAAAGGCTTGTAATCCTTTGAAAAATAGAATCAAAAACCACACATCAATAAGAAATAATATAATCGAGAAATCAAACATTTACCAAGGTCCATGGAATATAGAATTATAGTTAGTGGGACCAAAGTTTGGATAAGGTCGAGTTCTTATGGACCAAAACACAAAGACCAGATGATCCATCTAAGACTGCAAACAAATCTTAAACACTAAGAAAGTTTTTGTAATATTACCAAGAACAAAGAGAGCAGCTCTCATTCCACCATGCTTGTTAGGGTTGGAAGGTCTCCCTCTCCAGTCAATACTTTTTTCTTCATTCAATTCCCAATTATTCATTTCATTACTAACCTCCTCTTGTTCCCATTTGTTGCTTTGTTTGTTTATCTCTGCCATCTCTCAAAACCCACAAACAATCCAAATTTTCTCTCTCTGTATCTCTACTTTAGCTGTGCCAGAGAGAGAGAGAGATAAAGATAGAGAGATAGAAAGAAGATAGAAGAAATATTGGTTATTGATTGGTTTGTCTTTACTCTCTTGAGGACAAATAGAATTGGGTTATTGGCCCTTCAATTTATAATAGAGAAGAGATGAAGAGAGGGAGCCAAAGTCGTTGACTCTTTGGCCTTACGTATAACACTAAGTGTAGATTCTAGGCAGAAACGAAAACGCCGTGTGTCTCCTCTCACTATTCCTGCTTTTTTCTCAGTTAAGCCCCACACGCACTTTCTACAAAAGATGTGGATCTCTCTCCCACCACAAATATTTCATTTTTTTATTTGATGTTTAATTATGATAGATCGGTTGAATTTCGGAATGTTATAAAGTATATGAGTATGAATGTGTGTGGGTTTGTGAAAATGATAGGCATAAGGGATGGTTAAATGCAATAGATATTTAGATTTTATGCTTCTTGATGTTTACTTGTTAGTCATTCTACTTTCATATACCTTTTCAACATATATGAGTCAAAAGTTTATGTCATTTATATGAATTTCCAAGATACAGCTCACTATCGTGCATGTTTAAAGTATTTGGTTGTAATTTAGTGGAATTTTTAAGGGTCGTAGTGTGTGTGTTGATAAGGATTGTGTTAATTATATTTGTAAATTGTAATGCTTTTGTGTTGTGCTATCATACTCTGTTTCTCTCTCACTGTCTCCTCATACTTTATTTAGGTGAAAATACATGATACACATTATTAAACACTTTCTTGTACGATAAACATCTTAAATCTCCCGGAACAAAATTATTAATCTAAATTTCTAGCAAAAATAATAATAAAACCCCCAATCATACTAGTTAATTAGTGCTTAAAAACTACAATCCACTGATGATTGACTCGCTTTCTCCACCCTTTTAATTATGTTTGGTTTACTACACACAAGTTTTCTTATTATTTTATTTGATTTAATTATCCGTAATTTAAATTTTATGACATAATGTTTAGTCCGTTTTGTTAAGAGTAAAGTTTTCAGATGTTAGATTTGTAATATATTTTTCTCCGATTTGGGCAACCTCAAAGATTATTTTCTGATATGTGTGGTTGACCCAAAAAAAGAGTGTAAATGCCAACATTCTAATAGTTTTATTGTTTAGAACATTCATATTGAGAGTATTTTAATGGGGTTTTACAATAGAAAAGTGAAGAGAAAATGACAAAAGTATCTTAGTTAAGAAACTTTATCATATTTTTAAGATATTCATTTCACAGATTTTTTTTCTAATTGGTTTAACTTTTCTCTATAACTTAAAATTTAATTGCATATTTAAACTATATGAGAAAATTAATATTATATTAGATGAGATACTTGTAAAAATATCTTACCAATAGAGATGCCATAAATAGATTTAAAAGAGCTCACAAATTAATTTTATTAGCCAATAAGAGCTCAGAAAATTATTAATTTGTTATACCTCATGTTTTCCTAGATCTTTTTTTTCGTCCGTCCTCCAGTTAGATTATGACGTCATCCATTGGCAGGTTTTAAGAATATTTTAATTAAGAAAAGAAATATTAGATTTTTGTAAAACTATTTTTTCTTTTCAAACTTCACGGTCTATATAATAAAACTTCTATAATTTTAATATTTTGATAGATCAATATATTTTTTATGTCAATTAATATATTAATAAATTAATAACTGTAAAAATTTATAAAATATCATAGTCTCAGCGTTATTAATATATAGAAGTTTTACTATATTTGGTTTTGGAGATGCTAAACCACCTTTGGTTATAACATTTATTCATATGTAGTTTTGTTTCATCGAATAAGAGTTTCGAAGACCGTCTTTTATCATATGAATTTGGAGCATTAGATCATGCACTACAAGAAAACAGATTATTTCATAGAGACATATTCGTCGAAAAATTCTCGGAAACAGGTTTTTCAGACGGATTTCCGAGGGACTAGGGTCGGTTTGAGGTGGTCGGAAATAAGAATCCGTCGGAAATCCTTCAAAAATTTCCGAGAGAAAAATATTTCCGAGGATTTCCGAGAAAACAGAATATTCCGAGAAATTTCCGAGGGAACTCATAATTCCGAGGGATTTTCAAGGGATAATATATTTCCAAGAGAAGACATTATTGTTAGTATTGTTTCTGATTTTGGTTTCCAAACATGTGAATGGGATTTAGAAGATATATAGTTGATATTTCCGAGGGATTCTGAGGAATTTTTCGGGGGATTTTCGAGATATTTTAAATCACAACGGCTGACCCAACAGATACATCAACGGCTATATCTGAACAGGTATATTCTCCGGTAGTCCTTGGAATTCTCTCGGAAATTCTTTGAAGTAAAACAACGGTCGTATTTCCTCGGAAATCATTCGGAAAATTCGTAAAATTGCGAGGATTTTTCTGACGGAAGATTATCCCTCGGAAATTTTCGACGGTTTTCGAAGAGTCGTTTTTTCTCGGAAGTCCGTCGGAAATTTCTGAGAAATTTTTTCCATCGGAAATTCCGTCAGAATTGAGCCCGTTTTCTTGTAGTGAGGCCTTAATTCGAGAAAAAAATTTAAGGAAATTTTAAATCTGCATATATAGACTAGAATCTAGTTTTTAGAAATTTTATTATCACATCAAATATGCCTTCAATAAGAAGTTGCATAAAACCTACAAATAATGTGAAACGGACTATCTCAATTCAGAGATCTTTTGGGCTCTATATCTCGTTCTCCCTTTATCTTTTGGTCTCTTTCTCTGCAAATCTTTTTGACGTGAACGAGACCCCAAAACAACAACTATATATATACATATGTGAATGGAGGTTTCTTTCATTATGTCAGGGAGGGCATGAATTTCTTCATGCAAATGTTTGTTTAACCCACATACGTGTTTAGTCCTTGATTCTTGTGGAGTGCCAATAGTCATTTGAACTTAGAGTAAATAGTCATGTCATTTTATTACACTATGTAAAAGTACGATCTTTTATTTCTAGACAAAAAGGGTTGCATCACGGACGGGAGTTTTAAGAAAGTAATATGTTATTATCTTAAATGATATGTTCTTGAATTCATGAGATCGATTTAGAAAAATAATATATATGTTGTTCGAAGAAAGAGATAACACAAAATTTGGTCATGTTGTTTTATCAAATAACATGCTACATACTAATATAATATGATTGTACGAAATGTAATGATTATTTTATCAAAAAAATGATAATACAAATTTACCATATGATCAATTGTATCAACAAATAGATGTCTACAGTTGTTTAGCACACTCATTTTTAAATTAGTATACCATGAGCTGACAAAAATATATAATTTGTACATATTTGTAGGAATATTTGAAGTAATGGGTTAAAGAAATCACGCTAAATATTCTTATTTTTTTGGGGTTAAGTACATCCAATTTCGTACTTTTCCTTTTCATTTTCTCTTTTATTTTGTCATCCACTTTCCTTTTCTTCCTCTTTTGTTCATACTCTGAAACCTGGTCGTCGATCGCAATATTTTAACATTTATTGGTTGCCACTTCTGATTTTCCTCAAGTTCCACATTCTACACGACTCTCTTTACAAAAAGTATCCTCTTCCAAGTTCAGGCTATTTAGATAGTATATGAGCGTATGTATTTGATAATTGATATAGATATATATGTATGGACAAATATATGCTTTTACAAAATGACATACAAAAGCAGTACATGTGGAAATGTATTTTCCAAAAAGCTTAGTTCTGACATAAAAAAATTGTGACGTGCTTACAGACGATTAGTCGTAGTGTAAGACTAATGCAACTTTGTTGGGTGCTTGACGGTAGTGGTTGGTGATTGGAAGGTAAGATTTCATTGTCTTTGATACTATTTAAAAAAAACAAAAATCAAGAAAAATGATGACAGAAAAGTTTAAGAAACTATTTTATTAAATTGTGATCTTAAAGGTTCGAAAAATGTGACTTAAATGTATTTGAATATTTTATTTGAAAATTTTAAAGATGATATATATTAGATATAAAAATAAAAACAATTGGGACTATTATACATATTGGATCATTTTTTTTCTTTTTTAACTTATTCACGACATTTCTTACTACAGCAACATTGAGCAATAACAACAGATCGTTCTGTAACTATAAAAGCAAAAAATATTAAACTTACTAATAAATTTAAATTCGCAATGAATGTGTACCGGTAATAATTTCATAGCTATGTGTCCGTTGTAGATTAAAGAAAATCATTTTGTTGCGACTTAGTTGAGACATATCTGTGACCATCTCTTTTGTTGCAATTTCTGAAATATTTGAAAAATATATATAATAGTTAATTTTCCTCTTTATAATTGAAAATATTTGATTGGCTTAGAATATATACAAAAACCTTATTTCCTTAGGGATATGCAACGGAAGGGTAGCGACATCGGTCAGTTATGTGGCGGGTACGGATTAGCCGGGTTGGTAGTATTGAGTGGCTGAGTGTAATCTTTTAGATCCACTATTCGACCGAAAAATAAACCAGATACCTAACTTGAACGGTCAAGTTGATGTAGGAGTTCAACATTAGGATGTGGTAAACACTACAAAAAAACAGACAATTTACGACTACGAATGGCGACTACATGTTTAGTCGCTATATTTTGCGACTATTTAGTGACTACCACGCGACTAATTTGCGACTACAAACATTTAATCGTAATTTAGTCGCTATTTTGCGACTTAATTCTGTAGTCGCTAATATGGTCGTCAATTAGCGATTATGTTACGACTAAACGACAGGAAAGGAAATATAGTCGCCAAATAGTCGCAACTTTTGGTGACTAAAATACGACTACATCTGTGAGTCGCTAATTAGTCGCCTAAATAGCGACTACATTGCTACTTCAGCGGCGGGACGCTATATAGTCGCTAAATAGTCGTATGAAACCGTTTAAAAACCACGTTTATTTTAACTATGGGTAGGTGTACTGGTAATTGACGACTAATAGTGTAATCGCTAAATAGTCGTAATGTAGTCGTTCTGTAGTCGCTAAATAGTCGTAACATTCCAGAATAAAAACACGTTTTATTCAAGTTGGGGTTGGTGTAGGCGACTACAAACCGTAGTCGCCAAAATAGTCGTTATGTAGTCGCTAAAGAGTCGTGATGTAGTCGCTAAATATTCTATATAAACAATCACACCCATTTCTTCTCCTCATTCGTAGAAACACAAAGCAAAGCAAAACAAAACAAAGACAATCAAAGTGAGTCTGAGAGGTTTACAATAATGTCAGGAAATTATAATTATAATAATTTCCGGGAGTGGATGTATAAGCGGATCGATGAAGAGACGGGAAATTTCTCGGAAGAGTTCAGAACAGGGGTGGAGCAGTTCATGGCATTTGCAAATAGCCAGCCTTTAGCACAAGATAATGGTGGTAAGTTTTACTGCCCTTGTAGTAAATGCAAAAACGAAAGGCGTATTCCGGGATCTAGAATTTGGAATCATCTTTTTAGCTATGGGTTTATGCCAGATTATTATGTTTGGTATAAGCATGGGAAAGAAATCAATATGGATTTAGGAACGAGTTACGTTGATCCGACATTTATAAGTGGGAGTGAAGAAGTGGGTAATGTAGTAGAAGATAGATATGTGAAAATGGTAAATGATGCATTTCGTCATAACGTGAATTTTGCTGATAACGATCATCAGGATGGTAGTTATCAGAATGTAGAAGAACCGGTATTTAACCATTCAAAGAAATTCTATGACTTGTTAGAAGGTGCAAAAAATCCATTATATGATGGTTGTCATGAAGGTCAGTCGCAATTATCGTTAGCTGCTAGAGTTATGCAAAATAAGGCAGATCATAATATGAGTGAAAAGTTAGTGGATTCGTTTTGTGAAATCTTGAGTGAGTATTTACCAGAAGGAAACCAGGCTACCGGTTCACATTACAAGACAGAAAAATTGATCCGCAATTTAGGTCTCCCATATCATATAATTGATGTTTGTATTAACAATTGTATGATATTTTGGAAAGAAGACGAAAATGAAGATAAATGTCTGTTTTGTGGTGCACAAAGATGGAAGCCTAAGGACAACCGGCGAAGAACGAAAGTACCATATAGTCGTATGTGGTATCTACCTATTGCTGACAGATTGAAGAGAATGTATCAGAGCCACAAGACTGCAGCAGCAATGAGATGGCATGCCGAGCACCAAGCAAAGGAGGGAAAAATGAGTCATCCTTCAGATGCGGCAGAGTGGAGATGTTTTCAAGAACATAATCCTCGGTTTTCTGAAGAACCCCGAAACGTGTATCTTGGATTATGTACCGATGGGTTCAATCCATTTGGCATGTCTCGTAATCATTTGCTATGGCCTGTGATATTGACTCCATATAACCTACCCCCTGGTATGTGCATGAATACAGAGTATTTGTTTCTTACAATTCTGAATTCAGGGCCAAATCATCTGCGAGCTAGTCTCGATATCTTCCTCCAACCGCTTATTGAGGAGTTAAAAGAGTTGTGGTCTACTGGAGTCAATGCGTACGATGTGTCGTTGGGTCAAAACTTTAATTTAAAAGCAATGCTTATGTGGATGATAAGCGACTTTCCGGCGTATGTCATGTTATCTGGATGGACCACCCATGGTAAATTGTCTTGTCCAGTTTGCATGGATGATACAAAGTCTTTTTATCTACCTAATGAAAGGAAGACGTGTTGGTTTGATTGTCACCGAAGATTTCTTCCTTATGGTCATCCTCTGAAGGGAAAAGACGCTTCGAGAGAGTATCCACCTGAGTCTCTGACTGGGGAGCAAGTTTATTGCGAGCGGTTGAATGGTGTAAATCCATCGAAAACCAAGGAAGTCGGTGGAAATGGTCATGAACGGAAGAAGCCTGGCTATGGGAAACAACATAACTGGCACAAGGAAAGCATATTGTGGGAGCTGCCATACTGGAGGGACCTTAATCTACGCCATAATATTGATGTGATGCATACAGAGAAGAATTTTTTGGACAATATCATGTATACTCTTATGCGTGTGAAAGGTAAATCAAAAGATACCATCATGTCAAGGTTGGATATAGAAAAATTTTGTTCTCGGCTACACTTACATATTGATAGTGAGGGTAAAGCACCTTTCCCAGCCTTCACATTGACAGATGAAGCAAGGACAAGTTTACTAGAATGTGTGAAACATTCGGTTAAATTCCCAGATGGTTATTCGTCAGACTTAGCTAGTTGTGTTGATATGGAAAATGGAAAGTTTTCAGGCATGAAGAGTCACGACTGCCATGTTTTTATGGAGCGTTTACTTCCATTTATCTTTGCAGAACTCCTAGACCGTAACGTCCACCTTGCGTTATCAGGTACTAATTAATTACTTAATTTTCTATAGTTATTATATTTTTTAGTAATTAACATGATGAAATTTGAATATATTGTAGGGATTGGGGCATTTTTCCGGGACTTATATTCGAGAACTTTGCATACAAGTCGCGTTCAAATTCTAAAACAGAACATTGTTTTAAAACTATGCAATTTGGAGAAGATCTTTCCACCATCATTTTTCGATGTGATGGAGCACCTACCTATACATCTCCCCTACGAAGCTGAATTAGGAGGACCGGTCCAATATAGGTGGATGTATCCTTTTGAAAGGTTCTTCAAAAAGCTGAAAGGAAAAGTAAAGAACAAAAGATATGCGGCAGGATCAATTGTTGAATCATATATCAATGACGAGATTGCTTATTTCTCAGAGCACTACTTTGCCGCGAATATACAAACGAAATCTAGGTAAATTACAAAAATAATTAAGGAAGGTCTAATTAATTCATTAAAGTCAGGTAGACTATTTTTATTGTGCTCTGTTAATATGAATAATTAATTTTCACTCATTTGGTCAGGTTAAGAAGATTTGATGAAGGTGAAGTCCCTGTATATCATGTCCCTGGAGTTCCTTCTATATTCACTCAGGCTGGCCGTCCAAGTGGGGAAATGCAGGAAATATGGCTTTCGGAAAGAGACCTTCAATGCGCACATGCATATATTTTACGAAATTGTGACTATTTTCAGCCAATTGAGAGGTATATATATAAGTTGACATCTCTCAAATTACTTACGTTTTACATATATAATCCACTATGATTACTCATATTTTAATGTTTTTACTTTTACATATAGTATGTTCGAGGAATTCATTTCAGCAAAATATCTAGGACTTACCGAAAAAGAACTCTCTGCGAGAAGGGCTGACGAATATCATTTATGGGTTAGAGAATATGTAAGTCAAAATAATATCCATTCTATATATAAATTATATATTTCAGTTGTTGCTATTATTTAACATATCTCTGTATATATATGCAGGTTACTTACTGGAACACCACGAATTCATTTCCTACTTGGGTTCAAGAGATAGTGCATGGACTTTTGAACAAGGTTAAAACATGGCCAATATATTTAACAAGAGGCTATTTGTTTCATACAGAGAATCATGGAGCTGGACGAAAGACATGTAACTATGGAGTCTGTGTTAAAAGTGAAAATTACACGGACGCATCTGATGTAGCGGATTTCTACGGGACCTTAACTAATATCATAGAACTTGAATATGAGGGTATGGTCAATTTGAGAATCACACTTTTGAAGTGTAAGTGGTATGACCCTGTTATCGGTAGAGGCACTCGGAGGAGCAATGATGGCGTTGTCGACGTTCTGTCATCAAGAAAGTACAATAAATACGAACCATTTATTCTAGGTAAGTATATATATACACATTAATTATTGCTTAATTCCATATATATATATATATATATATATAATGTGTAACTTCTACATGTTGATATTTCAAATAGCCTCTCAAGCGCATCAAGTTTGTTATATTCCGTACCCATATATAAAGAAACCGAAGCAATTGTGGCTTAATGTTCTGAAAGTGAATCCGAGGAGAAATATTTCTGGAGAATATGTAAACAAAGAACCGACTCTTTTGCAACCAGAAAATGATGATGTCGTATTGATGACTACAATAGAAGATCTCGTAGTTGACAATTTGGAAGAGGGAGTAAACCAAATAAATATCGATTACGATGTCGGCGATGCGGAACCAGACGATGAATTCCGGTGTAATTTATCATCGTCGGATGAAGAAGCAGAAGATGAAGAACCTTGATAATGTCAAATTTGTGCTACTAAAATATATATGTATCTTATGCGTATGTCAAATTACGACTTAATTAAATATATTTGGCTAAGTATTTTTGAGTGAACTAATTCTAATTTTTTGGTTTAGTTCACTGAATTAAACAAATTAACGACTGTATAATTTAGTACCCAATAACACATTATATTCGGCCCATTTAATAATTAAGGAAGGCATTGCATTTGGCCCAAATTACCAACCCTAATTGTTTCTCCCACTCTTGGTCTATGCCGATCTCTCTCTCTGTCGATCTGCTTCTCTGTCGGTCTCTCGATCTCTCCTTCTGCTTCGATCTCGCTTTGTCTCTCTCTGTCGATCTAAGAATCTCTCGCTTCGTCTCTCTTTGTCGATCTGAGAATCTCTCGCTTCGTCTCTCTCTGTCGATCTGAGAATCTCTCGCTTCGTCTCTCTCTGTCGATCTGATTCTCTATACATCTTCCTCGACTCCTCTGGCTCTCTCGGTCTCTGCGTCTACTTCTGTCAGGCAAGCTCGCTTCTTCTCGGTATCTCTCGCTTCCTGTCGTCAGTTTTGCTTATTTATCCATAAGAGGTTTTTTGTTTTCTGTTGCAGTTCAGGCTAGCTCGCTTCCTCTCGATCTCTTTGGCTCTGTCGGTCTCTCTGTCTGGTTTTCTCAGCCAAGCTTGCTTCCTATCTCTCTCCGTCTGCTTCTCTCAGGCAAGCTCGCTTCCTCTCTGTCTCTCTCGGTCTCTCCTCTCTCTCTCTCGCTTCTGTCGTCACTTTTGCTTATTTATCCATAAGAGACTTTTTGTTTTCTGTTGCAGTTCAGGCTAGCTCGCTTCCTCTCGATCTCTTTGGCTCTGTCGGTCTCTCTGTCTGGTTTTCTCAGCCAAGCTTGCTTCCTCTCTCTCTCCGTCTGCTTCTCTCAGGCAAGCTCGCTTCCTCTCGATATCTCTGTCTCTCTCGGTCTCTCCTCTCTCTCTCTCTTGCTTCCTGTTGTTGTTGTGCTTATTTATCCATATTTGTGTTCATGTTTTTTTTTTTTGCAGTTCAGACAATCTCGATTCCTCTCGATCTCCTTGGCTCTGTCGGTCTCTCCGTCTGCTTCTCTCAGGCAAGCTCGATTCCTCTCGATCTCTTTGGCTCTCTCGGTACCTCCCCTCTCTCTCTCTCTCGGTATCTCCTCTCTCTATCTCTCTTTCGATTCCTACTGTTATTACTAATCATCTTCAAAACACTTAAGGTTTGTTTTCCTGTTGGCTTGGCATTTCCTGTTAGGAACTAGAAATGCATAAGGGTTGAGGTCGGGGTTGAGGTTTGTTTGTTCTTGCTAGTTACTGATCAGCACAATGCTTGAGTTTTTTTTTCCTATTAACATGTCAATGATCTAGAACTGGAAGATCTTTTTGTTTGGAATACTCCTTTGTGTTCGTGTTTTCATTTTGTATGTGGATGTTTTATAATTCTGAAGGTGTAACAAATCGTAGTCCAATATCCTGTTTCATACTTGGAGTTGTTGTTGCTGTTTGTGTTGTTGTTGCTGTCCAAGAACATTTTGACTATATTTCTTTTGTGTTTTTATAGCTCTATGAGATCGTTTCATGGAGTTTATATGTATGGTTTGTTTTCAGGTTATAGGTACGATCATTTACGATGTCAACAGTTAAGCGAGGACGAAAGAGAAAGGTTGTCCCTAATGTATCTCAGAGACCTGGAGTGTCCAACCCACCCACTGCGGTGAAAAGACCCACCAATCTACCTAGTCAATACAACTTCACGCCGGCGGCTGCCCATATTCCTCCACCTGAAACGCCCCAAGAGCAAGTGCACATTATCCCCCAGCAGTCAACATCAGCAGCTCCACATTTTCGCAACTTTCTACCGCCACAGATACTTTTTCCCAACTCTGTCATTCAAGAAGACCAACACCCTACTCTTTCATCACCAGAAGTTCAGAACAATCCAACAACTCAATCAAACCCACAGCCATTCACTCCACTGTCTCCACTTCATAATTCTCAGGCTCAAAGTCATCCATCTTCTCAAGGTAACAACTTCGATCCTGATCCAGTTCTACCAGAACTCCAGAAAGACATGCTTCGGGCTCTAAATGCCCTGCTTATGGTGCCTAACCGTGACAAATTTACTACTGTTCTCTCTCCCCAACCGTTGCCAAACAACACTTGGTAAGTTGCTTTATGGTTTCATTCACATAACTAATTCTTTCTCTGCTTGTTTAAATGTGTTTCGAGGTTTACTCGAGACAAAAAATCCCAACTGGTTAGGAAAATTACAAAAATTTTTACAAACAAGTTCGATGGTCCGTACTACAGCTGGACTTGTGTGCCTCGGGAGAGACAAGAAAGATACTTCCTCGAGTTTGCGGTATAGTTTTCTGTACTTTATACTTGAATATGTTCAGTTTTTCAGTTATTATGATTTAACTTTTCTCTTTGTTTTGTAGAAAACTCACACCTGGGATCCTTTGATAACAGGGACAATTCAACACCATTTTGAACAGATTTGTCAACGTCGGCTCAAGGACATGGTTAGCAACGCAAGGACTAGTCAAGAGAGACCTAAATGGATCAAGGAGACTCTCTGGCTACAAATGGTTGAGCAGTGGGATACTGATGAAGCACAGCAAAAGAGTCACATCTATTCAAATGCTCGTATGTCTGACCGTAATGGTCTTGGTCCTCACATCCACTTATCAGGCCCTAAGTCCTATCAACAAATCCAAGATGAAATGGTTAGTCATTTTCCATCTTCTAAATATTTTTCTATTTCCTTTGTAACTGTAAATACTTTCATATCATTTGTGGATTTTGTAACATTGCAGGAAGAGGAACTGGGAAGAGCGGTCAATCTTGGTGAAGTTTTCATCAAGACACATACAAAGGCAGATGGTACGTATGTTGATCGGAAGGCGGAGAGAATCGCTCAAACATATGAGAAGAACTTGCAAGAGAAGTTATCTGCGCTAGAGGTAGATACTTCATCTGTTTCAGATGGTGCTTCACGACCTAGGGAGCTCACCACAGATGAGTATACAGCCATCTTTCTTCAGGTAAGTAACATTTATAAATGTGGATTTACTGTAAATTATGTTTTATATTAACTGTTTTTCTCTGTTTTCTTGCAGTCTACTGAGAAGGATTCCCGAGGAACTCTTTATGGAGTTGGCAGCCTTAAGGATAGTATTGAGGATTGTGGCCAGCGCAAGCAACCAGGCGAGTCTTCCTTTGTGGCATTGCAAGAGCAGCTGAGAGAAGCTCAGCGTAAAATCAAAGAGCAAACTGTGTTTAATGCTGAGGTTGTAGCTGCACAAAAGTACAAGATCAACCAATTGTCTTTGGTAGAAAAGTATCTACGGCAGACAGATCCGGCATTTCTAGACTTTGTGGCAACTCATTCCGCAGATGCAACCACCACGGATCCTCTCTCAGACAACCTTCCCTCAACAGCTCCATAATCAACTCATGGTTTTTAGATTTCTTTCCCCTCACTCTATCTCATGAACTTAATTGTTATCCCTCACTCTCATGAACTTGTATTTGTGTTTCTAACTTGGATGTGTTTAGACTTTTTACTTATGAAACTCATGTATTATTACTATTTTCGTTTTTATATATAGCATCGTTTAAACGAAAAAGTCGTCCCAATACAGGTTTATAATCAAATTGCAAAACAGAAACCAAACGTGTACCATATTTTGTTTTGGTCATCCAATATAGTCGCTAATTAGTCACTAACTAGTCACTACGTAGTCGCTACGTAGTCGCTACTTAGTGATAAAATATATTAGTCGCTAATTTATTCGCCACTTTAGTCAGCTCGTAGTCGCTAATTAGTCGCTAAACTGCAAATAATATTAACATACAAAATTAGTCGCCAAATCAGTCGGCAACTTAGTCAGCACGTAGTCGCTAATTAGTCGTAAACGTTTAATGACTAAATTACGACTAAAGCATACCCACACCATTTCATTCATTGTCGTCGTCACATAGTTGTTAATTCGTGACAAAAATATACGACTACTGTACGACTATGTTTATTCGATTTGATTAATCGTAAACTAGTTGTTATATAGTAGTAATTATATACGACTAATTTACGACTACTGTTACGACTACAGTATGTAGTCGTAACGTAGTCGCTATTTAGCGACTAAAATTACGACTACTGAATTTACTGACTAACGATTTACGACTGCATGTAATAGTCGCTATTTAGTCGTAAATTCGGTTTTGGCGACTACTAAGCGACTAATACTGCAGTCGCCTTTTCTCTGTTTTCTTGTAGTGAAACTTCCCTCATAGAGATTAGGGATGGAGCCTCCGGACAAAATATAATATAATTAATAACTAAGGATATTGCGAAAATTTTAGACGTGCATGTTTTCATTTTTTGTATAATTTTTTTCTTTTATTTCGCTTTTTGCTTTGTTTTTTTAAAAAAATAGAGAAAAAGTATGTACTTTCCGAATTTCGATCATAGTAAAATTTGCAAACGAAAAGTGGACGTAACTCTTACATTAAAATTGAATCATTGTAAATCAAATGAGTTTTTATTTCTTGGTTAAATCATTTTTAGGGGTTGGACTTGGGATACAAATCCTAAGGTATGTATTAGTTGATTAATTATGAATATGATTAAAGCATATATAACATTAAAATGTGTACATAATTCTGATAAGTAATAAATAAAGTCGATTACTTTTTTCTGACTTTTCTATAGCAAATTGTCAAATTTATGTAGACAACATATTTTATCAATATTAGATAAATTATTGATAACTCAGGTTTTAAAATATACAAGTGTACAACAATATTGTTTTAAAATATACATTAATGTTTTAACCTATACAAGTGCACAACAAATCACAATAATATATTAACAAATCGAATCCTCGAGAACCAATGTATTACACTACAAAGTTGCAAAAAGAAGGTAACGCTACAACATAAATATGAGTTTTTACGGGTTTTCTAGATTAAAGAGAGAATAAAAACAAGTGAAAGAAAAGAATAAATTATTTGTTAACAATAGATTAAAGGCGTTGTATTCATGGAACTCTCAAAGATTGAGAGATGTAAAAAACATATTTTAGAACAAAATATCATTAAACATCGTTCCCAAACACAAAACACAGTAATAAAATTAATCTCTTTTGGAAGCATCAATTTCTATGCATCAAATCTTAAAAGATTAACTTCCGTTGAATTTTAGAGATTGAACATGTATTTAAATTAAATATTGATAAGTTCATAAAATGTCTTAACATCAACTTCCACTGAATAAGGATATTTTGTTAATCTAAGTTTTTGAGACAATTTAACAATTACTGTCGGTGTGTAAATCAAATTAATATCATAACCAAAATGGTCAACCAAGATTAAGCATTAAGATCATCATAAAGATAAAGAACCAATAGATATATACCATATCTAATAACCTAAGATAAATAATCCATCATTTACTTTTTGAAAAACTAAACCCAATAAGAGTATTACTCATATATGAAAACGAAAAACCTGAAAATAGATGAAAAGAGAATACATAAAATACCTAAACTTTAAAATAGGAGTTCAGAAAACGTCTCTAAAAATGTCGAAGAGTAAGAGATTCGTCTCCCCAAACATAACATTATAATAAAACTCAGAAGCTAAACAAGTCGGCTTTACAAAACGGACCGTCGAAAAAGGAAAATTTGGACCCATTAAAGGAGTTATCTATCCAGAGTGAAGATCAATCGGTCCATGCCACTTTTATTCTTGGATCTATCTTTTGTGGATCGATCGATCTCTTGCATGGATCGATCGGTCTCTTGTGTGGACTGATCTGTCTATTATTTTTTGGCTAATTGTTAAGAAATTTTTGATGGACCAATCGTTCTAGGTGCTTGAATAACTGATCCATAACGTCTGAAAATTCAAACATGGACTACTTTTGCTCAAAACGTCCAAAACATTGATCCAAAGCTTTTTTTTTTTCACAAAATCGATTTGAATCCTGCAATAGCTCAAAAATACACTAAAAACACTGAAAAACTCTCTTGACTATAGTTAAAAACTCAAGATAAAGATTAAAAAATCGATAAAAATACGACAAATCAACTAATTGTTAAACTAGTTGCTCTTATTTTGTGTCACCATTATATTCAAACTTTATGAGTTGCATGCAAATCCTTAAGTTTTCGACACGGGAAAAATCTATGCAAAAAAATTGCTACAGACTTCAATAGCAAAGTTTTGCAAATTAATATAATATATTTAAATATTTATTTTCTTAATTATAAACTAATAAAATAGCTACCATAATTTTGTATCAAATTAATTATAAATTCTATGAATAGCGAAGTTGTAAGACATTGTGACATTTTGCTACAAGATATATTTTTATATTTATGTAGCAAATGTTTCATAAATCTGTCGCAAATTTTGGTTCGAGAAATTTTTTCTTCCAAAACTTGTAGCTATGTCGCACAAATTGTAGCTATATACAATTTAAGTTTTACATGGCCTTTTTAAATATAAATTGTGATTAACAAGAAATAAATTGAATATGAAACAAAAACATAATCTCCTCAACTATTCTGAAATTTCGAAGATGAATAAATACTATATCACTAAAGCGACAAGATTAGCGATGGTAAAATTCAAAACGCATATACAAAAATTTCCATTTGTCGGTCATTCAATATATAAAGTCTATTATCTAAAAAGCCTATTGTATCCAAGTGCTTTACTGTCGAATGGAACTATTCCAATTAATTAATCTAATCTAATACAAAAGGTATATCGTATGAAAGAATCGGCAGGTTAGGTGTTGGAGTGTGTTGCACTTATTTGAATAGGAATGATTAGATTTAAGGAATATTTATTAAGTGTTTTTTAATGTTCTTTTGTTTAAATGCAAATAGCAATATGGTGTTTTGATCTCTGTGTGGGTAGAAACAAAGACAGGGAAGCAAGTCAAAAAGCTTGTCGGTATTGAATTTAAATAAAACCCACAAGACATCATATCAATATATCATGTTGTTTTTTCTAAACATTACATTATGGTTCCATTTTCTTTAACAAGTTTTTGCTTAGTTCCGTTATCCTTAAAAACAAAAGTCAAATGCAGCGTAAGAAGCTTCGTCCTGTTTAAGTATACCAATCTAAGACGTGTGTTAATTATTTCGGTTCTGATTTCAGGCTTTGATACTGTTTTAGCATTAATTATTATTTGTTTCAAGGATTGAACAAAGAAAACAAATGTTTATGCAAATTTTCAAACTGTAATATGTAATTTTTCATTTTGTTAGAGTCTTGTTATATATAGGAGATCATGTTAGTCGTTGACAAGTTACGTATCGAAAAAGCGAAAAATGTGCAAATTATATATGCATTTTAAAATTCCTTATATACACCATCTAAAATAACATGCAATTGTTTTCGCATAAATCAATTTTGTGACAGAAAAACCTAATAAACGGCCAACATTCATTAGTATAAGTGGCATTGTCACCTCTGCAGGATCTTTGAGCATGCGAGTTCAACTGCTCGCAAAAAGTTGAATAAAAAAATGAATAAGCCTTGTTGACAAATAAAAAACAACCCAAATAAACAAGTAAGCTTATTAGTCTCATGGTAACAACGCATAGCTCTATTTTCCTGCATAAAATATTCTATAAGCATTAAGATATTGTATTTATACATACCTCAATGAGATTATGTTTAGTCTTTCTATTCATTAGACGTAAAAATAGAGCAACTCAAACCATTCTTCTACACACGCCTTGTAAATGGGTTGTTTGCTAGCTCTTCGTAAATTGGTTGTGATGCTGTAATATCTGGAAATGCATTATATACCAATGTTGGTATATACTCAACCTAAGGGTTGATGATCAACGTCAATGGAAATATTTCTAATGCTTCATAGTCTTAATAAAGATCTCGTTTTCTCTCCACCGTATTTGTTTCATTACATCTTACATCGCGAATAGCAGAGTAAACCATCTTAAGTACATGGGAGCATACACCGAATGAATGAACTAAATACAAAATGTTAGCACAATATGGTCATAGACCTTTTTTTTTTTTTTTTTTAATAAAAATCATTGATCTTATGTTGTAACTTGATTATGAGTAAACTTTCTTGTGCTGCACCCCCAAAGTTTGAAAAGTGTCAAATATTGGGAATGGTCCAGGGAGGAGTTAAGAGCGAGAACATTAAGAGTGAGAACCACTTAATTAGTGGTATCAATTATATTTCGTCTTTTGTTCTCCATATATGTAGTGACTAGGGATAAAACATGACCAAATTTGATATCTGAACGAAACAAATTAAAGCTTATCCTACGATATTTTTGATGCAATATGAATCTCTAATATATATTAGGTAGTTGGTCAACGTCACGTGCGGGCATAAAATGACTTAATAATCGATCCGTATAAATTTAATATCATACCTTTATTATTTGTTTTGAATATGATTTCTACGTTGGGCATATGCATTGTAGAATAGCTATATAATTTATAAGTATAAAATCATTGTTATGATAATATGATATTTTAAATCACTGGCGGTGTAAGATTACTGATTAAATTTTACCCAAAAAAAAAAAAAAAAAAGATTACCGATTAAGATAGGAGATCACTGAGTAAGATTATTATTGACGTTTTTAATATATGAATTTTTTTTGCAATATATTGCCTAAATTAAGAAGACAATATTCATATTAAAATTACATATTTAATATATTTTACCATTCATTAACATAATAAAGGAGGTTATAATGTTTATAGCATTAAATTTACAAATATGAAAATAATGTAGAGCGAAATCTATGCGATTTGATGGCAATGAAATTTCTGGAGTAGTTAAGAGTTATCCTAACCCCTATTGCATAAAAATTAATTTATTTGATTTACATTTTATTTTTAATTAATAACAATTTTAGTGTAATTTTTGAAAAATAGAAACCGAAAAATGTTTATATTCGGTAGGTAAAATATATAACTCAAATGGTATGTTGGTGAGAAAAATGGATCAAACAACGAGTCTAAATGCCGATTTCAGAGAAAGGTGATTTACACATTCATATGTATTATTTTAACAATGGTTTTATATTTAAGAAGATTATGGACCCCAAATCTAATAATTTCTGCTAGATTCGTCAAATCCCAAAGACCATGTAAGCTCTTTTTAAAAAACAATTGTAGTGTTTGGACCTATTGTACACGCGGCAATCACAGTATGGTTAGTCGGCTTGAAACTGGAAAAACGGTGTCTAAGTTCCAAGTGCAATGCATCTGAAATGACTATAATGAAAATTTGTAGTTATATAATACGGTATAATATTAAAGAAGACTAACAGTGGTGTGGAGTGAGTTTGAAATTTTGAATCACAAGTACAATGAAAAGAAAGCAGTGGCATTGGCAGCCGCATATTAAAGTGGCCACAAATTTTTCTTTAATCTATAGTGGATCAATTTTACATTCCTTCCCCTTGGATCCATCTTTGAATCTATTTTTACTTTCCTATCAACCAATTTTTTTTATTAATTGTTGTACAAAAGAAGTGATCAAGTCCAAAATTATGTAGGTTCAAAAAATTGTTTGAATGCTGATCTATAGAAACTTATTGTTTATCCATGATATGTTTCACGTAGAGACAGATCTATATAGTAGAAGAAAGAGGCAGCTGACTTTGGTAAAATATCAATTTTTATTTTATTTTTATTGATTTAGTAAAGATTTATAAGGTCAAATGGTAAATTGAAGAAATTTGTCCTTCCTAACTTGTTATTCAAAAAGTTATACATATTCTCTAACTATATAATATATTTTCTAAATTTATTGCATTTTTCAAAATTATGAAATATTACAGTTTATATTATTTTAATGATGTAATAGCTAAAAATAAAATTATAGTTAGCTATTGTGAAGTATAGATAGATATTATTATCCTTTATTATTTAGAAATATTTAGAAATATAAATAATAATAATGTAACAATATTTTAAAAAAATATAAAAATTGTTTTTTATCCTTCAAATTTAGTATAGTATTGTCTCCGGTAAAAATATTTTCTAGATCCGTCACTCATTTCACGTACATCATCTTACCATTATTAAGACTAAAGAAAATTTTATTTTGTATATAAACATATTTTTCATGTTTCATATTAAATCATATATTATACAATAATTTCCAGTGGAATTTTCAGCGGATTTACTCTTTGAATGGGGTTGCACATTAAAATATCAGTCCAGTTATAGGTATAAAAAATTTCTGGATACCTAATGTGTGTTACCCCTGAAATGTGCATCGCAAATGATATAAAAGTCAACTAATTAATTACTTAAAGATTATCTACATGCTATTGTATTATTCTTTTAAAGTTAAGTCTTGGAACGGGTACGTATACAATTAACAAGTCGTGTATAAATTTTTTATGATGAGTGATCGATTGTGATAGAAAAGTGAATCCTATGGGTCAGTAAGGTTTCCAGAGAATTGGAGGTCCATTAACAATATGATTTAAAGGTTACAAGTGGTATTTAAGTCAAGGTTAGACGATAGTTTGAAACAATGTGCGATTACATCATCAGCCTAATGACATTCGATCATGACGTATATCATCAATAATCGTATGTTCATGATAAATTTATAAGATTAAGAACATTAAAAATGTTGTTTAAATATTATTATTGATTATCATGATACCAAAGTTACAACATATATCCACTTTTATAGAGATAGAAGTAAGCTTTTCTAAAACAATTTTCTTACAAATGAAGATTATATACAGAAAATAAAAATAAGTTTCTCAAACTACAAATACCTACAATGTTTTTAGAATTGAAATTCGATCTCAGTTCATAATCTTGATCGATCTAAATCTGTAATCTCGATCAGTCTCATACTATCAGTTGATCTTTGACGATCTTAGTCGATCTCCCAAAACTTTAGTTTCTTAGGAGCCTATTCGTTTTAAATATTGAAGTCTTACATGTTTCGATTGAGACATCTTTTGTTGGATCACCACGTTCGATCTAGAAACAATTTTCGATGGGTACGCAATGGTGATTTATTAATTTTACAAACAACCCTGATAATAACACGTTATTGTTTGATGGTATGTAGAAGCAGGTGGATAAAACAGTGGAGACGTTACCACTAGAACTAATGCTTTTACCAAACTCCATACGAAAAGTAATCTCATTAATTTAAATCTTTATGACATATTGGATATTTGCTGAAAATGGAAGATGATACAAATCCATGTTGGGCTATAAAGCCGATATTTTCTCCCCCTTGAATGGCTAAAAATCGTTCGTAACTTTGGACATAAATTCTTCAAAAGCAATTATAATGATGCGACCTCGTTGCTAATTGAATCTTTTTATATGGGTGCTCTATTAGGGGAAAACAAATAGGGAAAATGTCAAAAAAATTCTCAACTCTAAAATAATGTCAAAAAGCCCAATTTTACCATAGGTAAAATAATGTGCTAATTTTATTGACTTTTTATTTTAAATATTAAATTTTATTGATTTTCCATTTTAATTGCTAATTTTTTTTTACTTTGCCAAATAAATTACGTCGTTAAATTGATTCACGAAGTTAAATTTTCGTTGAGAAATTAAATTATTAAACGACGTCGTTTTAGTTAAAAAATAAAAATCGAACTTATTACCTCTTGGATAACTCCATGGATATGTCGATATTGGCATAAAAAAATATTGTTTTTGTGACATTGGCGAAGGAAGGATGACCGACGCATCGGAGATTTTCGGAGAAACTATTTTTAGAAACAAATTGGTTCAGGTAGTAAAGCTCCCAAACAAGCAATTATTCTTTTCTTCTCTTTGTTTTTCTTCTTCTCTATTTCTCATAACATATCGAGTCTCCACAACCGCGTTTTCAAGCCATCGTTCACCACCACCAACAACGTATTGAGAAGCGCAACCTCGGAGAAACACAAATTATTTTTTTTGTGTTTTTTTTTTCAAGTCCAGCATATCGAGCCTCTACCATCGCGTTTTCGAGCCGTCGTTCATCACCACCACCAACATATTGAGAAGCGCAATCTCGGAAAAACCATTCATCATCGTCACCGGTGACAAATTAAGTTCAATGCAACGGCACCGTAACATAGTTCGAGCCAAATTCTGTTTGTTGTTACTGAATCAACGACAGCTCCTTACATGATGAATAAGAACTATTTGGTGGTCTGATGATAACATCAATCGACGGATGCGGCAAGCCAATGATGAATCAAGATCTAGTTGGACACAATTTCTGTTTTTTAATAAATAGATTAATTTTATATTTTGTATATTTGTATAAATAAAATAATAAAATAGTTATAAGTGTCAAGATATCGGTAAGGTCTGCCAAAATCTTATAAACATTTGATAGAAGTTGGTAGACTTATGTCGATACATAATTATATAATGATAAAATCATTTAATCAATAAAATAGTATAAAAAGAGAAATATAGTGCTGAGATAAAAACAAGTAATTAATTTAAAACAAAAAAAAAAAAGAGAATGGCAACAAGATATCCTAATCAAAATAGATGTGATAAATGTTAAAAAGTACTGTCTTAAATATATATACCCTAGTCAAAATAAATGCACGGTCTTAGAAATATATACCCTAGTGAAAATAAATGTGATATATGTTGAAAAGTCAATTATATGAACTTAATTCTCTACATTCCACCATGTTGTTATGCAAACTGTGATAATACAACCACGTGAGAATAAATGCAATAAAAATTAACTTATGAAAAAGAGTAAGATTCACTAAGACCGTACGTTTTGATAGAGTTGGCGTTGATGGCTTTGACTTCTCCAATTGAGTGTTTTTATTTCTTCCATTTTTCTTATATAAGTTTTTTTCATGTGCTGTTGTTAATATACTACATCATTATACGTAATGTATGAATGGTGTATTGGTTGTATTAATGCCAATAATGTGAATATTATTGAAAGCCAAAGTTGTAGTGAAACTCTTTGACTTTCGTATAGTTCGATTGTCACAACAATTCTATCACTTTCAGTTAGTCTTGTTAATGTCCATCAATAGACCAAATTCATCAATTATTCCTCCTTTTTTTTTGTTTTTTTTGAACGGCCAACAATTGTTCCTCACTTTACGATTCCTGTCACTTTATTTCTTTCTCGCAACAGGAAATATTTCTTTTTTTTTTTTAAATACAGAATAATTTAAATTTAATTTCATCTCCAACGAGTCAAAATAATTATGCGAACTATAGATTTATACAGATAGTTTGTTTTTAGCCAGGAGAGCACCTCCGTTAGTTAGATATCCAAAAAAGTATTTAAATTTTAAAATATTAATATTTTAGTGTGTTTACTTATAGATTTAATTTTTAATTCTAAAACAAAAAATGAACCAATTAAAAAGAGACAAATGTAAATAAGGGTTCTAATTAGTATATCCAAGTTCTTTTTTTCTATCTCATACTTTTTAATTTTTTATTATTTTAATGAAGAAATATCTTAATTAAATACCCCCAATAGAGATAACCTTAGACAATCTAGTTTTGGCTGTTTATCAATTTTTCTTCTTCTCATTAAAATATGAATAACTATATAAACATGAATATTTATTTATTTGGGTAGTCATAAAATCATAATAAAAATATTATTCATAATTTTCAGACAAAATATTTATCGCGTTTCGTGTAATTATGATTTTTGTTTTATGAAATAACGTAGTGTTTGGATAGATTAGCATGACCAAGTTACATGCTATTTCTCTAAAAAGTATGTAATTAGATGTTTGTCATGCGCTGATGCACAAGGTTAAATCATATTTATATTAGTTTTTAACTAAAGTAATAAACTGTTGCTGCTAAATACTAAAATTTTTAAGTATGAGAAACTAATATCAACATGTAAATTTGATGTACTTGAAAATTAAAATTATCATATTTAAAAAACATAAACTAAAATTTATATTTAAAAAAAAAGATATTTATTTTGTTTTGATTTTGCTAATTCTTTCTTCTATGAGAAAATTTAATATGATTCATAGTAATGTAAGAATATATATAAAAAACTAAGTATATGAGTGCTGAAAAAAAAACTATACATACAAGATTTAGAGGTTTAATCGAGATTTTGTAAATATTCTTTATAAAATTGGAAATTTATCATTTTTCTTCATCAAATCTAATATGCGTAAGTGTCTCAAGTTCTCGTGCTTAGACCTTAAAACAAAGATCTTCAAAGATGAAACCTAATAAAAAGTTCCGAAAATGTTGTGTATATATATATCTTCTAAAATTGAATAGAATTCTCCCAAAAAGAAATTGCTTCCCAAAATAGAAATATAAATTAAACTAGAGTGGAAACCCTAAGCTTAATCTAGTAGACTGCGAAACCTAACTATACGGTATTTACAATGTCAATAGAAGGTATTCATAACTCGATCCTTAAATTACAATGTCAATAGAAGGTATTCACCACCATCTTTTCTTAAGCTTGATGGTTTTCAATTGAACAGAAGAGATTAAATTTTAAAATTTTATCATAGCCATTACCATTCATAAGATTTTTATTTTCTTTCGGGAAATCACCTTTTTGAAAGAATTTATAGATTGTAGTTACAAAAGTCAGAGCCTTTGACTTTTGATTTTGTGGATCAAGTTATGAATGATCACAAAGAGATAATGACGTGGGATATTTAATAATGAGTTAACATCTACCATCGAATTATGAGACCCACTTAGCATCAAATTCTTTAAGTTCTTTTTTTTGGCTGTAAAAATTGAAAAGGAAGAACAAAAATAGGATGTGTCCATTTGCCGCCAAAATGGAAAAGGAGAAATGTTATAGTATTCTATAATCTCAAGCTATAAATTATAATTACAAAATAAGACTTTGATGTCCTTAGTCCTGGTGAAATGAACTTTCATATTTTTTTTAATATTTTTTTTTATTTTATAATAATTTTAGATTTAAATTTTAGTAGACTACTAAGTTTTAAAATTAAACTAAATGTAACATTATACCACATGTAGTGTAAATATATATACTGTTATTCTACAGGTATTTGACTCCGATCCGACAAACTCCGAACAAAAATTAATGGGTAAAATCACCTCTTCTACTTCTGCTCTTCAACCGCTAGGTAACGTATGAGATATTAAGAAGAGTACTTGCTGATGAGTGGTCAAATTGCCTCAAGAAATCAAAGTCACATGCACCAGTACTGATTTCTTTAATTTTACCATAACTCGAGTTAGTTAACTTACATTTACCCTAAGAGGCCAACGAGTATCTCTTACGCACATGCTTGGAACATATGAGAAGTTAACTTTCCGTTTTGAAAAGATTAAAGCATAGAGTAAACGAGCACAAACTCAACAACTAACAATATTCAATCCCTCTCCTCGTCCCACACACAAATTTAATTTATTGATCAGCTAGCACAAACGATAATAAGAGTAGATGATAATATTCAAGTGTTTTTGGATCTATCTGATCTGATATACTAGTTCACGACAGCTTATCTCACTACCAAACTCGACCTCTGCACTTGGAGAGGCTCCAAAGAAATAATTTATCTCCTTTGCAGCGACTCTCTTCTCTTTTCCAGTTTATGAAAGCATTGTGTTAGGAATCCCAAATTTTACTAATAGCAGTAGAATCTATCTACCAATAATCCTTCTTATTTCTCAAAAAAAAAAAAAGCAAAAAGAAAAATAACTTTCGTAAAGGTGGATTATGAATTATGATCGACACAAGTGGACAATTTTAACGGCGAGAGCAGGAAAGGTGGACATGTTATAGTGGACGCTAGATTTTTGGGATTTCGAGTTGAAAACTAATAAACCATGCATATGCACAAACTCGCTCCCTTTTGATTTTAATTCTCACTTTGAATAAAAGTTACATGCAATTGTTGGTAAAAGCAGAGGCTGAGACCGTTTGTGTTGTTGGGTGAATGAGTGATTGTGTTGTCCGATCCTTGAAAAAAAAAATGTAAAACCAGATTCTTCTAGTCCGATGCTGGACCCCAATTTACTATTGATCCGGTCCGGTCACCATATATGTCTGCGTCGGAAAATGCCATGAATATGTAATATACGTATTACATACGTAAGCATACACGTATACAGTGACTATAGAGATTCCTAAACAATTATGCATGTACTATTTATTGCGCAAGATATCGATGGATACCTCATAACTCATAAGTTGTAGTTTTATTCTTTTTATACACCACATTAGTTTCAAAAATAAATTTTGTTTCTAAATTTAAAACATTATCTTCAAAATTACAAAAATAGCACAAATTTAATATATAAATAATTCTTAATTTTGGGGACGATTTAAAAAAAATATCTAGAAAATAAATTTTAAACTCTAAAAACTAAACACTAAACCTAAAAAACTAAACACTAAACCTAAAATACTAAACTCAAATCCAAAATTTTAAATTATTTTAGTGCTATTTTTGGAAATTTGTGTAATATTTATTATAATTGTTCATAAAACTTATTTTAATGTTATTCTAAGATATATATTTTAACCTAAACGTTGAATACGTCATAAGCCATAAGAAAGGAATGTAATCTTTGGAGAAAAAAAGGGAAGAAAATGTACCCAAAAAAGTTGTATTTGTCTGATAGGGTTGAAGATCGTTGATGTTATTAAATGGGGCTTTAGTGAACATGGGCTTGGGCCCAGCTTGGACAATATAGTTCATGTGTACCAGTGAACAGAAAGGTGTGTGAAAGATTTAATATCAAACATGTTGTGCCTTAAAATTCACAATGTTCTTCTTTGTTTTCTTTATTCTTTTAGGTTAGGGGTAGATTTATGTGTGGCTGTGCAGTTGTTTCTTGTTACAATGATGAGCTGTGTGGGTATGCAAGTTGATCTTTCAGTACTTTTCGGTATGGTGTTGGCTAAGTATGATCTAATGTGTCTTAACCTTAGGTTTTCAGCATAAGGTGGGCGGGCTACAATTTAGGATACGTCTTATTTTTGCCAGAGATGAATGACAGTCACCAGCGGCAAAACTGAGTTCATGTTAACGTCGTTGTTTCAAAGACACATTTGAGCGTTAAATTTTTAGTGATAGCTAGGATCTTCATAGCAACAATGAGAAATTTGATAACACAACTCAACAAAAACCCGATCTCCAAAACATGAAAATTTTCTTATATTATATTCCTCAAACAAACCTTTTGTGTATTCTCCCGAATTTGAATTTGTACCTCATTATTTGTCTAGGTTTATCGGCGTACCTAGTTCAACATGCAGCTTCTTCCATTCTTAGGCTTCTCGTGGCTGCAGCATCTTGTTTCATCATAAATTTTTCATTTAGCGAAGAAGGTTTGTGATTTAAATCATTGTAAGTTTCAAGATAAAAGCTCTTGCACTTGCACTTGTATTTAAGTCTCTCGTCTCTTCTGCATTTTTTATGTTTTTTACACTTTCTGTTTACACAAATACAACTAATTATACTGAACTATTATACTATTTTATACTTGTCTGTAATATATTGCTTAGTAGCAAAAAAGTAACTACAGAGGTGTTGAACTGATTGTGTCATTCATCCTACACAAATAAAAAGAGAGAGAAATCAATAATATAAAATTGTATGGATGACATTTCATGGAATAAAATTCTCTAGATCGTGGAGAAACATATCAGAATCTTTGCAGATCGAGTTAGGAATAAAGAAATATGTGTCTAGCACTTATGCGACCTTTACGATTGTCAAACCAATTTGAAGTTTTTTTTAATGGAAAAGGAGAATGTCACCTAAACTTATGTAAATTAATATTTTCCATTACTTAAAATAAAGTCAAAACCGAATAATTTTAAGGCAAAAACTAAATTAAAAATGATTTTGATAGATATGTTTGAATATCCAAACGTGGTTAGTTTAATTTATGAATTACCAGTATTAAGATCGCGTTTAGTACCACGATGAATATTTGAGAATTCTATAAACTATATGTTTCCAGATTTTCAAAATACATTAAAAATTTGTATGAAGGGTTCCTACAAATTTTAGAAGTATGCCTAAATGTTTATTTTTTTATATAAAAAACTTGTGATAATTTTATAAAACATGGTGTTTCTTAATTTACTTACCAATAGTTTTCTTTGTTTGAAAAATATTTTGTACAGTATACATATATATATATATATATATATATGTGATCCCATCATTTCTACTACAAAAATATCCGGTGAAATTTAACAAAATAAACAAAACAGTTTAGCTCTTACAATTTAACTATTTATTTTATAAATTAAAAGCTAATATTTGTGTACGAATATATAATATAGTATATTCGAAGCTTATATGAGGGATCATGAAAATTCAAAATGAGGATTTAATGCCATACAATTCGTCTAAACTAGATTGTATGTGACATTAAGTGATTCGCCTAAATTAAATTACACGTGACATTAAGAGATTTACCTTAATTAGATTACTCATAACGCTAACAAATTAAATTCAGCGCAAGCTTGAGTGATAATCTTTTTCTAAAAATTGATATATTTTATTTTATTATTGTACTACAAACTTTATATTTATGTAAAAGAAAAAATCTATAGAAACTCGAAAAAGTGTATATTTGCAAAGCGTTGTAAATTGGTGTATTTTTACTTTATTTGTTATTGATAAAAATCCACTGACCAAACTAGTTATATTTTTCTTCAATTCTATTAGAACTCGACAAAAAAAAAAATGTTTCCAAACTATTATTTTCAAATCGGGATCTGAAACCCCTCCAATATGTTCCAGAACTTCAGATATTCGATCATCATAACCAAACTGAATTTTTGAATCACCGTTCCTAGTTCCTTGAGAATTAGAATAGTTTTAAGTATGAGAGGATGATGTTTCTTTAACAAAACAAAGTATAAGAGGATGATGTGAAAGTTTATGGGAAAAAGTTAAAGATGATGTACGTGCATGTCTAGTCCCCTCAATATCGAATAAATTGTTAATTTCAAGATCATTTTGGTACGTTTCTCAAGTACCAAAATAGAATAAGGAGCTTGAGGAATAGTTTGATGACAGCTCCTTAACACAAACCAATATTCTTCCACACCAAACAACATTACAAAATTACAATGACCTGAATCGTCTTTTTTCACATTTTTCCCGTTTTATTCCAATTTCTTTCCGTAATTTTTGTTGTAAATGTAAATCAAAGGTTTTACTAAAAGCATAAGTAACCCGGAAATAGGCAAGATAACATCGCCACCAACAAAAGAAAAAAGTAATTGGAAAGATAAGTAAATAAGCATCAAAAAGCCCATTTATATTAAGAGGTATACATAAAGTTTTTTTTCTTCGGCGGTACGTAATTTCTTTTGTGGTTAAGTATAGTATTTAATAAAAATAAATTTATTTAGGTATTAGATTCTTGTATTAGATGGTGCAAATTAATCCGCTTGCGGATAAAAAGACTTTTTATTTGTTTATTATTTATAGTGCAGACAAAACCTACCGGTTTTATATTAAAAGAATTCGTCGCAAATTTTTATCCGCCCAAAAAAATAAAACGAATTAGTTTGCAAGTGTGTAGTCCCACCTAGTTCCTTGCAACGGGCTTTATTTTTATGTAGTGGAGAATATTAAACAACTAAATGGAAGTCAAGAAAATACAATGCGAAACTAAATTGGGATAAGCTCCATATTCTTGAAAAAAAAAAAAATCAACGGCTAGAGAGGATTGCAAATTGAAATATTGAATCATATTCCATTGCAATTACGTATTTATTTTAATCAACAAATTTGTCCGACTAAAAGCTATATAAAGCTCCATCTTTCTCTTCTATGCATATCAGTCACAAGCAAATAAGTGAATATCATTTCTCCATACATACACATTCGGAAGATAATGGGTTCCAATGTTTCATCTGTGCATGATGTTCATTCATCAATAGAGACCAAGAGTATGGAAACCAGGAATGGTTTGGTTGTGGAAATCGAATCAAGAAGACAATGGAGATCTCTCTTTGATTCCATGAAAGGATCAAACAAATTGGTATACATTACTCGAAAACCACGTATAATGTATTTCAGTTCTTTAACCAAACTAATTTCTACTCCAAGATGTTTGTAATGAATCTTATACTTTTTGTATCTTCTAATCTTGTTTACATGTAAATGAAATAGTTTTGCTCTTAAGCTAACTGGAAAATTTGTTGTGGTTTTGAAGCTAGTAATTGATTTCACAGCTGCATGGTGTGGACCTTGTAAAGCAATGGAACCTAGAGTTAAAGAGATTGCTTCGAGGTACTCAGAAGCTGTGTTTGCTAGGGTTGATGTGGATAGACTAATGGTAACTACTCTTTCTTTTACTTAAAGAAGAATCATTTTACGGTTTTATTGTAAGTGAAACCATGAATTTTTAAGTCTCAAGACTAAGCTATTTGGTATGTATTCCAGGATGTCGCTGGGACATATAGAGCTATGACACTTCCAGCTTTTGTTTTTGTGAAGAGAGGAGAAGAGATTGATAGGGTTGTTGGCGCCAAACCTGATGAGCTTGTGAACAAGATTGAAAAACATAGGGTTTAAGGTTTTATTTCCTTCAAAAAAAAAAAAAAAAAAGAATTGTACTTTTGAGTGTGTTTTGATTGTTTGAAGTTGGGTTTTATGCCATTTGTTTTGTCTTTTTCTCAAAGATTGGGAATAAAATTGTCGAAAAACTGTTTGGACACCCTTGAGACATCACTTAAAGAGTTATTTATTATGTGTTTTGACATGAACAATGGACAAAATCATCTAAGCAACAAAAAAATATTATCTCTTAAGTTGTAGTCACATTTGTATGAAATTTAATCCTACCAAGGGTAAAAAAAGCTAACAATGGTTATGTAAATATGGTAACTAAAAACAACTATGCCATCGATAGAGTCCTATTAATACTTATGTCATGAGAATGAATAGAGAGAGATCCTTTACAAAATATTTCAGTTATATATAAAACTTACAAAACCAGAATCCGAGAAAATAGATTACATTATGGAGAACTTTTCCAACCAAGAACAATCGATACTGTTTAGTATTTTGCCATCAAGAGATGAGATCGAAACCAAATAACGATCAATTCTGTATATTTACACTGAATTGACCTTCAAATTCAAGAGCTTACTTGAAAGTAGTTGTCAATTCCGCTTCAACCAAGAACTCTCTTGAGATCTGTCTTCTGTTCCAATGTTAGCCTCGAGGGGAAACAAATCTCAAAGTTGATTCTGAGATCTCCTCTCTTGGAAACTTCTTTAGAGATTGGCATTCCTTCATTAGGAATCACTATCTCCTGACCCGGTTTAACGATATCCAAAACCGGGATAGTCAGATTCCTGCCGTCTAGCGTTGTTAAGCTAAGAGTGAGCCCTGTTAAAGCCTCCAAAAGCGAAAGTTTCTTGTCTACAATCAGATCATTGCCATCTCTTTTGTAAACCGAATGCGGTTTCTCATCGATTACAAAGATGAGATCTGCGGGTGTGACACCTTGTTCTTGGTTTCCTTTCTCTGGGAATGTTATCTTTGTTCCTTTCTTCCATCCTGCTGTTATGTCTATCTTCAAGATCTCTTCCACTGGTTTTGGCTTTCTGAAATCAAAACATGATTATATATTGACACAATCAAGAAACCAAACTACGCTAAGAAAAATCAAACGTAGCAACAAGAAAATACTAAGAAAGATCAATCATCAAACAGTACTTCATCTTGATCCCCTATTTTCTCTTCAAGATCAATCACAAAAAAAGAGCAACAAGAAACTTATACACAAGATCAGCCTTTGGATAACACATGAGTCAAAGAACTACGAATTAACGAACGAAGCTGATTCGAAAATGACGATTTCATCAAGATCATGAGTAAAAGATAAGGTAATGGTGAATACTAACCCAAAACCATCAGGAACAACGCGGGAAATCCTCATCTTCCTCCTCCCACCTTTATACAATTCCTCAAGAGTACAAGCCAATTTACTTTCAATCGCCGGAGCTTTCCTATTCACCGGAGTTTTCCTATTCGTCTGACTTCCCGCCTCCGCACTTCTAAACCTCCCACCGCCACCAAAGGCTTTCTCAGATGCGCCGAAAAACTCAGCAAAAATATCTTCAGCATCTCGCGGATAATACCTGAATCCAGCATTGTTATTGTTGTTACCGGAAGAGTAGTTCCGTTGTTGAGACGACGCTGTTTCTGCCGCTGTAGGTACATCGGAAGATTTAAGTCCGTCTTCACCGTATTGATCGTAGATCTGACGTTTATTAGGATCACTTAAAACATCGTAAGCTTCAGAGATCTGTTTGAACATAGCTTCAGCTTCTTTCTTGTTTGAAGTTGGGTTCTTGTCAGGGTGCCATTTCATGGCTAGTCTTCTATACGATTTCTTTAGATCGTCTTCGGTTGCGCTTGGGTTCACGTTGAGTACATTGTAGTAATCAACCCCCATTGATAGGAACAGTTGGAAATCGTCACGAAGCTTAGAGGAAGTGTTGAGAATAACAAAGACAAAGTTAAGGAGAAGAATCAAGAATGAAGAGAAAGCGTGAGGAAGGAGATGAAGAAGAGAGGAGTGGAGTACGTGTATGTAAGTAAGGTAGAAGAAGAACATGACAAGCATAATGTAATGGGAGACAATTTTATCTTTGAATACTTTAATGGAACGTACTTTATTCTATTTCAAACAATTATTTTCGTGATTGTATTTGTAACTAGGTGTGTACCCGCGCATCTATATATGAAATTTTTTTTTATTAAGTAATAAGAACCATGATATAAGTTTCAGTTTAATTCCATACATCATATTATTTGTTCACAAATCTTAAAATTCTCCCACAAAAACCAACACCATGAGCCGAACATAGGAAGAACAAAAACCTATCTTTTAAAAGTTGTTCAGATGCCTTTAAGTTGGTTAGAAATACCAATCCTAGATGTACGATTTCATTTTTCTTCTTCGTCGTCTTTTTCTTATTCTGCAAGGGACTGCTATATTTTATTTTGTGATGAGTTTTGGTAAGGAGTACAAAGGTGAGTGAGTGATCTATATCATATTGTTATTTTTCTCCATGTTCTTGAGCAGTTGGAGTGGTTCATGTTTATGGAGTTTAAGGAGTTCCTCTCTGCTGTGGCTTATTGGTTTTTTTTCCTTCATCCTCTTGTATCTCTCTGTTTCTTGTAGGTATATATCTCCTCGTAATTTTTTGCCATCTGTTAAAACCCACATTATGCTTTATTCTTGTCATTTGCTATCAATTTTTTTATGGTTGTGAATGCAACATAAGTTTGAAATTATACGGTGCTACACGTACTTCTCGAGTTATCTTTGTGATCTATACCCACAATTCGAAATTATAAAATAGAAGTCAACTTTAATATTTTCCTTCTTTTTTTCACTTGATAAATCATATCGGCTCCTCCAGTCAGGTCCGGTAGAAACGCATCGAAGTGTTATAAAATAGACTTCTTCCCGTACAACCACCACACTGCCTATATCCGAGTTTGGAATGCTTTCCGACTAATGCCTAGGAGTATCAGGTAAACTGTGTGACCGAAAACCTAAGTCCAGACTTCCCACATATAAATATGATAAATATTATCCTTCTTGACTTCAGTTTTTTTTTTCATTACACCACCAGAGGCAAGGTTGCTTTGTCTTAGGACAATATTTTTCTTCTTCTTACTCACATATTTGGTCTGCGAGTGTGATCAATTTGATAAAACGCAAAAGTCTAAGGAACAATATAAAGATTCTCAAATCAATAACCACAAAATGTAGACATCGTAAAAGAAAATATAAAATTTATGCAAAATACCTAGAGAAACTATAGTAATCGATCACTCGTGCATTAACTTATCATCAACTACTATTAGTGTCCAAGTAATTGTCCAGCAACCCCGTTAACAATATATCATTCACACAAAAATAACCAATCTTAAATCAATCTTCGTGCTAATTTGAAACCTCTGACTAAACTATACTACATGGATCAAATATCAAGTCCAAAAATCAAATGGCAAATCTTCTAAATCGAAAAGCAAAATTAGATCTAGAGATCATACCATATTAGGTGGAATCACTCCATTTTATCCAATTTTTTGAAATATATGGTAAGGTTCTCATGTTCAGTGTCTCTCATCTTTACCTCTTTTCCTCTTTTCCTCATGAACATCTTGTCCTTTTCTTTCACCAACTTTTCCATCTCGTTTTTCAGCTTCTCCAACATTGTAACAGATTAAATCTTGAGATTTACGACATAAAATTGATTTTTACGGGTGAAAAAAAAATATCAAAACATCATACTTCATGATTTATTTGTTCATCTTGACAGTCTGCTCAACAATGAAATTGTATATTCATAGATTTCTTTCCTTTGGTTGTGTAGAAAAAAATCAAGTTTCCGATATTAACTTACAATAGCAACATGTAAAATTATATGAAACCAAGTGCATACCATATTTGCATGGGCTCTAGCTTAGAGCCTACACAATTCGAACCACCAAGGCTTTGCGTCCATCAGCAAGTATCCTTATCACCAAAAAAGTAAAGTAGCTATATGATTCATCGATTTCATAGATCGTGACATAACAAACATCTACTATAGCACAAACATCTAACAAATATAAATCCAAACAAAAACAAACCACAAATTAGAAAATATAGTAGATACCGTAATATTAAATCATGGTCATCATAAACCAAATTCTCAATCTTTAACAAAAAAAATAAAAATAAACTAAATTCTCAATATGGAAAAAACTTTAATAGATACTAACTCGGTTCAGCTAGCAGCATATAATAAACCAGGTGAACCAATAATGAAAGAAAAATTGACAACATGATGACAACACCTAATCAAATATACCGATGAAAGAAAAATGGCAATGAGCTGTGATAACAATGAAACGATGACTTCCCAATAAAGATATGGTATGGTTTTCATTGCATTGTCATCAAGTCGAGAGACATGTTCGTTCATTAAGTTTGTAAGTCGAAAGAGTTGGTCGGGACTAAAAACATAGACGACTGCAAAAGTGTTTAGGGTTAGAAAAAATATATAGATAGTGTAGAAATGTCTGTAGCTAACACAGCTCTCTGTGCATAACAATGAAACTTCAGGCGCAGTTGACTCTGAGCTAGCTTTCTGCTATATATACTCAGAGATCAGAACCATAGTTACCATCTCTAACCCTCTTGGGCCAACAACAAGACATTGGACTTTTCTTTTTCTCAAGGCCCACATGGTCTTCTTCTACAATCATCACTCATAAGGCTTTCTTTGTTCTTCTAAAAGCCCATGTGACCCTTTGTTGATCTACTTGCATTTTCACCCAATGCTCCTCTGTTCATGACTCAGCTTCTGAAGCATTCTCAGTTAACCAGATGCAAGAACAAGCAGCAGCAGTACATGTGCTTCTTATAGGCTTGATAGCTATGCTGCCTTTGATGAACGCACATATGAAGCTTCACTTCATGAACTGGTTCAGGTCTTTGTGTCTATAGCATATTCAGACCTTGCATTTTATGTTCCTTCACTTCTTGTTTCACAGGTTTCGCTTCATGTGCTTTTTACATGCTCAATAGCTATGACGCCTTTGATGAACTCACATATCTTGCTTTACGTCATGTCGCTCCTCTGCTTGTTGCAACTTGAGTCTTTCAAGAGACTATTGCGTTACACAGCTTCTTGCACTTCAGGTTTACACAGCTCCATGTACATTTGCAGCAGTATATGTTATACGTACAAGCTTAATCGCTCTGTAGTCTATGACGTACTCTGCTTCTGTTAGCTCTGTTGCAGTACTCTGCTTCTGTTATCCAGTTTCCCACTCTGTTGCAGTACTCTGCTTCTGTTATCCAGTTTCCCACTCTGTTGCAGTACTCTGCTTCTGTTAGCTCCTTTGCTTGTACTCATGAATGATGCTCTTTATCAAAATCCCGTCTCAGATTCTCTGACTGAGGTATCACTGCATTTGTGTCTTCTCCTGTGTTTGTACCAGACTTGTTCACAACTTCTTGATCATCTCTCTTGAGTTTAATAACCAGTAACAATACAAACATAACTTGAGATAGATTCTCTCCCTTATCTCAATTTCAATAACAAAATGAATATATCAACTAAGTTTTCGAGAACGTACGGATCCTTCTGGAAGATGTGCGAATGCAGATACATTGATACTTGCTGCGACTGTTCTCTATATGGCGATGAAATATTATGGTGAGACCTAGACGTTACTGTAACATGAAAATCCCAAAATTTACAAAGGAAAATTGGATTCACGGATGTAGATATTTAGATTTTATTGCACTTAACAAAAATAAATAAATATTAGATTCGTACCCTTGACACAATGCATCTTCCGTAACGATTCGATATTGTCCGACGTTTATGATAGCCTTCTATGTTACCATAGCTTTCAAGGCAGAATTAGCGTTTTGGTATCGAGAACCAACGCTGGTCGGAGTTGTCACGGACGATGATAAGAAATCGGAGTTGGAGTTGTAGACCGTGATAATCTCCGAACGTTTGATAAAAACGGGGTTAAGAAACATTATAAAAAAGGAAGTGTCGCTTGGGTTTGGATGTAACGCTCCTGTCAGGTATTTAAATGCAGCGAAAAAGCTGACATGAATCAACCAAAAAAAAGCTTGAGAAGTCTAGAGGTTAACAATTTTAGACACTGTCAATATATGGGAAGCTACTCTAAAGAGTGTTCCAAGCGTTGAGTGGGGGTTTTTTTTTTTTTTTTTTTTTTTTTTTTTTTTTTTTTGTCAACTCTTGTTTTTTAAAAAGGATGCAACACGAGGACTTCCCGGAAGGTCACCCATTCTAGTACTACTCTCGTCCAAACACGCTTAACTGCGGAGTTCTGATGGGATCCGGTGCATTAGTGCTGGTATGATAGCATCCGAGTGGGTTTGAAATTAATATAATAATTTTTACAACATTTAGTAACTATATACATTAAAAGAATTAGTTACTTTTAAATAAATTGATTATTTTGTAATTCATATTACATAAATTGATTGTTTATATTAAATAATTATCTTTCAAGACTAAACACTTGAAAAAAAAAGAATAAGAAAAAACACTTGAAATTGCTTGTTTATATTAGTTACTTTACATAATTATTTTTTCCACTGCCCAACAAACACACCAAAAAAAGAATAAGAGTCTTAACTTTAACTAATTCATTGATTTAGCTTCAAATATACCATGCACTGCATCATGTGAAGATGACTGTGTTGTCCGAGATGATTGATAAAGTTTTGCATTATTTTAGCCTCATTTTAAAATAAGTAACTAACAATAAATTACTGCAACACCTAATATATTTATTCAATTTATCTCCTTATGTACAAATATGTAAAAGAACACTATTTGAGAAACTTAAGGCAAAAGAATAGTCTTTTTTTTTTATGAAATTGAGATAGTAAAATAATTTAATTAATTTTTATCTTTTAATTTTCTTCATTTATATATATATACTAGGATTTAACCCGCGGTACACCACATGACAAAATTTTAATTTATTATTCTTTATATAATAATTTATTATTTATAAAATTTTAAAATTCTGATTTAAAAAAGAAATATTTTTATATTTTTTAAATTTTTATTATAATTAACATAGTTAAAGGTTATAAATATCGTTGTTCGGTTGTTATATTTTTCTGTTAAAATATTTTCTTTTTGATTTTAATGTTATATAACTATTTATCGTATGTTGTGTTTTTGTAATATTTTCAATCTCTACCATTTTCAGTCTCTGAATCGTTAATTTTTAATAATATGTTAATCCACTTATATTAGAATCAAATGTGTATATATTTACTTTATTATACATATATCTATATATTGAAGATAATTTTTTTAATTTATTTTACATTTAATAAAAATATTAGATTGTAATTGAACTCTAGTATTTTTTAATTAATATATAATTTCATCGTAACATAGTTAATATATGTACCATAATACAGAAAAATAATTATATACCTCGATTTTAAATTTCACCAATCCGTTGATCTGTATGCTCTATTAATATTTAGTGAGAAAAATTTCTTAAATATTTTTAAAATTTTCATGATACTTCATTTTTTATAACAAAATTTTTAAATCCATTTTTAAAAATTCGAATCACAACATATGAAAAACAAATCTAGATATTTATTTATTATATGAAATATTATTAGTTTAAATATTTTTAAAATATGATCAAATAAAGATGATAGGATAATTTTTAATAAAATCTTCAAAATATCTCTAAATCAATTAAAGAAAATAAAATTGTTGACAAAATTAGAAGAGAGAAAAATTTAATATTTCCTTAAACAAATGATTTTGATTTCAATGATTTTAATTCTAAAATTATCTTTTCTAATTGTAATTAAACATATTCTATACATTATTTTAGTGGCAATTGAAGTAAATAAATGATTAATTTTGGACAATGTTCAAAATTTACTTCTCTTTTAAATATATTAAGATATTTTTTTGTCTATATTCCTAATTGTAATGCATACACAATCTTACTATATTGATAAAATGATTATATGCATCCTGACACCAATGTCAATCCCGTTATGGTAGAGAAAATCATGATATATAGTTTTGTTTTCAATTTTACTTTGCTATCAAAGGGCAAATGTCTCAATTTCACGCAAAACATTGTAACTTTTGTCGTTGAAAATGATTTTCTCAATTTCCAATAACATATTCAAATATTTCATCTTTATTTAGTTTCACATAAAAGTAGAATATTCACTTCAAACACTTTATGATATTATCTTATATTCGTAAATAACAAAATGATTTAGAATTGATTTGAAAAGCAAATTACCAAAATTAATTTTAATCATATTGTAACCTTTTTATATATTGAAGAATTATTAGTGTCACATCTCATGAATTTATAAATACTATAACAAAATTTTATAATCAAATATTATAATCAAATCTTATAACAAAATATTGTAATATTTATTTATTCTAAAATAATTTCAAGACATAAAACAATCTAGATATTTATTATATATATATATATATATTTATTTCATATATATATATATTGTAACATATGGCATATTTTCCTATAATCTATTTATGTATTCTCCTTTTTTTTTAATAAACATAATTCACATGACACTTTAAAATATTGTCTCATATTTTAATATTCAAATATATATAATATTTTACCGTTATATATTATAAGAATCAGTTGAACTTCTTCTTTTTTTTATCAGTTGAACTTCTTATAAACATAATAGCATCTCGTACATACATATTGAAATATACTTTTGTTTCAAACCTACAAAAATGACATCAGAAATACATTATGGGTAGTTGAATATTAAAAAAATTGTAGAATTTACAAAATTATGTGAAATTTGAGATATGAGAATTAGTGAGATGTATGTCTTACTATTTATAGGAGATTATGGTTAAGAGCATGTTTTGCACGAAAAAAAGAGCATGTTATAAAGTTATTTATCTAATTGGGTGATTAATGCATTAATCTTCATATCAATTTATATCTATAAGGTAAAACCGTAAAAGTAATTCATTGTTATAGGAGTTACATAAACAATATAAGAGTTACAAAAATGTAATAAGTATATATTAATATATTTTTATTACTCTCTCCGTTACTTAATAGTTGATGTTTTAGGATTGTGCACACAAATTAAATAACCAATTAATTTTTGTGTTCTTCTAAACAAAACATCAATTACTAATTATCTAAACACAATTCAACCAATGATAAAACAATCTGCAGAATATAAAGAATCAAAAACAATGAAAAACTAATTAATTTTGCATTAAAACTGTAAACCTCATATAATTTAGGATAAAAATTTCCTCCAAAACATCAACTATTAAAAACTGAGGGAGTATATTTCTAATTGTTATTAATTTCATTGATTGCATTACTATAAATACTATGGAAGTTACAAAAATGTCAACATGAACAAAAATAAATAATTCAAATTAAATGAAATTAATGGCCTTTAAACATGGATATGGATAATTGGATATGATTATTAATATGAGAGTTACAAAATACGTAAGAAAATATGAAGAACGTAATTATACATATTATTAATATGAGAGTTACAAAATACGTAAGAATATGTTTAATTACTTTCTTTCAATTATTGTTTTAAATAATTGAACTTTATTGCTTTAAATATTAATATGAGAGTTACAAAATATGTTTCTCTTATAATGAAGAAATAAATGATAGTAAGTTGTATTTAAATGTAACTCTACCGTAAGAAAATACATTCACTTATAATTTGTAGTGTATTTGAATGACATTGAGTAGAAAAAATATTTAATACACAATTTATATGATTTATGTTACAAATTAGTATCTCCCCTGTTCCTAATTGATTCATGTTTTAGAAAGAAAAGAAAAAAATTGTTCCAAAAAGTAACATGTTTTCAATTTTCTATGTGAAGTTATTGTTCTTTTTTCTCCCCTTATGATATTTATTACTTAAAAAACCACTTATGTAACATTCAATTAAATAAGGTTATAATTGTCATTTCAAAAGATTATGTGTAAATCTTAAAACATGGATTAGTTAGGGAGTATTAAAAAGTGGTTTAATGTATATGATTAAATGTGTTATATTTGTGATTTAATTATAGATAAATAAAGTCAATTGTATTAAATAGCATAAACATTAATTGAACCAATTGAATAGATTTATTGCACTAAATTTTAAAAAGAAACAAATGACACATGTCAGATACATAGAGTGCCAAATGTTAACTTCTCAAATCTCGTTTTGTGCAAACTTTACTTTATTATATAAGATTTATAAATATGAAAAAGTTAATAGGTGTGTTATTACGTTACCTCTTTTTGATTTGTTACCCGACTGTCTAAAACAAATATGTGACTTTCAAGTCAAGTTACACGTATACACTACATCAAAGATGGTATGTATACAGTCAAATACGCGATATTGTTTAGGCACTCATCTACCTCAGGTTCAACCTCCCCAACCACCACCACTCCTCGACCACCACCAGGCAATGTAAACCTCAAACAAACAGTTTAAAAATTGCAAACAGCTCGAAAAATTAAACATTTTCTTTGGACAATGTTATTTGGTGCCCCACTGTTGAGAATCTCAAGCGTAGACATATCAATCAAAATTCAATTTGTCGAAGATGTTGTATAGAAGAGGAGTCAACCAAATATATGTTCTTTGATTGTGACTGAGCCAGAGCAATGTGGAGAGGATCATGTATTCAAAACCCTATCCTTTTTGATGTAACTTCTACTTCAGAGTACAAAATAAAAGCAATCTTAGAAGAGTTCGAGTAGATTTAGACGAGTAGAAATATTCTGATTTTTCAACAAAGAGGTATCCAATAGAGACAAAGATTTAACATGCTTCATAAGGATACAAAAGAGTGGTTATATATTTTTGGGTACTAAGAGGTCTCCCAAGTAAAGAATCATGTCATTATTGGACTACACCTGATAATGAATCAAGTTCAGTTATGATGAATTTTTAATTAACATGAACTTACCTTCAAGAGCATGATGGATAATGCGTGATGATAATGGAATTTATCTGGTCAAGCAATAGGTTCAATAACAAATAATGCACAGTAAAGTGAACTTCAAGCTCTAGTTTTTGCTTTGCAAAGCTATTGGTGTAAAGGATATACAAAAATTTATTTCGAAAGTGGATAACCAAGAAGTTGCAACATTGATCAACGGTAGGATAACTAATTTCGGCATCTATAACTTGATTTGCAAAATCATACATGGGAGAAGCAAATTTGAAGCAACTCAAGTCAGATATATAAAAAGAGAAAGTACCAAACCTGCTGATCTATTAGCAAAACAGAGAACACCTTAAGAATTTAATTTTTATTTCATTATTTTGTTCCAAATTTTATATCTCAAGTGTTACATTGTGATTATATTTGTTATAAAATTTTAATAATAAAGGAGACGATAAAAATGAAGAAGCTAATTTGTAAGAGAAATTTTTTGAGAAATACCTCTTTTGATGTGCCTCTTTCCAAAAACGTTCTCTTTAACTGTCTTTTTCAAAAATAATCCTCGTTAAATCTGAAAAGTTTATAATGTTTTATAAAGTTTATAAGGTCTTTATGGATAGTAACTACTATTCGGAGACTCGATGCAAGTATTTATAAAGTTTTATAAAGTATTTATAAGGTTTTACAAGATATTTGTAAGATATGTATACGGTATATATAAGATTTTACACACATATAAAAGTTGTTTGTGTATGCTTGTATAAGGTTACACATGTATTTGGGTAAATCTCATATTTTTAGGGGGCATTTTTGTAAAGTGGTATTGGAAAATGATATTTTTGAATTATATATATCTATT
The DNA here is from genome assembly GCA_900406565.1 of Turritis glabra. Lineage (NCBI taxonomy): Eukaryota > Viridiplantae > Streptophyta > Magnoliopsida > Brassicales > Brassicaceae > Turritis > Turritis glabra. Next base: position 1,047,843 of record OVBN01000185.1, read on the forward strand.
TAATATATTATAATAGTATGTTTGTAAATATTTAATTTAGTTTATAATAATTCACTTTTTTGATAAAAGATAATACCACAGTTTAGGTGAAAGTATATCTTTTTTATTTAGTAAATATTTTGAGAAAAAATAGTTAACTTTTTCTCTTCTCACATTAAAACTTTGGTGCACATTAAAGTCCTAGAGATTACAAGATAACATGTCTATGTTTGACAATGCTATTGAATAAATTTCATATATCAATAAAACTTTTTTTCTTTCTATATACCATAATTACTTTTAAAATTTGTTAGATATCTTACTGTGTTAATAAAATGTTTTTTAAAAGATGTCATAAGCTAAATATTACTAGGTGTCACATTGTTGTAACTAAATAAACATATCAAAACTGTATATTTTAATAATCCATTATAAATAGATGTTCTAAGCAGGCACTAAGTTACAAACTTGCAATCAGACTTTTTTTTTTTATCATCTCTACTGAAATTCTGAACTTTTTAGGTTTTCAAAAATGGTCAGTTAATATTTAAGAAGCTTGTTAAAATATATATATATATATATATATATATATATATATATATAGTTTTACACATACATAACCATGTATTGCTTATATCATGAATTCAAAACTTTTAACTTAATTTCTTTTTTTCAGGGAAATTATACATTCAAGTGTGGAGATACTGATGAAAAAACCAGGCAAAGAGCTATAACCTGTATTTATAGTTTTGATGGTACGTTAACAAAATCTAATGGTTATGTTAAGCCAAAATAATTCATTTGTTATATATATATATATATAATTACACATAAAACATTGCAATTGCGCTTTCAAATTTTAAAATATGTTTACGAATGTTGTTTTGTTTTTTTTGTTAGGAGTTGTATCTGTAAAGTTTTATCCACAAATGAATGCACTAATGGTGTTTGGAGAAGGAATTAAGGTGACCGAGATTCAGAGGAAGATAGATGAGATTTATAACCCAGAAATAAAGAGGTTCCTATTGTGTTGTATTCCCAAATAATGATATGGTGTTTATGTATTTCTTCTTTTTAAAAATGTATTTGGATTATGACTAATAATTGTATAATGCTAAACTATGCATTCATATTTTATAAAAGTGTTTGGATTTTTCTTTGATTGTCGATTAAACCCAAGTTCTATTGTTCTACTCGTATAATGTTTTATCGAAAAGAAATCTAGTAGATGCAATTTTTTATCACAAGAATGGCGATGAAAAGTAATAGTAGTTTGTTGTAATATATTTATTTCTCATTGATTTTTACCATAATATTGAAATAATTTATATATTTTTAAATGAAGAAAAATTTGTTTATCTATGAATTAACTCAAAAAATTTCTCATATGAATTTGAATTCAAATAAGACAAATTTTAACAAAATCAAATATTAAAAGGACCAGAATATGTACTTATGCATTCTACTGGTTTTCTACCATTCTCCTACCAATCAAAACCTATAAATTTGCACCAAAAATAATAGAAATTTTTTAATCCCAAAAATTAAATTTATAACTACGGAAAATGTTTATTAATAATCCAAATAATGTATAAATCAAATTATTTGTTACAAGCAAAATTGAAATAAATTTTACAAGCCAAAGTCTTTGAAGTCCAATATCAATAGTTGCATCTCGTCTTCATCTGCGTTCGAGATGGACGTGACTGTCAGAGCTGTTGGGAAACCGGGTGGTCGAATTTCTGAAAACTGTTGGAAGAAGAGCTTCTTGCATTCCATGAGATACTTGATCTGAGCGTCATTATGCAGTTCACGTTCCTTAAGTTTTTGAATCTCATCTCGTAACTTCAATATATGGCGTGGAGTTGACGAAAATGAGGAGCATCGACCATCCAAAATTTCCAAACCCATAACGGCGTCCTTTCACCAAGGGAACTTCCTATTAAATTAAAAACAAAGCATAATTATTGGATGCGTCACATGAAACCAGAAACGTTGATGCCTCACATGGAAACATGAAACGTTAATGCCTCGAAATATGAAAACAAGTTATGCGTTTGAATAGAGAAATGCTAAATGAAAACAACTTGTACATTGAAGCAAAGCAAAAACCAATCGAAAGATGAAACCAAAATTTACTTACTTCAAGCATGATAAGGTTAATCTCCTCTTGCATGATAGTATTTGACTCAACTTCGTCATCTCTTTTAGTTTGGCGTTGAGAATTGGTGAGCTCCATCTTACTCTTAGCCGAGTCGAGAATCTTTTTTGTCTTCATGTCATTAATTGTATGCGTCTTCGTATTTAAGTGAGTTTCTTTCATGAAGTGAATCATATTAGGCTCCTTCCCAAGTTGAGTTGTCTAATAATATCCATTTTAAACAAATCCAGAAATAAATAAGTTAGAAATAAGAGAAATTAAAGAAGATAATAAAAGAGAAATAGAGAAAAACGTAAGAAACATGGTGCTATGTTGAGTTGTCTAATATCCAGATAAAACAAAACCAAAAGTAAATAAGTTCGAAATTAGAGAAATTACAAGAGAGATAGTGCAAGCGACAGAAAAAATCAGATGACTATGCTTTGCAAATCCACGTGTGTTGAGTTGTCTAATAAATTGTTGATGCCTCACATGCTTTGCAAATCACATGTTTTGTAAAACATTAAAAACGTCTGTAGCATATATATACTAGCATATATAGTAATTACTTACCATTTCCTTCCATTTTAGTTCATATGTTTTCTCCAAGTATGTATGATGCAAACCAAAAGAAGACTTTTTTATAAATTTTCCAGTTTAAGCTTTTTCGAGTTATTAGAAGTACTATAAATATACTACATTCGTTACATTATCAGTTATAGAGTATTATACTGAATGTCAAATCTTTGAAAATATATGAGTTTTAAATTGAAACATCCCAATTTTTACAAATATGCTGGTGCATAAGGAGAGATTAATAAAATTGTTTCAGCTATTTATATCATAAAAGTACATCTTTTCTTTGATAATTTATGCTAACAGAATCGCAAAGTTAAACATGCCATAATATATTGATTGAAGGATGAGTGACATATTAAGAAGTGATTCTAATACCGTTCCCACAATTTGTACCCATAATTTATGTATTGCTCTTAAAAGACAGTGATTTTTATGGTAAGCTAGGTAACTTCTTAAATTTATGTATATCGTTCATATAAGTGAATTTATCTATTGTGTTTGGTATTTATTGTCAAAAGAGTTTATTTTTCTAAATAATAAATTTCAAATCTAAAACTACAAAATTTATAACATCCATAACATTACACTTTTTTAGATTAAATTCTCTCAACTCATATTTCTCAAAAAAAAAATTCCATTTTTTTAAAATCTCTATACAAATTATTATCATTATATATCATTTAATAAAATATCATAGTCTCGACATTATTAATTATAGATGTCTTACTTGTATTTGTAAATATCAAAAGATAGGATTGTTTATACTCATTGATTTCTACCATACTACTCATATCATATCTTTTTAAATGAAGAAATTTTGTTTATCAATGAATTATATCAAAGTTTTCTCATATGAATGCAGAGAAAAAAGTTTCTTACAACTTTAAATTCATAAAAAGAAAATTTGATTAAAAAAATAAATTAACTAAAAGGACCAGAATGTGTTCTATGTATTCTAATGGTTTGTATTAGTGTTGTCATTATGTTACTATGATGTGGATTCAACTCACATATTGCATTTTTTTTGAAAAATGTTTTAGTAAATACTGAAAAAATAAATATTAATAATAAAAACTATTCGAGATCTACAAAGAAAATTCATTAAAATTATATAATATTTTAATTTTTCAAAGGAAAAATGATAGTCCGCTACACTAAATATAGCTCAATATATACATTACAACACATCTAAACTAAAATATTGTATAATTTCAATTAAAATATTCTTTGTAAAAATTGAATAGTTTTTTGTTATTAATATCAAAAATGGAAATAAATAAAGAAGATAATCAGTTAATTTTAAAGGAAAATTTTATCCTCTTTAATTAAATATATAACTCTTTTTATTGGTCTAGCATATAATTAAATACATAATTTAAAAAATTTGCTTAAGAAGTTACCTTTTTATTATATAGTAGATTTCGTTTAACCTTATGAGTTATATTATGAAAGGTACTTGTCTCAATTAATATATGGAAGATGTGACGCAAATTTTGTTATGATTACGAAAATTTTGAGTGAAATTTATAACTACGTGCATGATTCTTGTAATATTTGTAAATAATAATAGAAAGTGTCGCTTAAGTGACTACGGTGATCCTCATATTTCTTTTCATTTTCTTTTTCGTTCTATACATTTATTATTCTAAATTTTTTCATGTTTTTAACTTTTGTACACATAAAAGATAACACGTTTGACAATGCTATGATAAAATTTCATAAATTTATACAACTTATTGCTTTCTTTCTATATGCCATACTTGTAAATTTTCTTATATTTGATCCCAAAAAAAAAATTCTCATAATTGTATTATTATTGTTTGCCATTTAGAGGTTAATTTAGCACACATTTTGTTTTTTACAATTCTTATTTCTTTTGCTCGTTATGTTCTTGGAAATCGTTTTTCTAAATATAAAGTTCTTGAAACCTTTCAGATATATATGTATATATATATAATAGTTATTATAATTTTAATTTTTTTTCTTAAGATAGGTTATAATTTTTACAAATTTTTAACATATCTTGGAACCTAAATTATAATATTACTATGTGTCATATTGCTGTAAGACTACATAAATGTATCAAAACTGTGCATTTTAATGATCAAATAAAAATGGATGATATAAGCAGGCCACTAAGTTGCAAACTCGCAATCATATTGCTTTTATCATTTACTCAAATTCTGAACTTTTCTTTTCTTCAAAAAATGGTTAGTTAATTTTTCAGAAAGCCCGTTAGAAAAGAAAATTATACATGTAGTTTTACATATTTAGAAACTAGGATTGCTTATATAATAAATTTACTAAAATCTTAATTTAATTTCTTTTTTTGTGTTGTAGGAAGAATATACATTGAAGTTTGGATCTACTGATGAAAAAGCTAGGGAAAAAACCTAGACTATATTAATAGTCGTAAAGGTACACATACACAATCGAATAGTTATGTTGAGCCAAAATCAAACTATTTTATTATATATATATATATATATATATATATATAGATATACACTGGCTATTAAATATATATTTTATATAGGAAATATTTCAATAAGACTAAAATATTAAAAATGTATACAAATGTATTTTGTTTTTTTTTTGTTAGGAGTTAGTTCTGTAACATATAATATACAAAGCGACTTGCTAACCATAACCGTAAAAAGATAAGATTTTTAAACCGAAAAAGGGTTCCTATTGTGTTTTAATCCCAAACTAGATTCTATAATGTTTATTGACAAATTAATTTTATATTTTAATTTAGAACATAATTTGTTGTAAAATTGAAGTGGTGTTACGAATATAATTTATAAACTATTCAAAAAATTGTAACGATTTGATAAAGGATATTAAATTTTAGGCATGTTCACGTCGGATCGGAATTTCCTGTCGCGTCCGGTATCCTTCGGGATTTTACGTTCTATTGACATTCCCGCTTAAATAATTAAACATTTGAGAATATTTGTTACAGTCTATCAGGTAAAGGAATGGGTAAAGAGTTATGATGGGATAACCATATTTCTCGTCCCAAAGTGGACCTTTACCCATCCTGAAATTGATCCTTATCCGAATTAGTGAGAGTTTGAAAACTGAATTTAACTACTCTAATTTTTTCGATCTAGTCCCGTCACCCAAAATTCTCATCTAGTATTTTATTAGGAATAAATCGGATAATATTTCTATTACCCAAATTACCAGTTTTTGTCCCCTATTCACTATTTCCCGTCTCAGAACTCAAAATGGACAAACCTATTAAATCTGGTTTGGGATCGGTTTGAGTTATGGTTATTTTGGTGTATAATATGTAAAATAGGAGATTTATTTAAAGAGTTACGGTTGCTTTTTGTATGAATGTAATTTCACAATTATTAGTGTGTTTTTACTATACTGTCTATTTAATCCATTTTGCATTAGGGCAGGGCGTACGATTTTTTCGTTAGGTTTCGGTTTGGTTTTTTTAGATTTACGGTTTTGCGGTTTTGCAAAATTGAAAGCATATAGAAACCATATGTAATTCGGTTTGATTACGATTTTTTGGTTTATCGGTTTTATAAAAAATAAAACCATATGTAACTCGGTTCAATTTGGTTTTGATTTGGTTCTGGTTTTCTAGGTTATTCCATGTTTTTACCAAAAAAATAAGTTTGCTGCATAAATAAAAGTAAACATAGAATATAAATAATATATCAATCAATAAGTTAAACATAATCGAATAATATAATCCAAATCTAGTTTCGTAAGCCCAAATAATTCGAATACAAAGATTAGAATTCAAATAATTATAAGCCCAATAAAGAAAAATCTTAAGGACATTATTCAACATATAAGCTGAACAAATATAATTATCCCAAATTTCATCAAAAACCAAAAAAAAAAGGTTTTACGGGTTTTAACCAAACCAAACGTAAACCGAAAAATTAATAAAAATGGTAACTAAATGGAGTTTTAGGCGAAACCATAATTGTATTATTTTAAATATTTTATAAACCTTTAATATTAATAATATTTAAAATATGATAATGAACCATTGGCCAAATCTTTTAGCCGATGTGGACCGTTGAACACACATTTTGTTTTTCATTGATTGAGTAATATATGTCTGTTTTGAAAATTAGAATCATAAAATGTGGAGATTTTTTTTTACATTTATATTAATATATGTATTATATGATATTAAATAAAGATGATAGCATAATCATAATTTTAAATCTTAACAAAATCTTTCAAACATAAAAGCTAAAATAAATAGTATGGTATAATTATATAACAAATCTTAATTTTCAATTTGGATTGGTTCAAAAATTTTTAGAAATTAATTTCATTTTTGCGTCCATAATTAATCAGAGAGAGAAAGTAGGGTTAATTTTTTGGAAATTAATAATTATTCAAAAGAATTTTTGAATTTTTATTTAAAATATATTAGTTTTGTGATTACTATTGTACCCATAATAAATTTATTTAAAAACATTAAAAACCAATGGCATTATATATAAATTCTTACACCCTTAAGGTCTTTTAATATCAAATGTTTCATAATTAATAGTATAGATAATGATATGGTCACTATAAATAAAAGGGTCAGTTGCATCAATTAATTTACGTCAAAATTTAAATGATATTAATTTGAATTATTTATTTATAATCAATACAAAAATTATGATTTAAAATTAGTTGTAATAATCGATGTCATTATTGATTTGTGTTGCATCGGTTCATTAAATTTGATGCAAATCTAGATTCATTTGCATCATTTCACAATATTGATACAAATATATGAATTTACATCATTTAGATAATGATACAAAATTTAAATCAATAACAATTGATGTTATGTAAAAAGTGATGTAACTATTTAGTTATTTTGTCAACATCCCACGTCACTTCTACTGAAAAAGAGACTTTATAATTTTCGTATATATAGTAACATTAATGTTTTTCATGGTTTCAAAAAGTGTAAAATTTCATAAGCAACTATTATAACAAATGAATTTTATGGTTTGCTTTCATATTAATTAATAAAATTAAATAATATTTGTTTCTTAAAAAAATAATTTAATATTATTTTATAAATTTTATCATCAATTATTTATAACTGATATAAATAGTTAACAAAACTTATTATAATCGTTGCAAATGTTAACGTCATTTTGATAAATTGATGGAAATACTAACATCATTTGTTTTAAATGATGCAAAATTTACATCATTTTTTGCAACTGATGCATATTAACATCGATTATAATAATCAATGGAAATAATTATTTCAATGATGCAAAATATTTGCATCACCACATCCAAGATCACTTATATAAGTGATGTAAAACTCATTTGCATCAATTATAACTTATGCAAATATATAAAATAAGTGACACAAAACACCTCTTTTTGTAGTGGGTGTTTATTTAAGTCTTGCTATTTGTAAAATTATTTGGATATGGTGCTTATTTATGTATCCTATAGAAATAGAAGTATGCTTGACCAAAACAGAACTTTTTTTATAGAAGTGTTAGGATTTTTCTTTTATTATTAACTAAGTTTGTTATATTAGTTTACTCGTATAATTGTTTTTTTTTATTAACATCTGCTTTATTAGATTAAAGATAGTGAGAAAAATCACAGTGTAATGCATCAGCGATTACATAAGGAATCAAAGAATGGTAGAAATATAAAGCATTGTTAGGTATATTTCCCTTAAGCTAATATATCTGCAGGCTGATTGTAGGTTCGCTTGACCCATTTGAATTGGATGTCTTGAAATTTACTTCCCCATTGTCTCGCTTCTCTTACCCAATTAAATACACCAAAGTTGAGTCTTATACCCGTAATTAACTCTATTAATTCATGGTTGTCCCCTTCAAAGCAAACTTTTTTGTAGCCCTTACTCCAACATGATTGCATAGCAATAATGAGAGCTTGCAATTAACGTTTGAGTGCATTAGCTGTGATCCTGCCACTAAGGTAGACTCCGTTGTGGTCTTGTAGAATCCATCCCACCTTTGAAGGAATATCTTGACTGACAAATGATCCATCAAAGTTATATTTTATCCAACCTGTTTCCGGAATTTTCCGGAGCTGAGCGAAATTCGGTGTCGGGAAATGTTGGAGTTGAGTATTGGAATTGAGAAAAGAGTTTTCTGAACCTAACCACTCTTTAGCATCTGTCTCTGCAAGGTGAAGACTTGTTTTCCACGGAATATGTTTATGTTGAAAGCATAATATGTTTCTGCTCTTCCATATTCGCCAAAGGATCCATATCGGCAGGTGCTTGAGGTGTTGTGTTCTCGTTGACGTGTTGAACAAGCATACCGCTCTGATTCTATTTTCAAGGTTGGCGCTCGGAGATAGTAGGGTTGGATCTGGAATACTAGAAGCTCGCCAAATAGATTTTGCGTAGTCACATTCAAAAAACAAGTGGTTTGTTGTCTCCTCTTCCTTGCAACAATGGCGACTGATAGAGTGTTGGCTAATATGGTGATACTTTAATGTTTCTCTTGTAGCTAGCGCATCTGAGGTAACTAGGTAAGTCTCCACAAAAATTGTTTCAGTTTTGGTGTTGTTTTGATTTTTCATATAACTCTTTTAAGATGCACATCTCCTGGTGGCGCTTACGTGATAGATTCTGTAATGCCCGTGTTCCGGAAAAAGGAGATTGTCGGGATCGTTACAGAAGAATCGTATCATGGCGTTTCGATCCTCTAAGGTTGGTAGAAATGTGATCTCTCTCTTTGAATCAATCCTAAGTGTTTCGGGAATGAAGTTTTCTCGGGAACGGGAAGCGGATTGATCAAATGTCGAAAAGTCAAAGTTTGACCAGAAACTTGAGTGGATCAATCGATCCAGGAGTAGGATCGATCGATCTGGTGAAGTTAGAGACGGATCGATCGATCCATGGTCGGTCGGTCAATCCGTAGCTCTGTCGTTGTTTGGCTGAATGAGAGGATCAATCGATCAAGTTGTGGATCGATCGATCTGCCATGTTGTGTGGACCGATCGATCCATGCTTTGGATCGATCGATCTGGCACAGAGAAGGTGTGGATCGACCGATCCAGTAGTAGATCGATCGATCCAACTCTGTCGGCAACTTTCCTTTTTGTTCTCTTTGGCCTCACCTACCTCATTATTCGTGTTTTCTTCTTCTTTCTTCTTCCTGGGCGTTTGTTGGAGCTTTTGTGAGGAAAAGGAGAGTGTGAATTCGAAGGTTTGGGTGTTGGGTGAGAAATCAAAGAGAGAAGGTTGTGGTTGCTTAGGAAGGAAGAAGCTTGGTGGTTTGGGTTGCAGAGAATCGTTAACGTTTGTAGAAGTGAGGAAGGGTTTTCCAGCTTCGTGGTCGTGCTGTCTTATTCCGCAATCCGTTCATTCTTAAGGTGAGTGCATGACCTTGACCTTATCTAAGCATTTGAGAAGTTTGTGTGTTCTTGTTAGTGTTTGGATTAGATTTATCGAATCCTTGGATTGTTGCTTGTTTCTGTGGTTGTGTGGCTTGTTTCCCTGTTGTTTGGGCTTGGATTGTGTTTAATCGTCTGTAGAAAGCAAGTTTGGGTGGTCGTTGGTCGTGTGTGGTGGTGGGAGTTCGTGTTTGAGTTGCAGAACCGCGGGGATCGATCGATCCAGGGCCAGGTAAGTGGGGGATCGATCGATCCAGGGGAGGATCGATCGATCCAAAAGTTGTGTTGTTGCTAGTTGTGTTGGTTGTGTTTGGATCGACCGATCCAAGTTTGGATTGATCGATCCGTGTTATTTTTGGGCTGGATCGACCGATCCAAGCTTGGATCGATAGATCCGGTTGTTGTTCGTTTTGTGATTGTTGCGTTTGTGCGTTGTGAGCGGTTTATCGTCTTACTTGCTTGTGTGTATAGCTCGTAGATGGGAGGACCGCCTCACTAAGTATTTGTGATAATACTTACGCATCTCTGTGTGTCTTTGAGTTGCAGGTAAGGATAAGGTGTGATCGTAGAATCAAAAGCGTTGAGGAGAGGATGATTAGGACTCGGGTGTTTGTTGTTGTTGTTGTTGTTGTGTGAGAACTTGTTTATTAATTCGGAGTTTGAATTTGAACCGTTTTAGTTAATACGTATGGGCGTATTAGTGGTTTAAAAAAAAAAAAAAAAAAAACGGGTGTGGTCGTTTCAGATTCCACTGGCAGGTGTGTAGATAATCAGTACGCAGATCTAACTGTGTAGATTCCATCCTTTGTATAGTGCCATCCTAAGAGGTCACACTTTGCTTTGGGACAGAGTTTTATAGCTAAAATTCTGTCAGCATCTTCCAGAGAGATCGCATCTCTAACTTTCTCCGCATCCCAATCTGTTTTTGTTTCATTAAACCAAATCACAAGCCCTCAATTCTTGAATATTTTCATGTTTCCAAACAGATGGTCGAGGAGGATAGAGAGGAAGCCAAGGATCAGACCAACCATTAACTAGAGTACCATCATCAATAACAAACCGCATACCCTGTTTTAAGAGATCTCTTCCGTGTAGCAATGATTTGCATACATAAGAAGATTTTCTTCCTTGGCGAGCATTGAGGATATTTGTTTTGGGAAAATACCTTCATTTAAGGACTTTTGCCATTAGACATTCTGGATGTTGTAAAATTCTCCAAATTTGCTTGCCAAGCAGAGCAATGTTGAAGTTTTCTAATTCTCGAAATACCAAGCCACCCTCTCTTCTAAGGATACACAATCTATTCCAAGCAAACCAATGTAAACCTTTCTTGTATTCATTCGTACTCCACCAAAACCGATTTAGAGCAGTATTGATCTCTTCACATATCTCCTTTGGAAGCTTGAATATATTCATGGAACAAATAGGCATTTCCAAAGCCACTGATTTTAGAAGAACCTCTTTTCCCCCCTGAGATAAGAAATTCTTACTCCCACCTTGAGTTTTTTCCTTGACTTTTTCAACAATATATCGAAACATCTCAGTCTTCTTTGTAGTCAACTGCTACGATAATCCCAAATATTTACCTCCTCCTCCTTCATTGTGTATACCAAGCATACGACGGATTCGTCTTTTAACATCATGTTTAACTTTACTTGCGGACGATTTCCGCAAGTTCATCACTTGACCTGAAACTTTCTCATATTTGGAGAATACTTCCTTAATAGCGTTGCATGATTTGTCGTTTGCAAGCATAAAGAACAAAGAATCGTCAGTGAATAATAAATGTGCCACAGCTGGTCCTCTATTACTTATCTTTATTCTTTGGATCTTACGTTTCTGGACTGCTATATTCATCATGTAGGATAAAACTTCAGCGCATAAAATTGTTTATCAAACAAAAAAAAACAAAAACTAGCATATGCATATTTTTTATTGCGAGAATGGCGAGGAAAAATAGTAGCATGTAGTATTCGTAAATACCAAAAGATAGGATTCGTTACACTCGTTAATTACTACCATACTACTAAAATAATATTATATATTTAAAAAATGAAGAAACTTTTTTATGTATGAATTATATCACAATGTTTTCATATGAATGGATGGAAAAATGTCCTTATGTACAACTTTAAAATAATAAAATTTGTTATGAACAAAGAGATTAAGAATTGTTTTTTGACGATGTATATGGAGGATACAAAGCTATATTTAGCTTGGATACCAAATAATATATAACATTTTTATCGATCTATGTATTCATACAATAATCATAATATTCATAACACTCCATTTTTGATGACCACTATAATAACATAATCCCAAACGTGCATGTGAGAAATACAGTTTCATTAAAAACATAATTAGGAAAACTCAATGAGAAAAATATGGTTAAGAAAAAAAGAGTGACGACACAAAACCACACATTTACTCTCTTCATGAATACATCACTAATTTTTGAGACAACGCAATCCAATCAGATGAACTAACTTCAAGTTGTGTGATGCATGTTGCATCATCTCAAACATAATTGTCGGAGCTCCTTTTCTTGTAGATATACCACAATCTTTTCATATATGTTGAATTACAAATCTAGGATCGGATAAATATTATGCATTTTCAAAATCAATTAAGGGCTTGAATTGGTATGTATACATCTTTTTCATGTTTTCACGTTTTGAAAACGTGATTCAGTTGAATACATACAATTCACAAAAACTTGCGCTGAATTATAAAACGTGAAAAATAACATGTTTCTTTTTTAATTCATCCTGCATGTTATAAAATTATAACTAAATTTGAGAAAGCCCATTCATCTACTAAATAGTATTTTTTGGCGTTTTAAGAAAAAGTCATTTGTGTTCAGCTTTAAATTATTGTCGTTCTATTAATTCTGCTATTTCATAATTCAACTATTCTGCTATTCCTGTTAGTCTGACATACTAATCAAACTTACCTAATAAATTAACTAAAGCAGTTCTAAGAAACAATATTGCATTAAAAAGTAAGACAAATTTATAATTAATTTTTCGAAAATATATTTTCCAATGAAGAGACCATAAATACAAACATAAATTAATACTCTCTCCGTTTCATAAAGAGTGTCGTTTAAGGTTTTTTCACATTTATTACGAAAACCATTAGATGTTCTGTTTTACCCCTAATTAATATATTAAATCATTTTTTCTTTGGTCAATACATTAAAATAATAAAGATAAAATTGGAAATATTATCAAACATCTACATTGAAAATACAAAACGACACTTATTTTGAAACAAAATTTTAAGTCTAGAACGACACTCTTTGTGAAACGGAGGGAGTATCTATCATAATAACTTTGTTTTTTTTGTTGAAAAATATATATATCATAATATTTAACAACAAGCGAATGATCATTTTTACAAAACAAAATCAAAATAATTTCTTAGAAAATGATTGAGAGGAGATGAAATATTTGGTGAAAGAATAAGTAAAAATAAGTATATTTATATATCTAAAAATAATGTTCACAGCCGTTTTAAGTGGTTATTTAAAAAAGAAAATGGTTTAAAAAAATTATGCATGACCATTGGCGGTGAAAGTTAAAACAAAAATCGATCAAATTATTTTAGTCAACAATTAATTAAAACTGACTACTTCATATATAATTTATATATTGGTGTTCAAGTGTTCTTTAATTATAAACTCAATATAAATAAAAATTTAATAACAATGTTAATGACGAGTCAACCCAAGTAAAACAGTAAAAATGGCAGTTATGCCATCAATAACAATTTATATTAACATTTTTTAAGTACATAATAAAGATAAACATTTATTTTGTAAATTATTTCATAAAATACCATTGATTTAAAAAAAAAATTAGAAAACTCATTAAAAGTAAATATGAAATATGAAAATACTTATGTACATGTATCCAAACAACCTCTACAATAAATTATCTACTATCCATTTAACCAACCACAACTAAAAGATTTTGATTTTAATTACAAAATCTAAAATATAAATATAATGTTCCAGAATTAATAGTATAAATATTTATAAGATTTTGTTAAGATTTATTATTATGATTCTCCTATCATCTTTGTTTGATATTTTGTTTAGTTGTTTTGACTCATCATATAATACATAAAATTAATAAAACTCTAGATTTTTTATGCATTTGTTGTAATTCAAATTCATAGATTTGACACGTGTCGTAATCATGTTAATGACTAATTTTGAGAAACCAAACTTTATATAACAATATATATAAAAATAGAAAAGTTCAAGGGAAACATTTTTCAAGGCTATTTTTTTCATTTTTTTCTTTTTCATTCTATAAATTTATCATTCATAAAAAAATTTGATTTTAAAAACTTTGGGTCACATTAAATTACTAGAGATCACAAGATAAGACATCTGACAATGCTATTAATTTATAGAAGTTTTGCTTTCTTTCTATATACCATAATTAATTTTAAATTTTCTTACATATTTTTCCTATTAATAACATTTTTCTTATTATTATTTTATTTTCTATTGCTATATATATTCTTGGAAATTGAGATATCTATTTTTTTAACACATATTATAATTTTTACAATTGTTTTACATGTGTCGGAAGCTAAAGTATAATATTATTGTGTCACTTTACTGTATGACAAACGTATCAGAACTGTTCATTTTGTTAACCAAAGATAAATAGATGCTATATCATTGTTTTTATCATCTCTACTCAAGTTCTGAACTTTTTAAGCTTTCAACAAATGGTAAGTTAATTTTTCAGGAAGCCCGTAAAAAATAATTATTACATATAAGTTTAGAAATTCAAAAACTTTAGTTTAATATATATATTTTTTATTTTTTTTCTGGCAGGAAGAATATCAATTCAATTTTGCATCTACTGATGAAAAAGCCAGGGACAAAGCGATAGACTATGTCTATAGTTATCGAGGTAGACTAACCCAATCTAATGAGTTAAGCAAAAGTAAACCATTTGTTATAGATAAATTGGCTATATATATATATATATATATATATATATATATTTTACAAATAGAGCATTTGAATAAGGTTTTAAAATATTGAACAATTTCTACGAAAGTTTATATTTTGGTTTAAATTCTAACAATTTATACGAATGTATATGTATATTTTTGCCAGGTGTTAGTTCTGTAACATATAATGTAGAAAGCGACCTACTAACCGTGAAGGGAGAAGGAATTGATCAAGATAAAATGCAGAGGAAGATTGATAAGTTTTTCAAACCGAAAAAGGGGTTCCTAAGATGTTTTAATCCCAAATAATATGGTGTTTAATTCTTTGTATTTGTTAGAGTATTTGGATTTTTAACTAATAATTTTACTAATGCATATTTATGTATTCATATTCTGTAGAAGTGCTAGGATTTTTCTTTGATTAATTATTAAACCTAAGTTATATTAGTTTACTCTTATAATGTTTTATCAGAAAAACAAAAACAAAATTTAGTATATGCATTTTTTATTGCGAGAATGATGAGGAAATTAGTAGTTTGTTGTATTTGTAAATACCAAAAGATATAATTGGTTACACTCATTGATTTCTACCATATATATATATTGAAACAAAGAAAATGTTGTTTAACTATGAGACTATTGAATCATCTCAAAATATTCTCCTGAATGGAGGAAAACGATCTTTGAAGCATCTTCAGCCCCCTTCAACTTTTTCCTTTTAAAAAATCAATACATGCAGTTTTTTCTTATTGCAATGGCGTAGAAAACAAATAGTATGTTGTATTTTATTATTCTCTTCGAATTGGTCGAAGTAAAAAGTTATACAGTAAAATGAATTACAACTGCTCTTTTATATAGAAGTTAACTTTATGTGGTATGTATTTTACACAAATATAACTATACATGCATACATTATTTTACTATATATGCGTTTATATTTTTTAGTTTCATTGGAGCATATTTTGTAAAACGCAATAAGTTAATTTTTAAAATATTTTTTTTGGAAATGAAATACATAAAATTAATAAAACTCTAGATTATTTTTTATGCATTTGTCGTGATTCGAATTTTGAAAACGGACATGTATTATTCAAGCAATAAAAAAATGTGTGTTCAACGTTCCATATCCACTAAACTTTTTAGACAATGGTTCAGAGTCATATTATAAATAAGACTAAAATGAATCTAAATCTGAATGAGCATAAAGTTTAACTTAAGAAACATTCAAATTTAAAAATTTGTATCCACTTTAATTCGGTTCTTTAGTCGAACCGCTGAATTATACCGGAAATTATAAATTTTTTAAAAAATTTAAGTTTAAAATAATATGAACATTTACACTTATCAAAAATAAAATATCATGGGACGGGGTTATATAGCGGATGAGTTTGGATAGACATTGATATAAATTTAAAATATCATTAACTTTGTGTTACAATACGAGTAAATCATCATTTCATTATTTTGTTAACACCATTAATATTAGACATATTGATTAAACTATAATTATGTAAACAAACAAATTGTTCCGGGTATACCGGGAATTAAATATTAGTAATAATAAATAATTATGATGCACTAGGTTGAGGACGCTATGATTTCAATCCGAAGCGCCTTCTGTCTTTATCGTGTAGCTTCTTCCGTCTGACATTTCGTGGAGTGTCTTGAGTGGTTTTTGTTTTTTGGTGGCTGTGGACGGACCATCTCACTGTCTGACGGCGGCTAGGCTCTCCTTCCCTTCTCAGGCCATCGAAGCCTCGGCCAGTCTAGCTTTTACTAGTCGGATAGGGTTCAGGGTACTGTTCATATAACCACATAAATTTAATTATTTTTTGAATATCTAATTAGTAATTTTATTAAATAATACAATTTTGAAATTTTATTAGAGGAGGTTATTTTCTTAATTTAAGATGCAAATTGTAACAAAATCTTACAAAAATAATTAAATTTAAAATGATACTTAATTAAATCCTAAAATATTTTAAATATCAAAATAGTTAATGTGACTATATTAAATATATAATTTTTTTTCAATTCGTTATTAATCGGAATTAATTTTTGGAAAGTCGTAATAAGATAATAAGAAAATATTTGATTTTTCAATTAATGTTAAAAATCTACTCATAAAAAATAAAAATTATTGAAATCTGATTTATATTAGTTGAGATAATGAAAAATGATGGAAACTATAAGAATAATATTATATTTAGATTTAGCTTATTAAATGATGACTTCAATAATCCAAAATTTTTGTTTAGTCTCTTTAAACTCTATTACTTTGGTTTTTTTAAGAGAATAAAATTAATTATTCTTGAAATAAAAAGCAAACAATATTATACTAAGAGAAAACATCTCTTTCAACTCGATTATTTTGCTATTTTTTCTTAAAGAGAATAAAATTAGTTAACTAAAAGATGCTGATGTGTCATCGCTTGAGAGACTTCTTTATCTTTTGAATTTTAAATTTTCTTACATATTTTATTCTGTTAATAAAAAAAATATTTTTGTTTTAATTACTCTTTATCTTTATCTTTTATCTATTAAAAAAATTTATTTTCTTAAATTATGTTTTAAAAATACAATATATATATATATATATATTATAAGCTGGACAGTAATTTGGAAACTTGCAATCACATTGTTTTTATAATCTCTACTGAATTTCTGAACTTTTTAATTTTTCAAAAAATGGTTAGTCAATATTGCAGGAAGCCTGTTCAACAAATATATATAGTTTTCACATTTAAAAAACTTTATCGCTTATATAATGAATTCATTAAACCTTTAATTTCATTTTATTTTTTACAGGAAGAATTTACATTCAAACTTCGATCTAGTGATGAAAATGCCACGCAGAAAGCTCGAAATTATATATTGTGTTTTCCAGGTACACTATCACATATTAGATTCTTTCAATTTGGCTTAAAAATTTTAAACATTAGATAATTTATTTTATTTTTGTTAGGAGTTAAATCTGTGATATATAGTGAACATACCAACTTACTATTCGTGAAGGGAGAAGGAATTGATAAGGCTAAGATGATGAGGAAGGTAGATATGATTTGTCAACCGAAAAAATCGTTCCTTTCGTGTTTTATTCCCAAATAATAGTATAGTTTTATTTATGT
Source organism: Turritis glabra (assembly GCA_900406565.1). NCBI lineage: Eukaryota > Viridiplantae > Streptophyta > Magnoliopsida > Brassicales > Brassicaceae > Turritis > Turritis glabra. The sequence goes on from OVBN01000185.1 coordinate 1,066,029, forward strand.
CTTCATATTTGTAAGAGTATTTGGATTTTAAATAATAATTTTATGGTGCATATCTATGCATTCATATTCTATAGAAGTGTATGGATTTTTCTTTGATTATTCATTAAACTTAAGTTATAGTACTCTACTCGTATAATGTCTTATCAAAACAAATCTAGTAGATGCATTTTTTTTATTGCAAGAATGGCGAGGAAAAATATAATATACAAATATTTATACCATAAGTCCACTCGTATGTTGTATTTGTAAATACCAAAAGATAGGATTGGTTACACTCATTGATTTATACCATACTACTGATATAATATATTTTAAATGAAGAAAATTTTGTTTATCTATAAATTATCACAAAGGTTTTTCATATGAATGGAGGAAAAAAATTTCTTACAAACATGAATTCATAAAAGCCAAACTATAACAAAATATATTAAAATACTTACTTATGTATTGGAATGGTTTGTATTGTTGTCATTATATCACTACCATTTGGATTTTCAAACTTGTATAATGCATGATGTTACTAAGCAAACTAGAAAAGATTGATCAAGTCTATACTATGAAAGATGGCCAACTCTCTCTCTCTCTTTCCGTCACAGCAGCAATTGAGGAGAGGACACGTGTTCAAAAATAATTGATAAATAAAATGCTGAAAAATAGAAAATGGTTAAGAGCCGCTTCCTCTTCCTCTTCCTCTTCATCTTCCGGTTAGGAAAATATAAACCTCGAAGGTGAATCGATTACACAGAACCTAGGGTTTTCTTGGATATTGTCGACTCCATTGAGAAGCAATTCTTATGATAGAAGGAAGAAACCTAGCCTCCAACGGATCTGGGATATGCATAGAGGAAGGGACGTTTTTGATTCCAAGGATTTAGAAGAGTGAGGTAAATAATAAAGATTTTTGGATATTCCTCTTTTGTCTTTGGAAAACCTCTGCTACATTTTTAAGATTTTGGATCTCCGATTCGTTGTGCATGTATTAATGTGTGTCTTTTTATCTACATATCTTTTTGTGAAAGTTTACTCTGTTTTTGTTAAATTTTTGTAAAATTGAGATCTTGTTTGAATCCGGAATTTTTCATTCCCAGGAGATGCCTGATAGAAAATAATATTTGAGATTGTGGTTTCTCTCAATGATTTTGGCTTATGTTGTTTTTGATTTTCAAAATCCTGAACCATGCAAATATGTTTCATTTACCTACACAAGAAGAATAGGTTGTCATGTTCTATGCAATACGTGATAATGTATTCTATTAAAATCCAACTGGAAATAATAAGACTGATATCCTTTTACCTCTTCTTAGATGCACATGAGAGAAGACAACGTGCAATCAATTCAAAGCTTCGATTGGTGAGCAAGGCCCTTTAATATTTTTTTCGGCTGTTAATTATCTGTTGGGAAAAAACTCAATAAATACTTCATTTTTTTTTAACGTTTAATATCCTAATTTTTTTTGGTTGAAAAAAAAATACATTATTTCAATATATATGGTCTAAAATATTTTATCTTTGAATTGTTGATGGATTCGAATCCACAACTTAACAACTGTTAACATGCGTTACGCAATCAGTAAACAGTGTTAAATTTTAACGGGAAAACTCTGAGAAATACCCCATATATTTTTTTGGGCGTTTAATATCCCTACTTTTTTGTTGGAATAAAAATACCTCATTTAAATATATTTAGTCTAAAATACCTCATATTTGAATTGTTGGTAGATTCGAAACCGCGACTTAACATCCGTTAGCGGACGTTACGAGATCAGTACGATGTTAAATTTTAACATCACGTGTTTAAATAGATATATATAATCTTTATACAAAATTTTAAAAGTTTATGTACCTGATGGTTAAGCTAAGGTTTAAGACCGCCTCGTTGGAGTTAGAAAAGTTTTTACTAAAGTGATCTTTGTTGATAAAATGTAATTTTTTATAGTGAACACATGTGAGATAGGGACAGACGATGACAGTGGCTGATTCGTCGCTTCGTGGAGTAGATTAGTTACGGAAGTGGAGAAAAATTTTGGTAAAAGTGGAGAGATGAAAAAAATGGTTCGAGAAAGATGGAGTTTTGATCGTATCAACGCCATTGATGGGAGATTTGGTCAACTCTCTAAAACTTGTGAATATTACTACTACTTCTACTTCTAAAACTTGTTGTCTTAAAAATGTTGTCTTCTAATTTTCTGACGATCTAAACAAATCTCAAAAACTTCATCTTTAATTTTCAGCATGAAAAGCTTTGTGCATTGATCCTAGCGGCATACTTTTGGTGACTACTTGCAATTAGGGACACAATATTAACGACTTTAGAATAATGCAGTTTTTGTGAATATGTTCAGGCTTTTGCACATTTTCATTGTGAGCGGAGCACTTCACCGACAAAGGTTGAAAATTATTTTTGATTAACCTTAATGAGTTTTTTTTTCCATGTGATACAGAACATCAGTTTTAGCAATGATAGCAATTCGATAGAGTTTAGCTTTTGAAGAAGAAAAAGTCATATGGATTGGAACCATGATCGGTCATACAACTACATTATCTGGAATGGTTGGAGGCTCTCCTCCGGGTGCAATTGCATCAACTTTCTGTTCCTGCTATGAACAAAATGAAAAGTACTATGGCTCTGCTTGTGATAATAGCTCCAAGAAGAATTTTCTGGAATTTTCTCATTCTGGATGTATGATACAGTATACGTTATGTGCAAATCCGGTTTGTATTGGTCATGAGACTGCGACGATGACGCGGTTTGATTATCAGTCGGGTTCAATACTGAAGGAAAGTAGCGGTTCAGCCAATATGAAGGTGTTCAATGATCCAAAACCAATCTAAAAGAGAGACGCAAGATCATCATAAAGGCATAATAAATGGAAGTGGAACTACAATGCATTCTAAAAGTAAAGTTTTTTCCAAGGTTGTTAGGAAACATAGTGTTGAGGAATATTGGAAAGTAACTAGGAAAGGAAAGGCATTTGTGGAGTATAAGCATCAGTTGTGGGGCATATATGTAATTGCCTTTGTATCTAGCTCATCAAGAGCTACTCCGATGAAACAGACGCCAATAATGTACTTGAGCTTCATAATTCTCGCACCAATAGTACGAGGAGGGAGATGTCTGCATTAATCTGAACCATGCCAAGAACTTGAGTGGAGGTTCTGTTTGGAACTACAACTGCTCGTTTATATAGAAGTTAACTTTATGTAGTATGTATTTTACACAAATATAACTATACATGCATACATTATTTTACTATGATTTTAAATTTTTGAGTTTCATTGGAGCATATTTTGTAGAAGACAATAAGTTAATTTTTAAAATATTTTTTTTCGGAAATGAATATTTAAATGTAATAAAAATCTGGAAATTTTATTTGTTTGTTGTTTTAGGTTGAAAGGAGGGGCTTTTATTTTATTTTTTAATATAACTAAAATGTAATTTTCTAAAATGGTTTTCTAATTTATATGTAGGATAATACCCTTACTAATATTATAGAATTACCTAATTAAAACAAATCTTATTCCTTATCAAAAATTACATCAAATTGCCATTACAAATATAAGTTTCAGAGAACAAATTAATAATAGTCATTAAAAATAAAAATATAAAATACTAGTCTTTGCAATTTAACTACTTTTTAAAAACGAAAATGCTTTATTAGTTTTCAAAAACATTTAATAACCAATCAAATTCAATAAATATGATCTTATATTTGTTTGATTATATTTTGGTGAAACAAATAAATCATCACATCATATATATAATTAAAAGTAGTTTTTCTCGCATATGCCATGATTTTAATTTTTAAAAACGGATATAAATTTTCAACCTATGAAGAAAAATAGTATTGGATCAAACATTTCACATCAAATATGGAGATAAGTGTTAATCTAAAAACATATTATAAAAAAGAAAAAAATTAACAAAATAAAGAAAAAAAGTTTGAAAAGTAGGAGCCTTTACTTAATATGTGTTGAAACTTAAAATTTTATATTCTTTTCATCCATTTTTTTTAGTTGAAATGCATAATTCAATCAAATAAGATAAATATTTAAAATATTTTAACTTGAAAATTTTTAAAATAGTTTAACTTGATATTATTTAAAGAAAATATGATAAATATTTACAAGATCAATAAATTTAAAAATTATAAATAATCTAATTTAATTTTTAAAAATAAATATATTTTAAACATTTTGATTGATGAAAAAAATTGGTAGTATTTTAATTTGATTAAGAGAAAAAGAAATTTTAAGAGCTCGCAAGTCATATGATGGAATGAGTTAAGATAGACGGCGGCTTAAACGGAGAGTGTTAAGATATCATTGTCAGATGATTTAAATAAACTTTGACACCTCTAAATGTTTGCAAATTCGATTGTAAAACTTTATCATTTTCCCACATATTTGCAATTACATTAGGACATAAATTCAATTGTAACCATTATTTTGCAATTGTATAATCAACTTAATCCACATATTTAAAATTTCATAAATAAAATAATCTAATAAAAAATTTTGGTCTTTAAAACATATTACATAATTATAACAATATTAATTTTTAATAGCAATATTGTTTTGTGCATATTTATAATTACTTTTTAAATAAAACTTAACTAAAATTTAAACAAAACAAAAAATTATATGGCGCTGTTTTAAAAATAATTAATAAAATCGAGTAGTATTCAACAAAAGATCATCTAACTTTTCTTTTAAAACAATTAATTTTTGGCATATAATTAGATGATCTTTTGTTGAATAAGATCAGCGCCATAATTTTTGATGATCTTTTGTTGAATATTATGGCATGTACTTTTTTACTATGGGAGTTGATGGCATGTATTTTTTTACTATAACAACATTATTTAGTTTTTAAATATAAACTTACAGTTCCAAATTTTAAAGAAAACATCAATCTGTTTGTAACGCGTATCATAATCTAGTAAAATTATTAAAATTGAAGAAAATATATAACTTTGTAACTGTTGAAAAAGACAAATATATAACTTTGTAATTGTTTAAAAAGAAAAACATAAAAAAATTAGATAAAATGATTAAGCATTTAAAATTTTAGTTGAGTTTCAAACTTAAAATATTGTAGCACTTATCTATTCACCTCCAACAACGAACTCATCATCCAATGTCTAACAGTGTTCTGCTCCACCCATTATCTCCTCATGTACCACCGGCAAGTTCTCCCTCAGCCTCCGTCTCCGGTAATCATCACCGACGTATTCTCTCCTTATCTGAAACATGTTCAGACATGTCTCAGCTCAAGCAACTCCACGCCTTCACTCTCCGTACTACTTACCCTGATGAACCCGCAACTCTGTTTCTCTACGGCAGAATCCTCCAGCTTTCTTCCTCCTTCTCCGACGTCAATTACGCGTTTCGGGTTTTCGATTCGATCCAATACCATAGCTCCTTCATGTGGAACACTCTTATAAGAGCATGTGCGCATGATGTTTCAAGGAAAGAAGAAGCCTTTATGATTTACCGGAAAATGTTAGAGAGAGGTGAATCCGCACCGGATAAGCATACGTTTCCGTTTGTTTTGAAAGCTTGCGCTTATATATTCGGGTTATCGGAAGGGAAACAAGTTCATTGTCAGGTTGTGAAACATGGGTTTAGTGGAGATGTGTATGTTAACAATGGTTTGATTCATTTGTATGGGTCTTGTGGATGTTTGGATTTAGCACGGAAAGTGTTTGATGAAATGCCTGATAGAAGTCTTGTTTCGTGGAATTCGATGATTGATGCTCTGGTTCGGGTTGGGGAGTATGATTCTGCGTTACAATTGTTTAGAGAGATGCAGAAATCCTTGGAACCAGATGGTTATACGATGCAGAGTGTTTTGAGTGCGTGTGCTGGTCTCGGATCTTTGTCATTAGGTACTTGGGCGCATGCGTTTCTGCTGCGAAATTGTGATGTCGATGTTGCTATGGATGTTTTGATTAAGAACTCGTTGATCGAAATGTATTGCAAATGCGGGTCTTTGAGAATGGCTGAGCAAGTGTTTCAGGGGATGCAAAAACGTGATTTAGCTTCATGGAACGCAATGATTCTGGGGTTTGCTACACATGGAAGAGCTGAAGAAGCTATGGTTTGCTTCAACCGCATGGTGAGAAAAGGCGAGAATGTTAAACCGAACTCAGTCACGTTTGTTGCCCTGCTCATCGCTTGCAACCACAGAGGAATGGTAAACAAAGGACGACAGTATTTTGACATGATGATCAGAGATTATGGCATTGAACCTGCGTTGGAGCATTACGGTTGCATCATCGACCTTGTTGCCCGTGCAGGCTACATCAGCGAAGCTATCGACATGGTGATGAGCATGCCGATGAAACCAGATGCAGTGATCTGGAGAAGTCTCCTCGATGCTTGTTGCAAAAAAGGTGCTAGTGTCGAGCTAAGTGAAGAAATTGCTAGACATATCATTGAAACAAGGGAAGATAACCAAAGTTCCAACAGTAGCTACAGTGGTGCATATGTTTTGTTGTCAAGAGTTTATGCTTCAGCTAGCCGGTGGAACGATGTTGGAATTGTCAGAAAACTAATGACTGAACATGGAATTAGAAAAGAGCCCGGATGCAGTTCTATTGAGATAAATGGCATCTCTCATGAGTTTTTTGCAGGAGACACGTCGCACCCTCAGACGAAACAGATATACCAACAGTTAGAAGTGATTGACGACAGACTGAGATTGATTGGTTATTTACCGGACTGCTCTCAAGCACCTTTAGTCGATGCAACAAATGATGGTATCAAAGAGTACTCCCTCAAGCTGCACAGTGAGAGACTTGCCATTGCTTTTGGACTGATAAGCTTACCACCTCAGACTCCAATCCGTATATTCAAGAATCTACGCGTATGCAGCGACTGCCACGAAGTTACTAAACTGATCTCAAAAGTCTTCAACACTGAGATCATTGTGAGAGATCGTGTTCGTTTCCATCACTTCAAAGACGGATCCTGCTCTTGTTCAGACTACTGGTAGCAAGAACTAGTTGCGGTGATTGAAAGATATTGAGCATTAGAGTTGGAAAATGGCACTCGGGATATATATATATAAAAAGGAAAAAAACCGTTAAGGCAGCCAATATCATTGATCACTGCAACCAATTTTGTATAAATCATAAGTTTGGTAATGAAGCAGTATCTCTAAGTCAATCCAATTTTAGCTGAACTAACAACAAACCATTTGCAGCCACAGCCTTCACTTCACAGCTCAGCTTCAAACTATGAAAGAGAAAGAGATCTCTACTTGATGAACTCTTCTGCTACTGTTACATCAAAGGAAACAGAGAACAACTTCAAATGTCAGTGACAAAAGCAGCGATTTGACTTGGAATTAGGAAAAAAGAAACTCACTTTTTGATGATCTTGGCACTAAGACGACAGTCATGTCGGCATTGTTGGGTGGGAGTTGAAGACGCAATGGGAAAAGCTTCCCGTTCAACGGACTACGAGTACAAACGATAACATCTTCAACATTGCTCTCTTCTTTCAATCTCGTAGTCAGTTCTTCAACACCATTGCCTTTGAAAGTAAACGACATTACCTCAACTGAATCATCTTCAACTTCACCATCATCATCCGCCACATGATAGTATATCACTCTCCCTTCCGACTTCGGCGGCGATCCAATCGCCACTGAATCCGTTGACTGCCACACACAAAAACATCAAGTCAACTTATCGTCAATTTTTGCCGAAAAAAATTTCTTGAAAATCCGGTCTAAGCTCGACTAATCCTCGGTAAGCGTAGCCGTCGAGTAGTTCACTTAGCGGATTTTCTAATAGGCCTAAAGCATGATACTATTTTTACAAAATTTGGATCGAAAAAGTCACCTCTTGTCTGAAGAAACGGTTAGATCTAGAAGGAGATCCAGGTGCGAAATCGAGAGAATCGGAATGATGAAGCGGCGACGGAGGCTGCTGGTGATCAGAGTTCGCAGTGAGGATCTCAACGACATCAACATGCCAAAGAATCCATTCTTGAGTAGCCGATCTATGAGGAATATCATGAGTAACAGAGTTTCTCCACGGAGGTAAACCACCGTTACCACGAAGGAAGTTACCATAACGAGTCTTGAGCTTAACCAAAGCAGAATCTCTGATCGGTTCCCAAGCTAAAGACGAGTCAAGACGGCTCGGATTAGTCTGTAGAACTTTTCTTCCGGTGGCTCCAAGAAGAAACGGTTTGTTTGAAGCCGTTAAGTATTTACCGTAAGCGCTTTTGAGACGGATAAGATTGGTGGAGCCTGGGACTAGCTCTACGGTCCATTTGGCTGCTCCTGCTGAGCCGTTACGTTCTTGAGTGACGGATTCTTCGTCTTCGTCGGCTATTAGGTACTTGTCGTGGTGGCTCCGTAAACGAACCGCTTTTGCCTTTTGAAAAATCTCCATTGATAGAGAAGAGATGTTGAAGATGGTGTGAATGTGTATAGGTAATGAATACAGAGAGCTGGACTTGAGCCGGGTCTTTGGGACCTTGTCTTTTAAAGAAAAGGTATTTTATTATTTTTAAATTTTACTCATTATCATATCTTTCTTTTTGTCAATTTCACTCTTTTTGGTAGTTACTTATTTTCTTCTAATAATTGTTAGCTCTTTTTTGTTAATAAAATATATTCGTGCGAGGCTAGATCTATGACCGGGAAAAATTGATTGTTTAATTAGATATTAAATTCAACTTTGTTTTGGCTTATTAGGAATAGTTGCAGTTAGGCTTGAAACTTATTATCCGGTATTCAGGATCCGATCCGGTATCCGTTCTGATCCGTTTCGAAAAATAGGATATTCGGATGGAGCGGATCCGAATCCGGATAATGAAATTTTGGATCGGGTCGGATACGAATACAAATCCGGATAGTTGAAAAAAATCCAAATATCCGGTATATTAATATTATAATAATATTTTAATTATTTATAATATATAATATATTTTTTAAGTTTTTGTCTTAACTTATATATTATAATAATATCTTCAATTATTTATATTATATTAATACTTTTTTTTTAATTCTTACTTTTTGTTTTTTTTTAAATACTGGATCCGAATATCCCGGATAGCCGGATTCAGATATCAAAACTATAGACCCACTGGATACGGAGCCGGATCTTGATATCCTAAAAATCTAGGATATTCGGATCCGTCTCAAGCCTAGATGCAGTGGAAAGAAACAGGGAACAATGTAGTAAGTAGAGTAATTAAAAAAAAAACAGAGAAATTAGCACTGTTCAAGATATGTCGTTTAGAGCGACTGATCCGGGCCGGCTCATATTGATTACTGCTTTAGAGAAGGTGCCACGGTCCAGGCCAGTCCTAATATGAAAACAGAATTTAACTAAAAGTTACAAAATAATATTTTATAAAAGATTTAAAATTGCTACTTAGTAAAAATATTTAAAATTATCTCTCTTTTTTTGAAAAATTTCCAAAACGATCCTACTTACCAAAACTTCTGATCCCAAATTTTATTTTTATTTGAATTAGTGAGTATTCGAATAGTAATTTTAGGTATCCAAACTATTTGCACAGGAACAAGTAATTACCTTAATTAAAGGGTACCAAATTTAAAAACTATTATAGTAAAGGGTAAATATAGTTTTTCCCTAAGACCCCTAAAAATCTTGGGCTGACCCTGGCCTAATCGATAAACATATGACGGAAATAATCCATACATTGCACGATTGCATCATTATGTAAATCCTAGCATACACTGAACACACAACACTTAAAACTTCAACTTATTTCCTTTTTACATGTACACATACACTTGCATTGCAATACATGTCTAAGATGATCTCAAGATCTCGAAGCTGCGGACTGAGCTCTAACCTCAAGTTCTCGTAGAAACTCAGCTACTTTATCGATTTCCGGCACCACATTCTTCACCGTCTCATCAGAGAAGAACTCGCCGGCCCATTTACATAGAGAAGGAGTTTTTGATTCGTCTAAAAGCTTTTCTCCTTTAAGCTTCTCTCTAGCTTTCAAGAGAACCAAAAAGCTTCCGAAGCAAATGTCCATAAACCCGATTGCTTCACCGCCAAAAAAGGGTTTCCCTTTGCTTATAGAAACAAACGCATCCTCGAGTTGCAACAACCCTTCGTCCACTTCTTCCATGGCTTTCGCTTTTGTATCTTCTGATTTGGTGATCGTCGCCACTTTCAAAGCCGGAAACCACTGCATTATTAAAAGATGAGTTTATGAATATTATATTAATATATAAGAAAAGTAAACGAAGACGCAAAGAAACAATTGTGGTCTTAGTGTCAGAGCCTCATAGAAAACAGTCATAAATCCTAGGCAGATTAAGCTTGATGATTCTTAATTAAATTTATGGATAAGAATCATATTATGTTTATGTTAGAAAATGATATATGATTAAATCTAGGACTAAATGTATACCAGAATACACTTATGTTAGTATAGGAAGTAATTACTAGATGTAAACCAAAACATAAAAGTAATTACTGGATTCGTTTGACCTAAGTTGACATGGCCTAGAAGGTTGTGAAAGTATCGTTATCCGAGTTTAATAAATCCACGTATATTACGTAATAAACCAACACTCCTTATATTATCTCCTTACAACTCAGATTTAACGTGTTAAAAGATATTTAAGTCCAATTCCGAACATTCATCAATTTAAAAGTATTTTTTTTGGTGATGAAATCAACACTCCACAATCCTACACCGACAAGATTTGGGTTCCAATATTTTTGTCATATAATTAAAAATTACTCATATAGGATGATCTAAGTATCCCCTGAGACCGATCAAGCCCGCATGAGAGATTAATTCATTGGAGTGTAACACACTAACACTAATTAACGAAGGCCTTGTTATCAACGAAGGAAAACTCCAAAAAGAATAAGAATTTGAATTTGTTGGACAAAAAAACGAAACCAGACCTTGTTATCAACGAAGGCAGACCAGAAGCGAGCGAGGGCACGATCATGAGGATGGGAAGGAAGAATGGACGGTCCAGATGATTTCCACGTCTCATCGATGTACTCTACGATGTTAAGAGACTCGACAATCGGTTTAGTGTTGTGGATGAGAACCGGAACTTTCTTGTGAACCGGGTTCGATTTGAGAAGAAGTTCACTCTTTGATCCGAACAGATCTTCTTCAACGTAATCATACACGACTGATTTGAGACGAAGAGCGATCTTAGGTCTTATGGCGTATGGACTGTACCATACTCCCAATAGTTTCACTTCCTCTCTCTCTCCCATTTTTTTAATTTCTTTTTTGTGTACAGACGTTTTCTTTTTTGGTTTCCTATTAATGGGTGACGAAGAGGATGGAGAAGAATCCTCCACGGCTCTTTTGTTCTTCTTCTTCTTTTGTCTGCTTCTAAACGGACATATCTTGTGTTGCTTGTCAGCACAATATTGCAAGGGTCAAAATGATGCTATTGGCTTGTTGTGATTTTCTTCGATTATTATCAACTAGCAAATTCCGGATAGAGATCCATACATCTTCTACATCTGCCCTACCTTTTAATAATTTACATACATTATTTATTGAGCTATAGACTCTCTTTTTTAATACTAAATAATTTTTCATTCTACTTAATAAGTTAAAATAATAAAAATTTAGCTACAATTTAGTTAAAAATTTGCATTAAAAACATAAAAGTTCAGTCTTTGTCAAACAAACTTAAAGTCTTAAAAGACATTTTTCTAAAAGAAAAAAGGTATTAAAATTCTCAACAACTTTTTATTTATTTTTTTTTTTGTCGACAGCTTTATTAGATTATTTCTTCAATTAATATATGTTTGATGACACAATATATATATATATATATATATATATATATACATATATATAGAGGATGTTGACGATATAGTTTGTAGCCAAAGATAAATAAATTGTGACTTGATTGTATTTAAATCCATGAGCTCTTAATTTTTTTTTGTCAACTATTTCATTAGATTGGATCATGAAGACCAATGATGGAGAATATTGTTTACATAGATGATCAGATGCGGTTCCGCACGAACATTTCGTATCAATTTATCTGCTTTCACATTCTCACTACGGGGGATTAGAATTAAAGAAAAATAAGAAAACTCTTCTTTATCACTCCTTATCGCCTCCAGATAAGCCGAAAAAGCTGGCCAATCTTCCGGTGTTGACACCATCTTCACCAGGTCCGAACAATCTGTTAAAAAAACTACCTCCTGCTTGTCTTGTCCAATCATACATCTCATGGCCCATACAAGTGCTTCTACCTCTGAATAAAACGGGGTCAAGTTTCGCCTAAGATTAGCGGCTCCCTGACTTTGCGTCTCCTCATTTGAATGGGAACAGAACCATCCTAGCCCTGAGAACTTTTCACCCTCCTTCCACGATCCATCTATTGAGCACCGATATGCACTTGGTCTTAATCCTACTATTTCCCGTTGTAATAATGTTTGATTTACCCTTTCCATTGAATATATGCCCCCAATATTTTCCTCACATTGTGCCAAACTCCATGCTTGTTGTTCAGCCTCTGCCATCCGTAAGACCTCCCGTGGATCTCTTTCCACATTTTCATATAACTTTTCATTCCTAGCTTTCCATATATACCATAATATCCATGGATACATAGTACTATTCGAAGCCATTGGTGTTCGCCAGAACAGGTAATCCATATTGGTATATAAAGAATTTGATGGAAAACCCGCATTCGGTGATGGTATATTTGATAATGCCCAAGTCTGAAGCGCTGGCGGACATTTAAAAAGTGCATGATTTATTGTTTCCTCCACATTTTCACATCGAACACAACCGAGTTCACAGTTTATACCTCTTTTCCATAGGTTTGCTGACACCGATACACATCCTGTTAGGAGTTGCCACATAAAATGCTTTATTTTTGGTGGACACTTAACTTTCCAAGTATATGCCTGCAAAGGTCGAATATATGGGCCTAATACGCTCATTATAGAACCATCTTGTTTTCCTAGCCGCATCGTGTGGTATCCCGATTTAACCGTGTACTTTCCTAATTTTGTAAAATGTCATCCTAATGTGTCAGGTTTATTGGATGATCTCAATGGTAACGCACAAATCATCTCAACATCTTCCATCACAAAATTAGCAGCAAGTTTCTCCATATTCCATGTGTTCGTTTGGTAATCAATAAGATTTTGTACTCGAAGCAAGGTGTCCATACCTGAACCATTGCTTATAGCTGGCCTCGGGAATTGAGCTGGGATCCATGGGTCATTCCATACTAAAATGGAGTCTCTAGAACCCACTCTTTTAATAAGTCCTTTGTTAACCAGAGGTCGAGCAGATACAATACTTCTCCAGCCATAAGAAGGGGAGTAAGATTTAATTGGATCTAGAGGTGATGACTTCCGATAATATCTTCCTTTAAAAACCTTTGCAAATAGCGAATCAGGTACCGTTATCAATCGCCATAGTTTTTTGCTAGCAAGGCTGTATTAAAATCATCTATACTTCGAAAACCTAACCCACCGTCGTATTTACTACAACATAACTTGTTCCATGTCAGCCAATGCATTCCTCGTAGTTGACCATTTGTACTCCACCAATATTTTGATATTGCGCTTGTTTACTTCGAGGTGATAGTTTTCGGTAGTTTAAAGCAAGACATAACATAGGTAGGTAAAGCCGCCGCAACCGATTTAATCATAATCTCCTTTCCGCCTTTTGATAAAAATTTTGCCGACCATCCATTTATTCTACTTCGAAGTCTGTCGTTAACAAATGAAAATATCTTTGTTTTTGATCCACCCAAACTTTCGGGTAAACCTAGGTAAGAGTCCATACCTCCAATGTTTGTGATCCCCATAATTTCTTTTAATTCCGTTCTAAGTAATTCATCTACTTTTTTACCAAATTGAACTGATGATTTCAAAAAGTTGATTTGTTGGTCTGACACCTTTTCGTACTTCTTTAGAATTTTTAAGATAGCCATACACTGTTCTTTGACTGCCTTACAGAAAAAAGACTATCATCCGCAAATAGTAAATGTGTAATTGGAGGGCTGGCCTTCGCAACTTTGATTCATTCAAGGATAAGTTAATATGTTTTTTTGTGAGCTCTTAATTGTGAATATGTTTTTTTTGAAATTTTAAAAAACTATCCAAATTCATTCAAGGATAAGTTATAAATGGAATATTTAGTTTTCCAATTAATGTTAATAAATATTTGAATCCATTCATAGGTAATCGGATAAATTTACAATAATTAGAAAAAAGTAGAAGATATTGAGCCGGACAAGCATCTAATCAAGAATGGAACCTAATAATGAAGACAAAAACCAAGTAGCATAAGACCAAGACAACAATCCGCAATGTAATGTAATCCATACCAATGGCTTTCTCGTTAATTTATGAATATCCTATCTTTTTTTTTCTGATGTAATCCATCACTCCCTAATCAATATTTAAAAATTTCCTATATTACCTTTCATTTTTCGTTTTTGATTATAATGATTTTAAGAGTCCGATAATGGATTTGAAAATTTAATTCGAGATCATCTAATTTCTATTTTATAGGATATGGTTCACTATATATTAGGAGGAAAAATAAAAGTAACGAGGATGAGAGTTTAAAGAAAGTGGAATGGGTTTGATAACAAATTAGGGTTTAAAGAAAGTGAAATAGTGGAGCTATCGGCCATGGAAGAAAAGACGGGAAATATTCAGAGAAGAACACAATCTTCATCGACAATGTCCTCACATGATAATGATACATCTCAATCAGAACATATTCCTCTGGATCTAGACTTCCTGCGAAATCGGTTGCGAGATTTCGTTCCGTCTCTAAGCTCTGGTCGGCCATCACCACAAGTCAAGATTTCATCAATTCCTTGGCATTGCGGCCTTCTGTACTGATGATTATCAGAAAAGGCGATATGATGTTCCGCTACACAAAAATAGTCGTTTTTCTTATCTGGCAAGTTATCAATTTACAAACCTCAAATATAGTTACCGCCAACTTTTCGATTGTGTGCGCGGCTTGATTTTATTGCAAGGTTCTAAACAGCTTGTGATTTGGAACCCTACCGTGAAACACTTCCTCACTTTACCTGAACCTGAAGGAACCGAAGGCAATAACTGCCTCGGTCCCTACAATAACTACATAGAAGGGATTTTGGGATATGATCAGATTGATGGGAATCACATAGTACTACGCGTTCTTCGAGTCTACAAAATTTGCATTCTTACATTGGGAGCTCAACGACAAGGATCATGTAGAATAATAACAACGGTTTCCCTAAGCATCGGCCTACTATATGTTGTGGGGGTGCATTAATGGAGTCATGTACTATGGAGCCACTATTTCTATTGGTGTTGGTTTTGAGCACCGTATAATGAGCTTTGATATCAGCTCTGAAAAGTTCAATGAGATCAAATATCGGGAGGGTAATATTCTTGTGAGTTATCATATGGTACCTTATGAGGGAAGGTTAGCCAAAGTTATGACTATGAAATTCCCTTCTACCAATCTATGGATTTTGAAGAATGGAGATAGACACGACTGGACGCATAAACGCTTTGTTTTGCCTCTTTCTGAAATGGACCCAATATGACGCGAAGAGCTACGCTTTTGTTGTGTTAGTGATGCTGGTGAGCTTATGTTTGCACCATGGAGGTTGTCTCAATCGTTTTTTATTCTATATTTCAATCGGAGGAGAAACAGTAATAGAGAAGTCTCGTTTGAAGGAATTGTGGGTGATGAATTTAAAAGCCGTTATGGATTCGATAAAGACTGTATTTACAACATGAAGGTTTACCCAAATCGCATCGAGATTCTCATGTCTTTTTGAAGTAGCGCCTTCATCGGTCAATGTTTTCTTTGTTTCCCCCTTTCGATTACATGTCTTTTATATGATTCTCTTTATTTCTTTGATTTTTCTTGTGATCTTTATCTGATCAATCCTTTATTGGTGTGCCTCCGCATACTATTTCATATACGTAGTAGAAGCTAGCTGACTAAATCTCTTAGAACAATGGAATGAATGTTAGTTGACGATATGGATAGGAGAATGCTAACTAAGGATTGTACGTAAGAGAAGAAAAAGCGAGTCATATAGTTTGATTCTCCCTCTGTAAAGTTTTTTATAATTTTTGCAAATATAAGAAAGAAAGAAGAAGCATGTAAAGTATGAGACTTAACTATTTGGACCATCAGTAATGTCTTGTGTTGTCATCAATGATGAAGCCATACCAATGACTTTCTCCTTAATTGATGAGTACACACTCCCGATTCTTTTTTTTTGTTTTCTTTTTTTCTTTTTATCTTTTTTCTAAATCACTCCCAAATAATTTTGAGTAATTTTCCTATATTACCTTTCCTTTTTTGGTTTTGTTTTTTGAGATTGTTGTTTGATTTTCTAAATTTATAAATCAAACAACAATCTGAGAAAAAATCTATTCTGATGAGTTCTTGATTGGCGGCCGATGGTAATTAAGAAGACGACTTGTCTTTTAATATTTTTGTCCAATTTAGCTAGGTTCACGTTATATTCTGATTTTCCTGTTGTTTTTTGTTTGCAGGCGAATTCTGGTCTTTCCTAAGGGAAATAGAAACTCTAATTATTTGTCTTGTATCTAGATGTTTCTGATTATAAATCATTTCCTTGTGGATGGAGAGGAAAATTTTGCTTTACTACAGTAAAAAGTTGTGTTTTTAGTCAAAGAAAGAATCGTTATCATACTTTGTTTTTATTCTTTACTATTTGTCTCTCATATTCTGTTTTTTGAATCAAATTTTCACATGGTATCAGAGCTCTATTGATTCGAGAACAATAAGAGTATTAGGCATGGATGTAAAAACCGGACCCGATTATCCGAACCAAAACCGATCCAAAAGAACCTGTTTGGTCCGGTTTTGGTTATAGCCATTTTATTCTATTGGATCCTATATATGCATATATGTGGGTATCAGATCGGTTTCGGATTTTACCCGATACCCAAAAAGGTAACCTGAAAACCCGAACTAAAACATTTAAGAGTCTCAAATATACTGAGGTCTAAGGTTTCTAGTTTCATCTTTTGTCGATTGAGCTTCTTGCCTTTACTCAATATTCGAATTCCTCTTGCCTTTATTAGACTTTGTTTACCAAAAAATTTTAACTCCGACACAAACCTGAAGCTCAATCGAAAACGGAGTTGGTTCAACAGAGTGAAAATTGAAAAATAAGTAGAGCCACTGAAATTTTTATAATCAAGAACTAAGTAAATTTTTTCTTATAAAACTGATAGAAGAGAGGTTGAGCCGATGAGGTAAAAGCAAAATACATCATTTTGACATTATATTGCAAAAGATCAATAGACAAACCCCAAAAGGTAAAAACAAAAAACCAAAAAAACAAGACACTAGTCTAACGTATGACAGACTTTGATCTTTCTACACATCATCTTCATCTCCCAGCTTGTAGGAACTGAAATGCTCCACCTTGAACGTCCATTCGCCATTCACAACATCATAAGACAAAAACTGAGCTCCTTGTTCCTCAGCTTTCCTCTTCAGCATTTCCTTGTACTTGTCCAATCTGGCGCCTTCCTTCACTTGCGTACCAGTCTTCTTGTCCATACATTTTATGTTCAGCAAAGTTACTACCGCAGGCTTATTCAATCCTTGACCCACCGGCGGTTTTTTGCTCTCGTCCATGTACACATTCACTTCTCGGTATTTGAACTGAACCACCATTTCCAGGTCGAGTCTACACACATCCGTCTCTCCTAGAAACTTTATACTCCCGTAACCGTGTCTCCCAACAACAAAGTCCTTTACCCGCCTGCAATGACCCGGATCAACCCTTTCTTTTGCAGCCAGTTCTTGGATCCGAGGCTCTGTGAAATATTCAGAGTGATGCAGCTTCGGCATCAATGACTCGATATCTGCTCCACTTGGTGAACTGCGTGAACCGTTTTTGTCGCCTCCGTGATTTTCACGTGTCCCGTTCTGTTTCTGATTGGCTTTAACCGGAGGAGCCTCACGAGTTTCACCGTTATTCTTATCTGCAGATATTA
Organism: Turritis glabra; assembly: GCA_900406565.1. Taxonomy (NCBI): domain Eukaryota; kingdom Viridiplantae; phylum Streptophyta; class Magnoliopsida; order Brassicales; family Brassicaceae; genus Turritis; species Turritis glabra. The sequence continues at coordinate 1,084,043 of OVBN01000185.1, forward strand.
ATAGTAGAGTCAGAGAATGGTCCTCACAATGCACAAACGTTAATCACTATTTTGTTACATATTCATATTTTAAATACTCACTCTCATGGTTGGCTCCATTAGTAACCCCATTCGACTTCTTACCTGAAATTCACATGTAAAATAAGGGGTCAGATATGATCAAATTCAGCCACTATATTAATATGGAAGCAGGTCATTTTCCGAGTCCCAAGTATCCTTGAAAAATTAGATGTTCTAAGTGAAAACTTCTCACTTCTTATCTAAGAGAAACTATTGGAGCCACGTATAGAAAAAAGGAGCTATTTGGTACAAAGCAAAGCCTCTTTTTGCAAATGAAACAAGTCTCCAATCTTGCAATGAATAAGCCAATACATGTAAAAAAGCAAGCTTACCGTTCTCCTGCAGTGGGGTCGGGCCATCCTTTGGATGTTCTGATTTTACCCTTTCAACTGGGCGTATAAATAGAGCTCTAGGGTTTTCCCTTGGAATGAAAAGGGCATCAGCCTTTGGTGTACTGGAATTCTCTTCTTCATCGCTGAAGAATGGAACCTGAAGAAACAAACAGGTAGAAAGAACCTCAGTAACAAAACTAAAGACAGAGGTAATCCAAAACCAAGCCAAAATTCAGAAAACAGAAAACATACCTTTGGACCATCATCACCAGGACGGTACTTTCTTGTAGGTAGCCTGACCCGCCTTTGTAAAAGGTGTCGAGAAGTCAGGAGTGGTGATACTCTAACAGGAGCAGGCTTATCAACGACCTGAGAAGAAAGGAAAATATACAGGTTAATAACATGGAGTAGTCATTTGTTAATATACGGGTTAATGACAAACTTCAAGATGCCATGTAGAGGAATTCAATGCCCAAATTTTATTTGCTTCAAATTTAGAAATAAGTTATTAAGAAAAAAGGTTGTGAGTGGGTGTTGAAAAAGGCAGAATAAACTTACAGGCATGCTGGAGATTCCATACTGAATCGAAGGTGAATTTCCAACTTGAGCAATTGAAATCTGAGGCAAAGCAGGAAGCGTTCCAAATGGGTTTGTAACAGGATTTGGTTGCATACCAGCAGAGTTACCCGACGCAGGCCTGTCAAAACAAAAAGAAAAGAATGAAGCTCCAGGGATGCAACTTCCAAAGTACAATAAAACTACTGGGTTAAAAAATTATCTAAAAGGAGAAATAAGAGTCGAAACACTGATGTCAGAGAGAGACCATACTCTTGCTTTAAGTTGCCTTGGCTAAAAGTTCCCATTCCACCTGTAACGCCAGTTGTATTAGCGTCAGAACATAAACATACAGGACTTAGCTTCTAGTATTCAAGATGATAATATTCAGGGTGCTTTGATTGATTGACATACCTATTTGGGTTTGACCAAAGTTGTTGAAACCAAAAGCACCTGATGGTTGAGTTGGCTGAGCTAATTGGTAGGGTGTCGAAAGAGCAGGCTGCAAAAATAAACCAATATTAAAAATCCCTACATAACTCAAAAGGCAGTGAAAGAGACATCAACTCTGAAGTGAACTGGCATTTAAATTAGTTAAAAACAAACTCACCGTTGTTTGACCAAAGGGAGAGATGCTTGTAGTTAAGGATGGAGAGCTTGAAAACAGGTTCGCGAAGCCAGTGGAAGGTGTACTGAAAATGTTCCTCTGTCCATTTGCAGGATTGGTATTCTGTCCAAACACAGAACTAGTCTGTCCGAATGCAGGAGTGGTATTCTGTCCAAACACACAACTAGTCTGTTGGAATGCAGGAGTAGTATTCTGTCCAAATGAGGGTTTTGAACCAAACAGCGGAGATGACTGACTGTTGTTAATATTTCCACCAATGCTAAATGCTGGAGTTGACCCATGTGCAGGAGCTGAACCAAATGGCTGCGGTGCGTTTGATGCAAAACTAGGGGATGATCCAAAAACGGATGTGGTATTTGATGCAGTTGACCCAAACATGGATGGGGTAGTGGTTTGACCAAAGGATGGGGTAATGGTTTGACCAAAGGATGGGGTAGTGGGTTGACCAAAGGATGGGGTAGTGGGTTGACCAAAGGGTGAGGAAAAATTTGGGGTAGTTGTTGGAGTCTTCTGTGCAAAAGGGTTCGCTGGATTAGCAGGTGTCTGGCCAAACGTTGGTGACGGAGAGAATATACTTGGCTGAGAATTTGTTACACCAAATCCAGCACCTCCAGGAGATTGACCTGCAGGAAGTTGTCCACCTGAAAATTGAACAACAAGAAAATCAATATTTTGGTAAATAAAGCACAAACATCTAAGCTTAAGATAAACTTATAACATGGATTTGTTTGGCATATGACCTTTATCTCCTCGCTGGTAGTCCTCCCACCTAAGCTCCTCCTGGTTTTTATCTTTGTATGCAGGCATGGCAGATATAGATTGTAGCCTCCCAGCAGGCTGGTTACCAGTGCCCGACTCTGCCTCATTTGTAGGTGCATAAGGCATGACCCTACTACCCCCTTGTTGACCCCCGATAGTTGATTGACCCCCAAATGTTGGAGTCGAAGCCTGTGCACCTGCAAAACAAAACATGTGAACATAATTTGTTACAATTTAATGGGTGGGAACTTTCACTTTTAATCTGTGATTGAATAGGACTAGCTAGAGAACCTTGGGCTCCAAAGGGAGCTTGTGTAGAACCAAAGGCACTGCTACCAAATGCTGAGGTAGACTGTCCAAAAGCTGGGGAAGAGCCAAAACTAAAAGATGGGGTACTTGATGCCCCAAAGGCAGGAGTGTTTGATGCCCCAAACGCAGGAGTACTTGATGCCCCAAACGCACCTCCAGAACCGAAGGCATTGTTGCCAAATGCAGTGCCAGAGCTACCAAAGGCTGGAGCGGGTGATGCACCAAATGCAGGTGTGCTCGAGGCACCGAATGAAGGAGTACTTGAGGCACCAAAAGCAGTTGTGTTTGTGGAGCCAAAGGCAGGCGTACTTGATGCGCCAAACCCTGGTGTGCTAGTGGCACCAAATCCGGGTGTGCTTGTGGCACCGAACCCGGGTGTGCTTGTGGCTCCAAACCCGGGTGTGCTTGTGGCTCCAAACGCTGAAGTGTTTGAGGCGCCAAATGCGGAAGTGTTTGAGGCACCAAAGGCAGGCGTGCTAGAGGCACCAAAGGCAGGCGTGTTTGAGGCACCAAAAGGTGTAGATGAACCAAAAGAGCTGTTTCCAAAGGCAGGCTGTGATTGCTGTGTCGTGCTTCCGAAAGGACTTGACTGAGGCGTTGATAGGCCAAAAGACTTCTGACCAAACGTAGAAGTGCCTGTAAGAAAATTTTTATCAGTCTTCGTAAGAAAAGGTGCACAAAAGAGATATATCACAAGACTAATGAGAACCTGGAACCTAAAGAAAACAAACAAACTAGACCACATCAGGAGCTACTACTGTCACGAAGAAAACCCAAATGACTACTAATTTTGGAAGTAGTAACAAATCTTTTGAAAACCATAAAACTAGGATATTGCTATCCTGAAACTAACAGGCAATCAAACGCTTGAATAAATCAGAAACCAAAAACCAGTAGCAAAAGTATATTTTTACAATCTAAGTCCTACTGAGAGAAAGTAGATCCCATTTCATCAGGCCTATCAATGTATCAATCACATGATATGAACACATATAGTTTATTCCAGGCCTGGTAAAGCACTAAATCAAAGAAATGATTGACAAAACCCACGCAGTAAAATACATAAAAGGTACTTACCACCAAAAGGTGAAGTTGAACTACCAAATGCAGGAGCAGAAGATGCTCCAAAAGAAGGAGTAGAGCTCCCAAACGCTTGTGATGAAGCACCAAAAAGGGAAGAAGTTTGAGGTGCACCAAACACACCGGTTGAAGTGCCCCCAAACATGGAACTCCCTGTATGTGCGCCAAAAGGATTAGAAGTCCCAAAGGGTTTCGCAGCAAAGGGATTATTGCTCGCGCTATTGGTCTGCCCGAACAATGATTGAGTTTGGGTCCCAAATGGATTGCTGTTAGATGCCTGTCCAAAAGCTGTAAAACATATTAAACGGGTCAGGTTAGCATAGCAAAAACTATAAACATCCAAATTTGATTAAGAAGCAAAGGGAAGATCCGTGCAAGTCAAACATGCCACGACAAACCCATAGTAAATAAAGAATAAGGTAAAGATCACTTACGATTAGAAGAACCAAACATCTTTCTCTATATATTCACGAATCCAGGCTCAGCCAAATGAACTGTTTCTTCTACCCTGGTACAACAAAGCAAGAAATTATCAAGAACAGTAATAAAAAGAACAAAAAGCAAACACAAATTCCAAAACATGAACATGATATAAATTAATGACAAGAAACAGCCAATTAAAGTGGTTCATGCGTAGATAAAGATAGTAATGAGAACCCAAACAGACCAATTTACACCAATTAACAACACAGTTACTCGTAATAGGATCGACATTGGACAAGGCAAGATCACAAGTTGTGTAATTCATAACCAGGAATCATCAAATTAGAAAACAGAGTACGAAAAATCAAAACCAACACTAATCGATACATAAACTTCAACAAATAGTACCTATGAATTCGATGGAAATCAAAATCTAACTAGACGAAACTACGCCTCACGAATGTCACAACAAGATAGAGAACCGGAGATTTCCGTACTCGTCCGAAGCCGGAGAAACTAGGGTTCGGGCGTGAAGAAATCGCCGAAACTGTAAACGAAAGCGATGTAGTTCGTCGTCGTATCAAAAAGAGGATTTGAGGAATGTAACCTGAAGGATGAAGCACGATATGGAGTCGACGGAGAACGAAGAGAGAGAGAGAAGCAGAGACCTCGCCGGAATAAAAAAAAAAAAAAAGCCTAAAAGTTTAACGTACAATAGAAAGTGGGAAGAGGAGGCTGAGTATATATAAAGAGGGAGTTTCTGCGTTGTATTCAAGTCAGTGTAGCGTCTCTCCGACGCTCGGTTTGCTAACCGGGATTGATTGGCCGGTTCGACCGGCTCGCGTTGTATTTAAGTCGATTTAGCGTCTCTCCAACGCTCGGTTTGTGAAACGGGATTGATTTGCCTGTTCGACCGACTTGAGTCATGGTTCATTCCTCCCGGTTCCCCCGCGTGAATTTGTTTAGGAAAAATGATTGATATGCACACGATCGTAGTTACACATGCAAACTTTAAAAATATTTTATTAATTATATGAATTATTGTCATCACAAGATCATATCGGCAAACAAATATAAATCATTTTGCTCTGGTTGCTGGAATCCGGTGTTGACTGACGTTAACAAAAAAAATATTTTTAAAAAATATTATTTAATTTTTAACTATTTTTAAAAAAATTAATAAATTATTACATAATTTTACGAAAAAATATATATAACAAAATATGCCACAAATAAATATACTACAAAATAATGTAACAATATATACCATAAAAAAGTTATAAAAAAATTTTAATATATATTTTTGGTAATATAACAAAATATACCACAAATAAATATATTACAAAATAATGTAACAACATATATCAAAAACAATTATATAAAAAAATTTAGTATATACTTTTGGTAATATGACAAAATATACCACAAAATAATATAACCAAATAGACCACAAATTTATTTATTTTTACAAATAATATAACAAAAGCATATATCCAAGACATTGCCAACTATTTTTTTTTTGCTTTTAATAAAGAAAAGAAAAGAAGAAAATAATCAAAAAAAATATTTACATAAAAAGCATATATCTAAAAAATAATAAAAACCGACCTTTACAAAACATTATATGCTTTTCTTATTTCCTAGATATATGATGTTTATGTACAAAACATTATATGCTTTTTATGTACAAAACGTTTATCTTTTTATATTAGATTAGATGATTTTTGGCGTCAACTTTTAAACTATTTTTATTAATATAACATTAATTTTATTTCGCTTAAATGAGATATGTCTATTTGAGGATGGAAAATAGCAGATATGAGATGGAAACGGATTATTCGAATAATGAAAAATATTTTCTGGCCTATTTCTGATAAAATACGGGACATAAACTTTGAGTAATAGGTTGGGATCGGAAATTTTGGATAGCAAAATTCAATTTTCAAACTCTCGCTAATTTGGGTAAAGGTCGAATTCAGATAGGTAAGGGCCCACTCTTCAAGACGGTTATTTCGGGATATTCGGTTATTTTAAAAATATTATTAGAATTTTTGGAAAATATGAAGAAAATTTAGATACTCCATTAACATAAAATAGAAGTATTTCGTCTGAATCTCTTATCCAATATTTTCCGTTAGACTAAAATAAAAAGGGTACTTCTCACAAATAGCACAAAAATAAGTTTTGTTTCCAAATTTAGGACATCATTTTCAAATTCCAAAATTAGTACAAATTTAATATAAAAAATATCTTTAATTTTGGTGGCGATTTAATATTTTTATAAAACTGTTTAGAAAATAAACCCTAAACCCTGAAAACTAAACTTTAAACTTAAAATACTAAACCCAAACCCAAAATTTTAAATTATTTTAGTGCTATTTTTGGAAGTTTGTGGAGTGTGTGCTATAATTGTCCACAAAACTTGTTTTAGTGCTATTTTAAGGTATTTCTCATAAAAAAAATCTCAAAAGTGGGAATGAGTAATTATTTAAAAGAATACAGTTATAGGACAAAAAAATTCGATGATGGATACAGAACGAGATTGGATATATGTTTTAAAATAGATATGCCTATATAAGATGAGTACATACAATAATTTTTTAATAAATTAATAATGTCGGGATTGAGATATTTTATTAATTTATGAAAATATTAATTTGTCAATAGATGTTTTTCTTATTTCATAATTTCTTTTAAAAAAAATTCAAGAATAAATATTTTTCATTATAATCAATATTCTTATAGAACCAATTACAAGGAATAAAACAATTATTATGTCTAGAAGACAACACCAAAAGTTTATGATGCAGTAATAATATTAGAAAAAAATACAACACTAAAGTCATATTTCACTAATTTGTTTTACATATATACATATATATAAATTTATACAATTGTTAATTTATGATATTGATGAGACTATATATTTACATAAAGTTTTCAAAAAAGTATTATTTTATTATTTTATCGAATTGTGTTAAATATTACAGTAGCTCAGATTCGAAACTTCATAAATTTATTAACTAATACTGATTATTAATTAGTGAATATTAATTAATTTATAGAGGTTTTAATGTAAGTAGACGAAGACAGCATGCTGATATATTCAATATAATTCATATGATCTTTTGGAAGTTTAATTAATTGAAATGAAAATATGTAGTTTATGATAATACAAAAGCAGATCAGATTGTTCTAATTTGTGTATGGTTGATAGGAACAAATATAGTATATTTTCACGAATGCATCATTGAATATCACCACAACAACAACAACCAAAAAAAAAAAAAAAACAGTTTTTCAAATTTTCTGAAATGTTCGATCTAGAAACACACAAAATTAATCGATACAGTTAAAGTACGAATTAATCATACTATTAGGTGTCAGTGATATATCATCTACCCTAATCCTTGCTGGTTAATCTATTGCCTCAAGAATCTTATTTAGTCCAGAATTAATTTAATTTTGTGTAAATAGGCGCAAACAATATAGAGTGAATTACAGATTCCTTCATTTCTTTGCCCTTTCTTTCTTGTTTTAATATTCCTTCATTTCGCATTCCATTATGATGATTGATGAACACCGAACACGAGTCGTAGCCTCGTAGGTAACTTCTGAAGTACGGTCATGTTCCAGAATGATGTATTTATTGCTCACCCTTTCATTATTGTGTTCTTCAAACGGAAAAGCTCTTAGATTTTTTGTGTTATTGAGTAACAAAAGAAGAAGAAAAAGAAAACACAATTTTTTGTGTTTATTTAGTTATCATAGGAATTCTTGACTAAGAGCTAACTGATGATAATTCATATAATCAATCCCATTTAACCGGACGCAACACAGTATTTGCTCTGGTAGTTCCTCCGGTTTATTCCCCTGAAAACGAGATTATACAGTTAATAACCACAGCAAGTTGACCCAAAAATTCATCAAATAAGCAAAAAATTGTAACACATTACCTGAATTGTGAGTCCAACATCAAGAACACAGTGCTTGAGCCTGTCTAAAAATGCTTCGAATCCTTTCCGCGATATATAACTGAATCTATGCATATCGATATCAATCTCAAAGTAATTTTCACCCTACAAGTTCAAAGTTCAAAGTTAAGTTAAGTTAGTAAGCATTATTGCAAGTTTCAAAAGGATATGCGTTTGTTATGATATCTGTCACATACCAAGTAGAACTCGTGCTGCGGGCGTGAAAGCACGGGTTTTTCATTATACGCATTCATGAGTTTTTTCTCTGCACCATTCAATTGGAGATCGTCTACATTCGCAACACGCCCCAATATCTTTAACCGTTCTCTAAAGGGTACATTTGTATCCATGGCAAAGCCTCTTACTTTCTCAACTTCATCATCTATTAATCTCTGCACAAATCGAAAGACAAGAGATTTAAAAACGCGTATTCAACACAAGAGCACAGAGCAAAAACAGAATCAAGAGGTGGAAAATTAGTTTACCTGAATGCTTTCTTGAAAATGAGGTGGAAGCTCCTTTAAATAATTATCCGAAAGTTTAAAGTATAAAACAAAATTCATTCCTTCTCCATCAGTTTCACCTTGAAAGATTGCAGCTGGATACAATGGAATCTATGATTCCAATAGCAACATCACCATTAAACCAAAACACCGGATACAATACAAAAGAAGAACGATTAAACCATGGAATTGGACTATATACCTGAACATTTACAACAAGGATTGATGGGAGCTTGGTCGAAGTGGTACTAATAACAGGAAGCTCCACGTATTGCGCTATATGGTTTATTTTACGTTGAGATAAAAATACATCGACACCAAATGGATTATATGCAGCATAGTTTGGTGCAAACTCTTTCTTCTTTTCTCTACCAAAGAACGAAATATCAGTTAAGAGTTAGTAACAGAACATTTAATCAGGTATTCGAAACAACAAGCTCTCCCCATATGTTTACCTGAAATAAGTTTTGCCACGAACTCGGAAACTACCAGGCTCAATGATTGACCAACAATCGAACATTTTCTTTTCGAGCGGACAGAACGGAACCTGAGAACCCGCCATTGGTCTCTGCAACTGCATCTTTGTAGAAACTGAAACATTGTAAAGAACAAAGTGAGTTCTTGGATTGGAATCTCCTCAGTTCAAATGCAGTGGAACCACAATTGAAACTTACATAAAGGACCAGTAGCGTGTCCTTCTCTCCACTTAAAAGATAGTTTAAGCGCAGCTTTTTTCCTCGTACTTGGAGGGCTAGAGCTTAAAGACCTTCTCTTTTCAATAGAAGGAACAGTCGAATGAAGACAAGGCAAACAATTGCTTGGAAGAATTCCGCAGTTTTCCAACAATCCTTCATCTTTTCTAGAGCTATCATCAGCATTTGAAGATATCTCGTCAATAAAAACAGGCTGCTTAGTGTCAATCAAAGCACTCTCTGATTTTGATTGTGAGATGACTTCATCTACGGTTGAGTGAGAATTGGAAGTTTTAGGACCATCGCTTAGAGAATTTCGAGCAGAACCGCCAAGGTTAGAGTCTCTAACAGATGACATACTCGATACTGAGATACGCTCACCTCCGTTTACTGACAGCATATCTGAAACAAAACGTTGCAAACGATGATGAAATGAACGGGATACATAGATCCTAGGAAGAATCAAAAGGGTGTTTTAAAGAAGCTTTTGTTTTACCTTCCTGAACACTGTGAAAATCATCATCACAGTCGGTTTCAAAGGCGAGGTTGGAATCAAACCATGCTTCATCAACGCTTGCTGTTTCATAAATGAGACCAAATCAGGTGAATATTTATAACTCTAATAGAGACTGAACAATTCAGCTAAAGCGACACAAGCCCTAAGTGTCATATATTGTAAACAAAATGTAAATGCTGTTTCTTAGTTTGATCCTCACAATTCAATGCTCATCATATTAACCATTTAGAGAAAGATTCACTCTTTTGAGTAATAAACCTATAATTTCAACATAGGTCACAAAACTGTAAGCTAATCTAACAACACTCTAACCACAACCTAATCCCCAATTATCCAAAACAACACATTAAACAATCAAAAGACCTAACATTTCAAATTCAATCAATCCAAAGCTTAAACGAACCTTCAGAGATACACAAGAAAGACAATAACCCACGAAGCCAAATCGATCATAAAAAACAGAACAAGACCAAATCAATAGAAATGCAGGGGAGAAACAAAAGATGGGTTTTTGAAATTGAAAGATTAGAGAGAGACCTCTGAAAGTGGGATTAGAGAAAGAACGATCGTGATTATCGAAAGATCCGTCAGATAAGCGAGAAGAAGACACAGCTCTCTTCTTCTGAATCTTTCGTCTTGTCCGAGTCTTTCTCCTCTTGCTTGACCTTATTTTACCTCCTACACAGCTCTTAGGCGTTGACACGCAACCTCCCATCTCTTTCTTCTCTCTCCTCTGATCACAAAATCAACATATAAAGATCTCTCTAAACCCAGAACTTGTAGAGACAGAGAGAGATAAAGCTGTCTCTTTTAGCTCTCTCCTTAAAACCCAGAACTTGTAGAGAGAGAAAGAGAGAAAAAGCTGTTTCCTTTTTCTTCTCTCTTCCTCTTCTGATCAGAAATCAGATAGAATCTGCCAGACACGATCTTCAAATCCACTAATTGGAAAAATTTAGAGAGAAATGTGGTAAATGAGACACAGACAACTAGACAGACAATTTGGTGAAGACGAAGCTTTTTTTCTCTCTCTCTTTACTTCGAAAACAATTAAAAAAACGTAAAAAAAAAAGTAATTTTTTGATTGGTTAAATATTTTTTTTGGGATTTGTGAAGTCAATGAAAAATTTATGAAATGACAAGTTGTTAAATTTCAATAGTTATCGCATATACGGTGAGTTAACGGCATCTTCCAAAAGCAATTATGGTCACTTAATTTTAGATTTTACGATTGAAGCAACAACACATTGGATTTATCTTATTTAACGTTTTGTACTAATTTGTAATTAGTAATTTACGTACTATATGCTTATTTGGGAGGTTTTTCTTAATAATGTAATACTTCGTGTGATGGAGAATGAGAATATATAGATTATGATGGCAAATAGTTTTCTTTTATAATCACAAGTGGTTGAGGATTAGTAATTATTAGCTATTAGAATCTAATTTGGATTTGTTTAGTATAGTTAAAAGATAGTTCAGTTTTCAGAATATTGATCAAAGAAAACAACATAATATGTTTATTTTAGTAAGAGATATAGAATTTTGATCATTGGTTATTCAACTCTTTCGTACTCCTTCCGTTTTAATTTAGTTGTCGTTTTATGACTTAAATTTTGGTTTATAATAGTTATCGTTTTAGTTTTTTAATGTAGATGTTTGGTAAAAAAAATTAATTTTATCTCAACTGTTTTAATGTCTTAACCAATAAAAAATATATATATTGAAAAAGATAAAATCGAAAACTTAATTATTTTCTTAATTTGTGTGAAAAATCTTCAACGACAAGTAATTTGAAATGGAGGAAATATGAATTTTAACAAAACAGATAATATTTAGGATCATTAAACATGACATTGTTAGTTTTATAATTTCTTTGATGAATAAGAAAATAAAGGTACTAAATTAACATCGCTAAACAATTCAACCAACAACACAAAATATTTATTAGATAAATCTAAGAAAATAACATAAAATAACATCGATCGTCGAAGATGTAATTTGTGAAGAGATAAGCATTGGAGAAACAAGTTACTATTCTCTAGACTCGAGAAGCAAAAGATTGATTTCGACTAAAACATGCGTCAAAAAATTCCTTCAAACGTATATGTGGTTCATATATTATCTTGACTTCTTCATTCCAAAAATAAAACCATAAAACTTATATATCTATTTACGATACAGAAAAATTTTGAGGTAACAAAAAGTATCTTCATTTATTGTTGAATATTGTATTTGCCTATTTTATTTGTTAGGCAGAGTATGGCCATCAAAAATTACATGTGTCAAATTCTTAGTGGCGTGTGATGTTATTTTCACACGTCGACTTGTTGTCTTGTCCTTTTTATTAAACTATACAAATCGACAATATCTTGATAATTAGATGCGCTTGTGATTTTTGACCAAAAAAAAAAAAAAAAATCATAAAACAAAAAATATGTGTTTGTGATTTAATTTGCAATCGACGCTAATACGTTAAAAATAATCTTATTACGTGAATGTATAATTGCAGATGTAATAATAATAAAAAAAAAAAGTAAAAGCAAATCAACTCTTATCCAACTTTTACCACATAGCTATGCTAAGCAATTTCCAAAAACTATAAGCGTAACTAATTTAACTGGTTAAGAAAATACTGTTTCTTTACTTTGAATACAGAGAAAAAAACTATTTTATAAAATTTTGAAAATATGTATATGTTTGAAAATACTGTTACTTCGAAAATAGTTTATAAAATAGTTTTAAATACAGAGAAAAACTATTTTTTGAAAATATATATAAACTATTACTTTGTAGAAATATATAAAAACAGTATTTCAAATATATAAAAACAGTATTTCAAATATATATAAACTATTACTTTGTATAAATATTACTGTTTATAAAAATATTACTGTTTATAAAATATTTTATACTTTTTTATAACTATTTTTATAAATATTTTATAAAATAGTTTATAAAAATATTTATAAACATGTGTCGAGAAACATGTTTTAAATACAGAGAAAAAAAAACTATTTTATAAAAATTTTCCCCAAAAATATAATTTTAGGATTAAAATAGATCACACTATAGAACGTATAAACATGATGGTATTAAATGCTATTAGTTTGACTAGTAAAACAAATATAGCTCTGGAATCCAAAAATTAAAGTTGATGTACTTTTGTAATGTGTTCTATTGGCAAGTGTTCTAAAATCTAGTTGAGAATAAATAAATGAAGGTGGTGAAATAAAAGTTATGGATGTGGTTGCGAGGTGAAATGAAAATTAAATAAAAAGAGGAGGTTGAGTCCAACTTATTTCTTATGCTTGTGACAACTATACAATTTCTTCTTCATGGACCCTCACCCCATCTACATCCCACCTTTTCCCCCTTTTTATTTCATTTTCCCAATATTTATATAAATAGCAATAATTATCACCAATGATCATAAAATGCTAGAAAACTAACACGGTCGGTGCATGGTGCAGGACTACTTTTGTAAAAGTGAGAAAATGTTGGTTTTGTTTTATTGTTTTCATTATAAAAATGTTGTTTTTATTGGATTGGCATTTTGTGAAATGGTATAATCATGTTTTGCAATGAAATGATAAGATGATGGAAACAAATAAGTGGATACATTTGTCTTTTCTGATTTGGTTGGTGTATAGTATAATTACATAAATGTATATGTAGTACAGTTATTATAAATGTTAATTCTCACGACTTAGAAATTCCCGAAATTTTACGTGAAAACCACACAAAAAAGCATAATCAATTAACGAGAATTTACTTTCTAGTGATCATATTGTTTAATCATATACGTCTTGGTAGGATTCCAATATTCATCGAAGACAAAGCTAATTAAAAAAGTTTTATACTTGAACTAGTGAACCTAAACATTAATTCAGCAACTCATTTCAAGGAGATCAATGATTTGACAGTAAGTGAGAAACCAGTCGAAGTCCATGAGAAGGGGGCTGTCATGTTGGACACAATCAATCGAGAGAAAGAAGAAGGAGAGATTGATCCAGTTAAGGAATGGTTGACAGTGTCACCATCAGGAGGACGAAAATCAAATACAAAACCTGTAGACTTGATATATGGTCAGGTTCATCTAGCATCGCTATCACGGTTTGATGTAACTTTGATGACTAATCAGGTGGAAGTATCTAATAGTTCGGAGCTCCTCCCTTGTTCTGATGTTGCGGTACAAAGCGTCTCGGCGGGGATTGGTGAGACTAGAAGTCAAGACGACTCGATAGTAAGAGCTCTTTTACCAAGATTGTAACGCCTGTATTCCGGAAAAAAGAGTTTTGTCAGGAACGTTACAAAAAGATCGTATCAAGGTGTTTTGATACGATTGGGTTGGCGGTTTGTGATCTCTCTCTTTGAAGTCAATCTTGAGCGTTTCGCGTTGGAGTTTCCGCGGGATCAGAGAGCGGTTTGATCGAGGGTCGAAAAGTCAAAGGTTGACCAGAAAAGAGAGGGGATCGATCGATCCAATGGTTGGACCGATCGATCCAATGTTTGGACCGATCGATCCAATGGTTGGACCGATCGATCTAGGGCCAAGCCGTCGAGTTGGCTGGAGGTCGTGGACCGATCGATCCAGGGCAGGATCGATCGATCCAACACTGTCGGCAGCTTGTGATAAGTTGATTTTCTTCCACTTGCATCACGTGTTCTTCTTCCTCCTTCGGTCTTTTGGGGTTTTGGCCGTTATGGTGCTGAGAGAGAGCGAAAGAGAGTGAGGAAGAAGAGGAGAGCTTGTTCCTTGGAGGTGAAAGGAAGCTTGAGCTTGGTTGTGGCCTTAAGGGAAAGTTGGGCTTGGTGTGGCTAATGGAGTTGCAGAGGATCGGATTCCTGAGCTTGTGGAGCTGTTCTTGAGCCAATCTTCCTTGGATCTAAGGTGAGTGCGTGACCATGAGTTGATCTAAGCAAGTGAGTAGGTTTGGGGTTGTTTTTGATAGATTTTGTTGAATCCTTGGTGTGTGTGGCTTGTTTCCTTGGTGTGTGGCTTGTTTCCTTGGTGTTTGGGGTTGAGTTTGTGCTCAATCGTTTGTAGGAAGCAAGTTGAGGCCCAGGGTGGTCGTTGGTCGTGTGCAGCCATGGAAGAAGTCGAGATCGGAGTTGCAGGAGGTGTAGGATCGATCGATCCAATTATGTAAGTTGCGAGTCTCGTCTGTAGAGCTTGGATCGATCAATCCAGATCTGTGGACCGATAGATCCAGAGCAGTGTGGCTTGGATCGATCGATCCATGCTTTGGATCGATCGATCTGGTGAAGGTTGGTTGGATCGATCGATTCGTGTCTTGGACCGATCGATCCATGTGTTTATTGTTGGCTGTGTTTGTTTTGCTTGCATGGTGAGCGGTTTGTTATCTTACTTGCTTGTGTGTATAGCTCGTAGATGGGAGGACGCCTCACTAAGTATTTGTGATAATACTTTGTGTGGTGCAGGTAAAAATAAAGTGTGAACGTGGAATCGAAGCGATGATGAGGAGGATGATTAGGACTCGTTGTTGTTGTGTTGTTGTTGTTGTTGTGCGTGGAACTTATTTACATTTGTTAAATGCGAATATTGTTGTTTGGCGGTTGTTTAATAAGATCGAGTCTTATTGCTTTTGCTGCGTTTGTTAATAGTTTCTATTATGGGGTATTAGCTATTGTTTAAAAAAAAAAAAAACAATGGGTGTGGTCATTTCAAAGATCATCGAAACAGACGCATAAATTTTTATCGGGAACTACTCAAAAACAAAAGGATACCAAACCTAATGGTCATGGAAAAAGAAATCATAAAAACAAACATTGATGTCGGGATTCTTCTGGAATATTAGAGGTTTCAACAAATTAAAAACGCAATCAGTAGTAAAGGAATGGTGTGGTTCAAACTCGATGTTGTTTGGAGGACTACTAGAAACGCGAGTAAAGAAGGCAGAGCGGCTCGGATTATCGCTAATACATTCATGGACTGGTCTACGATTTCTAACTATGAGTTTAATCATTTGGGAGGATTTGGGTTGTGTGGAGCAAGCTGGTGCAACTGCAGGTGGTTTTTAAAAGTGAACAAATGATCTCCTGCTTAATTCAGGTACCAAACACTACATCGGAGTTCTTTTACTGGTTCATCTATGCATCAAATTCTACAGAGGAAAGGCGGAATTTATGGTTAGACCTTAAGAGATTACAAGATGACCCCCAGTTTTTGGTAAGCCATGGATCTGTCTTGGTGATTTTAATGAAATTCTTGACATTGATGAGCGCTCGGGAGTTGTTCCTCCTTATCATACTTGATGGGAATGAATGAGTTTCGAGATGATGTCAGTTATTGTAGATTCTCATAAATGGCAGGTCATGGTCTTTTATTCACTTGGAGTAATAAAAGAGAAGAAGGTTTAGTGTATAAAAAACTTGATAGAGTTCTCATAAATGATGAGTGGGCACAACGATTTCAACAATCCTATTGTGTATTTGAGGCAGAAGATTGCTCTGACCATCTTAGGGGTCATATTCAGCTGCAAGGTACGATATCAAAACCGCGAACTCCTTTTAAATTCTCAAATGCTATACCTTCAATGGAAGAGTTTCATCAGACGGTTAAGGATTTTTGGGATACTACAGTCCCTTTGTTCCACTCAACCTCAACTTTGTTTCTATTTTCTAAGAAGCTAAAGGCCCTTAAACCAATTATGCGAGTACTAAGTAGAAAAAACCTTTCTCACCTGTCTAGCCGAGTGGAGGACGCCTTTCTCGACCTATGTGAGCGATAAAAAACCACTCTTTCTCAGCCTTCATATTTGTCTGTAGAGGCGGAAACAATAGCATTAGAAAGATGGGAAAAGGTAGTAGGGCTGGAAGAGAAATTTTTGAAACAAAAAGCTAAATTACATTGGCTAATTGTTGGAGATAAGAACAATAAGGTCTTTCATCGAGCTGTGAAGGAGAGGCTTGCTCGCAATACAATTAATGAGATTACGAATGTGAATGGTGAGAAGTTGACAAAAAGAGACGACATTCAAGGAGCAACCTGACTTCAAAGAAATGTCAATTGATGAGATAAGGGATACTTTACCATATAGATGTTTGGAGACAGAATGTCAGGGGTTAGAAAGGGAGGTGACTGATGATGAAGTTCAGAGGGTTTTGTTTGCTATGCCGTCTAATAAATCGCCCGGTCCGGATGGGTATACAGTGGAATTCTACAAATCGGTGTGGCCAATAGTGGGCAAAGATCTTACGGTTTCCATTCAATCTTTTTCAGGTTTAGTTTCCTACCTAAGGGGCTAAATACAACAATCTTAGCTTTCATTCCTAAGAAGGAGGATTCTACTGAGATGAAAGATTACCGACCAATCTCATGCTGTAATATCCTATACAAGATTATTTCTAAGATCCTTGCAAATAGGTTGAAGGATATTCTCCCTAAATTTATTACTCCTAACCAATCGGCCTTTGTTAAAGATAGATACTTGATGGAAAACATTTTGCTAGCTTCAGAATTAGTTAAAGACTACCATAAGCAAGGCTTATCTTCGCGATGTGCTATGAAGATCGACATCTCCAAGGCATTTGATTCAGTACGATGGAGTTTTTTGTTCAATGTCCTAGCTGCTCTTAATTTTCCTGACAAGTTTATTCATTGGATTTACTTGTGTGTATCAACACCCAGTTTCTCAATTCAAGTCAACGGTTTACTAGCAGGTTTCTTTCAAAGTGCACGAGGCTTTAGATAGGCTGCTCCCTGTCCCTTTATTTGTTTATGATATGCATGAATGTCCTATCAAGAAAGTTAGATGGTGCGGCGGCTAATGGAAACTTTGGTAATCACCCAGGTTGTTGAAATTTAAAGATCATTCATCTATGCTTTGCTGACGATATCTTGGTCTTTTCAGAGGGGAAACAGAGGTCAATAGTGGGGGTTATGGAGGTCTTTGATCAGTTTGCGAAGATCTCGGGGCTGCAGATAAGCTTGGAAAAAACAACATTGTTCATTACAGGGATCTCTCCAACTGACAGATCAATGATAACAACAGTTTTCCATTTGAAGTTGGGGTATTGCCTGTGCGATATCTTGGGTTGCCGCTGATCACTAAGTATGTCTAACGCAGATTGTATATCTCTAATAGAAACGATCAGAAAGCGCATTAGTTCTTGGAAAACAAGATTCTTATCCTTTGCAGGACGTCTCAAAT
This sequence comes from Turritis glabra, assembly GCA_900406565.1. Taxonomy (NCBI): domain Eukaryota; kingdom Viridiplantae; phylum Streptophyta; class Magnoliopsida; order Brassicales; family Brassicaceae; genus Turritis; species Turritis glabra. Next base: position 1,102,049 of record OVBN01000185.1, read on the forward strand.
TATTGTCTTTGGTGATTGCGAGTACAACCTACTTTTGGATCTCGGCTTTCAGACTTCCTAGTTCTTGTGTGAAGGAGATTGAGAGACTTAGTTCCGCTTTCTTATGGTCCGGGCCGGTTCTCAGCTCTAAGAAAGCAAATGTAGCTTGGTCGGAGGTATGTAAGCCAAAAAAGGAGGGAGGCCTTGGCCTCAAATCAATTGCTGAATCAAATAAGGTTAGTTGTTTTAAACTAATTTGGAGATTGGTATCTGCTAGAAACTCCCTATGGGTGGAATGGAAAAAAACAATTTGATTCGTACTGGCTCGTTCTGGTCGGTTAAGGATATCACAAATGCAGGCTCTTGGATGTGGAGAAAGTTGTTTAAATTTAGAAGGACCGCCAAAAGTTATCTTAAGATGGAGGTTCATAATGGTGAAAATACTTCCTTCTGGTTTGACAATTGGTCTCCACAACTTCTTTAGCTGAGGTTTTTTTGTCCCATCGAAAGAGAAGACACAGACTACCTTTACTAAACCAGATTGAAGTAGAGATACAAAAAGTGAAGGATCAAAACTCTTCCGACCAGGATGTGGCGCTGTGGAGAGGTAATGGTGACAAGTTTAAAAACAAATTTTCATCATCGGAGATGCGGAACCATCTTTGAATCGTTGAACAAGCAAAGGATTGGTATAGGGGTGTATGGTTTTCACAAGCAACCCCAAAGTACGCTTTCATAGTATGGTTATCCACTCTCAATCGTCTTTCAACAGGGGATCGGATGTCACGATGGGCTGGAGGATGTGGGGGATCCATAGGATGTGTCTTCTGTGGTAATCCTATAGAATCACGTGACACCTCTTTTTCACTTGCAGCTTCACTTCTTCCATCTGGTTCAACATAAGTAAAGGGCTCACTAAGAAAAGACATGTCACATTGTTTCACGATGTCCTAAGGCTGGTATCAGGGACTGTTTTGGATGGTAGTCTACAACTCCTCTTGAGATATGCGTTTCATAATATGATTCACACAATCTGGAGAGAAAAGAATCGCAGACGGCATGGAGAACAACCTTTCCCAGCCAACTCATTAATCAAAACCATAGATAATAGCGTCAGGAATCGGTGCTCGGTATTAACAGACAATAGTAAGGGTCAATTCAAAAAGACGTTGCAGGAATGGTTTGCATCAAGGGGCACCTAAGCCCTCTTCCCCTCTACTTTCCTTACTTCGGCAAACTCAGTTGTTTTTTCCATTTTTCTTTATTAGTTATATGAATTTTTTCTTTGAAATTATCAGTTTATGTTTTAAGTAAAAAGGACATATTTATTGTAAACAAGGCCTTTCTTTTGTTGGATATATTTTTATATTCATACCAAAAAAAAAAAAAAAACTCAGCGAATATATAAACAGCAGAAACAACGTAAAATGAAGATAATATAGTTTTTTTTTGTTAACAAACTAGTTTCAAACGTTTAGTTTATAATTTTTTGGCTCAGGACCAGTAAGTGATGGTACCTATATTAGGCGTAAATCATATTGTCTCCAGCAAAACTCAAACTTGGGACCAAAGGTTCAACATAATCACAACAAACCCTTGATAACCAAGGGGTACATGCACGGCGTGATATACAAATTTCTTTCTATTTCTTGTGTATTCTCATATATTTTATTTGATCCTGACGCAACAACTCTCCGGAAAAATTAAAGTGGTTTAAGAAAAACCAATTGAGTTCAGATCAAAATGGTGATGGTGGCTTAAAAATAGAGTTGATGTCTTATTGAGAGATATCTAAAGGACTGTCAATCCGACCTAGTTCATACAATTTTTTTTTGCAGGTTTAAATTTATCGGTTCAAAAGTTTTTAAAAAACTAAAATTGTTTATCAATATATTTATTTATATATCATTTTGTCAATATAGAATAAAATCACGTGATAATCTAATACAAATCTTCATGACTCATTCGGCATGCTTTTCTTTTGTATCTAAAATCAAGATCCGCTTATCCGTCGGCCCTCCACATCCAAACAGTCCCATTTGGACCAAAGCCACGAGTTCCATGCATAATTGATAGACGTAGCTGAAGTGAATACATTTATTTCTTGGTTGATTTGGGCATTCACTTCTGGCAAGTCAAAATTTGTGTTCTTCTTTCTACATCCTTTAGAATTCATAATTTTGATGATGGTCTTTGGTCAAAACATGTTACAGCGGATGTGGTGGGAATTGGTGGGGGTGGACTACGAGACCATCTCTAACATACTTTTATCAATTTCAACTCCAAAATATAGCAATGCCAAAGTACATTTCAAGTTTCAACCAATCTATTATTCCATTTTTCTAACTTAAAAGCCAATACTCTGAATATATTATATTATTAAATTCAACAATACCTTAAAATTATATTAATTTTACGAATTCTATCTATTTATTTATTTTTAACAACAACTCAATAAATAATAATGTTATCTAAGAAACATATATTATATTAAAAAATTGCATTTGAGCATTATCATTGATGTACTTCTCATATAAATAAATTAATGTATTTCAAATGAGAAATTCGAAATGAATTTCTCAATTTTTATTTGTTTCTATCGAGTAAGAAATTTTGGAATCATATATCATCATCCGCTATTTTGACCTTTAAAGGTGCAGTGTCTTATCGATGATATATAAATGTTGATAATGACAACGAGAGAGAAACCGGATGTTATATATATGTCCATTTGTCACCAAAAATTTGATTTCCATATTGTTGAAAGCTTTTATGAATTGTGTGAATTTATGTTTTTTCAAGATTTTTTTTTTTTGGTGTGAACCGGGAATTACATCCCCATATTTATTAATAAAAGAAATAAAATTACAACCGAACATTGCGAGGACGCAAGTCCCCCTAACCTCCTCAAAAAGAATCAAACTAACATCATCCGGACAAGAATAAAACATAAGAAAGCCTAAGGGCAAAGAAAACGCATAGTTTGCTAACCCATCCGCTAGATGGTTAGCCTCTCTATACACATGTGAAATTCGGACTATCCAGTCCTTCGATAGAAAGCCATAGCACAGTCGTACTAGGAAACACAAAGGGTGAGAATCCTCAATCCCTGTCCGAAGAAAGCCAACCACCATCTCATAATCTACTTCTAGTTCCAACCGTGTGATTCCTCTCTCCCACGCGATATATAAACCATAATAGACTCCCCACAACTCTGCTAGTGGCGCAGAACAAATGCCGATATTAAGAGCAAATCCACAACACCAACTACCATCACCATCTCTTACAACACCGCCGGCCGTAGCTAATCCAGGATTACCGCGTGAAGCTCCATCCGTGTTGAGTTTATACCACTCACCATTTGGCGGGGCCCACTTGATCATCCTCTCCACCCGTTCAGGCCGCCTCGAGATTTCACTCACAAGCAGATGTGCAGCCGAGACCTCCTTAGCCACATCGCCTATAAATTGCACACGGTCTCGGCATTTTCCATTCACTCCAAATACGTTCCCACACCTCCACTTCCAGCCCCACCAGATTGCCATCGAGAAAATCGTAGCCCACGGACAACCCCGACTCTCCGTGTTATCACCTAAATTTGCAAACATCCATTCCAATATAGACATCCGAAAGAAGGAATGGGTCAATCTCGACGGGAGTAGTCGGTTCCACACCCCTAACATTGCTGGACAGTCGCGAAGTATGTGTAGAATCGTCTCTTCTCCACCTTTACAAACTTGACAAATACTCGACTCACATAAATGTCGGTGATACCTCTCCATATTTGTCATAATCACTTGGTGTCCTGCTAGCCAGAGAAAAGCTCGAACTCTTTCCGGCGCCACTACTCGCCATATCCGATCAAAGAAAATCCCCATACTTTGCTTCGATGTTCCATCTTTTGTTATGAGTGAATACGCGGACTTCACCATAAATTTACCATCCGATCGACCTCCCCAAGATAGTCTATCTTTCATGCCAGTAACCGTATCGACCACCATTGAATTCAGTCGAAGTCTCGTTGACTCAGAAACGTACGGCGTGATTTGTTGCCAATCCCAACCTGAGGCATTCTTCCAAACATCCCGAATTCGAACATCACCATTACTCTCTGGTATATTAGCAATAGTTAAATCACACAATGGCATAGAGGTTAGCCACTTGTCCTTCCAAAAACGGATATCCCGCCCATTACCCACAACCCAGTTTGTGCCCGGGAGAATTACCTTACGCAATCCTATTCCAACACCTCTCCAAGTAGATGACCACGAGCCTTTACTAACCAGCCAAGAATAGTCTCTGACATCACCAATTTTATACTTGCTACGTAACACCTTAGCCCAAAGGCTATCCTTGTCATGCAATAAGCGCCAACCCATCTTTGCAAGTAAAGCTCGATTCATTGGTTTGGCTAATCGAATTTCAAGATTAGTACTTTGTTTCGTATATATAATTATGATCATATAAACTAGTATACGATTTGTTATGGATATTTAAAGTTTGAGATAAGGGTTCCTTTGATTCAGATCTTGATAATATAAGTGCAGATATAGATATCCGAATTTCTGATAAGAATCAATTTAATTGCATGCCTAGTTGAGCGTTCATAGCGTCAGAATGTACGTTTTTTTATAATATACAAGTTTTGAAGAATTTTTGGATTATTTCTACTGAAATTTACCTAGTTTGACACAAATGATAAGTAAAAATAACTAGATTAATACCCGATTTAAGAGAAAAACTAAAATGACCAAACATTTAAGTATAAAGATCAAAAAACCTTTTTTGCTATTTCTATTAAATATTAAATAAAAATAAATAAATAGAAAATAAAAATAGAAATAGGCAAGAAAACAAAATCAATCGTGTATATTTTACAATCCTTTAGTGAGAAAAAAAAAGAAGTCGACTTCCTTCTCGGACGAGGAAGAGGAACCCTAATCCTATGTTTGCCACCGCCGCTTCAAGGAGAGCAGCCACAGACGCTGGTGCTCCTTATCTGAATCCGCCGCCGTTGTGTCTCTGTGGGTTTGTTTCGCGAAGTGACTCTTCCGCTTCTCCAGTGGTCATTCGATTTTCCGGCGTAATTGGTTTTGGCTTGTATTCGTCGGTGTCGGACTTCCTCTGGTGATTTTGATTAGGGTTTGATTTTGATTTTGTAAATCCTTTGGTGATTTTGATTTTTAAAACTGTATAATTTTGAAGTCTGGTGATCTAAGGATCCATAATGAACCTCGTATTCTCCTACTGTAGCGACATGATGGACAAAGACGAGCCGTTTGTCTACAACAAGGTGGGTTACAAGATGCCAGAGAGAGCCCCCAAACGTGGCCGCGATGGATATGATCTGTCACAGCCGTTTTTAACATAAAATGTCATCACTTTTGAGTCCGATGACTCCTAAAAGGAATTACAACATTAGCAATGCAAAATCACTTCTGCTGCAATGCGTATGGGACGCTAAATCAGATCCACTCCCCCGTAGGTGCTTTTCGGTTTCATATACTCAGATGAAGTAATCTTCATGGATGGTGTTCTGGTCTCATCAGCCACTAAAAAGAAGGTGTTAGAGTCTCCTTCCCCGGACGAACAGCACGTTCTTCAATCTTTCGGAGTCAGCACCAGAAGAATACAGAGCTTAGCAGCCCTATAAGCGAATCACTACGATCAGCACGTTCATCTTTTGCTCTTTATTGATATGTGAAGTTGCAGATGAAATAGGCTGGTCAGTGGTCACGTTATTGTCTTTGTATATGGGTTTGCTGAAATGTTCAGCGGGGAATACCGACAAAAATAATTAAACAAACTACACAATTATGATCATCAGTAACAAATATAGACAAAGCTTTTCTTGATTTTGGGTCTGTAATCTGAAATTCTCTACCCATCTTCACACACGGTTCCTCCCACTATGCTCCCTTTCTGCATTATTGCAACAAATTCGTTGTAATCTATGTTTTAAAAGTGTGATAGCTAAATCAATTAATAAGAGGAGGGTTTCAATATCTTCACTTCCAAGACTGAAATTTCCTTTTTGTTCTAAACAAATCATACATAATATCCCAAAATCTTATGAAGTTTAATTGTAAAACTCACCAAATAACGATCATTTCTCTTTAAAAAAAAATAGAAATTCTAACAAATCAACCACATATCCTGAAATTTCACTCAAATCACTCCAAATCTAAATCCTATCAAATATTCTTAAATCCTTAATTTAGTACACTCTTTAAGTACGTCGTAAACTGATTATGCAGTTTTAAAACAAATATGTTAATCAAAGTCTGTAACCATTGACTAAAAAAATTTATCAACATAGGATTCAAAATTTAAATATGTCATAACATAAAGCAAGTATGTTGTCACTATATAGGTCATTGGAGCAATTTCAAATTTTCTTTAATAAATCTGCTATCAAACACCAGATTTTTTGTTACCTAATATAAATTTGTCATAACATAAAACAAATCTGTCACTACATAAAAAATATATGTTCCGGCTAAAGGTCGTTCAAACAATTTTTTTTTTCTTTTAACAAATCTGCTATAAAACGACATATTTATTTAATATTAAACAAATCTGTCATAACCTAAAACAAATTTGTTATCACTAGACGTCATTCTAGCAATTATTTTTTAATAAAAAAATCTGTTACAATACGACAGATTTTTAGCGAAAATTATAAGTTTGCCGCAACTTTAAAAAAAAATATGTTACACATTATAATAAATCTGTCACAAAATATGAAAGTCCTGGTGTAATCAGAATATAAGTCTGTCATGAAAAATAAATCTGCTGCAAATAATAAATCAGTTGTCACCATATTCTAATAAGTCTGTGGGACGAAAAAAGTCTGGCGCAAAAATTTTTTCATAGACAAATAAGTCTGCCATGGACGAATATATCTGTCGTGGAAAAATAAATCGGTCGCAACTATGTCGGCAGATTTATGTAAAAATACGATTGGTTTTTTTGTAATTATGTGGAACTTTTCGCCACGTTGGAATTAAATTTTAATGGCATTTTGTAAATTGTTTTTTCTTTACAAAGTAAAATAAGGTATTTTAGACCTTAAAATAACCCAACTAACTCTTAAACTTTAAGAGATACTTTAGTAATTAAACATTTAATTTGGGTTACTCTAGTCTTTTTCCCTTATTTCTATGAATTTTTTGGTATTGTTTTTTTTCCAAAATCCGCAAAGTCCATATTTTTTAATTGTTTCTGTTTGGTATGGTTTCTTAGGTTTATTTTTTGAAAGTCCGGCTTGAATTGAGTAGTGCTAGAGCGACACTCAACCTTCTCTGTATAGTTTCCCAGCTTTTTTTTATTTGTACATGTATAAAAGTTGTGAGTACTAGTCCATTTTAAAAATACACTAAATTTTATAATAAATTTAAAAATTATACGCAATTTTACAGCTATTTGAAAACTACACTTTTTAAAATGAAAATTGACCATAATAACCTTTTTATTTATTTAAATAAATTAATTAATTAAAATATTATAAATTAAATTAATAATTAATTATAAAATAACTAAAATTTAAAATTTTAACTAAAATTCGTAATTAATTATTTCATAATAAAAATTTAAGGAAAACTATTTGTTAAATATTATTGTTGTTAATATTATTTAAATTCAATTTATTAGAAAAGTAATTCAAAATTATATAATTTATAATATATATGTAGCTGATTTTTTTGATAAACTTATTTCATTATATGCTGATTTATTAATAAAGTCAATTGTTTGAACTATCGATTTATTTTTCACTTCCATTGGCTTAATTTTCTTCTCCATCGACTTATTTTAAAAAAATCGACTTATATTATGGTTGGTAGATTTATAATATAATCGATTTTCTGAACTGTTGACTTATTTTTTTTGTTCATCGGTTTATAATTTTTTCTGTCGACTTGTTTATTCATGGTAGACTTATTTTATTATACGTTGACTTATTAATAATGTCGATTTTTTGAACTGTCGACTTAAATTTTCTTTTCGTCGATTTAATTTATTTTCTACCGACTTATTTTAAAACAATTGACTTATATTTTGTTTGATTGGTTTTTTATATAGTCGACTTTTTGAAACTTGTGACTTTTTTTTTTGTTAATTTATATTTTTTATCTGTCGATTTGTTTATTCTTGGTAGACTTATTTAATTTTACGTTGACTTATTAATAAAATTGATTTTTTGAACTGTCGACTTATATTTTATATTTGTCGACTTAATTTTTTTCTCTGTTGACTTATATTAAAACAATCGACTTATATTTTGGTTAATTAATTTTTTGCATTGTCTACTTTTTTGAACTATTGCTTTATTTTCTTTTAAATCAAGCTAATTATTTTTAGATATATATTTAAATTAATAAATTATTTACAAAAAATATATAATTTAACTCATATTCGTAAATTTGAATTTTTTTTATGAATTATATATATTTAAAATTCGTAATTAATTAAAAATTAATCATTATCTAAAATATTACCAAATCAACATAAATCTAGATAATTTTTATTATATAACTAAAATTCATAATTTATTTCTATTTAATTTTTTGTAGTTATATAATTTACAAGTATCTAATTTTTATAATATAAACAGTTTAATTTTAATTTTAAAATAATATTTGTAAAACTAATTAATTAAATTATTAAATTTTTGTTTTCTGAATTTTTAATTATTAGTTAAGGACAAAAATGTCATTTTGGGCAACATAAAAGGTATATTTCAAATACTTAATTTTTAGTGTAAATTTCAAATTTCTTAAAAGATTTAAGGTATACAATCAAATTAATCCAAAAATTTAACTAAACAAAAATGGTAAGGAAAATGTATTACTCACCAGCAATAATGACATCCACCACCGTCATATCTACAGATCATATGGCAATTTGGAAACATTTTCTCACCATCTCTGAAATAATATACAGGGTAAAGTTTCTCAGCCTAAAGAGTAATTACATTTCAATTCTAACAACAATAATAAGAGATACTAAATACTTACATTACAGAATTACTCCATTTTCAATGTCGTCACAAAATGTAAGGAAATGAAAGAACCGACACTTGAAAATAAGGGACATGAGAGAGATTCACAAGTTCAAATTATTCTTGACACCCTATTATCTTTAGAAATAAAGTTTAAGTTACTGATAATTATTTTATAACAAAATTCGGTCCAACAAGATTTACATGCGATCATATGATAAGTTTGCTCTCCATCTTCAATGACTGTGATAGTGTCACGGCCTTTACGAGGACATAAACTCATCCTCTAAAAAATGTATCAAAATCCAAAGTTAAAACTTTTCTTAAATATCAAAATCTAAAGTTAAAAATTCTCTTAAATATGAAAAAACATACCAGTTTTGAATATATGAATGACTTCGTAACATTCATCTCATACTTTGCAATATACTTTTCGTCTAGCGTCGACCTTATATGGTTGATGTGACATTGGTTGTAACTTGAACACCGAAACTTCTGTCTTCCCTCTTCAACTTCATTGTATATCACTCAGACTTAATCCTGTCTTCGTCCCTGAAAAAACAAAATAAACAAAGGACTTACAAATATGAAAACAAGGACAAAATATTGAAATCAAAGCTATGTAATGCCAATGATAATTACCAATTCTGGTGTACAAGAATTAGCAAAGCTAAATTTTCTCAAGATATAAAATCTTTAGGTGGAACATGAGTGGAAGAAATCTTTGTCACACTATCTCTCCACATATCAGTAACTTCTGAAACATCAATGAAACGCACCATCACCTCCAACAATAGAAACAAAATGAAGAAAACTTGAAGAAATTTATCCGGCTCTTCCACAACCCCAAATACGTATTACAAAATAGAATGAAATTTCAAATTCAAATTTCTCTCAGCGTCTGAAAATGAGAGAATTAAATGAAAAAATACGCTTATTTCCTTAAACTAAGATCTTCTATTTTCCACATAGCTAACATTTCGTCAAACGACGTCGTATAGATCTTTTTTGTAGAACTAGTCATGTCAATAAGCAACACAAAATTTGAAAATGTTAAACGATGTCGAATAAATATATACTAATCTATTCGACGTCGTTTGACATGTTTCAATCTTTATGTTGCATAGGTCAACACCATGGTTCTATAAAAGGATCCAATTCACAGATTTTTATGTGTTCATCATATCCGCAGTATTTTTCTATTACAAACATAGCGAATACATATCCTATGACAGTTTGAGATTATTCGATCGCATCAATGAAAAAATTTTGAATCCGATTAAATTCTTTTGCAAAAGGTATGTGCTAATAAAATGTAGTTTAAGATCTTTTACATTCATTCAATTTTATTTGAATTTTTCAAATATTTGCATAACTTTTTGGTTTTCTTATTACTAATACTCGTTCATTATCTTATCATTAGTTTGACTGCTTGATGTTTATATTTTGACTCATGAATTTTCAACGAAAAGATAGAAGAATTCAAATGTGGTATAAAAATCATCTAAATTTAATATAAAGCATCTTAAACAAAACAAATTCGATAAATGTACATTATCTTAGAGGTGAAAATATTATCTGAAATCCAAGACAATCTGATCCAAAATATGATATACGAAACTTCCAGATCTAAATCCAAATATTTTAATTTGAAAAATAGGATATTCAGATCCGACATGGATCTACTTCGAAATTTAATTTTCTTAAAATATATAAATGTATGATAAACATAATTATAAAAATACTTTGTGGTACCTTTGAAAAGAAAAGAAATTTGTTTGGTATGTTTGTATAACCCTGATAAATTTGTTATGTTTTAGTATGTTTATAAAAATATATTTAAAATTAATTAAAATTTTGATATAATTTAATTTTAATATAATTTTTTTAAAGTTCAGAAAGAGAAAATATATTTAAAAGTCTTCCAGATTGTATCATTTTTTTTGTATTTTTTCAATTTATGCTAATGCTCTTATTGGTCTAGAATTTGGGATTTGTAGAAACAAAATATTTTATTTACGTTTTTGTAAATAAATTGCCATAATAAAATTAAAAATAGTTTTTTTACTGGAAATTTATTTAATATAATGGTAAAATGAAGAAAATGCAATAACTAAGAAAACAAATCTTTAGAAGAGGAAAAAAATCTAATCACCATTAACTGTGTTACATGATTTGACCAAAACAATTGTGTTACATGAATGTTCATAGATTTTGCATAATCTAAAGATTCTCTCTTAATTTATTGTTTTACCATCCTATTATACAAGTCAAACAAAAAAATTACATTTTCTTCAGTTTACCATTTTATTATATAAGTTTCTAGTCAAAGTCAATTTTTTAAAAAATATCATTATGCCAATTTATTTACAAAAAACGAAAGAAAATATTTTGTTTCTATAATCTCGAAATTAAAACCAATGAGAGCTTTATCATAAAATAGAATATAGTCAAATAAAAGGATAAAAATCTGAAAACACCTATTAGTGAAAAACACACTTTTGAATATATTTTTATTTTCCTTTGCTGAATTTTGAATCTATTATATAAGAAGATGGAAGGATCTCTCAAATTTCACACTCACTTCAACTTTTGCATTCTCGTCTTCTCTAATTCAATCTCCAAATCTTCCTCCTAAATTGCTTCATTTACTCTTGAACCCATTATTTAAATCCTTGTTCTCCATCGATTTTGTGTCTTGGACCTCTTTTGGTGATGTCAAAGTTTGGGTATAGTCAGATTTTTGGTATGATTCAGTTGTATTTTTGGATCTAAAAGCTTGACCATACCCAAGCTTTGATATCACCAAAAGAAGTGTACGATACATTAAGATATTTGGTATATGAGAGTGTGGCCAGAAACTCCAAATAATATGTAACTAGTAGTTGTTTCGATGTTTATTTTTTCTTTAATTAGTTGAACCATTTGGTTGTTATTATAGTTCTGTTTGGGCATAGCTGGAACTGAAAACTCATGTGGAAAAGAGCAAATGCGGAAACATCATAATCATCATCAAGACCTAAGGCAAAGTTCATCATTTCTAAGAACCTTGAAGCTTTTTTTTTTTAATCTTTTGTATATCATGAAAAAGTAGAGTATAAGAATAGGCCATTATGTAATTTTCAGAAGTCTGAAAAGTTTAACTCATTTCTTATTCTCTTTTGATCTTTTGTCTTCTTTTTTTTTGGTTCAATTCGGTTTAATTATATTGTATCGATTGTAATTAATTGGTCAAGTTTTTGTCAAATGAAAAGTGAAAACTTAAGTGGATTGTGGTATCCTACTACTATTAATGGAGGAGTACATAATTAAAAAAAACCTAAGTTTTGTTAAAAATTTCATAAAATTCCCATTACAACTATGACCATTTGTTAATTTTTTATAAAGGGTATGACTGTAACTTTGATTAAATACTCTAATCGGATAAACACGCAGGTATAAAAACAACCCAAAAACTTAATCCAAGTTTTCATATAAAATCTTCTCCTAAAACTATGTAACAAGATTCCACAAAATAAAAATATTTTGTTTTTAGATAATAAAATAATAACAAACATAATTGTGATTATGTATATAGATTAAATTAAATACTTAATACCAAAATTGTTAAGATCTAATTAAATTTAATTCATTGATATTAGTTAAAATTACTTAAAATAGATTTTAACAATAAATCTAAAAAGAAAATACATATATTATTATTTCTTTAGGCTAACTTGTATATGACGTCGTATAGATATTTATAATGTATTAATGTCACATTGAATAGAAAGAAAAAACAACAGCAGAATTTTGTACAGAAACTTGTTTATGCATCAGTTTCTTTGTACTCTTGTTTTTTCAAATATCTTTATTGTTCTTTTAATTATATGTCATACATATTTTTTCTTATAGAAATTAAACACAGAACTATCAAAGTGAACTATAACTCAACTGTTCAACATTCTCCACAGTTGATTTTTTTTCAAGTTATTATGTTCGTTTGTAAAATTTTTAATTCGACATCTAAAAAGTCAAACATGTCATTAAAAAACATCTCACCTAAGCAATTACAGTATGTGGATGAAGCAAACATTTTTTTTTCTTCACTTCTGTTGTGGTTTCAAAATTATCGAAATTGTCAAAGTTTTTGGTTTTTTGGATGGACTGATATCGATCGTAATGATGATTGGTACAAATCTCACCAAATGATTCATGGCCTATAAAGTCGCCAGAATTATTACCATGGCTGTCATGAGTTGTTTCAAAAATAATTGTTGGAGAGAAGAAAATGTGTAACATCTAAGGTGGTGGATTATAATGAGGTGATGGATTATAAATTTATAATGATGTAATGTAGAAATATTAATTTATAAATATATAAAATGATAAAAATATAATTTCATAGAGGAATATATCAAAAATTGTGTTCTTCTTTGTGTATTCTATAGAATTTGCAATTATGATGATGATTTTTTGTGAGAACATATTACTTTTCAACTATCCAGCAAACGAATACTTATTGTGCAGCAGTTGAGGTGGAGAGGGGTTGAAAACCATCTCTAACATATTTCATAAATTTCAACTCCAAAATATAGGGTCTAATTGGTGACCAGCTTTCGGAAAAAGAATAGAAAAGAACATGTTGTTCATCGTTGTTGTTGTTATCATTTTTAAATAATTTATTTTCTAAATTTTGAAATGTAGACCCTATACTATTCATATATATATATATATATATTTTTGGAAGAATCATAGAAGAAAATTTTTCTTCTCCAAATTTGATGAAGAACAAATAGGAAAACAAATTAAACATTTCTTAAAAATAAATTCATGCAAAAATTTCAACTAGAAAAAAAGAAAGAAAGAACGTACATGATAAACTTAGATTCAAACTCATCTCATCTTCAATACGTTGATATCCAATATTTAAAATCTCTACATCCACAACTAAATTAAACAACTTGTTCATATCCAATATCAAGTTCAAACTCATCTTCGCCTATCTCATAATTATCACATTAGTTTTTTAATTATATAAATCTTATCAAATACAATTATAAATAGTTCGTTATTATTTTCTTCAAGAAAACATTCTAATAGAGAGAAGAATATATACCAAAGCAAAAGATTCTACTCGACAAATTGACAAAGCTAAAAGTAAAAAAAAAAAAAAAAACATACACTACTATATAGCATGAATTTTATTTTATGATTTGCTTACGGTCTTGTTTTCGGTTTTGTTTATGTATTGAATCTATAGAAGTTACTTGGATTATGGCAAGTTCCCGAGAGAATAATGGATTACGTCGTGGAAGTCATTCAAAAAACAAAGCCTCACTTTTATTTATTTATTTAATTTTTCTGTTATATATATTTATTATTTGTTCACTTTTTTTTTATCATTTACCATAACATTTGTTCTATCTTTCCTCTGCATCTATTCCTCTTCGTTCCTATTTTATCACTTTTTTATTTCTGTTAGTTCTTTTTTATTCCTCTTCCTTCTCATTCTTTTTATTTTTCAAGAGCTCACCAGTCGGAACCATAGCAAATTCCAAAGTACAGTTCAAGATACAATCAATCTATTATTTCATACTTTTAACGCAATATATATATATATATATATATATATATATATATCCCGAATATATTCTAGTATTAATTTCAAATTTTCAACAACACCTTACAATTTGTTAAATATAAGAATTAGATATTTATTCATTTATTTTAGTAACAACTCAATAAGTTATGATTGTGGAAGTTAGAACCAAGAAAGTTAACACCTTTTCTCTTAGACTTAAGAAAGATGCAAGTTTTGAGCTTAGAACTTAAAAGAAATTTCTCTCAACTCTCTCTTTCTTTCGTTTGTAAAAGAAAGAGCAAATAAAAGGTAAAGAACACACAGTAAATTTATGAGTTCACGTTCCAAACCGGAAACGCTACGTCTCGTCGAGATCTACTCGGCAATCCACTAAGACTTTGTTCAAATCTAGAACCTTTAGGATTCTTACAACTTCTCTCTCTCAATACAAACTTGTTCTCACCACACCTTTCAAATTTCTCAAAGTTCTCATTATAAAGACAAAGAGAATCTTCCCCGACAACTTGGGCACCAATCCTTCTTGTTGTTAGATCTCTCTCCATAATCAAAGCCTGACTTGTATGATCTGAAGGAGGTGGCTTCATGCGTATGTTCGCTACCCTCCAATTCTTGCTTGTACGATTGGGTTCAGGTGATGACGCCATGGAGAAGGAGAGAGAATGATAATGAAGAAGAAAGCTTCGGTCTTGGTCCAAAAGTGAACCCTCTGTTTGAAACTGAACCTCTTATCCCTTTCTTTCTTACTTCCTTGCTTTTGAACCTCTAACCACTTCGAGTCTTCTTAAAACCTGAGTGAATTTTTAGACCAAATCCACAAAACTCCTCATTTTCTTAATTTCACTTGAATTTTTCTTAGTGTTTCTGATTTCCAATCTCGGAACTGTGATCTCTTAGTTACTTGAGATCCTGAGAAGCTTCATTGCATCTTGAAGCTTACTCACTGGGACAACTTTAGTAAAGATGTCAGCTGGATTCCATATTGTTGAAATTTTAACAACTTTGATTCTTCCTCCTGCTATTTTCTCCTGATGAAGTGGAACCTTACAATCAATATGCTTAGTCCTCTCATGATGAACTGAGTTTTTGGACAAGGCAATAGCACTCTGAGAATCACTAATCACTTCAACAACTTCTTGCTTAAATCCCATTTCCTCTTCCAATCCTTTAATCCATGTTGCCTATTTGACTGCATCTGCTAGGGCCATGTACTCAGCTTATGTGGTAGAGAGAGCAACAACTTTCTGGAGTCCTGACTTCCAGCTTATAGTGTTCCCTCCTACTATAAACACAAACCCTGTTACAGATCTTCTCCTATAAGGATCTGTGGCATAATCAGAGTCGCAATATCCCCTGATTTCAAACTGGTCTTGCTTCTTAAACTGTAGATTCACCTTTTTAGACCCTTTCATATACCTTAACACCCACTTCACAACTTGCCAATGATCTTTAATGGGATTTGTCATGAATCTACTTACCACAACAACTGCATATGCTAGATCTTGTTTTGATCCAATCATCAAGTACATAATGCTCCCAATATCATTAGAGTAAGGCAATGACTTCATGACTTCCATTTCCTCTTTGAGAGTACCATCACTGGCTGCTCTCAACTTGAAATGAGCACCCAGTGGTGTCTAGACTGTTTTGCACTCATCCATCTTAAAAGTTTGCAGAACTTTCTCCACATATTGTTCTTGAGATAACTCTAAAATTCCATTTTCTCTGTCACGCTTAATCTCCATACCCAGAATTTTTCTAGCATGTCCCAAATCCTTCATCTCAAACTCATGATGAAGCAGATTCTTGAGTTTTTGGATTTCTCCTTTATCCTTTGAAGCTATCAACATGTCATCTACATAGAAGATCAAATAGATATATGTTTGGTTAGATAGTTCTTTAATATAGACACAAGAATCATACCTGCTTCTTTGGTAGCCTGAACTCATCATGAAAGAGTCAAATTTCTGATTCCACTGTCTTGGAGATTACTTTAATCCGTACAGAGATTTTTTGAGAAGACATACTTTTTCAGGTACTATTTCTACCACATACCCTTCAGGTTGTTCCATTAAGATGTATTCTTCTAATTCTCCATGGAGAAATGCTGTCTTTACATCCATCTGTTCTAACTCCATATCAAATTGAACCACAAGTGAGAGTAGATACCTTATGGAGACATGCTTGATTACAGGAGAAAAAATCTCTTGATAGTTTATTCCTTCTTTCTGAGAAAAACCCTTAGCCACCAAATTTGCTTTGTATCTTGGTGGTTCAACACCTGAGATTCTGGCTTTCCTTGTGAATATCCACTTGCAACCAATTATCCGTTTTAAAACTGGGTTATCCTCAAGTGACCGGGTGTTGTTCTTGGATAATGATCTCATCTTTTCATCGATAGCTTTTGTCCACTTTTTCCATTATGCACTGGTGATAGCTTCCTGATAAGATTTTGGTTCAGGAGTTTCACCGTCTTCAGTTGTGTTTAACGCAAACCCAACCAGATTTACTTCCTCAACAAATCTTTGAGGGGCCTTACCAAGTCTTCGAACTCTATCTCTGGCCAGTTGATAGTTTTCAAGACTGTAATCTTCTGAGTCACTCTCAGATTCTTCCTCACCCTATTGATCTCTAACTTTTGAGTCACTGGTTGTTGCCTTTTGAGAGGTCCCTGAACTTGCTCCTCCTTGATCCACATTCTGTTACATTTCAGATAACCCACTCAATTTTATGTCCAGTCTTTTCTTTTCAGAGAGTCTTCTTTCCTCATCTTGTATGTTCAATATCTCAATGTCTTTGAACATCAGACTTTCTTGAAACACTACATCCCTGGAAACAACTCACTTTCTGTCTTCTAATACCCAAATCCTGAATCCTTTAACCTTAGTTGGGTAACCCAAGAAAACTCCTTTCTTTGCACTTAGAATCAACTTTCCTTTCTTTGCTCTTGGATTCAACTTTCCTTGATCCGAATGCACATAGGCAATTGAGCCAAAAATTTTTAGCAACTTGTAATCTGGTGGATTTCCAGACCACACTTCATCAAGTATTTCAAAATCCAATGATGAACATGGACTCTTGTTTATCAAAAACACTGTAGTTGATGCTGTTTCTGCCCAATATTGTTTCTGCCCAATACTGTTTCCCCAAACCTGATTCACTCAGCATATACCGGACCTTATCCATTATGGTCATGTTCATCCTCTCTGCAACCCCATTTTGCTGAGGCGTATAGGCACACGTCCTGTGCCTAACAACTACTTTTTGTTTGCAGTATGCATGAAATCCATGGTTGCAAAACTCAAGACCATTGTCCTCAATGTCTTCACTTTCTTGCCTTGTTGTTTCTCTACTAAAATCTTCCATTCCACAAACTTGCTGAAAGCTTCATCTTTGGTTCTTATGAAGTAAATCCAAGTTTTCTTGGTAAAGTCATCAATAAATGTGATAAAATATTGATATTTACCTAGTGAAATGGGAACAGATGGAGATCCCAAAGATCAGAGTCAATGTAATCAAGCTTTTCTTTTGTGATATGTTTTGCAGTTCCAAAACTGACCTTGTGTGTCTTACCATAGACAAAATCTTCACAAAACTTCATATTCTTCACTCTATTTCTGTCTAGATAACCTTTTTTGACTAGTACTTCTAACCCCTTTGAACCAATATGCCCCAGCCTACTATGCCACAAGCTGGTTTCATCTCCCACACTGTCACTAACATTTGCTTCTCCTCTAAGAGTGGTCCTTTGAAAGAAGTACAATGTGTTCTTCTTCTTTCCTGTTAGAACAGTCAGATGATCTTTGACAATCTTCAAAATACCTCCTCTGGATTCAAACCAACAACCTTTATCTTCAACAGTTCCCAATGAAATCAGATTTTTTGACATCTCAGGAATGTACCTGACTTGAGTGAGTAAGATAGTAGATCCATCTTCATTTACCACTCTGATGTTGCCTATGCCTTTAACATCTGAGTAGGTATCATTCCCCATTCTTACTTTCCCATTCTCTGTCTCTTCAAAATCTAAAATCCAGTCTCTTCTACAGGTCATATGAAAGGAGCAACCTGTGTCTAATATCTATGTATCTTCTGTCACTTCTGCAAACCCAAGCAGAGCATTTGAGGTCACTAATGCAGCTGCATCAGTAGACTAAGAAGTTACTGCTGAACCGTCTCCTCTGGTCGAAGTAGAACCTTGTTTGTTCCTTTCTCTCCATACATAACACTGCTTCTTGAAATGACCCTCTTTTCCAAAGATCTAGCGGGTTTTCCAACTCCTTTAGACTTATACATACTCTTGTAGTTGTTCTTCTCAGACCCCTTTCCTCTCTTCTCTGGTCTGCCTCTATCTTACACAAACAACCCATTAGACTTATTCTTAGATAGCTTGCCACTTGCTCCCAGTTCTAAAATCTTAGATCTTATGGCGCCTGTGATTTCTTCTAGAGCTAGAGTAGTCTTGCAATACTTCAATGTCTCCTTTAGTTGATCAAACTGTTTAGGTAACGACATGAGCTAGACAATGGCTTAGTCTTCATCTGGAACCACAACTTTCACATTCTCTAGATTTGATATAAGCTTGAAGAAATCATTAACATTCTCTTCTACTATCATACTTTCACTCATCTTGTAGTCATACAGCCTTTACTGTCATATTTTCACTCATCTTGTAGTCATACAGCCTTTGCTTGAGATAAATACGATTAGGAAGAGATTTGGCCGTAAACAACTTATCTAATAATTATCATTCCAGCTGCGTTTTTCTCCTTAATGACCTTCCTCAAGACATTGTTTCCTAAGCAGAGAATGATGGTGGATCTGGATTTTCCTCTTTTCTCTTTGAGGATCTTGTCTACTCGTTGTCTTGATGCAATTTCAGAGACTGGAGTTGCAGCTTCTCTAGTTTCAGCAGTTGATTCTTCTCCCTCTAAACCATCTTCTTCTTTCAATCCTTCCAGAATATCCAGCAATTCCATGTGTGCAAGCAGATTTTCTTTCCAGAGTATGTAGTCTCCTTCTGCATCCAACTTTTCCACATCGGCCTTGCCCGAAGATATCTTGCAAGGCTTCACGTGCTCCTAGGTTGTAACCTGAAGCTCTGATACCAAATTGTGGAAGTTAGAACCAAGAAAGTCAACACCTTTTCTCTTATACTTAAGAAATATGCAAGTTTTGAGCTTAGAACTTAAAAGGAATTTCTCTCAACTCTTTGTTTCTCTCGTTTGTAAAAAAAAAAAGCAAAAAAGATAAAAAACACACAACAAATTTACGAGTTCACGTTCCAAACCGGAAACACTACGTCTCGCCGAGATCTACTCGGAAATCCACTAAGACTTTGCTCAAATCTAGAGCCTTAAGGGTTCTTACAACTTCTCTCTCTCAATACAAACTTGTTCTCACCACACCTTTCAAGTTTCTCAAAGTTCTCATTATAAAGACAAAGAGAACCTTACCCGACAACTTGGACACCAATCTTTCTTGTTGTTGGATCTCTCTCCATAATCAAAGCCTGACTTGTATGATCTAAAGGTGGCGGCTTCACGTGTTTATTCGCTACCCTCCAATTATTGCTTGTACGATTGTGTTCATTTGATGACGCGATGGAGAAGGAGGGATTTTAATCTCATTTGCCCATTTTGCTCACACTTCAATCTATCTAGCCTCCCTTATAAGAATAAATTACTTAATTCATTTTTTAAATTCAGATAAATGGTAAATGACAAATTAACCTAATAAGGTTGAATTAGTCACAACCCAACTTCATTTTGGATCTAGATCCAACTCAATTTCGGATCCTCTTTATTTTCTCCAAATTGAAACAAGACTCAATTTTCCTTAAAACTAAAACAATCCAACCCTAAATTGAAAAACAACACTTTCTTCCTCTTTTTTTCTCCACGAGCACGCGATCTCCACTCTCGCTGCCAACTAACCTCATTCTTCCTTCTTCTTCCTTCTTCTTCCTTCTTCCTTCTTCCTTCTTGGATCCTTCCTTCTTCCTTGTTCTCTCGTTTCTCTGGGCAAAGTCTTTCTCGCCGCTGACCAAAGCTTTCTTAACGTCGACCAATCTTCTTCTTCCTTCTTCTTCATTCTTCTTCATTCTTCTTCCTTCTTTTTCCTGATTCTTTCTTCATCCTTGTTCTCTCGTTTCTCTAGGCAAAGTCTTCTCAGCCGCCGTGAATCCGTCGTCCTTGCTTTGTCAGCCGCCGTTTTGCCCTCTCAACTGCCGCCGGTCATTGTAAGCTTTATTTCCCCCCATTCTCTTTGTTCCGTTTGTTTGATCCCCAATTTTGATTGGTTGTCTTGGATTTAGTTTTGTGAACTGTGTAAAATGGATTTTAGTTTATGTGATAGCTCTTCCTATTATCTTCAAGTTGATCGATTTGAGGATTTGATTTAGTTCTGTGTTTACTTGGATTTGATTTAGTTATGTGTTTACCATGACTTGTAGCGTAGTAGTGTGTTAATGTGGTTGGTATCTCACCATACGAATTCATATGTTGTTGACAGAGAAAATGTTACAGATTTATTACTTTCGAAGAGTTTACAAGTTAAGCTACAAAAGCTACCCAACTTAGAAAAAAAAACAGAAATTAGAACTTCAAGAACAAATTCAAAATCTAAACAAATCGTTCAGGATTTCATAATGGTTTTGCAGTCAAATGTATTCTATTACTTCATGGTTGATAGTGACGTATAACTGAGTGAATCTGGTTCTATTCCATTAACTGTCATAATACTTTCCATTTGCTTTAATTGTTAACCACTCTTTATACCAGAAAGAAAAAAAAAAAGAATTGTCAACTACTCTCTATATTGTTAATCGCATAACTTCTCACTTCTCAGTGCATGTGAAGTATTTTATTTGTGAATCATATGTCAATGATGATCGCTGGTTCACATTGTCCTAAATTTCACTTTGAATTTGGCGTTTCAGGTACAATGGTTAAGACAAGAGGAGGATCTAATGCAGGAGGTAGCATAAGATCATCATCTCCTAGAAGGTCTAAAAGACTGAAGCAATCAGAGATACCAGCTACAAATATCGAGGCTGATGTCGGGGAAGATCAAGTGGAGAAATCAGTTCCAGTGAATTTTTCACCTATCCATGATGTCTCTGAGGATCTTGTCTCTGACCCTGATGCATTGAAGGTAATTAATTAAGTTTAGTACAACAGAGTACTAATAGGTACAACTATGCTGTGGTTCTAGTTATTTTTGTAAAACTATGTTTGTATTGCAGGATATGGAGGAGGACATCCAACCTCTTCAACCTGAGAAGTTTTTCTTTAGTCACAGAGACTATGGAAAGAGTTGCAAGTTATCTACACGGTGTAGCATTGCTAAAACGATGAAGGCCTTAGAAAAGCTTGACAAGTCGGAAATGAAATGGTTACAAACCACAAGCAGTTCAAGCACATATGGCACTTGGCTAGGCAGGGGAATAATAAGCTGACCGATATATGGATGCTCTTTCTGTGGGCTGTTTCTATAGAAAATAAGAGGGTTTGCTGGTTCGTGGTGAATGGCATTCCAATACGATATTCAATGAGAGAACATGCTCTCATCACTGGTTTTGATTGCCAAGAGTATGATTCAGGTTTTAATGAAGAGAACTTTGGTAGCTACGATTTTGTGGAGAGGGTCTTTGGATCTAAAAATGTAAAAGTGAAGGATGTGCAAAAGAAACTTCAGTCAATGGATGATAAATGTAATGGAGATCGCTTGCAAGTGGTTGTCTTGTACTTCCTAAGCATGGTTATAAAAGGAAGGAGGAAGTATGATACCATATATCCTTTTATTCTAAAGTCAGTGAACAACTTGAAAGCTATAGAAATCTTTCCTTGGGGGCGGCTTACTTTTGAAGATAATATGAAAGCGATCGATCACACGTTGAAGCATTTGGATGGCAAAGTGCGAGATGACTATTTATTTCCAGGGTTCATAATTCCTCTTGAGGTAAAAATGAAACTCCTTTAATAAGTCTTATCTGTTTTTTAATGAGTTTAGATGTGTAATATTGTGTAATATTCTGTATAGGTTTTGGCGTTTGAATGCATTCCCGATCTGTTCAAACGATTCCAAGAAGGTGTAAGAGACGCAAAGGATGGATGTCCACTGATGTGCAAGAGGAAATTCAAAGATAATGGAATGACAGGTTTTCCACTTGAACAACTAAACGAAGCACTAGGAACAACTAAGGTAAGAACTTGTTTTGTACTAGTTTATTAATACTTGTTTTCTAACATACACATTGTGGTAACCTCTGTTTTGTTGTTATTTGTAGGACATCATTAGTATCTTGCAACCATCAACGCATGAGGAAGAATCTCTTTTACTTGACATTATGGAGCGAGCTGAAGATGAAGATTCATTTGACCCTATTGCTGATGCGTGGAATGAGCGTCTCGATGTACAGTAGAAGAAGATTTGGTGGGAGGATATTTATAAGTTAGATGTGGAGAGGAAAATGTTCCAGCAGATGAAGGTATGGAAGAGCCACAACAGGAAAATATTCCAGCAGCTGAACATTGGATGATGAAGAGGATGAAAGCAATGGAAGATGAGTTAAAGGAAGTGAAAATGAGATTGAGGAATGTAGAAAGGTATATGAACATGCCGAGGAAAGAAGAGATGACTGATTTTGAGAGCATGGACGATGATGCGAGGAATAGTTTTGAGAGCATGGCTGGTGATGATGTGAGGATGGGTGGGGAGATGGATGTTGATGGTGATATGAGGACGGATGGGGAGATGGCTCATGATGATGATATGAGGACAGATGGGGAGATGGCTCGTGATGATGATATTGTGGCTGGTGGTGATGACACAGTTGGTCGTGATGAGATGGCTGGTCATGTTGAGATTATGGCTGGTGGTGGTGTTGATAAGGCTGATGGTGATGATAAGATTGGGGCTGGTGGTGGTGTTGGTGGTGATGCTGATATTGGGACTGGTGGTGGTGTTGACAAGGCTGGTGGTGATGCGATTGTGGCTGGTGGTGGTGGTGACAAGGCTGAAGGTGATGATGAGATTGGGGCTGGTGGTGGTGTTGGTGGTGATGCTGAGATTGGGACTGGTGGTGGTGTTGACAAGGCTGGTGGTGTTGCGATTGTGGCTTGTGGTGGTGGTGACAAGGCTGATGGTGATGATGAGATTGGGGCTGGTGGTGGTGTTGGTGGTGATGTTGAGATTGGGGCTGGTGGTGGTGTTGACAAGGCTGGTGGTGATGCGATTGTGGCTGGTGGTGGTGGTGACAAGGCTGGTGGTGATAAAAGTGTAGGACAGGGAAAAAACAGAGGTTTAAGACTTGTGCTAGGAAGAAATGTCAGGTGGCACCAAAGAGGAAACTTAAGTTTTCAATTTATGTCTTATCGTCTTTTACGGAAGAAAAGAAGAAGGAGAAGAAACATAACAAGAAGGATGACAAGAAGAAGGAGAAGAAATGACATGTGTTTATGGGTTTGTGTTTAGCGTTCTTCTTCTTCTGTTTGTGTTTTGGTTTTAGGTACAATTGACGTTTGTGGGTATGTATGAATCTAAGTTTTTTAGGTACAACTGGTAAGCTATGATACAACTGTTAATGTTTTCTGTATGAATCTAAGTTTTAGGTACAACTAGTAAGATTAGGTACAACACAACCTGCCAAAATTTATTAAAAACAAATAACCTAGTATAATATATTAAAAATAACCTGGCTTAGCGCCGTCATTTTGAAAAAAAAAATATTTTAATACTACCAACATAGACAATCTGGCGCCGTCATTCTAAAAAAGTGATTTAAATAATATCAAAATTTAACTCATAATTGTCCAATTGTACTCGATTGCACCAAAATAAACATAGTTGTATTATAGTCCAAAATTGAGTATAGTCAGTTGTTCTCGACTCTAAATCGATTTATTTTGGTGGAACCGATGGTATTACCTCATTAGAGTGTATTTACTATGTATTTATGTATTTATATATATAAAAATACATATATTAAATGTTTTATATAATATGTGGTCAAGATTTACAAAATAACCATGAAAATATATGAATGTTAATGTAACAATGTGGATTATATGATATGGATTTCATTAACTCACAACAATATGTACTATATTGTGTTAAGTGTGTTGTTTTGTGGTTTCATTACCATAATGTGTATGCGTGTATTGTATTTTTAAATTTTTAATTGTTTGGTTTTAAATTTTCAAATTTAATTTAATTGTGCTAATCAGACATTAGTTGTACAGGTTGTACATAGTTGTACCTTGACATAACAACTCAATATGTATCAGATAAGACAAAAAAATTAACCAGAGTTGTACATATTAAAACTTAGTTGTACGAAACAGAACTGATAAGTTTCACAATCAAATACAAATACAAATACAAACATTGGTACTTATAAATCAACTTTGGGAAACATCATCGTCACCTTCATTCGTAAACCACTCACCCAGACCACTCGGCCTCTTCGACCTCTTCTTACCTCCTTTTCCTCGATGTTCTCCAACAGATGGGAACCTTGTTTCTTGTCTTCTTCCTTGTTTTACATCATAATCCGGAGGCAAGCTCAACAGTTTCATTATGTTCTCGGGAACAATCCATTGACAATTATGGGGAGCTAGATAAATCGTCCTCGAGTAGGCCAAAGCCCAAAGCTCAATCCAATAATACTTTGCGCACAAGTCATGTAACTGGAGCTCGGGAGCTGCTTCCTTCTTTACTTCTCTTGTAGCCGTTATTGCATGCACACAAGGATATTTTTCTATATCAAAACGTCTACAGCTGCAAGTTTTGCTTCTCAAATTAACCAAATAATTTACACCATTGCGTCCCAACACACTATATTCAAGTTGGTAATTGTTTAGCTCTTTCACCCCTAAACGTTTTGCTTCCTTGCATGTAACGTGGAGTTCCTTCACCACAAAAGGAACCAGAAACTGTCCAGCTGGTAATTCTGCAGCAGCTTTTCTATGTTTGGTAAACCACTCAACCATTTTCTCGATAATCACATCGATCATTTGTAATAGTGAGTAGTTTCTTGCTTGCTCTAAAACACCATTAATAGATTCAACAGCATTGCTTGTGTCTATGTTGTATTTTTTTCCTCCAAAATAACACCTAACCCATTTCGTCACATCCGCCCACTCACATAGATACAAATGTGCCGACGGATATGTTGACGAAAAATCACCATAAAGCTTTAAGAACTCTGCCTCTGTATAACCCCAAGCACATTCCCTGAATTTTTTTGCACATATTCCTTTGTTTACTCCAGAAACCTTAAGTTTCACATTCTGAGACAAATGGTAAATACAATGCCCATGGTGAGACGACGGATAGACCGTAGCTATTGCCTTGATGAGACTTTGGTTTCTATCAGACACAAACACAATTTTTGGATCATCCGGTATAATCGTTTTGAGCTTTTTGAAAAACCAAGTCCAGCTTTCATTTTTCTCACCATCCACTACACCAAAAGCAATCGGATAATGGTGATGATCGGGATCTTGTGCTGTAGCGACAATTAGCACTCCACCATATGCAGTCTTAAGATGGGTTACATCCACAATGATAACTTTTCTCATGACTCGAAATCCCTCAATGGAAACTCCCAATGCGAAGAACAAGTACTTAAACTTGTGTTCCTCATCCACTTCTACATATGAAACTGAACCTGGATTTACACGCTCTAACATGTACATAAGAATTCAGAAGCCTAAAACCTTCCTCTGGGGTACCTCGGACATCATTTGCAGCTTTTTTTTTTCCTCTCCACGCGGTAGAGTATGACACTTGCACACCAAATCTTCCTTGAACCAAATCAATGAGGTCTTTTGGAGTTGGTGTGGCAATTTTACCTGGATAATCTTCAGCCAAAAGAGAAGCAACCATAGTTGGTGTGCCTTTCCTTCTACTTCGCTCTGTACTTACACTTGACTGAGAGCATGAATGAATATTTTTATGAGTTCGTATAGAGAAACGCTTAGATGTATCACTCCTCGCAGGTCGTAAATACCAATTGCAACCATTATGTGCTTCAGAACATTTTACCACATATCTCAACGGCTCCGACTTCTTTACAACAAACTCAAAACAATTCTTATGTCCAGCCTTTTCAACAAAACTTTGTATTGCTTCTTTGCTTCCAAATTCTTGCCCTACCGTAATATCAAGCTCATCTTCCCATAAAATAGGTCTAGATTCATTTTCTTCTACATCTCTATCTTCATTCTCCACCACCACCGAATTTTGTTGTGATTGTTCTCTAACGTACATAGCAAGGATACCACCAACACCACTATCATTCGTTCCACCAATTACAGGAATCTCCTCATTATTTGCAACATATTCTTCTCTTACCAAATCCTCTCTTAAAACTTGATCAAACCCCTCATTCTCATCAATCCCCTGATTTTGTTCATCATTAATGGTAACTACGATATGCAAAACACTTCTAAACCCTTCTTCACTCACATCCTTTAAATAACACACAACATCTTCATAATCCCGAATATAATTTGGCATTACTTTATTTTCTAGGAATGAGAAGGGAAAGTAACTAACTCTCAGCTCTGTCATAGCCTTATCTAACATTTTCTTGCTGCATATCTTCTCAACCAACTTAGCATATGATACCTCCCTTATCGATGTCTTCATAAGAAAAGAATACACTTCTTTATCTTCTCTTAAAATCCATCGTACATCTTCTCTGATACTTGAATAGTATCCATCATAAGAAAAGCGTATGACTGAAGTCTTTTTCATTGTCACCTGAAAATGAAAGAGAAAAATAAAATGGTCTATAATTTTACATTTTTCGTAGCAGTCCATAAACATAGTTGTACATATTTGTACCAGTTGCACCAATTTTAGGGTCTCCATAAATTCTACATAGTTGTACACATTTGTTCAAGTTGCACCAATTTTAGGGTTTCCGTAACTATGTAAATTTCTACATCCGCATTCAGAGAGAGTTATGAATTCAACATTTCTCAATCATAATTTTCAACGTGAGACCTTAATACCCTAAGAAACAAGTCTACTTAACTTAAAGTATGGTGGATGGAGAAAAAGAATTAAATAAGGAGTTTTAATGGTGGATAAACATAGTTGTACACATTTGTACCAGTTGCACCAATTTTAGGGTCTTCGTAAATTCTACATAGTTGTACACATTTGTTCAAGTTGCACCAATTTTTGGATTTCCATAACTATGTAAATTTTCTACATATTCTACAACCGCATTCAGAGAGAGCTACGAATTTAACCTTTCTCAATCATAATTATCAACGTGAGACCTTAATACCCTAAGAAACAAGTCTACTTACCTTAAAGTATGGTGGATGGAGAAGAATAATTAAATAAAGAGTTTTAATGGTGGATAAACATAGTTGTACATATTTATACCAGTTGCACCAATTTTAGGGTCTCCGTAAATTCTACATAGTTGTACACATTTGTTCAAGTTGCACCAATTTTTGGGTTTCCGTAACTATGTAAATATTCTACAACCGCATTCAGAGAAATCTACGAATTCAACCTTTCTCAATCATAACTATCAACGTGAGACCTTAATACCCTAAGAAACAAGTTTACTTACCTTAAAGTATGATGGATGGAGAAGAAGAATTAAATAAGGATTTTTAATGGTGGATAAACATAGTTGTACACATTTGTACTAGTTGCAACAATTTTAGGGTCTCCGTAAATTCTACATAGTTGTACACATTTGTTCAAGTTGCACCAATTTTTGGGTTTCTGTAACTATATAAATATTCTACATCCGCATTCACAGAGAGCTACAAATTCAACCTTTCTCAATCATTATTATCAACGTGAGACCTTAATATACTAAGAAACAAGTCTACTTACCTTAAAGTATGGTGGGTGGAAAAGAATAATTAAATAAGGAGATTTAGTGGTGGATAATCATAGTTGTACACATTTGTATCAGTTACACCAATTTTAGGGTCTCCGTAAATTCTACATAGTTGTACACATTTGTTCAAGTTGCACCAATTTTTGGGTTTCTGTAACTATGTAAATATTCTACATATTCTACATCCGCACAGAGAGAGCTACAAATTCAACTTTTCTCAATCATAATTATCAACGTGAGACCTTAATACACTAAGAAACAAGTCTACTTACCTTAAAGTATGGTAGATGGAGAAGAAGAATTAAATAAGGAGTTTTAATGGTCGATGGAGAAGAAGAGAGGAGATATGTTTTTGAAGATGCAAAATCTTAAGCTTTAATGGTGGATGGAGAAGAAGAAGAAGAAAGGAGATAAGGAGGAGGAGAAGAAGAAGAAGAAGAAGAAGAAGAAGAAGAAGAAGAAGTGGAAGTTTCTGAGATATTGTTGTGAGCAAAAGGGGTTAATAAGATTAAGATCCGAGAAGGAGAGAGAATGATAATAAAAAAGAAAGCTTCAGTCTTGGTCCAAAAGTGAACCCTCTATTTAAAACAGAACCTCTTATCCCTTTCTTTCTTCCTTGCTTTTGACCCTCTAACAATTTCGAGTCTTCTTAAAACTTTAGTGAATTTTAGACCAAATCCACAATGATATTATCATTATAAACATTTATTATATAAATAAAATCACATCACATCATAATCACATAAATAGAATAACGAAGAAATGTTAGATTTGCATTTTAACATCATCAGTAGTGTACTTTATCAATTAAAGAAAATACAAAATGAATTTCTTTATCTTTATAGAACAGAAAAATTTGGAATCATATATCATAATCTGCTATTTCAACCTCTAAAGATAAAGTGCATATCAATGGTATCCGACTTATTATGAATATCTAGAATTTGGGATGAACGTTTCTTGTATTTGGATTTAGATAGTGCGAATTTGTAAATACGGATATAGATATCCAGATTACTTAAATAATCAATTTTCTTGTAAATTTAAGTTAAATCAAGTGCAAAAATGAACCTAACACATTTTATTCCAAAATATAAGACTCACAATAATTTAAACTTTAGAAAATAAAAGATATCATATCACTATGAACACGATTTAATTCATCATAATCATGTTGCGTCTAAAACTTCCACAATTTCAATTTATTTATATAAAAAATCATCTAAGGATGCATGAATCGGATGAACTTACTATATGCAAGAAAAATTGAAGACCTCTGTATATTCTCCTATGGTATCCTGTTTGCTGAGGGAATCACAATTAAGGCTGTAATCATCAAAGCCATTGATTTGGGCTATACGAAACTCATTGTAGAATCAGAT
Source organism: Turritis glabra (assembly GCA_900406565.1). Lineage (NCBI taxonomy): Eukaryota > Viridiplantae > Streptophyta > Magnoliopsida > Brassicales > Brassicaceae > Turritis > Turritis glabra. The sequence continues at coordinate 1,131,871 of OVBN01000185.1, forward strand.
TCCCAATAGATGATAAATGCAATTTCATCCTCATCAAGTTTCTAAGAGTTACACAGGATCATCTCTAATATCTCAGTGAAATCTCTGTTGTTTGAGTCTACCTCCTTTGTTTCTTTCCCACATGATGTGGTGGCTAATAGTCTAGCTAAGCATGCTTTTAATAATAGTTCATGTTGCATACACTTAAAAATCATATTAAAAGCCAAGGAAAATGTAAGAAAACATAAATAATCAAAGAGTTATTTTTTTGTCATAAATCAAATAATTAAATTATGATTAGAAGAATATTGTAAAATTTTACACTAAATGTAGTTTAAACATGCTATAAATTTGGGTTTTGTTAAGCAACTCAATTTATTTGCGGGATTTTAGAACCGATTTTTAGATCGTTTCAAACTCAAGTGCTTTTAGCCGGAAATATTCTTAAAATTATATAAAAAAATAACTTTTGATTATTGGACAAAACTATGATAAATCTCTAACGATGAAAGTCAGCTAATTTTTTTTTTTTAATCTATAAATACACAACATATCTTGCTAGAGGAGTTTTAGTTTTTGTAATTGAGATTTAACGGTCATGCGACTCTTTTAAGTGATTTCCCCTTACATATTTCAGCTAAATTTAAGGGTATGACAATCACATCCAACGTTTTCGGTTTTCTGTGATTAAGTAGTCATTATGAATCTGTGTGAATCTACATTGTGATCCCAAAAACATAAATCAGAGTTTTAAAGATCAAACATAGAAGTTATTGGACGTAAACGCAAATTGCTCTACGATCTTGGTTCTACACCTTGCTTTCTGAATTTCAATAATTTTTTACGGTTCAATTTTTGAGTTGTCTACGAGATATTAGTTTATTGTCAAAATAAAAGAAATCCCTTCGAAGGTTACATTAATTTATAATTTTGTATAAGTTACGAAAGTATAATACAAGCAGTATCTTTATATGGGCCTCATGTGTTATTTTGAGCCCAGCAAGGAAAATTATATTTTTATCATAAGAAATATAAACGTCAAATTGAAGAACGATATGAAATACTAGACCAGGGCATAATATCCGTATTCTAAAATTCGAACTACATCCGAATCGAAAAAATCAGTTTCGGATAGGAACCATATCTAAAAAAATAACCGAACCAATTCTAGATTTCATATTTGAAAAAACCGAATCCGAACCCGTTCTGAACCAAAAACCGAGTAGATATTCGAATTACCCAAAATATAATAATATACGTAAAATATTAATTATTTTTAGATCTGATATAATCCAATTATCCAAAATAACAATTATAAATCCATAAATATAAATTATTTTAAGATCAAAATAACTAAATACCCAAAATATATGAAATATATGAAAATTTATAGTTATATTTGTCAAAATTAAACCAATTTTTTAAAAAATTTAACCAATTTTCTGATATCCGAAACCAAACCGAATCCGAATAGAACCGAACTAAATCCGAACCGAAATTCTAAAATACCGAAACGGATATTATAATCAATATCTAAAATATTCGATCCGAAATCTGAACGTCTAGTCCTATGAAATACATATTCAACCATATAATTATGAATAAAATTGTTTCAGCTGTAAGTTGATGAAATATTGTTGTATCATTAATTGGTACTTTGATAGAGATTGATGTCGATCAGTGGTAGCGTACCATCGTTTTCTACCTTAAAAAGATTTCATATTTTCCAATTTAAAACAAGGTACGAACCGTCCCCGCATCAAAAATGATGGAGTGACAAATAAATTTTGTTACAAAATATTATGATTTGTTATTTTTGGGTTTTGTTCGTTTGATGGACAATGACTTCAACATCTAGCATCAGCAATCAGAATAAATTCGTTTCTAAAGAAGATCCACTAGTGCTTAATACTTAATACTGTCGATGATAACGTTTATCTGATTAAAATTTTTAAATGATGAAATTTTTTGATATATAGTTTTCGTTAGGGGTGTTTTATCTAGATATATTGAATAGATACAAGCTGAATAATTTTTTTTATCGAAAACCGAATTTGAATCCAAACCGAAAAAAATTCCGATCTAATTAAGACCAAATTTTTTTTGAAAATTAAAAATTATATTTGACTAAAATCCGAATCAGAACCGAAATCGAAACCATATCAAACTATACATTATAGATTAGTTTTTAGTTTGAAAACCATTATTCATAAACCGAGAATCTGAGAAATTGAAAAAATAAACCTATACATGACCTATACACTCGAATAAAACACCCCTACTATTGTTTTTGAAAAGAAAACGAAAAAGAAAGAGATGGAAAAGACAATAATGAGTTAGAAACAAATAGTTAACATTCTCTCTTTTGTCCTTTTTCACTATTTTTGTCGCAATTGTTTTTTTTAGTGGAAAGTTTTTTATCTCTAAATCACAATCTTTTTCGTTTTAAAATAAGTGTCGTTTAAAAATTATTATTTTTGTTTCAAAATAAGTGTGATTTTAATTTTTCAATCTAAAATTTGTTATAAAATAAATATATAAGATAGTTGTTTACAAGTCGGTTTACATTTTTTTAACAAGGACGTGAAAACGACTTTTCACCTTTAAGTTTAAACTTGTATTGTGTGAATAGATGATAGTCACGACGGTGTTGATAGGAATGGTGACGGCGCGTGGTGGTTCGTCTTCAGAGCAGTTCATATTCATCTTGGTAGTAGTCTCATGTGAGGCATCAACGTGGACTATTCTTTTTAGCTAAAACTTACTTTCTATTCTTTTTGTTTTACAAAAAATATCTTTTTGAAATATTTATCACATAGTACGAAAAATTCTAAACATACAAATATGTCTCTAATCTAATACACAATTATTTAAATTCAGAGTTTATAAGCTTTCAGTAAGGGGTCTAGTAGGGACAAGCAACCATGTTCTACTTATGGCAGCAAAGGAACAATGTCCTGAACAATGGCTTACAACGCAGGCTATCTTCAAGAAATTCGATCGAGAGATCAAGAACATCATCGCCTCTAGAAGACATGAACGTCATTTTGGCAACCTAATGTTGTTGTGGCTGCGATGAATTTTTATATGGGTTTTCATCACAGTTATAATTGATCCCTTGTTTTTATTCTTTTATGCCAAGGAGTCAATTGTTTTAAGTTTGAAAAAATATGTAAACATGGTTATATATTTTGGTAGTATTTACAGTTTAACAAAAATAAAGTAGCAACAAAAGTTTTAACGAATTGTTGCCACCAAAAAGAATGAGCCATATTGTTTCAGAAGAAACCATCTTTGTACAAGTAATCGTAAATGTGGTGAGTTTTGATAGCGGGTAGAGTAGCTTGAATAATTTTGATCATAATAGCTTGAAGTATTTATTACAGTAGTTCATAATAACTTGAATAATTTTTAGGCTTTAGTCAAAAAAAGTTTTTTTTTGCTAAACTAAAAAAAATTACAAAAGTTAAAATACATATAAAATAATTTCAAACAATTTCCAACGTGTGCCAATTGAATGGATTGAAAACACTACCTTCTAGAGAAATGAAGCACGTGGAGTATTGTTATTGTTAATTCCGTAACGGAGACAGTTGGTTCATTTTCACATGAATTACGTCTTTTCCACGTGCATAATATCTTTGTATGTGAACATGAACTACATGGTGTTAATAGTGAATTTGTACCGTATTGGGTTGCTGATGGGCCAAATAGGCCAAATTGTATGCTATTTGATTATGATCATGGGGCATGATTAAGCGAAAGACAACTCTTCAAACCTGTCAGCCATATTCAAATGTCATCCAACATGATTATATTTGCATCCCTTCCTTGGATTTGGAGAAGTTCATTATAAACATTGCAGTCACGTTATTGCCTCGACACTAAGCTGATTGCATAGCAGGAACAAGAGAACCGCATTCTTTTTCTAAATCGATGCTTGCTTGTCTGAGGTTTAAACTACCAGAGATAATTTATGTTTTTTGTTAATCAATGACGCTCATCTTATGTGAATAGCTAGATTAGTTATAGCTGCCAATATATTTATATTTAACCATTCCGGATTTAAAGGTTTCCAATTGGCTTCACTTGTGGTATAAGAAGCCAATGAGCATCAAACGTCACCAACCCGTCTTGTATGTTTTTTTTTTTGGTTTTAACCGTCTTGTTGCATTAGTCCAATTAGTAATGTCTTTCCAAAATATCTTAGCATATCGTAAGGATGTCAGTTTAAACGATTTAATCTTCAATCTCCATCACCGGTAAGTCCTAGATGTTAACTAGCATTTCATATTCTGTCTTGATCACCAGTGGATGTTAAACAACTGTTAAACATCAATTAAAAATAAACATCTTAGATAGGTGCCATACCGTTCTTGCGTAAATTCACTCAAACAGAATATGTTTAGTGTACTCCGGAGATTGACAACAGTTTTGAAGACATGTATGTTTCTATGGTTTGGAGTGTATTTAATTCAATTATAGATGTACTTATAGAATACAATTATGTTTACTAAAATGGAAACTAATTTGAGTTAGGGTGAGTTAAACTGAAAATTTTAATAACAAGAATTCAAAAAAAAAAAGAGATGAAGATAATTTTCGTAACAATAATTAAAAAGTTGAGATATATAGGTGAAGAAAATTAAGTGTTGTTCCGTCACACTTTTATCCGTCTGAAAAGAGTTTAGTTAGGCAGAACATGGTACGGCGATGATTGCGTGATGCTCACTTACTCACGTAGATGTCGGGAATCATAAACGACACGTGTCGACGATTCATAGGACAGAGATATGGACGGTACTGAGTTACGGAATAGAAGAAGGAAGGAGAAACATAGAACTTTATAGGTTGAAAGGGAAGCCTAACGAATATTTAACATAAGAAATGGTCACAAGCAAGAGTTTGGCACAAACTAGTATTCCTTTTTTTCTCAACCATAAAGCTGAACACTAAATAATTTATATGTGATATTTTCGACCAAGCAACATATATAATATAAAATATCAACGAATTAAATTTATGTTCAACAAATCCCTAGACCGTGAGAGTACATCTGCAAAAAAAATCAGAGATTATATGAGGTTTAATCGAAGATTAGTTTTAGAGTTATTTAATATTTTAAAAACATATTAATCTATTATAATTAAAGATTTATATAATATTATTTTTAAAATTGTGAGAGTACATCTGCAAAAAAAATCAGAGATTATATGAGGTTTAATCGAAGATTAGTTTTAGAGTTATTTAATATTTTAAAAACATATTAATCTATTATAATTAAAGATTTATATAATATTATTTTTAAAATTGCATTAAACATATGAAAACAAGATTTTAAACTCAAAATTTATGATTTTTATTTAAATTAAGAACATAAGTTAGATGTTTTGAATTTTAGATAAAAAAATAAAATTGGGTTAGACGTCGTCTAGGCGGCTATTAGGCGGTCTAGGCGACCTAGGCAGCCAAAAAATCGGTTCAGCGATTAATCTTACCGATTTAGACAAAATCGCCGCGATTTCCTCCGATCAGCGACTAAACGGCTTTATTTTTAGAACAGTGATTAATATGTATTGATAATAAATAATGAATTATTATTATTGTTTTTTTATAAAATTCTGTGAAAAATATTAACGTAAAACTTATAAACACGATCGATATGTATACAGCACTTAGAAGTTTATTAGTAGAAAAAGTTATATAATTTAATTTTGGATTCGAAGGCCAATGATGTTACGTTCTTAGACATTCAGATGGTTTTTTTATGGGATGTCTTTAAGCTTTTAGCACCTCAAAGTTTTTTTTTTGGCCAACGTTTAAAAAACAATATTCATATGGTTTACTAGAAACTATAATTTGTTTTAAGCCATTTTAGGGTTTAGTTCAACGATACTATAATTAATAGTACTAGTCGTGTTCTTTTTTCCACCTTTTCATAAAAAAAAAAAATAATCATGTATGGGGGTTTAATTATGGAGTTATGGCCTAAATCAAAACTTATACTTATAGCATAAAATCTTTGTAATAATAAAAGTTTAGTGGATTAAAAAATCCAACATAGGATTATCCACCATCCTTACTTACACATCATTAAAATCCACAACCCCATCATTGCCCATCACTAATCAATAAAATAATTAAAGCATTAATAAAAAACCCAAAACACATTATCAGAAACCTACGTGGGTCCCCACTTCCCCCAAGTCTTTTTCCATTTTCATAAAGTATGTCTCTTCTCCATATCACACATAGCCTTACGTGATTCACTTAACCACCGTGGATTTAAATCTCAAACAATCAAACGGTGAAACATAAGAGAAGCGTAGGTACACCCGCGTCACAGAAGATAAAAAGTCAACGATGGTCAGAGTAAGGAAACCTCGCCATGAAGTGAGTTAATAAACACCGTAGCTCCCGAGGTACAAAAGAGGACATTTTTTTTACTATTTTATTTGAAAACTGGCAAAAATATTATTTTATTTATTTTAAAAATGTTGGGAAAATTTATTAATTTATTAACAACAACACAGTAACGCAATCACAGACTCCACAGTCCAAGGAGTTTTGCATTACTCACCACCAAGCCACATCAATCATCATCTCTCTTCTCTTCTCTATCTCTCTGATTTGAATCGGCGGCGACTGAGTTAACTCGGTGGAGACTGTTGTTAGTGTTTTTTGGCGTATGTGTATTGTTTGATTTAGTTGATGGATCCGAGTGGGATGATGAACGAAGGAGGACCGTTTAATCTAGCGGAGATCTGGCAGTTTCCGTTGAACGGTGTTTCAACCGCCGGAGATTCTTCGAGGAGAAGCTTCGCTGCGACGAATCAGTTCGGTGATACCGATCTAACCGCCGCTGCTAACGGCGATCCGGAGCGTATGAGCCACGCGCTTTCTCAGGCGGTGATTGAAGGTATCTCCGGCGCGTGGAAGCGGAGGGAAGACGAGTCTAAGTTGGAGAAGATCGTCTCCGCCAATGGCGCGGTACGGATTTTTCTCTTCTTTATTTTTCCGGTTTGATTCGGTTATTTCCGGTTTAATGGTTCTGTGTATATGTAATTTAAATTGTAGATTGATTGGTATAGTTTGTTTGATTAGAATGAAGGTGAGAACAAAAGACAGAAGATAGATGAAGTGTGTGATGGGAAAGCTGAAGCTGGATCGCCGGGAACAGAGACGGAACAAAAGAAGCAACAGATCGAACCAATGAAAGATTATATTCATGTTCGAGCTAGAAGAGGTCAAGCTACTGATAGTCACAGTTTAGCTGAAAGAGTAATGATTTCACATATAAAGCTTTCTTTATTTGGCTGAATGAGTAAATATTGATTTGGAGTGAAAGACAATTTTTGCTTTGGGTTTTTTGGTAGGCGAGAAGAGAGAAGATAAGCGAGCGGATGAAAATCTTGCAAGATCTTGTGCCGGGATGTAACAAGGTATTGTAAACTTTTTCAATGGGATATTACATCTCTTTGTAGAGTGGTAACACGATTGAAACTTGTTTATGTTTTGTAGGTTATTGGAAAAGCACTTGTTCTAGATGAGATAATCAACTATATACAATCGTTGCAGCGTCAAGTTGAGGTGTGAAACCTCTCTCTCTCTCTTTCTCTTGTGTATTGTTTTGTTACTCTACTATACATGTGTGTTCTCATGAGACGGTTTGCGATTTTCAGTTCTTATCGATGAAGCTTGAAGCAGTCAATTCAAGAATGAACCCTGGAATTGAGGTTTTTCCACCCAAAGAGGTGATAATACTCGTGATTCATCAGCTAAACCTTCTCCATTTTTACAACATACTACATGTTTCTATGTTTATGCGGTTGGTTCATCTTAGCATTGTAATGAACCGGTTGGGCTCTGTTTTTTGCTCCTGCCGTTTTCTTGTTATTTATTGGTTGCCTAATCTCTGTTATTTTTTTTGTGAAACTCAGTTTGGTCAGCAGGCGTTTGAGAATCCGGAGATGCAGTTCGGGTCGCAGTCTACGAGGGAATACAGTAGAGGAGCATCACCAGAGTGGTTGCATATGCAGATAGGATCAGGTGGCTTCGAAAGAACGTCCTGATAAAGAATAACACTTGATCATCATCTTACTACAAATAAGAGAAAATCCCGAAAAGAAAAAGCATACATACATACATATGAATCTCATTCTCATTATAGGTTTAAATATATGGATGTGAATATACACATCATATTGTTCTAAAGAAAGAAAGCAAAAAATTAGAAAAGAAGATATAGTTAGTTTCGACATCAAGAAAAGAAAAGCTGGGAAGGGTTTTTAAAGTAGAAACCTCTTGTAAAAGAAAGAACGTTCTTTGTTATAAAATTGTATCTCATTCTTACATATTTGCTCAGGTTTTTGTTGAATAGTTGAACAGGAAATAAACTAAACTCAATAATTGGGAAGGAAGCTCAGATTCTTCAATCTCTTTCGATCTAAAACCTGGTCTAGCTACACGCATATTAGAGAGAATCACATACATAACGTAGTTGTGTTCTTTAGGTTCAGATCATCCAGTTGCTTCATCAAATTACAACATTTTTTGTGTGAGTTAATCGGCGTACTCTGTAACATATTCCAAGCATCTTCCACTAAGCCTACATGGCTACAATACAACGGTTAGCTTCACGGTGAAAGTGACGGCATCATGCTTAACCTTTCCATTGTTCCTCGTAGATGCCTTGAGCAAAAATCGGACTCAATCGAATTATATTTTTCGTTTGAAATTTCTAAACCAAAATCTCTTCCAAGTTCCAAACCTATCTAACCACAGTGATTTTGGTAAATCTAAACTTGACTGAAATTCAATACCCATCCCCCACCCTCAATTTGAAATTTCTCGATGTTGGTTACATATAAACTCAAATAAAATCAAACTGAACACCGGTATAACTTCAACCACCACAACTATCAGCCAACTCGTACCTAAACAACAGTAATAATAACCTGATTCTGGTAAATCAAGTTCAAATTGAAATGTGTAATTCACGTTTCCCATACTTGATTATAAACCTAATACTTGGAATTATAAAATTGAATTTCAAAAAGGAACACTTAATCAAAGACAAAAAAAAAAAAAAAAATCTAATTTAAGGGACCAAAAGGAACTGGTAATCATAAAGTTGACCAAATCCCTAATGACAACACACACACATTCATGAATATCATATATTTATCCTAAACCCTAAACATTAATTATAACCTGATTTTTGTGAATCAAGTCCAAGTTGAAATGTGTAAATTAAATCACATTCCCCATACTTGATAATAAACCTAATACTTGTATGTTTGTTTAGGCCATGAATAGGGTGGTGTCTCTTCTTCTCTCATCTTTTTCTGGCAAGGTTTCAATTAGCTTCCCAGGAATTTATTCAATTAATCTTCTCGCATGGATATCTCTCCAGCATATAGTTGCAACAAGCTTCCAGACTTTTCACTTTAGCTTCAATGTACTTTTTCATATTCGGATTATAGAAAATGTACTTTTTCACCACATATACTTACTTTAGGCATTTAGCGTCATATACTTAGATGATCTTTTATAGCGGTGATGTGTCTGTGTTTTTATCGGTTTTTGACCATTTTTTTTATTTTTGTTTTGATTTTTTTGTTGAGTCCAAGTATATTTTCAGAGTCTTTTAATCATTTATCGAGTCTTTACAGATTTTAGGTTACATCGGAGGAAAAAGAGAAGTTTTGGGATGCAAATACGCATTTGGATATGCAGAATCGTGTAAAAACGTCAGACGTTTGACTTTAGATGGAGGAGTTCTAATCGTTAGATCTTTCTTTTTTTTTTTTACACCAGTTAGATGACAATCTTAGCTTTCATTTACAAGTGGTATGAAATAAATCTAACAGTGCACTCAAAAGTTATGGATAATCTATTGAAGACATGTCAAGCTGCCGAGCAGATAAAGCTGACGCGAAACTGAGCCAGAGAGTTTCCAAAACGCCCAAGAATCGACCAAGACCTATTTGTTTTATTATAAAATCCTAATGATCGACTTTTAGACCAAATAGTTCTACTCACATTTCTTCATTATTTATTAGTGGTAATAAACTTGTTGGAAAGGGATGAAACAATAACCTCAATACCATAGATTAAATTCCACATTTCTTTTGCTAGTTTTGATTAGGCATGATTTTAGACAATACTTGAAACAGATAGCTTTAGTAAACTAAATCGCCATTACCTTCAATAATTGAGAAGGTCAACTCCAAGTCCATAGGAATAAACTCATGTTTGCCTGCCTCCAAGTCCAGAGGAATAAGGATATATACTCTCACGATCCTTTGGAAAAGATCTTCGCTTCTAAAGGGATTCGCCTAAAAACACAAATAAAGAATTATTAGTTCAACTTCCATATAGGTGCATAATCAAATTTGTTTTGCATCAATGGAATCAAATTTCTCTTGTTTCTCAGATTATTGGACTGGGAATAAATTACTTGGTTGACTAATATTTGAGAGTCTTATACAATCTCAACAAGAGGAATGTGTTGAACATTGTAGTAATCTTCTCCTCCCTTAGACAATTTCTTCTTAAAGTCCCAACTACCTAAGGTGATATTCAGTTTCTTCAAAGAAATGATATATCTTAGCCAATCAGGAAGTTCCTTCAACTTTTGACAGTTACGAATAGTCAGAGTATGAAGAAGGGACATGGAGCCTTCTTCTATTATCCACCCTTCCCATTCCTCTAGACCAAATAAGTATAGTTTTTGCAACTTAGGAAACCCACTGCCCGAGCAAACCATTCTCCTCCCACGGAAAGATTTATTCAATAAATGGACCTCATTTAAGTGAAGCAACTTCTCTAGAATCGTCATCGGATCCTCCTCCAGACAACACTCAGTTAGAGATATGTTTTCTAAGGTGAGAAGGGAAGCGTTGTTCATCAGGTAACCTTGGCATATATATTCTCAACTTCAGTTGTTTAAGATGAACGCAATCCAAAACTAATCCTTTTTCATCATTCGTGGGAGCATACATCTTGTAATAATAAATAGTAAGATTTTCCAAGTGTCTCAATTCACTTAGAGATGAAGATAGCATTTCCACAGTACACCCGCCTCTGATAAAGATAGAGAGGACTCTGAGCCCTGTCATCCCTTGTAGATCCGTCACTCTCCTATGCTTTGTTGAGAAATTCATTTGTGTCTCCAGGTTGTCTAGATTAATCAATTCCATCTTTACCTTATCATCTATTCTCCACGGAAGAGAGAGGTATGTCAATTCTCGCATTTCTTTCAAGAAATTTGGCATGTAGATTGAACATCTGTCTTGTACATGTTTAAATATAGCAGCTTCTTTAGATTCTTCATAGAAGAAGGTTGATGAGATACTTTTTCCTGATATAAGCTCAAGTATTTCAAGTGAATGAGCTTTTTGATGCTAGAGGGTAACTTCCCTCCTTCAAGCTGGGCTCTAGAGTGATCTAAAACCCTCATCAACTGTAGCCTTGTAAAGCATAATCTTGATTCCATCCAGTTGAGCTGGTTGATAAACAAGAGAGATCTAAGTTTTGATTCTTCATCTCCCCCACCAGACAATATGTCTCATCAGGCCAATCTATGGTGAGTCTGCGGGATTTACAAGGAGATTTATAATTTGTAGCTGATGTATGATGAACAATTTGTAGGAAATTCTCTTTTTCAGCTTTAAGCAGACAAACTTCTCTCATCATGTCATGTAAGTGACATGTTTCAAATCTCGAAGAACCAACATCTCTTTCAGAAATAACCATGTTTCTCTTCACCAATTCTTTTACGTATTCATCTGCGACCTCTCGAATGGTCGCTCCATCATAATACCTCGGTCTTGGTATTCTTTCTCCATCCCAGTAGTAGGACAAATTCCCCACCTCTATCATATAATCTTATGGAAAATGGGCAAGGTAGAGGAAGCAGTGCTTTAAATATACAGGCAGCTCTTCAAAACTCAAATATAAAACATGATAAACCGAACTGATATTTCTGTCACTGAAGGTAGTCCCACCAACGATGTGAGATCTAATATTCTCATATATCCTTTTACACTCATGCAATGTGTATTGCGCAGCTAACAACCTGCCTAATACCTTAACAGCCAACGGTAAACCTCCACAATGTTTGATCATCTGCTTACCCATCTCTTCCATTTTTACATCAACTCTATATTCTACAAAAATGTGTTGAAAATAAAATTAAATGAATGTCATAGACGTGTTCGAGAGATACGATTAAGGAAAATCGGATTATGATCATCTTAAAAGAATCCTTAATTGTAATAAACATGGAAACAAAAATTAAATAAACTGTCTTTGAAAGTTTACCAATAGTGTTTTCTCTAGGAAACGCTATCCTTTGAAAAATTGTCCAAATTTCTTTGAGTTAGACAGTCTGGTTTTAAGGTGAAACAATTTGGATATGCTCGTAATGCGACACCCTCATTGCGAGAAGTAAGTAGTACCTTCCAACCTATACAAAAGGAATATCTTGTTACATAACTCCCTAACAAAAAGGAACATAATACTTTATGACCAATACGTGTGCATGTATTGGTTTTATCCTGTCCCAATTTTCTTCTTTCCAGATATCATCAAGGACAATCAAAGCCTTTTGTATTTCCAACACTTGAAAAAGTTTTTCTAGAAGTTCGAACTTCTAGAAATATAAGGTTTTCCTACGACAAAAAACGTAGGAAAATGGTAGGAAACAAGTATAAGGGATGAACTTTTTGTAAGATCAACCGAAATCAAACCAACAGAGGAGAAAGAGATGTCGGAGAATTAGAGTTTTTGTGGTCTAGTAAAGACAGGGGATGATTGGGTCGCCGCAGCACCTGATCATCTGGAGGAGTCGAGGACGCAAGAGATCAAGAGAGAGGAAGCGAGAGAGACCGAGAGAGAGGAAGCGAGACTGAGATCGTCTCAGACCGAGAGAGAGAGAGAACAGACCGAGAGAGAGGAAGCGAGACCGAGAGAGAGAGAAGAGACCGAGAGACGAGTGAGAAAGCGAGAGAGAGACCGAGAGAGAGAAGAGACGGAGAGACGGAGAGAATCTCAGACCGACAAGAAGAAGAGGAATAGAAATGTTAATTTTCCCCCAAATATTAAAACCCTAATTTTTTTATTTTCGTAGGAAATGTGTAGGATATGTTTCTACCAAAATCCTACGATCCTTTTGTATACTTCTCATATGATTTATATCTAATGGATTTGAATTAACAAATAACATTAGTGGATTTTGAAATCTAACACATATACTAATCCAACGCATAAATTGCTTTATGGTGATTTTTTTTATTACTAATGAATTTTTTGGTGATTGTTATGGACATTGTTAAAAGCTCAAATCAGCTTTACATAATTGAATAACACTTAATTTCAAAATACATCCAATTACATTAAAATACAATATTCAATAACACCACCTAAGTAGTTTTAAAAATTTATTAATATGTATTCTTGGAGAAAAATGGTAGACTATGTTTGAGGTTTAAAATACATAATTTTAAACAATATAACTATTACGCAATAATCTTTAGATAGAGTTAACTATCAAAAAAAAATTTGATTATTGAATATAAAATAAATTATTGTTTTTTAGTCCATAAAATTTCTAATTAATAATTTATTAGCAAATACAAAATATTTTTTAGTTTTCTAAATATTTGAAAGATAAAAACTAATAAAAATAAGAAAAATAATAAAACTCTAAAAAATTGTACATAAGATAATTTTATATTACTTTTAAAATTTAGACATATACATAAATTATAAAAATAAATAATGGATAATTAGTTTAAAAGTAAAAGGTTTTCTTTGTTTTTCTTTTTTTTTTAAGTAGTGAAAAGTTTTTTTTTTGGTAGATTTTATGAATGGAAGGTTGAGATTTATATTGAATTTTTTTATTCATTTTTTCTATATATTTCCTACCATAATATTCTACCTACTTCTCAAATTTATTATATTCCAACATATTATTTATAATAACTAGAACCTATAATACAATTAACTTGTGCAAAAAATTGTTTTGAAAATGGTTCTTCCAATTTCCTACGAAATACCTTTGTCACAGTTTTCGTAGGAAATTGGTAGGAATATTTCCTACCAAATTCTTACAAAATCCGTTTGATATAGTATTCGTAGGAAATTGGTAGGAAAGTTTCCTACCAACTTCCTACAACACACATCGGTTGACGTTTTCGTAGGAAATTGGTAGGAAAAATTCCTACAAGTTTCCTACAAAATGCATCTGTTGATGTTTCGTAGGAAATTGGTAGGAAACATTCCTACCAAATACCTACCAAGTTTTTCTCATCAAATTTCTTCCATTTTCCTACGAAATTCCGACGACTATACGTATTGTAGGAATTTCGTAGGAAATTTCCTACGACTTTCTCACGGTGTATTTTCGTAGGAAATTTCCTACCAATTTCCTACGAACTCTATTTCTCGTAGAATAATCGTAGAAGTTTGGTAGGAAATATTTCCTACCAAAATTTTCGTAGGAAATTTTGTAGGAATTTTATATGTTTTCTTGTAGTGTTCGTCTTCTGACATCTCCAGGCCCGGCCCAAATAGGGTGGGCAGAGGGGCAGTAGTCCATGGGTCCAAGCTTTTTGTTTAAAAATTTCTTTAAAAAGGCCATATTTTTAATAAAAACTTAAATTAGACCGAAATGTTTTAATAAAAGGGACCAAAATATTTCTAAAAAAATATTTACACAAAAAAGGCCTGTAGATATTTAAAAATTTTAAAATAATTCAACAGTTATTTATTAAACGGTCTAGATTTTAACTAAAACTTTTTAAAAAACTCACAAACTTTTTTTAATAATGAAAGGTCCAAAATTTTGTTTTTGCCCAAGGATCCCTATTTAAGTTGGACCGGGGCTGGGCATCTCTAACACTTTATATTCTGGCCTTAGTTTCCGCAAGATCATCTGCCACACATGCTTCCTTGTAAACTGTTGTGAAACACATACTCATGCGAGTCCTGCAAAATGAGTCTTTATTGTCTCATCGTTGAAAACTTGTCTTCCGCAAGACCATCTGCCACACATGCTTCCAACAAACAGCTGTAGTGAAGATGATGTGTGGATCCTTTAGCTAAAAAAGTCTTGCAAGCATTCTATTGTAGCCACTTCTTACTTTCAACGTGTCTTTTTACATTTTGGTGCAGAAAGAAAGGGAAAACTAAGATTTATATGATAAAATTGGTCCAAACTAATCATTTCCTTTCAAGTAAATCACAGAAACAAAGATAACATGAGAGATTGTTACTACATACTACAGTTACAAGACAAGGTGGTAATCCAATGAAATTCTATAACTTAGAAACGAAAGATCAGGGAACAAACTAAATAAGCAAAACAAAACTGTTTGTTTATGCACGGCCATTAGAAATTCGTCCCTAACTCAGACTGAAAAAGGAGATAATTGAATGCTAGGATCAAACACAAATCATTCATGGAGAGTTTGATTACTCTTCTTTAACTACAAAGAGTGGAAATCAAACTCGAAACAGACCCTTGAAAAGTGTTACTCTACTAAATTTTTCTTTAAAAGACTCAATTTGAGTTATTAACGTAGTATAACTACCAAATTATACATATATCCTTTCAATAATTCTTTTACTATCTCTTTATATATATAGTCTGTTCTTGTTGAAGTAATCTTCTCCTCCTTCCAATCTCTCCTGAAAATTTCATTGTCATGAAACTCCATAAACAACTGAAATCTGGAGTTTCATCACGCCATTACAAGGAAAGCCCTATGATACCAAGTCTGTAGAAATAACCTTAAATTCATCAACCACTAAAGATCTAAGCCTGGTGTGGCTTAATCGGTGTGATCTTCAAAGCATCTTCCATTAGGCCTACATGGCTACAATGCAACCGCTAGCTTCCATGTGAAGGTGACTGCATCAAGCTTAAAAGCTGTTAGATCCCATTGAAGCTGTTTGAAACTCTTGGAGGAGACCAAAAGCTTCATAAATCAAACTTGAATCAATCAGTAACATGCTCGTTTATCAAGAAATTGTACTTGCAATCTCAGCACAACCCAACTTTTGTAAGGTAACCGGGTTTAAATCCAGAATTCTCAATTCATATAGAGATGAAGATAAAACACAAGTTGGTGTTGAGCAGAATTCAATGACTGTCAAAATACATTTGCTTCCCTCGCTTTAAAAGAAACAAAATTAATTAGAACTCTCAACTCTTAAGATAAGAGGTCGTCACCAAATGATGTTAATAATTGTTGCAGAGCCTCTCACCCTCATTCCGAGATTCAAAACATCTATTACTTATGTTAATTATAGGAGGAGACGCCTGCACGTAAATTATATACTCTCAACATCTTTAAACACCACTTGAGATTAATTAATACCAGAAAAGTAACTATGCACTACGAAACTAAGTAACAGTTAGTTAACACAGGTGATAATGATATAACTCACTAGGGTCTTACTTAGGGATGGGCATAATATCCGAAAAAACTTCTCCACATCTGTAAAAAAAATGAAAACCAAAATCCAACATCATCCCCAGGAAAAAAAAGCCACGGACAAGAAGAAAACTGAAATTATTAGCTGGATCAAATAGAGTTTGATTTCTCTCTTCTTTGATTACGAATAGAGGAAATGAACCCCAAAACAGACGCTTGGAAAGTCGAAATATATCATACTAACAAAAGTGTTATTATACTAATTAATTTAGCATAACTACCAAATTATCTAGCATCCTTTCAAGTTTCAACTATTATGAAAGTGAAACAACATACAATGATCTAAATTAAAAGTGGGCAAAGTGATTGTTTGATTATAAATCATGTGGATCCCATTGTCACTTTTCTTTTCTATGAATGTTTTCATTCATTGTAAGATGATCAATTGGAAACATTTTCACTTCTCATTCTCTTCTTCAATATCCACAAATTTGCATTATCTCCATTTCCTCTATTTCATTTTTATCTCAAGTGACCTTCCTCGCTAGTAACTTTTCGTACCATTTTAAGTATCCGATCCTCTTACGATATCCGATCCTATTACGGATATAAAATTTTCTATTATTTTATTTATATATATTTTTTTATAACACGTTATCAGCACGATTACAGATCTATTATTTTTATTTATATATATTTTTTATAACACGTTATCAGCACGATCACTCTGTGATCGGATATAGTATATACTTAGAAATTTGTATACCAGATAGTGGGACAACATACTCTATTCTGAGGTATAAGAGATTTTTCTTTGAGCTAAAACAGACAAAAATTATTGTCAATACAATATCGGGTCCTACGGACGTGATTGAAGAAAGTGGCAAAACTAATTTTGTATTGCCTAATGGAACAAAGTTTTCCATATAAAATGATTTATATTCTCCGAATTCTAAAAAGAATTTGTTGAGCTTCAAAGATATATACCTTCAAGGGTATGAAACTCAGTCTACTACTAAGGAAGAAAAGAAGTACATATATATATATATATATATGACTTTTAATAAAGCTGGAAAAAGACATATACTGGAAAAATTTCCAGAACTTTCTTCTGGTTTGCATCATATAATAGAATTGTATCTTGTGATCAAAAGAGATCTAGAAGATTTCACATTGTGGCATGATCGCCTTGGTCACCCAGACACCACAATGATGCGAAAAATTATAGAGAGCTCACATGATCATTCACTGAAAACTCATGAGGTATATCAGATAACTAAAATGACATGTGCAACATGTTCTCTTGAAAAATTGATCATACGGCCATCGCCAACCAAAATTGATAAAAAATCACCAAAGTTCCTTGAACGGATTCAAGGCGATATTTGTGGACCGATGTATCCACCATGTGGACTATTCCACTATTTTATGGTGTTGATTGATGCATCTAGCAGATGGTCACATGTTTGTCTATTGTCATCTCGAAATTTGGCATTTGCAATATTCTTAACTCAGATAATCAAATTAAGAGCTCAGGTCTCTGATTATCCCATTAAGATAGTTAAATTAGACAGTGCTGGTGAATTTACATCCCAAACATTTAATGATTATTGCATGGTAATGGGAATTGAAGTTGAACATACTCTAGCCCATGTTCATACACAAAATGGTTTAGCGTAATCATTAATTAAACGTCTGCAATGGATTGCAATACCATTGATCATGAGATCAAACCTTATAACCTCTGTATCGGGACATGCTATATTGCATGCAAAAACATTTATCCGGATAAGATCAAGTGCATATCATAAATATTCTCCATTGCAGTTAGCATTTGGTCGAGAACCAAATATATCCCATTTAAGGATTTTTGGTTATGCGGTGTATGTGCCTATAGCACCACCACAACGTACAAAAATGAGATCACAAAGAAGGTTGGAAATATATATTAGCTGTGATTCTCTCTCAATTATAAGATACCTAGAACCAATGACAGGTGATGTCTTTACGGCACGTTTTGCCGATTATCATTTTGATGAGAAAGTATTCCCGGTTCTAGAGGGAGAAAATAAGCAAGTAGGCAAATATATCAAATGCTGTGTATTAACTCTGTTACACCTTGATCCTCATACAAAACAGTCTGAAATAGAAGTTCGACGAATTATGCATTTGCAACGTATAGCAAATCAACTTCTGGATGCATTGCCGATACTAAAACGGTAACTAAATCATATATACCAGCTGCAAATATTCCTACTCGAATTGAAATACCACAAAAACGTGTAAGAGCAGATGATACACGTGAGTCTAGAACACGATTGAAGTGTGGTAGACCAGCTAGCTCTAAGGATAAAAATCCTAGAAAACGAAAGGAAGTTGAAAAACATGATATTTCCAAAATAGCGTAAAACATTTTGGAAGAAACAAATCATGAATCTAATGACAATATTGAGCATCCTGAGTCGGAAGGAAATCATGAAATTTCCGTCAACTATATCCATAATGGAAAGATATGGAATCGAAATAAAATCGATGAATTTGATGATGTTTTCTCATACCTTATGTCAAGGGAAATAGATGAGGAAAACAAGGATGTGGAACCAAAGTCAGTATATGGATGTCAAAAGAGACATGACTGGATAAAATGGAAAGATGCCATACAAGTCGAACTTGATTCACTTAATAAATGAAATGTATTCGGACCTATTGTACTCACACCTAATGATGTGAGACCAGTTGGATACAAATGGGTTTTCATTAGAAAACAAAATGAGAAAAATGAAATTACGAGATATAAGGCTCGTCTCGTAGCTCAAAGATTTTCTCAAAGACCAGGGATTGATTATGAGGAAACATATTCTCCCGTTATGGATGCAATAACATTTAGATTTCTGATGAGTTTAGCAGCTGGCGAAAATTTTGAGATGCATCTCGTGGATGTCGTTACAGCATATTTATATGGATCATTAGATACAAATATCTATATGAAAGTTCCCGATGGGTTTAATATGCTAGAAGCATTAAAATCTAAACCTTAAGAGATGTGCAATAAATTTGCAAAGATCATTATATGGGTTAAAACAATCTGGATGAATGTGGTATAATCGTCTCAGTGAATATTTAATTAAAGAAGGATATGTGAATGATCCTACATGCCCATGTGTTTTCATTAAGAAAAAAACATCCGGATTTGCAATAATCTCAGTATATATTGATGATCTAAATATAATCGGAACTCAAGCTGAAATACAGAATGCAACAAACTATTTAAAAGGGGAATTTGAGACAAAAGATCTCGGACAGACAAAGTTTTGTCGTAGCCTACGAATTGAACATACTCAAAAGGGTATATTTGTACATCAATCCACGTATACTAAAAGAGTGTTAAAACGTTTTAATATAGATAAGACAACTCTTCTAAGTACTCCAATGGTCGTTAGATCACTTAACGTTGAAAGTGATCCATTCCGACCACCTGAGGAAAATTAAGAGATACTTGGTCCTGAAGTACCGTATCTAAGTGCAATTGGAGCTCTTATGTATCTTACAAATTGCACTCGACCTGATATTTCATTTTCAGTTAATCTTTTGGCTAGATTTAGTTCATCTCCTACACGAAGGCATTGGAACGGAATTACACATATCTTTCGTTACCTTCAAGGGACTATTGATCTAGGGTTATTTTATCCTAAAAATTTAAATGGTCAAATGATTAGTTTTGCAGATGCATGATATTTATCAGATCCACACAAAGCTCGATCACAAACACGATATGTTTTCATAATTGGAGGTACTGCTATATCCTAGCGTTCTCAGAAGCAGACGCTTGTAGCTACTTCTTCGAACGATGCTGAAATCATCGCACTACATGAAATATCTAGAGAATGTATATGGCTAAGATGAATGAGTCAGCACATCCAACCAAATAGTGGAATTTGTATGAATACAGAGCCAACTATCTTGTATGAAGACAATGCTGCATGTGTTACTCAAACAAAAGAAGGGTATATCAAAAGTGATGGAACCAAACACATCCCTCCAAAGTTCTTTTCATATACCCAAGAGCTCGTGAAGAATAAAAACATTGAAGTAAGATATGTTTAATCATCCGAGAATTCTGCAGATCTCTTCACGAAATCAGTAGCGACCACTATGTTCGGGAAACATATCTATAATATTGGAATGCGTTACCAAAAAGACTTGTAAGACGTGATCTTGATCATTCGAGGGGGAGCTTGCGAAGTTGTACTCTTTTTACCTTACTAATGTTTTTACCACTTGGTTTTCCTGAAAATGTTTTTAACGACGCAACAAATGATATTACGTAAAACACATAGTGACGCTGGTCTCCAAGGAGGAGTATTATGAAAGTGAAACCACATACAATAGTCTAAATTAAAAGTGGGCAAAGTGATTGTTTGATTATAAATAATGTGGATCCCATTGTCACTTTTCTTTTCTCTATATATATGAATGTTTTCATTCATTGTAAGATGATCAATTGGAAACATTTTCACTTCTCATTCTCTTCTTCAATATCCACAAATTTGCATTATCTCCATTTCTTATATTTCATTTTTTTATCTCAAGTGACCTTCCTCGCGAGTAACTTTTCGTACCATTTTAAGTATTCGATCCTCTTACGATATCCGATCCTATTATGGGTATAAAATTTCTATTATTTCTATCTATATTTTTTTTTTATAGCATCAACCAATTTTTTCTATCTCTATATGATTTTTGTTGACTAAGAAAGGAAGACAAGTTTTAACACACCCATGCAAGTGAATCTAACGTCTTTCAACTTTTGTGTGTTCTTGGAATATGCATCTTTCAGCAAATACGGTATCATTCTCATATATGACGTTATGTCTCAATAACTTGTTCATAAACTCTGCCAATATTCAGATTTTTTATTCACGAGCTCTATTAAACTCCAAATAATACATGCAATAGTCTCAGGCACAAGTCCTTTAACCATGAATAGTGGAGTGAATAATCTAGCAAACTTTGAGGGGTCATAGCAAGAAATAGTAAATCACAAGTTCGCAGCTAGAAAAGGTATAAATTTCAGCCCATTAGGAAGCTTCTGTAACTTTGGACACCCGTAAATAGTGAGAGAATGAAGAAGGGGCATGGATCCTTCTTCTACTATCCACTCTTCCAACTCATCTAGTCCTTTTAATTCAAGCTCCTGCAATTGAGGAAACCCACCGCCCGAGCAAACCATTCTCTTCCCATAGAAAGATTTATACAATGAAACCTTTTTCAAGTGAAGCAGCTTCTCTAGAATCGGCATCGGATCCTCCACCAAAGGACACATAAAAAGAGATATGATTGTAATATGAGAAGGGAAGTGTTGCCCATCAGGAAGCTTCTTTAACTTTTCACAGTAATCAATCTCCAGAGAATGAAGAAGTGGCATGGAGCCTTCTTCTACAATCCACTCTTCCCATTCCTTTAGTCCAACTAAATAAAGCGTATGCAATTGAGGAAACCCACCGCTCAAGCAAACCATTCTCCTCCCATTGAAAGAATGACGCCCTAATACAAGCTTTTTCAACTGAGCCAATTTCTCTAGAATCGGCATCGGATCTTCCTCCAATCGACAGACTTCTAGATCTAGGTGTGTAAGGCGAGAAAGAAACTGTTGTTCATCAGGTAACTTTGGCATATATATACCCAACTTCAGCTTTTTGAGATGAACGCAATCCAAAACAAATCCTTCTTCATCATTCGTGTAACCCTTTATAGTAAGATCTTCCAAGTGTCTCAATTCACTTAGAGATGAAGATAAAGTTTTCATACACCTGTAGCCTTTAACATTTATAGAGAGATTCCTTAGCTTTGTCAGTCGTTGAAGATCCTCCACACTGCTATGCTTTGTTGAGAAATTCTCCAACGTCTCCAGGTTGACTAGATTACCCAATTCCAACTTTGTCTTATCATGCATCCACCCCGGAAGAGAAAGGTATGTCAATTCTCTCATCTCTTTCAAGAAATTGGCCATGGGGGCCAAGTAGATTGTAGATCTCGCTGATACATCGAGGTTTAAATAGAGAAGCTGCTTCAGATTCCGCATTGAAGAAGGTAGATGAGATACGTTTGCCATACATAAACTCAAATATCTCAAGTGGATGAGCTTCCCAATGCAAAAGGGTAACTTCCCTCCTTTAACCTCCGCATAAGAGAGATCTAAAATCCTCATCAAATGTAGCTTTGTACACCATAATCCTGATTTCATCCAATCTTCCCTCCGGTCCTTTTTGATAAACCAGATTGATCTAAGTTTTGGGTTCAGCATCTCCCACTTCGGATGACAAGTTTCATCAAGCTGGTGTACTGCGATTCTGCGAGATGTACAAGGAGATTGAGGGTTTGCAATATCAATAATATGTACAAAATTCTCTTCTTCAGCTTTCCGCAGACAAACTTCTCTCATCATGTCATGCAAGTGACATGTTTCAAATTCGTCATAATCAACATCTCCCGAAATAACCATGTTTCTCTTCACCAATTCTTCTATGTATCCATTTGCAACCTCTCGAATTGTCGCTCCATCGTAATACCTTGGCCTTGGTATTCCTTCTGCTGCCCAATAATAGGCCAAATCGTGAACACGTATACGATAATCTTCTGGGAAATGGGCAAAGTAGAGGAAGCATTGCTTCAAATAAACAGGCAGCTCTTCAAAGCTCAGAGACAATAGATGATAAACCGAACTGATATTTTTGGCATTGAAGCTAATCCCTCCAGTGATGTGAGATTTAATATTCTCAGATATCCTTTTCCACTCACTTAATGTGTGTTTGACAGCTAACAGCCCTCCTAACACCTTAATGGCCAATGGTAGTCCTCCACAATGTTTGATCATCTGCCTACCCATCTCTTTCATTTCAACATCAACCTTAGATTCTGGACAACATCATCAAGATATGATGAAATAACATGAATATCCTTAAGTTTTAGGCGTGTTGGAGAGATATTATTAAGGAAAAGCGTATTGTGGTCATTTGAAGTAAAAAGTCCTTGATTATGATCCACATAGAAACAGGGTTAATTAAACAGTCTTGAAAGCTTACCAGTAGCATCTTCTCTATAAAACGCTGTCATTCGAAAAAGTTTCCAGCTTTCGTCAGGGGTTAGGCATTCTGGTTTAATAATGACACACGTAGGATCTGCACGAAATGCAACGTTCTCGTAGCGAGAAGTAAGTAGTACCTTCCATCCTGCAATATATTTTGACTTTTAAGCAAAACGTAATACATCACGCAGCTATACCTTGTCATGTCCTATATTTTTCTTAATCAAGTTTAGTCAAAGTTTAAGAAAAGTATTAAAGCGGCCTTATATATGATGAGGCATAAGATGTCACCTTTTTTTGACGGAAACGCAGGCTTTATTATGTCCCAATCTTCTTCTTTCCACATGTCATCTAGGACAATCAAAGAATTACTGGTTTCCAACAGTCGAAAGAGTTTGCCCTGAAGCTCTTCTTTACTCATATTTGACTCTCTTTGCTCATCATGTTTTGAACTAAGCTGCTGCAAGATCGTCTGCCACACATATGTCCGTGTAAACTGTTGTGATATACACACCCACGCAACTCCATCAAAATGGTTTTTTACCTTCTCATGATTAAAAACTTGTCGAGCCAAAGTAGTTTTACCAATACCACCCATTCCGGTTATAGAAATCACTTGATTGCTATCTTCCTCCACCAAATACCCAACCAATTGCTCAACATTTTTCTCCAACCCCACAAGATGATCTTCATTATCGCTAGGAAACGTTTGTCGCATGTCCCTTTGTCTATCTATTAGAGACTGCGTATCATTATCATTGACAATGACCTGTTGTACGCCAAGAATCTGCATATCGCGAATCACCTTAGAGATCCTGTTACTTAGGGCTTCCATATCAAAAGCAGGCCCCCTGCGATCAGCAATAACACAAGCAAGTTGTCTGATACGTTTCTTGATGCCACTTGGTTTTCCCAGTTCTTCCTTTAAAAGAAAGGTTTCGATTATATCTTCTGCGTCATAGACAATTTCCTTGATCTCTTTCACAGTGTTTCTCACCATTGCACTCGTATGTTTCTTGGCATCTGCATCTTCCAAAAAGGACCTTAACATGTTCAGATCACTTTTTAATTCATTAAATTGCTCTTCAACTCCCTGAAATCGCTCAGATTCTCGGACAAGGAGGTTCCAAAGCTTCTCAACTCCAAACGACAAAAGTGTCTCAGCCATAAATCTCCTGCTTAGCCAAATAAATGAAAGTAATAATCAACACTCACTAGATTAGGGTCCCTAAGTTCAAAATTCAGATATTATTATGCAGAGTTTACAGAATAAAGTATATAATTCGGGTGGAATATTTCAATCCATAGATCATTCTATAGAGACAATAAACATGCACACAAAATATAGATCATTCTATAGAGCAACAAACATGCACACAAAAGATAGATCATTCTATAGAGACATTAAACATGCACACAAAAGATCTGAGAACCTAATTCCACATAAAACTAAAGAATGAAAATCAACATGACTCACCTTTTCTCGAAATCGCTTTTTCGTCCAATCTATAATTAGAAGAAGAAGGCGATGAGTTTAGCTAATTGATCGAGTAGAAGAGAACACTTTTATCCGACGACCAGCTTATTGAGGCCATTTGATCACTTGTAGGCTGTAGCCACTTGGATTATATTAATCAGCAAAGGAATCATTGACAAAACAAAACAAAAAGATCACTTGTAGCCACTGAGATTATATTAACAAGCAATTATTGAGGCCATTTGATTACTTGTAGCCACGTAAAGGAAGCGTTGACAAAAAAAGATTAATATCACTTCTCATATTTTATTGGTTCAAAAAAACTCAACTTTTAGTGGATTTGTTTATCTATTTCTTCTTCTCCAGTTACATATAGGTTACACTTATGAATGAAATTTCAATGTAAATTTAGCTAGTCCATTGTGGTGTAACAACGGGCTCCTTCAGTTGTTTGAGATGAACGCATTCCAAAACTAATCCTTCTTCGTCATTTGTGGGAGCATACATCTCGTAATAATATATGGAAATATTTTTCAAGTGGATCAAGATTTGTTACCAACCATACAAATCAACACGTGACTTGTTTTGTCCTCACTCGCACGTTATCGGAAATCAATTTCCGATAGGTTACCTATTCTGAAATTGCTCCAGCACAAATACGCTTAACTGTGCAGTTCTCTAGAGATATTTGACCGAAAATATAAGTGTATTTTAGTTATATAGGTGGTATAATCAATTTTTTTAATTCTCTTCATGTACCACCATATGTTTTGAAATCAAGGTGTTATATATGTATTGTTAAGTTGATATTAAACATAATACTCATATTCTTTAACCATGACTATACACGCATAATAGAGTCACGTTAGTACCTTTCTATTTTGTCGAGAGTTTTCCGTGATTACTTCTAAAAAAATTGGTTGATAGGAAGCTTTAACTTAGCTGGCCAACAGACAGAAGATATGTGGCAAGTGGCAACCAAATGTTTTGAAAGATTCGCTAAAATAACTCAACGATGGATTAGTTGGAGAGAACGGTCGATTCCCCCACAAATTTATTTGCTTTATCGTATTTATACACATAACTTTGAGTCATGCCTATAACTACATAAGCTTAACTAAAATTTGAATTTCGTATACAAACAATCCAAATCTGGCCAAAACCATCAAATCGACAAACGGTGTTACTGATCCGTTAATAAATACTGACTAGAATGCCGTGTTTGCAGTTTAAGATGCCACATAGATTACGAAATAACGTCGTTTTATTTAATTTAGAATAAAAAGAACTGAGATAAATATTACAAGTAATGGAATCGAACCCCCCACCTACACTACATATTATCAAGCTAAAACCCAACTGAGCGAAACTAACTTTTGTTAACTCTTCATATAGATATAATATATATCTATAACACAATAAAGTAAAAATAGCAAAATCTTGGATTGAGTCTACGCCGACTTCACAGAGATAAGTGATGATTGGGAAGTCTAGGATTGTGAGGTTAGTGGTGAAGTGAGAAGCTCCGAGCACATGGAGACGAGGCGGCGAAAATCTCACTACAAAAAAACCAGCATTTTGAGACTACGTTTTGTGACTGTTTTGTGATTCTTTTGCAACTCATAAATGACTATACACAAAGTAGTGGCAAAACCGTCACAAAATTACGAGTAAATAATATTTTCGGTAAACCGTCTCATATTTGTGACTGTTAAAAGACTATTAATTGGCTATATCGTTGTGGTCGCAAAATAATCGAAAATTGAGACGAATTAGAGACACTAATTTTAGTTGAAAGCTTTAGTCACAAAGTAGTCCCAAATTTGCAACGCATTTGTGACTTTAAGTGTTTGATTCATATCAAGTTTTTACTCATCAAATTGAGAAATCTTATTTAAAATTTTAACATGAGTGATTGTAGAATCATATGTATTTTTTTTTACTTTAAAACTTTAAAATTCTTATAGTATGTCTCATAAAATAGTGTCACAAAACAGTTACACTTTGTGACTATTTTCTAATACGGTCACTTATTTGCGACTACTTTCCTACTACGTTGGAACCCTCGCGATTTTATTAAGATATTTACCAATAGAGAATTATGAATATGTTAAGTTTCAAGGTTTTTACAATGATTTGAACTTCTATAGATATCGAATCATTATAATAAAAAACAAAATTTGATGTTTTAAATGTTTTCTTAAAAAATTCTAAACTTACATAAGTATTATATGTGATGTGAACTAATGCTTTTGAAACTACATAATTTTCTTTGCATTTCATGTTTTTTACTCATGAAACAGATTAATCTTGTTTAGTATTACAATTTCATTATTGTAACATTATATATAGACTTTATTTGAGTCTTACGATTTAAATTCATATGAATAGAGTTGTGACTCATAAAAATTAGTCACAAAAGAGTAGCATTTTACGACTGTCCGGAGGAAAAGTTACAAACAAGTCACTAAATATTCACATATATGTGATTTATTTGCGACTAACACTTGAGGTTGGGACAGTTTTGCTACTGTTTAGCAACCCTCGCGAATTTATTAAGATATTTACCAATATAAAATTGTTAATATGTTAAGTTTTAGGTTTCTACATTGATTTGAACTACTATAGATACTGAATCATTATAATACCAAAAAAAACTTTAAGTTTTCATTGTTTTAAACAAAATTTCTTAACTTACATAAATGTTATATGTAATGTTAACTAATAATTTTAAAATTGCTTAACTTTTAACTCATTAAACTTACATAAATGTTATATGATTGATCATTAAACGGAAGGAATGGAGGATATAGCAACTGGATATTTTAGAAATCTTTTTAAAAGAGTCTAATGCTAATGGTATAATAGAGATGGCAAAGAAGTATCTCCGATTATTACGGAGAATTTGAATAGGGATCTAACAAAAGAGGTTACGGAATCGAAAGTTCGCAAAGCTTTATTTGCTATGCATCCGAAAAAAACGCCAGGACCCGATGGAATGACGGCGTTGTTCTATCAAAGGTTTTGGCATTCTTTAAAAGATGATCTGGTAACATTGGTTAAAGAATTTTTCCGAACTGGAATTTTTGATCGACGAATAAATTAGACTAATATTTGTCTTATTCCAAAAACGGTGAAGCCACAAAGAATGGCAGAGTTTAGACCAATAAGTCTTTGTAACGTGAGTTATAAGATTATTTCTAAAATACTATGTTTCAGGCTTAAGAAAGTATTGCCAAGGCTAATTTCGGGAACATAATCAGCATTTGTTTTAGGTAGACTTATCACAGATAACATCTTGATAGCCCAAGAAATGTTTAATGGCTTACGTACTAATAAGGCGTGTAGATCAGATTTTTTGGCTATTAAGACTGATGAGTAAAGCCTACAACATAGTAGAATGGGCGCTCTTAAAAGCTGTTTTGGTTCAGTTAGGGTTTAATACTAAATGGATTTCTTGGATCATGTGGAGTGTCAGCTCAGTTTCATATCAAGTGTTGTTGAATGGACAACCACGAGGACATATTAAGCCTCAACGAGGTTTACGACAGGGTGATCCATTATCCCCCTATCTAATTATTTTATGTATTGAGGTTTTGACTGTTAATATTAAAAAAGCAGAAAGGAAAAAAAAACTGATAGGTATAAAGGTAGCACAGAAATGCCCTACTATATCACACTTGCTATTTGCAGATGATAGTCTTTTCTTTTGTAAGGCAGATGATGACCAATGTAAAATTGTCATAGATATTATCCGGAAATATGGGAAAGCTTCAGGGCAAGAGATAAACTTTAGTAAATCATCTGTTTTGTTTAGCAAAAAAATAGCAAGTCAAACTAAAGTAAGATTAAAAATATTCTTGGAATCAACAAAAGAAGGGGGAATGGATTCCTATTTGGGTATTCCAGAAAGCCTTTGAGGTTGAAAAGTAAAATATTTAATTATGTCCGTGAGAGGTTTAATGATCGAATTAATGGTTGGTCAGCGAAATATTCATCGAAAGGGGGGAAAGAGACACTGATCAAATCAATTGCTTTGGCCCTTCCAATATATATCATGTCTTGTTTTAAACTTCCGCAGGAGTTAATACCAAACTAACAAGTGCAATTTCAAATTATTGGTGGAGTTCTAATGGGAAAGACCATGGGCTCCAATGGATAGCTTGAGAAAAGATGTGTAAGGCTAAAAATGATGGAGGGATAGGCTTTCGTGCTCTAGGAAAATTTAATGATGCAATGCTGGCCAAACAGTATTGGCGACTAATTCAATACCCGGATTCTTTAGTAGCTCGGGTGTTAAAGGGTCGGTATTTCAAAAATATTCATCCTTTAAAATCAAAAAACCATATTCTCCTTCTTTTGGTTGGAAGAGTATTCTTTCCACCAAGAACCTGGTGGAAAAAGGAGCAAGATGGTCTTTAGGATTAGGATTAAGTTTATCGGTATGGTAAGATCCTTGGAAACCTGATACTAATCCACGTCTAGCAAATGGAAAGGGAAAATTACTCCACCCAAATCTAATGGTTAATCATTTAATTAATCTGATTACAAAGGATTGGCACTTACCCATTCTGAATGAATTTATGGATCTAGAAGATATACGGATTATTAGGAGTATGAGTATAAGTCAAGTTTATAAAGCAGATATGACATTATACAAAATCAGGAAAATATACAGTCAACTCGTGATATCGGCTTGCTCAGGATATGTCGGAGGATGTAGAGTGGGGTCCAAATTTTAAAGCTTTAAAAGCACAAGCTTGGAAAATTAAGGTCCCACCAAAAATCAAACATTTTATTTGGCAAATTGTTACGGGATCTTTACCAGTTACTTCAAGCTTAGTTCAAAGAGGAATACATTGCGATACATTGTGTCAAAGATGTCAAACATCTGAGGAAACAATTAATCATTCTCTTTTTGATTGCCCTCACTCTCGACAACATGGGAATTGTCTTCGATTCCATTATTACCAGGAAATTTTCCTTCGGATTCGATGCATTCAAATATGGATTTCTTATTTTATAGAGTATCATCTTACCTAGACGACCATCATAAGAAGCATTTTTACCCTTGGATTTTATGATTTTTATGGAAAAATATGAAAAAAAAGTTTTTAAAGGGTTACAATCGGAACCAGTAGACATACTAAATCAGGCGGTAAGTGAACAA
Organism: Turritis glabra; assembly: GCA_900406565.1. Lineage (NCBI taxonomy): Eukaryota > Viridiplantae > Streptophyta > Magnoliopsida > Brassicales > Brassicaceae > Turritis > Turritis glabra. Next base: position 1,162,026 of record OVBN01000185.1, read on the forward strand.
CTGTTGTGGGAAGAAGCTCAATCAAATCAACTAATTTCTTTTGATTATAGGGACTCAGTGGAATATAATCCCTAGGCATTAAAGTGTCGAATTGACGGTTCCTGTAAATTTTCTGACCCTACTACAGGGTTGGGTTGGTGGTGTTTTCGAGGAGAATGTCAGACAATACTAATTGGGGCAAAGTGTCAGCGAAGGAGTGCCTCTCATTTACATTCGGAGATGGAAGCTTTATTATGGGCTATGACGAATATCCTTTCAAGAAGGATTGACTGTCATGAGTTTGAAAAAGATAGTACAGAATTAGTCTCAATGGTGCAATCTCCTTATGAGTGGCCAGCTTTCTCCAATCTTCTAGACGAGTTTGGTCTACTCCGAGTTTTCTTTCCTCTTTTCTCTTTATCTTTTATTTCTCGCTCTTATAATGTTAAAACAGATTGTCTAGCTAGATTTTGCAGATTACTTCCTTATGAAATTTTTTTTGTAAACTCTTTTCCTCCAGATTGGGCAACCAATCTTGAAGTCTCCTTTTAAAAAATGTGTGGTTGACAAAAAAAAAACTAATTGATCCTTTTTAGTATTACAATTTCATTAACTGTAACATTATAGATATAAATTTTATTTGAATCTTAAGCTTTAAATTCATATAAATAGGGTTGTGACTCATAAAAATCATCACAAAAAATAGCAATTTGTGTCTACTTTTGAGAAAATGGTCACATCTTTACGACTACTTTATTACTACCTTCACCTATTTACAGTTCTTTTTTTATATAAAATTAATCGAATCAAAAAAGCTCAAAGTTGTTGATTAAATTTAGATCCAACGATTGATATTAAAAGAGAGGCGATCCACTACTTATTGTTTCAACCAATCAGAAGAGAGACGTGTTTTAACCTTCAAAACAGAGGCGAAAAATCAAGTGCCACAAAGGAACAAACGCAGATTCACATAATTTTCTTCTTCTTCATCACAAATGTTTTTGTTCAAAGGTGTTGTTTTTCTTATGATCCTCTCTTCTCTTGGTACTTTTCCATTTCTACAAATAGCCTTCCACCTTATTGTTTATTCATTATTGCATATTTAGAAGGTGACGAAAAACAAACCCAAATGCAGATCTGATTTCGCTGAAGCCACCGTTCAACACTGCTCCCAAACTCGATGGACGAGATGACGACGGAGCCTAATCGAAGGTTGAGAGAGAGGTGTGCGAGAGATCTGAAGGCAAAGAAGGGAGAGATGGAAGACATGAAGGTGGAGGATTCGACACATCTCAAATCATTAGCCGTCTCATCTCCGACCCTCCGATGTTGCATCTTGGCTCGCGTTCTTTCCACCACCACGTTCCTCCGCCGCTGACCCAACTCTTCACCGGCCGCCGATCTTATTCTCCGCCGCCGACCAAGCTCTTCACCGGCCAACCACGTTCCCGATCTCCCTCGTTTTATTTTGTGTTTTCTTTTTTTAATTCAATGTAATTTATTTTGTTTAATTAATTAATTTTATAGAGAAAAAGTTATTTTTGTAATTTATTAATTTAAAAATTCTAAAAATAAAATTATTTATAATTTTTGTTTTTTTTCGAAATAGCTAAAAAGGTCACAAAGTAGTCGCTAACTAAATACCGTTACTTTTTAGTCTTTAAATACGACTACATTTATATGTCTCAAATAGTCGCTATTTTACAACTATTTTACGGAATTACATTTTAGTCGCAAATTAGAGACGGTTTTGTGACTATGTTTTTTTGCGATCAAAAATTTATGACCACTTAAAATAGTCGCAAATTAGTCTTAAACAGAGATTTTGTGACCATTTTAAGACGATTTAGTTTGTCACAAAATGCATGTTTTCTTGTAATGTCTTGTACGGTGAGGTTGATTATTGGAATGGCCATGTAACCGACGACGGATTTAATGGCAGTGAGAGCGATGGAGAGGAGAGGAGGGTGGCGGTTGATTAAGGTTAGGAAATCGATTCCAAGTGAATCAAGGTAAATGGGTTTTTCGTGGATTGAGGATTCTAGGGTTTCAATGGTTGTTGTAGTGGTGGTGGAGAAATTGGGGAAATCTGGGGATTTGAAGAGTGATGAAGATGAATTGTGGGAAAGTTGTAGTGAAGGGAAGGGAAAGAGGAAGAGAGGAAAGAGAGAGCGTCTTGTTGCTACATGGATGATTCGATTCGATGAAGGTAAGTGATTAGAACATAGTGTGATTTGAAAAAGAAGAAGGGTCTTAACCAATCCATTTTAAATAAAAATTTAACCGGTATATTCCAATCAAAATATAGAGTTCTTTCATTTGTTATTTTTAATTTATTGCATTATATATATATATATATATATATATATATATATATATATATATATATCTCCGAAAGAATTGGTATCCCCGAAAGAATTGGTAACAAATGATACAGTGGCTCAATTGGTTTTTGAGATTGATTATGGGTACCAAAGGTCATGGGTTCAAATCCAGGTTTAGTTAGTTTCTATCACATAATTTTTAAGTTTTTTTTTAAATGAAACGACGTTGTTTTGTGGTTCTACGTGGCATCCTACACTGCAAACGCGGTATCCTAGTCAGCATATGTTAACGGAACAATTACAGTGTTTTGTCGATTTGATGGTTTTGGCCAGATTTGAATTGTTTGTATAGGAAATTCAAATTTTAGTTAAGTTTATGTAATTATAGGCACGACTCAAAATTATGTGTATAAATACGATAAAACAGCAACTAAATTTGTGCCGGGTGGGGGGGGAATCGGCCGTTCGCCCGTATTAGTTGTTGTAATAAAAAGATTGATTGTTTTTAACGGACTGGGTTTAAATTTTGTCTCGTCATTTCTACTTTTATATAAACAAATGAAGCCTTGACAACCTCTAGAAAAGACAACATATTCTTGACTTTTTGCAAACTTAAGTACGAAAAAATGTTAGACATACATACATTCTATGCATAAATATAATTATGCAATCATAATCACATTTTTGAGTGATCACTACATATACATACATTACTATGCATAAATTTAAATCAATACAAACATGACATTTTATCAGCAATATTGTCATGTCCTTTTGGTGAAAATTATGCAGCGGTATACCTTCATTTCTACAGTCTTCACAAAAGAAATTAAAAATAGAAGAATTTTGTTTACAATTAGCTACAATGTTATGCATCAATTATCGATCCATCATTGGTTCTGATATAAACAATTTTAGGATTATGTTGAAAAAGGAGTAATTTTTTTCTTTACACATGGCCTCTTTTAAACTGAGCCGGCTTGTTACTACTAAGTTAATGCAAATGGAAATGGTCAAAAGAGAGTATCAATAATATCACGACTAGAATGTGTAGTTAAATGAAATAGATAAACATAATTGTGGGTCTAATTTTAGTATGAGTGTCATCGAAGTTCTAGTTTTCCATTAGAGAGTGTAGCTTGTCTCATATCTATAAACTACAATTCTATGACTATACCACCAAATGCATAATTGTATATATTTTTAAAAGCATTAATAATATCCACTATTATTATAAATACATGATTTCTGAAATGATCTCAATCATAGAAATCAAATATATATTCCATTTTATATAAAAACTCATATAAAATAAATACAACAAGTTATATTTTCATAGAAGATTACTAATTAGCTTAAAAAATTGATTTAGAAAACGGATAAGAGATTCAAAATATGCAAGATATCTGAGTGTGCAAAAACTAAAAAATCTAATAGAAAATACTTTAAAATCTGAATAATATTTTATAAAATTAGATGGTTTTGAAATTTGAATTAATATATCAATTTATAAATATATAATGTAGTTTATATATAAATGACGTGCGTTATATTTAAAAAACATTATTAATTTTTTATATATAAAGAAGATTAATACATTTTTAATTGGAAACGCGATGGCTAAGGTCTAACTCAAATTAGAGATTTTTGCAAGCTTCTGTCTTTTGACAAGCCTAACCGAAAATTTAATATTATTACAATGGTATGAAGTTAATATTATGATACTGTAATGGAAACCCTGATTTAGTAGATTCTTTTAGAAAATTATGCGAAAATGGATTAATTAAAATTATAGACAACACACTTTTTTTTAACGTCTGGATTTATTATTTATTGTAAATTAACTATTACAAAGACGATTCTATCACAAATAATTCACTCTGATCCTATTAGATCCATGACAGACGATATTTCCTTCTTCATGCTCTTGATGGACATCTTCAATGCGTGAAATCACGGCGAACATCTCTAATTGCGCAATGCTGGAGATCTCTTGTAAGTTTGCCTCCATTAATCTGCATAATTGTTAATAAATTGTATTATCTAGGAATCGAACCTAGACCTCTTGATCTAGAAACATTAACTAACCCTTGATCAATCATTAGGGCAAAAGGGCTTTCACAATAGACAAAACTCTAAAAAATTTATATTTAAATTTGTAGAAATTGTTTTGGAAACTCTAGAACAAAAATATATTGAGAGGGGAAAAAATCAATTTTAGGAACTTGCTTAGTATATGAGCATGAACCAAAAAACTTTCAGCCAATCCATTAACAATATGAGAAAACTAATATGAAGTCAAAAGCCATAGAAGCATGTTAAATTTATAAAAGCATATCCTGAAAATATATACATCATGTCCACAAAAGCTAAATAATATGATGAAGTGTATGTATACAGTAATAATACTTACTGGAATTTGTGTTCGTCGCAACCTCTTCTATCAGGCAGTAGTGAAAGCTTTGGTCTATATATGATTTTTCTCATGTTTCTTTAAATTTGCTCTCATGTTTTTAGGATTCACTAGATAACCTTCAAGATTTGAAAAAAAAAACACAAAAAGATGAAATTTAGTTGTGAAACAGAAAATGTCAAGGATGCTTGATGTGGACATCAAAACCAGACCAAACTGGGAGCATAATAAACCAATCGGTACACGTACCAAACTTGTCCACACGGAGCATTTTGGAGAATCTTTGTCCAAATAGAGTTCCAATCAAGCACAAGGCTTAAGGTTCATTATTCACAGCAATTTAACCCTGGGAAGACTAATGGTTCAGGTGGAATCATTTACCAATCACCCGATTCAAAGATGATACGAGAGGCTATAGTTATTGTACTTGCTGACATACTTGTTGATGTACTCGCTGACGGACATGCTGAAGGACCAGACTTGATTGTGAGCTATGAGGAGTTTCAGTCTTTTGACACTTGGACCAACCCAGGAGGAAACCCACCCACTTATTTGTTGCATCACAAAGCCTCAGCTCATGGAGAATCACCCAGAAGAAGACCTCCAAACCACCCTTTGGATCATGCCCGATGATATCTACTTAGAGCCAAATAAGGAAACTCTCCTTTTCTTTCATTTAGACAAACCCCTCAACTACATATGGAAACCAGGAGAACATATATACCATACAAGATATGTACCACACGAACCTTAACCACACAAGAACCCGCGAAGTCATTACTTAACATTTTTGGAGCCAAAAGAGATTAACCAGCAACAGCTCTTTCCCTTATCACTTATGTGCATTCTGGAGCCTCATTCACTAAACCTGGACACCACAAAGAGTCATGGATTCGCAGCCAAGCTTTCAAGACTCATGACACCTCACAACTTACCTTATTTTACTGATTTTGTTCATAAAGTCTCAACAGCTAGTTTCTTTTAATTTTGTGTGATTTTTTTATTGTTTTAGAGTATTAGACGTTGTAGATGAGCCTACATAAGCTCACATTCGTCCCATTTGTAAATCACCCTTGATTATTTTAAAGTAATAGAAACATTTTCTTGTAAACGTTTGAGTTTTTGTCATTTTAATTCATTAGTTTTAAGTGAGTGAGTCTCTTAAGCCTATTGAAATCGCGGATTAAGTTTGTCGAGTGATTCAACATCCTTTATTCGTTCATTGATCGCGTGAGTTGATTATACCCATTGATTGAGCGAGTCAATCACATATATCCATTGTACCACTCCTTAATTCAAGACAATGTGCTTCAGAGCCAGCTCGTGAATTCTACACTTCCGCAAGTTAAGCTTGGAATCTCTTGATCATCAAGTGATCATAAGTTGGATTGGTTCCAATTCTTGTATTATTTTGGTATCAGAGTTTAAGTTTCCTATCAACCAGGTGTTTTTATTTCATTTTATCGCTTTTACTTTTTATGTTTTGTTGTTTCATTTCTTATAAAATTGAAAACCCATAAAAAATTGTTTCTTGCTTTGTTCTTGTTAATTTGCTTGAGCATCTTCATAAAAACAAAACAAAAAAAATTATCTGCTTCAGTTTATTATTTATCTTGGATTTATTAAAAGAAAACCCATTTTCACTCGGACTTAGAAGCTTTAATATGGGGTATAAAAAATATCCTTTTAAGAAGAATAGATTGCCAAGTGTTCGAAACAGATTGTTTAGAGTTGGTATCGATGGTGCAATCTCCTGAAGAGTGGCATGCTTTCTCCAATCTACTATATGAGTTTGATTTGCTCCATGTTTACTTTCCTTATTTTCGCTATCTAATATTTCATGTTTTTGTAATTTTACAGCAGATTATTTAGATTGTTATTTTTGGATTTTGAGTTTGTAAACTCTTTTCTTCCAAATTGGACTACCAGTTATGGATGAATCTTTTAATTGATGTGTGGTTGACAAAAAATTAAAAAAAAACTCATAAAAATTGTGTTCTTGTTATTTTTAATTAATTTTTAAAATTTAACTTTTATAAAATCGGAAAAGAAAAATAAAAATCAATTTCTATTTTGTTAATTGAAACTTTTAAATTCATTTTAAGAAAAGAAAAAAAAGTAATTAATAAAACATTTCATTTCTATGTTGCCTTTAATCTTTCTTGCCTTATTGTTTGATTTATTGATTGATACGCTTCTCTCTTTTGTTGTGTTTACGAGAAACCCCAAGAAGAAACCAGAGGGGAAATTGGGAGATTATTATTCAGAAGACGAAGGTGTACTATGATGGACCGTAAGAAGAATATTCTAGTTCAGATTATGGAGATGATCCTGGTGAAGGCAAGCCTGACCCAGAGCCACCTGACCTACCTCATGATACCACCACCCATCAGCGTTGGTACGAAGAAGAAGATGATTCCCGGAGTGAAGAAGTTGATTCTCCAATCAATTTCGGAGATGAACAATGGCTTGAACAAGACAATTGTGGAGACTATGATGAAGGTTAAAGTTGTGACGGAGAAGAATCTCAATACAGCCATCTATCTAGACGAGAAGTGAGAGCTATATATGAAAGAGAAGGAAAATCTTACCCCTTCCAAGTTGAACCAACAAAGACAACACCACGCACGGAGAAACGAGACATGGGAGCAACCCGGACATATCTTCTAAGGACCAGAGGACTCCAAGGCTTATCTCATGTTGTAAGACTTGATGGAAGAAATGTTTGATTCTTACAACTACACGGATCAAAGAAAGTTCATCACCGTGGTTCAAAATCTCAATGGAGCAGCAAAGTATTGGTAGGATTATGTCAACAAGATGAGGAGAACCTACAAGCAAACACCCATCACTTCTTGGACTGAGCCGAAGTTGTATATACAAGCAAACACCCATCACAAATCAGTTCAGAGTTCTTGCCACCCAAGTAGCCCCAAAACACGTAATCATGCCACACAAGCTCACAAGCGTATGAAGCAAATAACAACCTAATGAGGCCGAAGAACCCGAGCCGATCATGACACGGACGCGGGACGAGAGATCGACCGCGACACCGACCGGGCACGAGCAGCCGAAGTTCCAATCATTCGGAATGAGGAATTCAAGCAAACTCGAGCACGGACGTACCGCGCCATGTTTCTCAAGTTTGTCCAACATGCCATGTCGTCCCCAACTCACCATCCCGAGTTTCACTTCGCAACCGCATCATCACCGGACCAAGACGCGGTTACTCTAAAGTGCATAAGAAGGCATATCAATGTCTTCACCATTTCGCCAAGGTGAAGACATGGTTAAGACATTAAAGGATGTGCACTCTTTTTCCCTATCCGGGTTTTTCCTTAAGAGGTTTACCGGATAGGTTTTTAATGAGGCATAACTCCTTAACGCACCATGACCTCTTCTTGTGTTTCGATACTTTGAATTGGATTCCGAGGATAAGTAGTCAAGACACGGGTCATGATCCTATCTCCGAAAAGGCCTTACCCACTAAGCTTTTTCCTTCCTTTCTTTTCTTATCTTTAACTTTTGGGCCTTTGTTGTTTTCGCCCACTAAGGCCGCTTGTGGCAAAACCCTAGGAACTTGTCCTATAAAAGGGTACCTTATGTCACTTGTAAGACAAAACCTATTTCGTAAATCAAAGAACCCCTTAGAAGATTTCTCTTCTTTTTAGCTTATTGAGTTCATTCTCTAAGCATATTTTCGATCTACATTTCGAACCAGATTCGTAATGTCGATCCTTTGCCGTATCTAAGGTTCGCTCATCCCCTTAGTGTCGCAACTTCGATCCATCTCTGCATCTCCCCTTTCCTAAGTCGTTCCCGTTCGAAGATCATCACCGGAACCACTTTCCATCACCACCCATTCGCACGCCTCGCACAGCTCGTTCGCTCTCGTCCGCATTTCTCCGTCCGTCCGTACGAAGAATCGCGAACTCGCGTCCGAGCCGGTATCGTTTCTGGTATCAGAGCTTCGAATGTCCTATTCGCAAGCTTCGCAAGGTCGTATCTATCCTTTCTAATTTTTACGCGTTTTTGCATTTTGAACATCATAAAAACCCATAAAAATGTCATCTTTGTTCGCCTAAGTTGTTAGTTTTGTTGTTTGTGCATCGTATTTACCGTTTCTTCATCATCGCGTTTCTCGTATCATCGCATTTTATTTTTGCCATTATCGTGTTCTTGTTCTTTGTGTTGAAGAAGATGAGTTTACCCTTGCTTTGATCCGATAAAGTTGTTTTCGCTTTTCATTTTCGTGTTTGATTCCTTATCCGCGTTTTCTTTTGCTTTGCCGTACGTTAGCGCGTCAAAAGTAACTTGTCTTTTCCGAATATGCCTTTTGCTTTGGATTGATGATTGTTGCATAATTATTCGGATATTCTCCTTGCTTTACCCATTTAAGATTATTACCGTTACGTCAATCCGGTCATTCACGCGTTTTACCCGTTGTTCGTAGGTACCCGATAAACGTGTTCGACCGATCTCGTCCGACCTGTTCGTACTACGTCCGAGTTTCCTGCCCGAGTGTCGAACTGGCCGAACCTGGATCGATAAGTCCGTATACCCCGGAAGCTTCGGCGTCCTTCATCGAACGACCCCGGTCTGCTTCGAACGTCGATCACACCAGACGACCGTACTGGGATATCATCCTTCGAACCGGACAACACCACGCACCACCGTCCGAACGACCCCACCACCCGCACCGGACCACCGTCCGTACCAAATCGGAATCTATGGCCGAACCACCTAATCCGCCTGATTTAGGGGCCATTCTCGAAGCCATACAAGGACAGTTCCGACAAATGAACGCACGGATCGAACAACTCGCAGCACCACCACTAGCTGCCAACCCGATTCCTCCGGTGCAAGGCGAAGCTCCCATGAACCGACCTCACTACTACCCGGATAACACCCTAATCTTCCGAGATGCAACCGACCTCGACATCGGCCAGACCCGAACGTGCCTAACTATCACCAAGATCAAGCGCCAAGACCGGAGTTACCCAGCCATAAGCTCACCCCTCCCACATTTGCCGGAAAGGTAGATCCTGAGGCATATCTCGAGTGGGAGCGCCGCATGGACCATGTGTTCGATTGCTACGACTACTCCGAGCCACGGAAAGTAGCCTATGCCGCGGCCCAACTTACCGACCATGCCTTGACTTGGTGGGATCGAGACTTGTCCGAACGTCGAAGGCATCAAGGAGACATGATCACCTCGTGGGAGATCATGAAATTTGTTATGAGGCGCCGATACGTTCCACTGCTTTACCACCGGGACATCCAAAAGCGATTTCGGAAACTATACCAAGGGACCCGAACGGTTGAAGAATACTTCGAAGAATTCAAACATCTTCGAAATCGGTTGCAGCTTGATGAAACCGAGGAGGCTCTCATGGCCCAATTTCTCGACGGTCTCCAAGATCGCATTGCCCGTAAGGTTGAACGACAACCTTACTCCGGTTTCCATGAACTTTTGCATCTTGCCGTCCAAATTGAGCAACAAATCAAACGCAAGACGGCCTCCGCAAATCGGGTTCGACCTCCACCCAATCTGTCCGCGACTCCCAACGTCCCAACCGCAAGTAACTCGAACCGCGTCCAAGACAAAGGCGAAACCGAGGTTCAGGAATCTCGACTTATGCCACGGATGCAAGTGGGAACCAACAAACCAAGAGTCGAGCCGAGACCTGGACCAAACATCACGCGAAGCCGGGATATCGTGTGCTTCAAGTGCCAAGGGCATAGTCCTTACGCACGGGAATGTCCGAACCAGCGAGTTATGATCCTAACGGTCGCGGACGAGTACGAATCGCAAGAAGAAGATGAGCCTATCAAGGACGAGCTCGAGGGAGAAGTGGAGGGAGGTGAGCTGACCTATCCGGACGTCGGTGAATTACTAGTCATCCGACGAATCCTTAGCACCGCTCCCGAACCAACCGCCGACCAACGCGAGAATATCTTCCACACCCGCTGCACGGTAAGTGGCAAGGTATCCGGTCTTATCATAGACGGTGGTTCATGCACCAACGTCGCCAGTTCTGATTTGGTTAAGAAACTCACCTTAACCACTACCCCTCACCCTAAGCCTTATAAGCTTAAATGGCTAAATGATAAGTCTATTGTTCAAGTCAATGAACAAGTAGATATACCGTTTAGCATCGGCCATTACAAGGACCAAGTCCTTTGCGACGTCGTACCCATGCAAGCTAGCCACGTCTTATTAGGACGTCCATGGCAGTTTGACAAAGACGCGATGCATAATGGCCGAACGAACCAATACTCCTTTGTCCATGAATGTAAACGTTTTAATTTAGCCCCTCTTTCACCCTCCGAAGTTAATGACTTGCAAAGTAAACTATCTCGTAGTTCTAAGTCCAAGCCCAATTTCTTGATCAAGGCAAGTAGCGATAATAAAGCCCTAAGTAGTGGGGCTCGAGATGTTTTATTGATGATTTTTTAAGAGGTGTTGAGTACAGGGATCGGCAGGAGGAGCTACCCGAAGAAATCGGCACCAAGCTCCTTTTCTCTACGACTTGTCACCCCCAAACCGATGGGCAAACGGAGGTAGTCAACCGCACCTTAGGCGCTTTGTTGAGAACGACCATTGGTGGTAACAAAGGAACTTGGCTCGAATGTCTCCCTTATGTCGAGTTCGCGTACAACCGAACCGTCCATTCGGCCACCAAGGTATCACCCTTCGAGGCCACCTACGGATTCAATCCGACCATCCCGTTGGATCTAGTGCCATTACCACCAGGAAAATACACCAGCCAAGAAGGAGTTGACAAGGCCGAGCTCATCAAACAACTCCATACCCGCGTCCTAAGCAACATCGAGAAACAGCCCGGCCAACACGGGGAGAACGCCAACAAGGGGCGAAGACGGATGAAATTCGAACCCGGAGATTGGGGTTGGCTACCTATGAGGCCTGAACATTTTCCCCAACAACGAAGGCTCAAGCTAGCTCCCCGAGGCGATGGACCATTCCGGGTTATCGAACGCATCAACGACAACGCCTACCGTCACGAACTACCCGGTGAACCTCCCATATCTACATCGTTTAGTGTTACTGATTTATCCCCGTATGATGCTGGTGACGAGTCCGATTTGAGGACAAATGATCCTAAAGAGGGAGGGAATAATGAGGCCGAAGAACCCGAGGCCGATCATGACACGGACGCGGGACGAGAGATCGACCGCGACACCGACCGGGCACGAGCAGCCGAAGTTCCAATCATTCGGAATGAGGAATTCAAGCAAACTCGAGCACGGACGTACCGCGCCATGTTTCTCAAGTTTGTCCAACATGCCATGTCGTCCCCAACTCACCATCCCGAGTTTCACTTCGCAACCGCATCATCACCGGACCAAGACGCGGTTACTCTAAAGTGCATAAGAAGGCACATCAATGTCTTCACCATTTCGCCAAGGTGAAGACATGGTTAAGATGTTAAAGGACGTGCACTCTTTTTCCCTATCCGGGTTTTTCCCTAAGAGGTTTACCGGATAGGTTTTTAATGAGGCATAACTCCTTAACGCACCATGACCTCTTCTTGTGTTTCGATACTTTGAATTGGATTCCGAGGATAAGTAGTCAAGACACGGGTCATGGTCCTATCTCCGAAAAGGCCTTACCCACTAAGCCTTTTCCTTCCTTTCTTTTTTTATCTTTAACTTTTGGGCCTTTGTTGTTTTCGCCCACTAAGGCCGCTTGTGGCAAAACCCTAGGAACTTGTCCTATAAAAGGGTATCTTATGTCACTTGTAAGACAAAACCTATTTCGTAAATCAAAGAACCCCTTAGAAGATTTCTCTTCTTTTTAGCTTATTGAGTTCATTCTCTAAGCATATTTTCGATCTACATTTCGAACCGGGTTCGTAATGTCGATGCTTTGCCGTATCTAAGGTTCGCTCATCCCCTTAGTGTCGCAACTTCGATCCATCTCCGCATCTCCCCTTTCCTAAGTCGTTCCCGTTCGAAGTTCATCACCGAAACCACTTTCCATCACCACCCATTCGCACGCCTCGCACAGCTCGTTCGCTCTCGTCCGCATTTCTCCGTCCGTCCGTACGAAGAATCGCGAACTCGCGTCCGAGCCGGTATCTCAACCTCAAGGGAAAACGTTTCTTTTATGTTAAAGGAGGTAGAAACAGAGCATAAGAAGAGCCATGTGACTTCCAAGCAAGCCAAGAACGTCCCCAAGCTGCGGCTCACACTTCGACACCAAGTTCAATGTCAAAGCTTGAACCACAAGGGAAGTACCAAGGTAAGTCCCCTAACTCTTTAGTGAAAAATCCAACATGTTATAATTGCCATAAGAGAGGGCATTTTGCTGCCAATTGTTTTGAAAAACAAATAGATAAAATATCCTTAAGGGGTCGACACGCTGTTTGCCAATTTAATTGATATATTGACACCACGAGTTAAAACTTCAAATGCTGTTATGTTACGCTTGTCTTTGCCAAACATTGATGATGCAGGTACATGTCCTATCATGGTGAACACGGCTTTGAATCGGATTCAAAAGCTCAACATCAACATGTCATTACCAGTGGCAGAGGTAGAGAAGAAACATGGGGGTCATATTGATATCATGTGTATTTTATTATTTTTATAGCTTTATTTCATTTAGTTTTCATGAATTTTGTCTCATTTAGGACATGGTTATTATGCATTTGCATTTTATTTGTTTGTATAGGTTCATGGAGTGAATCTTGGCTTTTTGGAGACTTTTGGAGCTTAAGGAAGATGTTATCAAGCTAAAAGAGCAATAAGAGATCAAGATGTGAAAAGGAGATGCAAAGAAATAGAACAGAAAAGATGGCCCATAATTTGTCATAAGTGCCTTAAAGATCGACTCAGATGAAGGTCTTTCCGTGGGAATTAGCCTTCGAGCTCTTCAACCAAATTGTAGGAAATTGAAGTATCTTTCCAATGGTGGTAAACTCAGGCCAATCCGAGCTATGAGTCAAAAGTTATGATCCGATCTGTTTACAACCGATCGAGGCAACCGAGCGGCAAAGTGACGATCGGTTTACAACCGATCGTGACAACCGATCGGAGCCTCCAGACGCTTGTTTTTTTCTTCTGTTTTTCTCAGTCCGAACCCTACCACTATAAATACTTTTTTAGTGCATATTGTGGACCATTAGGATATTTTCTAGCCTCTAAAACTCTCTCTCTTGTTCTTGAAAATTCTTCTTTGTTTTTATGTTTATAAATTTCATCATCTAAATTCATGTTATTTACTTTTTGTTAAATCTTTTTATGATCATTAATTATGTCTTCCATATCTATCTTTTGTACGGTTTACTTTTGTCATTTGAGCATGTGTGAGTAGTTGACTTTTGGATTGTTGGTTTGGTAGATGAAGGGTGTTAGAGCTTGTAAATGATGTTTGATGGTTGAGTAGTCTTGTTCATGATCATGCATAGAACAAACTTAATGCTAGAAATAAGCTTCAAAAGAAAGATTTCTAGAGTTTAGATTATTTCAACCCCGGAAGGTGCTGTGAAATGATCCGAACCTTCTATGCATGCGTTCTAATTCTTAACCAATGGAAATTGAGTTTTAAGATGGAATTGATGACAAGTATGAGTTTGTGTTCATTGTTAATAAATCGTTTGGTTGCGATTGGGAAATTAGCTTAATCGAATGATTTGTAATATGCTACAATTACTTAAATCCAATGCTGAAAAACAGTCATTAGATGCTAAGATGAAACAAGAAATATTTTGAAGTTCAAGAAATGAAAAAGAGCAAACCGAAACTTGTCCATCCGATTTGAATGCCTCATTGACTGTTATAACATACTTGTCTAGCGCCAAAAGGGTTGAAAATGTTTCAGGTACTATGGAAACAAGCTTGGACCAGCCATTAATTCAACATACCGTGTCAACTAAGGAAAACAAGCTCATTGCCGAGTTTGACCAAGTAAGAAATCCATTGCTTAGATTTATTTCTAATGATTAGAATGTTATGATTAATGGTGAAGAGTGTGATAAAAACGTAGGTTCTTTAAATAAACCTATGGAACCAATTTCTTGTCTTAAAACAGATCGAGTAGTTGATACACTTTATAATATACTCTGTGATACACTTTGTGGAAAAGAAATGGTTCAGACCAAAATTGGTTTGCATGTTTATAGCGATCCCATGACTGTAATAACGCATTTTTTCTTTGCCAAAAGTTTCAACAACATTGCAGGTACAAAAGAGGATCTTAAAGTCGATTTACTGGGAAGAGGAATCTCATGGACCAACATCAAAACCAGAGTAAACTAGCGTCATTGGTGATCACATCATACCTAATGCAGACTAGAAGAGTCCCAAAATCGTGCCCAAGATGTATCTCCTTCTCCAGCACTTCGAAAAGGTACTTTTGGAACGCCAATAGGTATGAATGAAAAAATAAAGAGAATGAAGTTCTCTATTTCACTTTAATGTCTAGTAAAAGAGGAACACCAGATTTAGAAGATATACACAAAATCCGAGATAAGGCCAAACACTCAATGCCACCAGCCATTGTAAAGACTCAGAACATATGAGTGATCCTATCTTTCGTCCATAAAGGAGAGCCACTTTATGCACCATGCATCACCAAACCACCATCATACCAAGGTAAAACCCTAGCCTCCTAAAATCGAATGAAAGCTAACTTGATTTTTCTTGGCGCAGATTGTACAGTTTCGAGGTCAAAACTTTTTTAAGGAAGAGGGTATGATGCGGACATCAGAACCAGACCAAACCGGGAGTATACCAAACCAACCGGTACACGTACCAAAGCGGTATACACGGAGCGTTTTTTAGAATTCTTGCCCAAATGGAGTTTCGATCACGCACAAAGCCTAAGGTTGATTATTCACCAACAAATTAACCCACTAACAATTCAGGTGGAATCATCTACCAGCCACTCGATTCAAAGATGATAAGAGAGGCTATAGTTGATGTACTTGCTGACGGACCGGCTGACATACTTGTTGATGTACCCTCTGACGGACATGCTGAAGGACCAGGCCTGATTGTGAGCTATGAGGAGTTTCAGCCTTTTGACACTTGGAACAAACAAAGAGGAAGCCCACACACTTATTTTTTGCATCACAAAGCCTCAACCCATGGAGAACCACCCAGAAGAAGACCCGGATCCAAACCACCCTTTGGATCATGTCCACTGATCTACTTAATTAGAGCTAAATAAGGAAACTCTCATTTTCCTTCATTTGGACATGCCCCTTTGCTACATATGGAAAGTAGTAGAACATCTATACCACACAAGACCTGTACCACATGAACTTTGGTACACCTTACCACACAAGAACCCGCAGAGTCATTACTTACCATTTTTGGACCCAAAATATATCAACCAGCAACGACTCTTTCCCTCATCACTTATGCGCATTCCAGAGCCTCATTCACTGAACTTGGACACCCTAAAAAGTCATAGATTCGCACCCAACTTTTCAAGACTCAAGACACCTCACAACTTTGCCGATTTTGTTCATAAAGTCCCAAAATCTAGTTTTTTTTTTTTTAGAGTATTAGAACGTTGTAGTTGAGCCTATTTGTAAAACACCCTTGATCACTGATGGTCATATTTATATTGATTTATAACCACTGTTTTTATATTTATTTTGAGTCTTTTCTTGATTTCAAAGAGTGTTTCTAGTGTCTTTTAGTATTTCATCGAGTCTTGAGATAGAAGACAGCGTAGAAACGTCGGAAGTTTGGCCTCCAATGAAAGCCTTTACACCGTTAGATCTTTCTCATTTTTGGATGCATGATAGAGGAGGATGTTAGCTTTCATTACCAAGTAGAATCGAGGAAATGCAACGGTGCGATCAACAGTTATACCCAGTTTACCGATCGGTGCAACTTGTAACCAATCTATACGGAAGACTAGGATAACCGATCGGTAAAACTTGTAACCGATCGGTATGCGCTTTAATTTTATTTCCTTTTCCAAGATGCAATATAGACGATTTGTGTGGGATTTTGCATAGGTTAGGGTGTTACTTTGGGATTTATTTATTTTTTGTGAAGATTTCTCTCAACTCTTTGATATTCTATTGTAAATCTATCATGTCTTCTTCCCTATTATCTTGTTGTTCTTCTGTTTCTGTGGTTGAGTAGTTTTCCAATTGGTTTAGAGATTTCTAAAGGGATTTCATGATTGATTGATTGTTGGATTGTTAGATTTGGATTGATTCTTTTGGTTCTTCATATATGATTGTTCTTATTGCTTAAAAAAATATAGGTGAGCAAAACTTCCATAACCAACGACAGTTGAAGTTAAAATATTTTGTGAACATATCAAACCTTGTACTGAGGATAGTATAGTAGTGGCTTTTCTAAGTCTGACAAGAGAAGTGATCATATTGACATCTTAATGATCTGAAAGCTTTCGTTTATTCATTATATTCATCTTAATGATCTGAAAGCTTTCGTATTATTGTTTGCGAGACATATTTTCATGTGAACTACTGTTAAACACACACCCATGCAAGTGAATCAAACTTCTTTCCACTTTCGTGTCTCTTGGAATTTGCCTCTTTCAGCAAAGAGTGTAACAGTCTCATAGGACGTTGTATCTCAATAACTTACTCATAAACTCTGCGAATATTCAGATTTTTATATTCACAAGCTCTCAAAGCTATTAAATTCCAAATGATACATGCAATAGTCTCAGCCACAAGTCTCCATCTTTAACCATGAATAGTGGGAGTGAATAATTTTATCTATGAGGGGTCATTGCAAGAAATAGTAAATCAAAAGTTCAAAGCAGCTAGCAAAGTTATAAACTTACTAAGTTAAATACAGAGATAAAGATTGTAGCAGTCAAGCCGAGTCGCTTGGTAACACACAAATAAAAGACAACATAGAGAGATAATTATACTAATGCAAGAATGACATGCCTCAGCTCTCTGAATCAGCAAAATAGATAGATATGAGTTTGTCATACCAGACAGAGTTCGTGGAAACTCTTTATGTCTTACCTGTGTACACATACATATAGTCCGTAATTGTTGAGAGCCACATTCTTAGTAGCATTTAACAGAAGGAATGTGTTTGATTTAGGGATCTAGAGAAATAATAGTTTACCTGTGTATATATACATATAGTCCGTAATTGCTGAGAGCCTTATTCATCATCGTCTAAGATCTTCCAAGTGTCTCAATTCACTTCAAGATGAAGATAGAGTTTTAGTAGCACACCCTTCGCCTCTGATATAGATCGAGAGATTCCTTAGCTTTGTCATTTGTTGAAGATCCCTCACACTGCTATTGTTTATTGAGAAGTTCTCCAATGTCTCCAGGTTGACTAGATTACCCAATTCCAACTTTGTCTTATCATCTATTTCTGACAGTAAACAGAGGTATGTCAATTCTTGCATCTCTTTCATGAAATTGGGCATGTGGATTGGCAATCTCTCTTCTACAGAGAGGTTTTAAATAGAGCAGCTGCTTCAGGTAGCGCATTGAAGAAGGTAGATGATTTACCTCTTCCAGATATAAATTCAAATATCTCAAGTGGATGAGCTTTCCAATGCCAGAAGGTAACTTCCCTCCTTTAAACTTGGCATAAGAGAGATCTTAAACGCTCTTCAACTGTTGGAAGAAGAAACTTTTTGAGATTATGATGGAGAAAGTGTTTTAAGTATTTAGAAGAGAACTTTGGGAAGTGGATGACTTTGATATATTTTTCAACTCTTTCTTATTACTCACTTCTTAACTTGGTTACAAATGAGAAGGGGGAGGAGGTATTTATAGCCTCCACATTACAAAATATCTCAAATATTTTAATCATAATTCTAGATAATTCTTCTCTAATATTAGTTTATTTTATTACAAATTATCTAGATATTTCTATGTAAATATCTAGATTTTTTATCTTAAGGAGGTGGAGAGTTGTGTGGATGATTCTAGAATCTTTTAAGGAGGTGGAGGTGTTGATATTTCTAGAGAAAACTCTAGAACTTGGATTTGACCCAAAATAATCATTATTGGATAATTGATCCAATAATAAACTTGATACAAAATCAAGTTTAACTTTCAACATCAACTGTGCCCTTGTAAACTATAAACCTGATTTCGCATAATGACCCTCATGGATAAACAAGAGAGATCTAAGTTTTGGATTCATCATCTCCCCTTCCGGATGATATGTTTCATCATCAAGCAGGTATACTGCGATTCTGCGAGATTTACAAGGAGACTGAGAGTTGGCAGTATCAACAATGTGTACAAAATTCTCTTCTGCAGCTAAAGAAAGACAAACTTCTCTCATCATATCATGCAAATGACATGTTTCAAATCTCGAACTACTAACGTCTCTTTCAGAAATAATCATGTTTCTCTGCAACAATACTTCTATGTATTCATCCGCGACCTCTTGAATGGTCTCCCCATCTGGCCTTGGTATTCCTTCTACTGCCCAGTAATACGATAACTTCTCCACATTTATTGTAAAGTGCTCTGGGAAATGGGCAAGATAGAGGAAGCAGTGCTTCAAATAAATAGGCAGCTCGTCAAAGCTCCGAAACAATATATGGTAAACAGAATTCATATTTTTTTCACTGAAGCTAGTCCCTCCAACGATGTGGGATCTAACATTCTGATGAACCCTATTCCACTCACTTAATGTGTGTTGGGCAGCCAACAACCCTCCTAACACCTTAACAGCTAATGGTAGTCCTCCACAATATTTAATCATCCTCTTACCCATCACTTCCATTTCTTTATCAATCTTATGTTCTACACAACATAACCATGTAGTTTTTATATGATGCAACAAAAAGAAACAAAGTTTTTATATTTTGAGTAACGTAAAAAAAAAAAACTATTTACCCTCAAAGCTTACCTGCTGTGTGTTTTCTAGGAAATGCTATTCTTTGGAAAAGTGTCCAACTTTCTTTTTTTTTTTTTTTTTTGAATTGAATGTAAAATTTTATTCAACCAAGAAAAAACGTTTTTACAATAGATGCTTCAGTTTGTTTGAAATGATTTTAAAAATTGAAACAAAGTTGAAAGGTCATAGATTTAGATTGAAGTCGTTGTCGATTGTTTTCGGTTTTCACTGAATTGGCCGAGAGGAGAACCATAGCCTTAAGCCGTCATCATAGCGATGGTCGCCCGCATCTTTAATAGAGGTTAAGTGATTACGAACATTTTTGTTGATGAGCTTGATAAGGCGTACTTGTGGAGATTGTTGTTCCCCATGCCTTCGTGCATTTCTTTCTCGCCATAGATGGTATAGGGTTGCTTGGAATACATATCTAAGCAGAAAGTGATGGAGGTGGTCGGTTGTCTGTTTGTTGAGCAAGGTAACCAGGTTGCTCTAGTCCGTCGAGTAATTAGCTTGGAGAAGGCCCTGTGCTAAAATCTTCCAAATTCCAGCAGCATATGGACAGGAGAAAAAGAAATGATCTCTCGTTTTTTCATTTTTGTCACATAGAATGCATTGAGAGCATTGTCCCGAGTTCTATTGTTTAATCCGCTCTCCAGTTGCTAGCCGGTTGTGAACTGTAAGCCACATCAAGAATGAATACTTTGGAGTGGAGTAAGAAAACCATACCCCTTTATACCAGTCGACTCATGGGACTGTGTTTCGAATGTTGTTCCAAGTGTGCTTTGTCGTGAACTTTTTACAAAACCTATCTCCAAAGGATTGCCAGAGTGGAATGTCTGGTATTGGTCGATAATGGATGTGTTGTATCAGTGTCTCAATTTCACTGAAAACACGAAGACGATGCCTTCTCTTTCGCCTTGTGTTTAGCGCTTCTCCAACAGTTGCTTCCAGGGGTAAGGCCAAATCGATGACTCCTCTAGGTCCTGTAACCTCTATTAACCGTCCCATTGGTGTCCAAATATCGTACCAGAAGGATGTCAAGTGTCCATCTCCGATTTCCATTTTGTGCATTACTTTCGTAACATCTCTATATTTGAGCAATTTTCTCCACATCCATGATCCCGCATTATATTATTCTTTAACCGACCAGAATGATCCGGTTCGTATAAGATATTTCCAAATCCAAGCAACCCAGAAGGATGACTATCTCGAGACGATTCTCCAGATTAACTTCAAGCAACTAACCTTATTAGCCTCAACAAGCGATTTTATTCCCAGCCCTCCCTCTTGTTTAGGTTTGCATACCCTTGACCAAGCTATCTTTGCTTTCTTAGGATTGAGTTCGAGGCCAGACCACAAGAAAGCCGCACACATTCTTTCAATCTCCTTTACACTACCAGCTGGTAATCGATAAGCAGATATCCAAAAATTAGTTGTACTTACAATAACTGATTTTATGAGAGCAAGGCGCCCTGCATAAGAGAGAGCTCATGCTGTCCAAGAACCGATTTTTGACCTTATCTTCTCCACTAGCGGTGCATAATCAGCTTTTGTCATTCGCTTGGTTAAGAGTGGAAGGCCCAAATATCTAACAGGGAGTTGCCCCACTGCAAATGGGAAGCTAGTAGTAATTTGCTCTCTGTTTTGAGCTGAAAAACCCGCCAGGTAAAGTGTAGATTTCTCCAAACTAATTTTCAGACCCGAAGCCCCTGCAAATTGCGTGAATAGTTGTATAATTCCCTGAATTGATTTTTTCTGACCATCCACAAACACCATAAGATCATTAGCAAAACAGAGATGAGTTAAGCCAATGTTTTTGCATTTTGGATGGTAACAAATATTTCGATTCATCGCTGCTTTGTCTATTATATGGGATAGAACATTCATGCAGATAATAAATAGATAGGGGGAGAGTGCACAACATTGCCTCAAACCACGGGAGCTGTTAAAGAAGTCGGCCAGTTCGCCATTTACTTGCACTGAGAAAGTGGTTATCGTAATACAGAGCTTTATCCAGTGAATATATTTTGCCGGGAAGTTTAGAGCTTCAAGCGTGTTCAACAAGACATCCCATTGTACAGAGTCGAAGGCTTTCGATATATCAATCTTCATAGCACATCGAGAAGATAACGAATCCTGGTGATAGTCCTTCACTAGTTCCGTGGCCAATAGCACATTTTTCATTAGTAATCGCTCCTTTATGAAAGCGGATTGATTCTGTGTAATGAATCTTGGCAGTATACTTTTGAGTCTATTAGCGAGAATCTTAGAAATGACCTTGTAAAGCACATTACACTTTCATTTTGCCAAGTTTAGATGCTATTATAAGAATAGAAACATTCTTTAATAAAAGCATATGACCAATGCAGACCATACTCATATATGTGTCTCTAACAATATCTATCTACAAACACACGCAAGTACATCATCATCATATTATCATTCTGTTCTTTCTTTTTTTTAACTAGAAGAAATAAGAAAAATAGTCCCAGAAACGGGGACCAATCCAAAAGGGTAAAAAAAAAAAAAGAATTGTGTTTTATGGTTCTTTCAATAACAATCCTGGATATTAAACAGGTTTCTAATACCTGTAAGATGATCCAGACTGTGGCGGTGCCGGTGGGAGCCGGTTTGGCGTGGTGCGACGAGAGCTGCCGCCAGATCCAGAAGAATCCTCACCGTTCTGCGCTGGATCGCTGTAACGACGGCTATGGCCGCCAGATCCATATCTCTTCAATGAGTCAGGTCCACTAGCAGCTGCGTTAAATGCATTCATCCAGTCCTCTCCTGATGACCCTCCATTGGTTCTCGGGCTGCTTTCTGCAGATAAGAACAAACAAAGACAACACACGAAAACAAATTAATCCCATGCATTTTGCGGTTACATATTAGCATAATATTAAAAGGGTAGATGAGTGCGTATATATACCAGTGCCACTATTGTCAGACCAGCTTGAAGCAGCAGCAGCTCGGTTATCGTGAATGCTAAGCTGTCTTGTGAGCTTTGAAAGAAGAGAGGACTGCTTCTGGTAACGGTCTCTTCGTCTTTTGACATTCTGATCCTCTTGAATCAATGATTCAATCCTCTCATTACCAATTGCGCTGCAGATCAATGGAAGGGAGAGACAAATAAGCACCACGCCACAGTATTGAGTATACAGTAATACATTGGGAAAGGATATGAAGAAACCTGATAGAACTGTAAAGCTGATTCAGCATGTCTTCCTTTGATTTTTCTACTTGACAAAGAACAACAGCCTGTTGTAGCCACGGTTTTAGTAATATGATCAAGTAATAAAAAAAAACGAGATGGATATGGGAAATTAAAGATTCACAAAAAAATTGAATAGTCCACCTTAGGAACATTGGCAGCTAGACTGTTGAGAACAGCTGCAACGTAACCCCGTACTTCTTGGGACATCCACCGCAATTCTTCTTCCGGGTCAACCGGTTTCCTAACCATCTTATCCTGAAAAGGGAAAGAAAATCAGACAACAAAAGAAAAAAGTAATTTATCACCACTCCAAGAAACTACTGCCTTACATGTCCAAACAAAGCTATCTAAGTACACACACAAAGATTCCAGTTTATATAGCAAAGACTTTATCATCAAGCTAACGGTACTGGATTAAGATCAGCACACATATTTTGCGCAGATTCAACTTTTATGGGAAAGGGGAAAGAAAAATCATTGAGTGAGCATATAGTTTCCGCGTGTGACTTACAAGTGAACCTTCTGAAAGACTTTGTCTCATAGAAGGGCCACCCACTTGGCCTCCTCGGGCCTGGATAACCTTTTGCAGCTTATTAATCCATTCATTCTTATCAACCATGCTCTCGGCCTTGAGAACCAGCGCATTGTGAGCTGCAACATAACAGCTTTTGAGAAGTTGCTCACATAAAAGAGTATAACAAGCCGTTAATTGTGATTATCGCTTGACATACCTTTAAGTACAGTCTTATATGGAACCCGGCAGGTTATCTTAAATACAAGGCCTGGTCCTTTTGAATCAGGTCCATTTGACTTCTTATCTTTGGAGCTCTTTGATTTTTCTCCTTCATCATCAGAAATTTCTTCGATACTGCATTCCTGAGCAGATTAACGGAGTTTCATAAGACAAAGAATTGAATAGTGTACCTCAAAAAAAACTGCAAAAGTCTAAATATTATTTATTGAACATGGAGCATCCAGGTTTTCTCATCAGCAGTAATGGTAATAAAACGTTTTGCGGTGTAGGCTTCACAATTACAAGTAATCATCACTCTGCTCAAAGGACCGGGTGGAAGAGCAACGTAAATACGAAATCCTATTATCATAACTGCAGCTACATCTTTGCCTTCGATCAAAAAAAAAGAGTAAATACTTCAAGAGAAAGATACCTCCAAAGTTACAGTGCCGCGGAAGTTTCTTTCTTCTTGCTTTTTCGTATAACCAAGCTGGAGAAAGGTAAATGCAATGGCAGATCACTTCAGTAAAAATTACAAAAAGAAAACAAAATTGTAAGGGAAAGTATACTGCTAACATTACAGTTACAATTAAAGTGCACAGAGCTTTCTCTTTTGAAAATATTTGGATGAACTCCTGAAGAATCTTTGTAATAAACACTAACCTTTCCAGTTTTTTCATTCAGAACAAACCATCGCCTGCTCCACCCATTTGTCTTTGCACTTTTCTTCATTAAGTACCCTGCACGACAGAGTACAATTTATGTTGAAGACCTTGGAAGTTGGTTTTTAAAACAAACTAAAACCACGAAAACTCATCCTACACCAGGGTCAAGGCTAAAGTGGCAGACAAGAAAAGCTTTGAAATTGGTTTGTTATTAACAAATAATATAAAGAAAAGCTGATCCTACACCAGTTCAATGCTTAAATGACAGAAAAAAATAGAAAAGACCAAGAAATCACGCAATTGATCTGTCAGATAACCTTAACAGCAGTAAAAGCATGCAATGCAAGGAAAATGGATCGTGAGAAAAAAGAATTTTGTTAGACAGCCACTGTAGAAATATGTAAGAATAAACACCTGCTGTTATCTCCCCCTCAGGTCCAGCAGTCTTCAGACCAGACACCTCCGGAGTCTCTTTATCTTTATCTTTATCTTTATCTTGCGGCATTAATTTGTCTCTCAATGATTTTAAGCTACCACCAGTTGATGGACCATCTGGCTGAGGACTAGTTGCCTAAATTACAAGCAGAAACAATAATTGTTACATTATGTACTTTCATATATAAAAAAGTAGCACTATCGAGTAAGTAAATCCATATTGATTCTGAGATAAAAGCTAACCCTATTTAAGAGAGACTGCTCTGCATCTTGTCCCTTTTTTGAGGAACGACCTTTTAGCTCCTCCTCACGACGCTGCCTTTCCATTCTGATAAAGATAGTAAACCGAACAGCCAAAAAGCGAAAAAAAATAGTGAGATATGCATCACAAAAGTACTTGTAACATGTATATTGTAAATATCATGACTTGTGCGACAAATGCTGCAGTTATGGGACAATTAAAAAAGGTCAAATTTGTGTTTGTGACTCTAATGAAAGCATTCAGAAACATAAATATTCATTTCACAGGCAAACATAAAAAATTAGCAGGACACCCACAAAAGTAGATCCAATTTAACATGTTCTAAACCGTCGTACATTAAAAGATAGGGAAATTAAGACAATGATCTATAAATTTGAGTATGATCACACCACTCGAAAAGACAGCCAGAAGGCAAAGAAAGGGAAGCTGATATTACCTTCTTTGTACGAGGCGGATGAAGTGCTGAGGTGGTACAAACGCACGCTCCATATCAACTAGTGCAACTACCATCTTCTTAGCTTCACTCTTGAATCCATCGAGTGCGGCACTTGCTATAGCTACAACCTGGTTGACGGTTAATTAAGAAAAGGAACAGCTATTATGAAAATGAAAAATGCTACTGAATGAGCAGTGAAAAGCATTATTACCTCTCTCTTAAAAGGAGGATATCTCCCAAGACCAGGTGTAGCATTCGCGGAAGCTGAAACGATGTCAACAAGCACTCGGTGAACCTAATAAAAAGTTCAGACCATATTAGCTCAGTAACAAATGAGACAGTAAGGCAACCAGGTTGGAATAAAAATGTGACCGTGACAATATTTGTAGTAAGGTTGAGTAGGACTTTAATAAAACTAGATCAGGAGAATTAAATTATTATAGTGAAATGTGTTGAACAGACCATGTGTGACAAGCCATAGGTGAAATGTGTTGAACAGACCATGTGTGACAAGCCATAGCCAATGTTTCACTATTTAGTAAATTTCTGAATTTCAATCCTAAGCAGCTCAAATCAGAGGGAGACAACACCAGATAAGCTGTAAACACTAACATGGACACACCTCATCAACACATAGTCGTGCTGGGTCTTTAGCCAACTCAAGAACGGTCTTTATTAACGACCTCAACCCTTTTTCTGGAGATATAAGATAAGGTTGATAACCATCTGCCTCTAACACGATCTGAACAATTGGCAAATCAATCTGTCAAACTCCAGTCTAA
Organism: Turritis glabra; assembly: GCA_900406565.1. Taxonomy (NCBI): domain Eukaryota; kingdom Viridiplantae; phylum Streptophyta; class Magnoliopsida; order Brassicales; family Brassicaceae; genus Turritis; species Turritis glabra. The sequence goes on from OVBN01000185.1 coordinate 1,188,113, forward strand.
AACTTTTACTTGTTCATAAAATTCGGGTCAAGAATAAATAAAAACCCACCCTTTTGACATTGTTCAAGTCAAAATGTCTATCCAATGGAAGCTGCTTGATACGGTTGGGGAAATTGCCTTCAAAACTTGCAACAACTTTCCAACCACTTCCCTGAACCAAACTTTTGTTAGAGAACAAAATTCACCGAAGTCCAAAAGGTGCTTCAGCACAGGAAAGGCACAACCACAAGGCATGCAATTCAAAAACTTTTCCAGTGAAACATATCACATACATCCAATATTAATCTCGTGAAATCCTAAATGATATAAGACAATCTTCCTAAACTTCTTAATTGCCTACATTAAAACAGTACCACATGTTCCATTATAACTAGAAAAAATAGTATGAAGGAAACTACTCACTTCACCACCAGCCAAGTGGAGAAGAAATTTGTCCTCAAACTCACGACAAAGCTCCAAAGCTATTGCCCTTGTGCCTTCAGCACTGCTAACCAGTTGTTCACCAAGCCTTGCTAATTCGTCTTGCACTATTTGAGACTTACCCTGGAGTCTGTGCATGTAAGAAAAGAATTAGTTCAGGATTTTCATAAGAACCAAGATCATGTCCCTGAATAATCATCCAGAAAACTATAACAAAAGACAGCCATCACATTTTGGGAGACAACGGAAACATATCAGCTTAACAGAGGATGAGCATTGACCAAAGACCTTGCAAGCAAGAGTTCTTATTTTCAGAACTTAGGAACGATGGAGGATAAAACTGGCACCTATCCATTTTCAGATTATTATTTCCTCTTGTGCAACTTTCTTTTTTGCTTTCTCTTCCTTTGAAGATTTTGCCATTTGGTTTATTTCAATTTGTTAAACACTGTTCCTTTTCCTTGCAAATTCAACATAAAGGTTTAATTTCTTGACTTTTAGGTAGATTTTCATCTATTCAATCCGTTAAAGATATTAATCTTGTTTTCCTTTTCCCAAACTAAGCATCCACCTGGTCCCAATATATGCTGCTTAAAAAAGACACAAGGACAAAGCTTTTTAAAATATCTCATGAGAAGTGCGCTAATGAGGATGGGAGCTGGAAAGTCTAGCTAACTAAGCCTAAATAATGACTTCGACTTCAAAGAAACAAAACAAATTGGCTCTCATGGAGCAAATTAAGTCTTAGCTAAAAGTAGGCAAACAAACAATCAATTTTTCATTTGCAATTATGACTTATAAAAGCAAACATATGGAGAGATGAAATACCCGGTTAAGATATTTGGAAGCCTGAGCTTCATTCTGCTACGAATCTGGCTAGCAAGGGTGTCCACCAGGGCAATTCTGCCAAGTTTGCTTTGTGGAGCACCAGTCAAAATGGATTTAAGACTTTCACTCTCAGCACGCCAAGCAGTTTCTAAAGAGTTCTCACTGCCTCCAGACTGCGCTGATGCAATTGAGACAGATTGGCCAATAAGTGCAACCCATGGAATATCAGTTGTTTTTGGAGGTCCTTGATTTGAAAGAAGAGCCTGAACTGCTGCAAGGGATTTTGGGTTCTCTGCTGCCTGATCAATTTTGCTGATAATCCCTACTGTCCTAGTACCTATAAAAAGGGAGAGATGTTAATTTTTTCTGTTATAGTATACGCAAAATTTAGATCCAATGGTTTAATCCAAATATAGTATGGTCACCACAGTAGTTGAGGAGTATAATGAAGGGTCTCTATAATGAAATTGTCTATATACTCACTCTCTGGATCATACTCTTTTGCGGTCTTCAGGGCTCGAGATGATGAAATTTCAGATGCCTGGCTAGCAGGCACAACAACCAGCAATATGGCATCGTTGTGCTGTGCATGTTCACCAATCTTGCAAAGAGAGGAAAGAAACAAATTACAAGATGACAATGAAAATATGATAATGAATCTATGTTGCCCTACAGCCAGAATGCCGAATAAAAAATGTTGAAAATCTCCATGGTTGACAGGTAGGGGGATGAAAAAGGTATCAAGAAGTTCCTAATCTTACCATAGAATCGTCCACAATTCGCTGGTCCAGTCCAGGCAAATCAATCAATTTCAGGGGTGGAGCTGCAATTTAAAGAGCACAAATATGTTATGATGATTGCAAGAAACAGTAAGAAAACAAATGATATGTGATTATTCAATTTCCAAAGAGGACATTTACGTTAGAGCTTCATTTAGATATATAATCTAATTTCCACAACTTAGCATCAGATTCTAACCAAAAGAAGTTGAAGCGCTAATGTGCATTAGACTTAGTGGTAACAACTTATTACAGCTGTTCACTGAAGTAGGGGACATTCACCGACTTAGGCTTTGATAAAATGGATGTTCCAATAAATAGGATTCACATTTATGATTGTGCAAGTAAGAAAGGGTTACCTGTACTGGTACGGAGTTTTAGGTATATTTCATCACGACCCCTTCCTGAGGCTCCTTTACTAAGCCTATCTTGTAGAGAATGCCTTAGGGCACCTATAATACACCCATTCGAAAAATTAGTCAAATATTAGTCTAGTGCATTATATCTTACATGCAGAAAAAGCTCCACAAATCATTTCCAAATTGCATATGCACATATAGGGAGCCTTACTTGCAGAAACTTGTTGATTTTTATTGTCAATTTGCAAGATTATTGCTCTGCTGCTCAGTGATTCTTCCCTACTCAAGTCAATGATTATAGGAGCCCGTGTCGCACCATTCTCACCCGTCGGCTATCCATAGTAATTGTAGCAGACAGGCACAACAGAAAGTGGTTACTTTAAGAAAATGCATCAGCCAATAGTGACATACACAAATTGTTGCACACTCAATACACAACTTACCAGAACTGGATGTCCAATTAAGCTATTCAGAACTGCAGACTTTCCAGCTCCCTGATCCACCAAGAAAAGTGAAATATCTTCAGTCTAAACATTCGCAATTTTCTTTTCCAAGCCTTATAAGTTCTAATCACAAGCACAGAGCATTATATTCTTCTGTCTTCCAACAGACGAGTATTTTACGCAACAAAGAGTTCAATTACAACAAGATCTTATAAGAAAAACTCATACATTTTTCGTCCAGAAATACACTTTCTAAAATAGAATTCTCATGCTTTCAAATACCAAACACATCAACCTTCTCTCCTAAAGCAATACCTCCCAGGTTTGAATCTCATAGAATCAAATGATCCCTGATAAACAGAATCACAACAAAACAAGCTACGAACGAAGAACACATCCTACCAAACTCCTAGGTTACGGGAACATCAAAAAAACCTCATCGAGATCCACAAGATCCACGATATGGCAACCAAAATCTACACTCGATCACAGCATAAACCTAAAACACAAACACCAAATACAACCACATCGAAGAAACAGCGAGAGAAAACCCACCACATTCCCTAGGGCAACGACGTTGAGAGAAGTAGCTGGCCGTCTAGAAGAAGAGGTCTCATCGGGATCTTCGTCAGCGAGCAGCGCCGTCGCTTGTCTCATCGAATCCGAAAGCTGAGACAACTCATCGATCGCCTCCATCGTAACTTGCACAGCGAATCGAGGTAGAATAAAGTACGAGATCTGGACGAAGAAAGGGAGCCGCTAGATCCGACGAGCTTCAATATCTGTAGCCACGGGCGGTGGATTTCCGGCGATTGAGTTACCGGGATTTCGAATTCGGTCGCGACGGTGCTAAGCTAAAGATTTGTTTTTTTGTGTGTGTGTCTTCGTCGGGGAGAGAATGGGCGAAGACGGGTCATATAACTTTACACATAAACACGTAGTAATTAACATATTTTTCAAATTTCATAAATGTTGACAAATTTTAAGTGGTTTTTTTTCCTTTTATTTCCGGTTTTACACAAATGTGGTATAATTGTTTGTGCATAAATTTGTGTACCCACATTCAAGTTGTAGGAAACTGGTTAAGTACCACCTAATTTAAACCAAAAATAACCGAAAATAACCAAACAGCCTCTTAATCCGGTTTAATATTGAATTCGACGTGAACAAACAAAACCCGATTATTTTGGTTTCCGCAAAACTTATTAGCCGACTTACTAAAAAATATGGAAGGATAAAACCAAATCTACTCGAATATCTAGTAAATCGGCGAAAAATGAAGATTTACTCCCGAATAATAAGGAAAATAAACATATCCGAAACCGACGATCTCTCGATATAAATAGCGAACTCGGCCACCGAATGAAGGGGCTGGACTTTTTACACTCAAAAACCCTAAACTCGATATTTGTTGGAAAACTTTTTGTAATTAACATCGATCTTGTTCTTGAATCAATAAAGAAAACCATATTCTCAAATCCGTCTTGTAGTTTACTTCACCGGTTTAGAACCTATGCAGGATCCACTCGCACACAACTCATAGTTTTATTATATGAGATCACCATTGGAAAAAAATGGACATGCACCAAAGAAAAAACTTGTAGGGTTTTGAAGGATTCCTCTGGAAGATTATAAAGGATAGTTTTTATATATCTGCATTTAACTAATCACGGTGTTAGACATAAAAGTCAGAATATAATAAACTACCACAAAAGAAAAATCTTAAGATCATCCATGGATAGGTAATACAGAAAAAAACCTATTGCTCTGGACAGTTGAAAGTATGCGTAAGAGTGTCATCATCACAAGTATTTAATGTTTTTGTACGAAAAGATCATCAAAATTTTGTCAAATCATATTCAAGTGCAAGCCTCTATGATGTGCATTATAGTCCATTTATACAGCTTATAGTTCATGTCATCTAACTTCACATTGGAAACCTAGCGATTGCAATGTTTCGCTAAATGCACGACTCCAACCATACTCAACTGACATGGACACATCGCTAAGGTCGATATAAGAGCACAAACCACCAAACCTCATAATAGGATGCAACGCCTCAGCTTGAGCATGCCAAAACTAAGAACAGGAGACAAGAATTCTTGACATACATCTTCAGAAGTTGGATGAAACATTCAACCTTGAATTCATTAATGGTGTTAATTGAAGTTTGACATTTCATCGTTGATAATAATAGTCAGACTCAGAAAGATACTACTCTCGTTATCCAACGGTGCCTTTTTATGTTTAAAATGTTGTATCAAATATCACATTATTAATTTCTTTTGGTTTGTCGCGGCATAACATAGACTCGCTATGTTGAAGTAGTCAACTGCACCAGCACCACCAATAGAAGGTCTTGCGGTATGACTCCAAAATAACAATTTTTTTCACGAGAAATATGAAAAGGTATCCAAAATAGTGTTTTCCCTATTGAATTCAACATAATTTTTAAAACTTGTAATCTACGCTTTTTAAAAAAAAAATTCCATGTGATAGACTTATCAATTCTACTAAACGCTAAACATGTGAAATACGTATATGATTTGCCGATGTGGACGATACTGTTTTAGCCTTTTAGGCTATTTAACTAATTAAGAAAAATGATGATCTCAATATTTTTAATATACTACTACAAACTACAAATTAATCTCTAATTTTGGACCGTTTATGCAATTTTCTTTCCAAAATGTTGGGAAACATGAGAACCGGAAATAACCGATTTGGAATTCGGATTTAGCACTGTTTTCAGAATCTCCCTGTCCTCTATACCCAAAGCCGCCGAGACTGTGAGAGCCAAGCCGCGATTTGAATTTTGCATCGACGGCGAAAAATGCGATCGTTAGAAGAGTTATCTCCGATAGAAACCCTAGATATCGAAGAGAACGGCCTCGCTCTCGTCTCACGCGTCAAGCTCTGTCTCACAATCCACCCTGTAGTCCCTTCCGTATCCAAATCCATCGACGAATGGCAACTCAAGCGATCCTTAATAGATTACCTCAAAAACTCCGTCGTACCGTCCGTCACAGTTGTGGAAGAAGATATCGTGGTTCGCCGTCACAAGGATTTAAAGAAACGGAAGCGTGAGGAGCCCGTTGCTCATGGATCGTTGTTTATCCGTGATTTAGGGTTTCTTGATGGGAAGAAGAGGAAGAAGGAGAATGATGGCGAGAGAGATGTGAAGGAATTGGAGAAGAAGTTTTTGGATTGGAGGAAGGGTTTGGTGGAGAAGATGAATGGTATTGAGCTTAATTTGGAAGGAGTTAAGTATAAGCTTAGTGTGGTGCTCCCGATTTCAGATGATTTCGAGAGATTGAAGAAAGATTGGGAGGAATTTTACGCTTTTGGTAATTTGGGTTCTCCAGTTTTGGAGCTTAATTTTTATGAATTTTTTTTGGATATTTGATGTGATTGTGCTTTGCAGGACATTCAAGGGAGGGAAGGAGAGAGGCTGATACGATTATGCTTAGAGGTGTTCCATCAAGATGGTTTGCTGAGCCAAGAGTATCATCAAAGCCTTCAATGTTGGTTACGCATACAATTTTCTCTAGCTTTGGGAAAATAAGGTAAAGATTCTGTCATCTGTTATGTCTAATTTGATTATGTTTGTCAAAAAATGTGTTTTTCTTTATCTGAGAGAAGTGAAGTTTAATAAATTTGCTTCAAGAATGTGACAGTATGGGAGTTAGGATTGATCTATGGCTCGCTTATTGCAAATTTCATTGGTTTTGTGCTGCTCTGGATAGATTTCATGCATCTACATTTGATCTTAGTCCACAGTATTTGTCCATGTAGTTCAAAAGAATTGGCATTTTGTATGGAAATCTTATCTGACGACTAATTACAATCATTGTATTGAACTTGCTGTACCATGTGTGCTCAGTATTCTATTCTTCGGATCATTTATTCTGTTTACCAATGAATTTGATGTTAATGTAATTCCGATAATTTACATAAATCCATGTTCAGCTGCATTAACTCATCCTCTATAGGAATCTTAATGTTGCTGAGGACGATGATCTAGGTAAGGACGCAGATGAGGACAGTGGAGACCTCGTATCAGGTCTCCATTGTAAGATTGTGGTTCAGTTCGAGAAGTACAATGACTTTCTGAATGCCATGAAGGCTTTCTGTGGTCGCTCAATGGAAAAGGTATCATCTATATTGCAAAGAAGCATTCATTAGACAAATATTTTGGGAAAATTGGAGATGGTGGGATAGTAGCTTTCTCTGTTCTGCTGGTGCAATAAAGCTTCTGAAATAGCAGATGAGCTTTTATCATTTGCAAAAATGTCTCTGTTGACTGTATCCAAAACTAAATACTGTGATGAAACCAAATCTAAATGTCTTACCTGCTCTGTAACATCTGTATATACCACATTCAATACTTCTTGTTTGATAGTCAATAGATTTAATTTTTATTTGATTGTTTATGCAGATGTTACAGAGCAGGTAAGACATTTAGATTTGGTTTCATCACAGTATTTAGTTTTTCTCTTGTAGGCATTGGAACACAGCTGATGTATTCTGGTTTTTGTCATTTGAGCAGGAAGGTACTCGGCTAAAGGCAGACTATGAACTAACATGGGACAAGGTTGGATTCTTCCGGAACTCAAGGAGGACGTTGGATCACAGAGATGGCGGATACAGAAACGAGTCTTTTGGATACAATCAGGATGATTTACGCCGGAAAAGATTCAGGGTAATGTATGATTGTGATTATATACGTAAATGCTGAATTTAGATAAAGATGATTCTGATATAGTAATTTGTTTATTGGCAGGAATAAAACACTGAGATGAGGTCTAGAGAAACTTGGGAGATGTAATGCTCTCTGTCTTCTAGGTCAATGACGGTGTCTTTGTATTTTAGAAAATGTTTTGAAGATTTCTAAGTTCAGATCTGATTTTTGTTCTTATGTCAAAATACATCACGCAGAATTTGACTTGACTCGAATTTAATTTCGGAAATATATTCCTTTGGAAAAAATGTGGGAAGAATCTTTAGCATTTTCATTGGGCTAGTTCGGTCCAACCTAATCTTTTAGGTCTATATTTCATAGTCCGAGCTATGCCAAGATATATTATTTACTGTCAATTTTTATATTTTTGTGTTAAAATTGGAGTCACCTTTATCTTAATATATTGTTTTTAAATATCGTTGGGCAATCATTTGCATTCGAAATCTATGACATTGAAAGGTTAATTCAATCGATTTTATATTTTGTTATGTGATGCAACTCTATCACCAAGTCAGTTTCTCTTTGGCTATGGATTTTACTTAGCTTCAAAATGGACTTCAAGGCAAAGAGAAGAGAATGATATCAAACTGCCGATAAAGTTATTCACGATTCATATACTTTTCAATCTTTTGATTTATGGTTTAGTACTATTCTTCCAATCTGGTTACAACCTTTTATAGAAGCTGATCAAACCAAAAATATATATGTTTTTCAATAAATGAATAAATATTGAGTTCTTTTATAAAAAAAAAAAAAAAAAAGAAACACCAAAATTTTAGTATCAACCCTTTGAATATTTTATCTAATTTATAACTAAAGTTGAAAAAACTTCATAAAAGAAAATTTTAATAGCAAACATTCTAGAACCACAATCATATCCATCACCAATGAATCACATTTCTAAAGTGAAATCCGATATAATAACATTAAAATAAAGTCTTTTGAAGCGGACAAGATTATGATTATCCATAAACGACTTTAAATCTCAAAACTCCTTGAGAAGACCGTTACCTATACAAAACTTACAAGATATATAATGTCATCAACCATCAACCTTTTATCTCCATTAATTATCATTGATGATAGGTTGAAGCTTTTGGTTCACTTTCTATTGAATATTCATGTATCACGTTCTTCATAGATGTACGTAGTGGAAATTAATTGAATTATTAGAAACAACTATTATTTTTAGTCAAAATGACAAATGTATTGCATCACTATATTTCTTCATTTCCATTAGTTATTATTGATGATAAGTTGAAACTTGAAAGTAATTATGCTTATTTAGTCATAATCACTCTTTATCACAATGACTATACCCTAGTGATTAATACTAATTAAGATATATCGTTGATGTGTTAGTACATATACTATTGAAAAAATAAATTACTTACGGGCTATTTTGATAGAGTAATTTTTTTTTGCAATAATATACGTACTAACACACCAACAGACTTATCAACTAATTACTTAAAAAAGCTATTTCAGATCATCAATTTGTCTATTAATTAAACTATTTATCCGTCATAAATGTCAAAAGAAAAACTGCCACCATCTTTTATATCATTAATGACAGGTTGACAGGTGGAATTTTTGGTTCTTCTACATAATCACTTCTTATCTAGGGTTATATCTATATACTTAAACTTATCTGTCAATTTTCAATGCATTTAGGTATATATATAAGCAAATAATAACTTTTGATCGATATGCTTATATGTCACTTTCTATCAATATTCTTTTAAGCTTTTTTTGATTGGTGTGTTATGGATTGTATTATCTATTGTAGGTGTTACGAAAACTTTATATTAGGTAAAACTTTCATGAGATCTCATCTCTCCAACGTTCAAGTTAATATTTAGAACCGTGTGATTCGGTCGGAAACAAAAATGAATTGAAAACAGAAGAAACGAGTTCAAGTTATATCACTTTGTGAGCTATTTTGTAGTAAAAAAAAAGCATGAGTAAAAACTAAAAGGTATAAAACGAGAGATCTCTCTCGGTGGGAAGGGATCAAATTTTACAAAGAGTACATGTCCGGGTACAAGGTGAACAGTGTCATGTAATCGTGACATATGAGAACGACTTCCTTCACAGTCTATTGGTTTGATCAAATCCTTTGGTTCAGGAACATGATGATCTATGACCAATGGATAATCCAATCCATAACACACCAATTAAGAAACGCAAAACAAAACGTAGAAAAAAATCCCAAAAATTAAAAGTTGGGATTTTGTATCATCAGTTAGATCATTAACTTTTCTGCTCAAAGTATGCTTGAGTAGATAATATGTAACATCTTCCAATTGCATATTTACATCTATAAACACAAAAAACCTAAGGAGACAAAAAAAAGAAGATACACAAATTTCTGCTAATTCAGCTGTCTCTAAATTTAACAACTATGAACAAAACAGAGAATAAACAAAGAAATAAACCAAAAAAACTTTTGACAAAGAAAAAAAGAGAGAAAGAAACGTTTTTTTTGCTCGGTCACGCGGTTTTATCACGAGCAGCCAAAAAACGAAAACTTCTACTTGCGAGGAGAATGATCACGAACAGTTCTTGGATTAAACGATGCTCTGTTTTCAATACTCAATTTCCTAGCGAAATCTTTCTTCTTCATCGCGTAAGACGGTAATGATCCTCTGTTTCCGCTCTGTTCTTGAATCGTTGGAACCAAGTACCAAGCGATACAAGTGCACATAATCGCTACAGATCTTCCAAAGAAAGCCAAGAAAACAAGAACCAAGATCACAGTCACAGGCAAGAAATGATTCGGTCTCGCGATCTTCTTCAGATTCTCGTTTATAACACAGCTCTGTTTCTGCTCTGTTTCAGGCTCTGTGTTCTTGATTTCCTCTGTTTTCGATTCGTTGACTTCTGTTTTGACTTTATCAGGAGCAACATCTTTCGTCTTCTTGTTCTTCTTGTGAAGATAAGATGATCTGATCACGACGGGGACACACTCACCGGAGCTTGTGAACACGAATCGGACAAGAGGCGGGCCACCGGAATCGAGCTTCTTCGAGTAGATGCTTTGTCTCTTCTCGTCGAGCTCTGAGAGAAGCTCAGAGAATTTGTCAAGTCCACGATTTGAATAAGGGTTCTTGCTTGCTTTTCTTGATTTTTTTGGTGAAGAACATGGAGATCGAAATGGGCTCACCATTTTTATTTCACTCGATGATCTTTTGGTTTCTTTAATCTTGAGATGTTCTAGTTGAGATTTAGAGAGCTTTCTTGTTTTGTTTTTTTGGTTATTGAGGATTTGTTTTGCAGACAAGAGAGACGACCTTTGTTATTAATATACGGGATTTGTATTAATTTTTTATAAGATTTCACGCGACAATAATATTCTTTTTGTAACACGATAATGGTTTTTTAAATATAAAGAACTTGACCGGATCTGATGAAGCGTTATAACTTGGTCAATCTTTAGGTCTCAGAATTTTTTACTCTTTTAATATTTTTTGTGTGGATGATTATAAGAAGTTTCCACGAATAAAAGAACATCATCCATCGCGTATGTGATAACGTTTGGTCTTATTGATTGACTTCCTTGGGGCATACGTTTACAATAAGTCTTCTTTCATAAATTTCCACGACGGATGTATTATTTTAAACTAGTAATTTTATAATCAAAATCTAGTTGGAATTTTCCAAGTATTTATAATTTTTATGCATAGATATTGATGTTTTTGGCAACTATTTTGATGTGTTTATGGCAACTAATTTGATGTGTGTGTGTGTATATTATACATATTGGATATAGGTTTGTAAACCGAATTTCACATAATTTCGGTTGGTTTATTAGTTTAGTTTTCTGTATTATGTATGCACATGTGACAATTAAGTGTTGTTTTGCTCGTTACTACGTGTTTTATAAAATTTAGGTTGCCACTCTGTGTTTAGACTTATGAAATAATTATATACATATATACATACACATCATCTAATGAGACATCCCCTATATGCTAAAAGAGAATATAGAAAAGATAAAAATTAAATATCAAGCAAGTGGTGTGTCTTGTGGTAGATTCTGGTCTCTCCAGAGGAGATTGAACATTGCATCTCTACTTCTACTTCTATCCTTTTTTAGGAGGGGTTATATTAACCCAACTTTATATTCGGGTTAAAAAAATGTATAGTTTCCGGTCCAAAATTTTTTAGTAAAAAAAAAAATTTATAAATTGATAGAGATTGAACATTGCATTTCTATTTCTACTTCTATTATTATTTATGAAAGGTTACATTAACCTAACTTTATATTCGGTTTGAAAAAATGTATAGATTGCAGACTAAAACTTTTTAGTAAAAA